>CM053589.1:160384355-160441419 GCA_028646515.1 Pseudochirops corinnae
GGGAAAATATGGTCATTCAGTGAGGTGGAGGACTTCCAAGCATTCTTGATGAAAAAACCAGAACTGAATAGAAAATTTGACATTAAAATACAAAAAGCATGAGAAGGTAAACATGGAAAAGAATTCATAAGGAACTTATCAAAGTAGAACTTTTTACATGCCAACATGGAAAAAACGATAATTATAACTTATGAAACTTTTCTCAATATGAGGATAATTGAAGGGAATATAAATGTGTGTATATATGTATATATATATATATGTATACATACACATATGTCTATATAGAAGGGTATATATCTGAGTGTTTGTATATATGTGTACATAGACAGAGGGTGCAGGGTCAGCTGAATAGGATGGGATAATATTTTAAAAGGTGAAATAGAGAGGTGGGTGAGGAATAGTGTGAGAGGAGACAGGGAGAGACAGAATGGGGTTAATCATCTCGTATAGAAGAGGCAAGAGATAACTGTTACAATGGAGGGGAAGAACAGGAAGGCAAAAGGGAATGGGTCAAACTTACTCTTATTGAAGTTGGCTTAGGGAAGGAACGACATACCCTCTAAACTGGGTATCTTTCCCTACAGGAGAGTAGGAGGGAAGGAGATGAGAGGGGGGAGGATGGAGGGGAGGGCAGGCTGGGGGGGAGGGTTCTTAGAAGCACACACTTCTGTAAAGGGACAGGGACAAAGTAGAGAATAGAACAAATGGGATGTGGAATAGGAAGGAGGGAAATATACAGGTACTGGGGTCGGGAGATCCATCTTGCCTTTCCAGAAAGTGAGAGAGGTGATTGGGGAGGATATAGGAGAGAGCTCATTGGGGGAGGGGGTATTCAGTAGAATTGCTGTTTTGGGGTGGTGGGTAGGGGAAAGACAGGGAGAAAATCTGTAAATCAAAATATCATGGAAATAAATGATGTAAACTAAAAATAAACAAAAGTTAAAAAAAAAAGAGAATAAGACAATTGTGATTGATACACAAAGACTTGAATGGGGACTGGGCTGTGATGTCATTGATAGAGGAACTCATGGTTGAGAAAATTCTTCTACCAATAAAGGGCAGAAAGTTCTCTACAATTTTCCTTAGAGAGAGCTGCCCAGAGCACTTAGAGGTTATAAGACTTGTCTAGGGTCACACATCTTTTTTTTTTTTTTTTTTTTGCTTTTTGGAAGGGGGAAGGCAGGGCAATTGGGATTAAGTGACTTGCCCAGGGTCACACATCTAGTAAGTGGTAAGTGTCTGAGGCCAGAATTGAACTCAGGTCCTCCTGACTCCAAGGCTGATGCTCTAGCCATTGTACCACCTACCCACCTGCCATAATAGGTGCTTAAGATATATTTATTAACTTGACTTCTTGACTTATATGTAGCTAGCTATTTACATGTTTCCTCCCTCATTAGAATGTGAGCTCCTTGAGGGATGAATTGCTTTCATTGTATCTCTGTACTGTCTTGCACATGGTAAGTGTTGACTGACTGATTCATTGACTTGTTTTTCTTGAGAAAAATCTTGTCTTAGGTGACTGAATTGAGCCTTTTGCCTCACACAATCTCTGTCAGCCTTCTGTATCAACAACAGAGAAGTGGCATGTGTAAACTCCTCGACCAGGCCAAGTGACCCACAGCAAAGCCCATGCCTTGGGGGTGTCCCAGCTACAGAGCTTCAGGACAAGGGAAATAGCACACAGCCCAGAAGCTGGCCTTGTCCTTATATGCACTCTTCCCCCCAAGGAAAACCTGTCTCATGACTTTATAGTCACACAGCTCACCTTTCAGAAGGATTTTCATCCATATTTGCATATACATGAAATGTTTAGATTTTTTTGCACTTTAAAGGTGGGAAACTTCTGTCCCTAGGAAAATTCTCTTACCTGAAATGGCCTATTTCCCAAGATGATGCATCAAGGAGTTGTTAGCATAGTTCCTTCTTGGAGGTCTACTGAGGGAGAAAAAGGCCAGAGGCCACGAATAGGGATGAGCCACAGATTGTAGGCTCTGTCTCCCAGCTGTTGGGGCTGCTGGGGATAAAACAACCTTTGTTTTTTTCCTGCTTTGGTTGACAGAATCAAATTCAGCTACTCTGTAAACCTGTGAAAATGGTATTTTAGAGGGTTCGGGAAGACAGAGCAATGCGAGACGTACAAAAAAATGTTTAGTTTTGGAAGATGAAATTCAATGCCTCATGAGTCAATCTGCTTTCATCTGATATCCTGCTCACACATATAGGCGGCTTTAGAGAAGAGAGAGTGAGCTCTCCTTGAGTTTCCTTCCATTAGCGCCCATAATGAGCATAAATCTATGCCCCATGGTTCTGGGTGTGCTTGTGGCATGCTCCCAGCGCAGCTGGGTGGAAAGTCTTATCTGCTCAAGAGTTTGTGATTTCACAGCCTGTTTACAAAGAGTGACTTTCTTTACAGTTGGTTACTTGGTGACAGTCTCCTATCTTGGTGTTGAGTGGTCCTGTGTATATCCAGCTGGTAGTCAGATTTGCAAGTGCTGAGTTTCCCCACCCTGACAGGCCAGGTGATGTGTGCCTGCATGTGTGTGTGTGTGTGTGTGTGTGTGTGTGTGTGTGTGTGTGTGTGTGTGTGTGTGTGTGTGTGTGTATGCGTGAGTGCGCCCACTTGGTTGCCAGGGAACAATCCCAAACAGCACCAGAGACCAGAGAGGACAACACAGATGTGATGAACAGTCGGGAGGCACCGAAGGATGGGGGTAGGAACCTCTTGGAGGGAGCTGCTTGACCTTCCATCTCTGTCTAAGGTCCCTGACCCAGGGAACGGTGGTGATTCTGCCGCAGAGACCCTCTGGCAAATGATCCCATGTCCCCTTTCTGGGACGTGTCAGAAGCCAGGCTCAGACAACTCATGATAGCTAATTTAACAAGAGGCAGTGATGTTGTGGCAATTTCAAGAAAATTAAAGGAACACACGCAAAGGCATGACTTCAAGGGAATGTTAGTGCAGCTGTGTGTGGACAGTTGGGAAACAGGAGCAGCAGGCGGCTGGCGGCCTGCATGTGGGGCGATCAGAGACCTTGTGGAGTGTGTTGGAGGAGAGATGCTCTCCTCCAGCAACACTGTGGGGTTAGGGGTGGGCACAGACAAGAGCCTCCTGACATCAGTGGCAGGTTATCTGTGCATCAAACATGAGCATGGGCAAGAAAGGTAGGCAATGTTGGGGAGGGACCTCGGATAGGCACTGGTCTTTTTGGTCAAATACACAAGGGCAGATTAAATCAGTAGTGGCTTCTTCAAGGACAAAGGACAAAGACATAGAGTCAAAAGGACCAAAATCCCAGCTAAAATACTGCCTTCTGCGAGAGGGCTTTGCCTATCCTTCCTCGTGCCAGAGCCTTCTCTCAGGTGATGACCTTGAATCTCTGCCCTTGACATCTTGCTCATTTATGGCTGTTTGCACGTTTTCTCCCCTGTTGGACTGGGACCTTCTTGAGGGCAGGTACTATCTTTTGCCTTTCATTCCCTGGTGCTTACTGCAACGAATAGTTAAGACATCACCCCTTGATGTCATTGGTCCTCTTCAAAAACAAAGAACAACTATGATGACTGGTATATAGTAGGCACTTAATATATGCGTGTTGACTTGTGGCCTGATTGACATAAATATAAAGCTATGTGTGGTATATCCTACAACTATCTATAGAGAGAGGCAGTGTGGTACAGTGGACAGGGCTGGTCTCAAATTTATAGTGATTGTGGTATGAATAGAAAGAAGGGGACAGATACGAGAGATATTGTGGGAACAGAATCAGTGAGACCTATGGCAGACACCATGACTTAGGCATTTTTGTATTTCCAATGCCTAACCTGATACTTGAATGCCCCCGTTCAGATCTGTGACTTAATCATACATGTTCTGAACCTGAGATCCAGTAGCTTCAGACAAGAGTGTAATGGTAAATGTTTAACCATCAGCTCTCCAGAAAAAAGTACACACATTTTAAAGTTGATTTTGTATTACTAACAATTTCCCCATCATTTCCCAAGTCTAGAAATCAACAAAATTATAAATCAGGCCCTGCCAATTTCTGAAATGTAAATGCTCACACTGAACATTTAACAATCAGCTCTGAATTCATTTTAAGCTAGCTCCAGCACAATCCTGCTAGGGGGTCTAAGTATAGATTTCAGAGGGTCTGTGAACATGAATGGGGAAAAAATGCATCCTTATTTTTACTGACTTGTTTTCTCCTGTAATGATATGTACTTTATTTTATGCATTTAAAAATATTATTCTGAGACGGGGTCCATAGACTCTCAAAAGAGCTCATGATGACATAAAAAGAGCTAAGAAGCCCTGGGTGTAGGGAAATGTCAGTGATGGACCTTTAAGGTAGGTCCCTCCCTCTTGGAGATTCGTGATTCCTTCAGGTGAAAGCTTTGACTTGAAGACCTCAAGTGAAGGGGAACTCTCCATTACTGTCATTTATACTCCTTTTAAATCTCTGCTGAGGAAAAGAGGAAGACAACAACAGCTAATTTGTATCTCCTTAGTATGTGCCAGGCAGGGTGCTAAGCACTTGATAATGATCTTATTTGATTTTCACAAAAGTTCTATTAATATCCCCATTAGTTGAGGCAAACAGACGTCAAGTGACTTGCCCACACAGCTAGTAAATGTCTGAGGCTGGATTTGAACTCAGGTCTTCCTGACTCCAGTCCCATTGCTCTGTCCACTGAGTCACCTAGCTGGCTTATGTCTCTTATGTAATTTTATCTTATGTATTTAAAAACGTCATTCAGAAAAGTAGTTCACAGACTTCACCAGATGCTGCCAAAGGGGTCTGTGGCAAAAAGGAGTGAAGGATGCCCTTGGCGTTCAGAGGAGGGAGGGGACTGGCATGGACTAGAGCAGTCAGGGACGGTTTAATGGCAGAGGTGGGACCCGAGTTGTCTCCAAAGTTTCATTCAAAGGGAAAGGCAAGGTCTTGTGATTTCATTCATGTGGGTAATTCTCTTGGTATAGAAATTACTCTCACCCATACAGATCAGCAGCAGTTCATCTATAATATACAACCTTAAAGAGTTTCTGGGGGAGGGGGGAATCGTCACTGAAAGGCTAAGTGACTGGTTCATGGACATACAGCTAGAATGTGTTAGCTGCCTCTCTTGTCTTACATGCAGTAACTGATATTTAATAAATACCTATTGACTATCCTGGAGACAAGGAGAAAGGTCCCAGGACCTGGCATCAATTTGCTAGCTTTTAATTCCTGGTTAATGCACTCAATACCTGTGGGACCAGAACAAGTCACTTCAATTTTCTGAGACCTCTCTTGGTGGGCATAGTGCAAATAGAACTGGAAAGAGCCTGACCTGATTTCAAATTTCAGCTTGCCTACTTATAATTTATGTGATCTTGGGAAGATCACTTAATCTCTTTGGGTCTCAGTTTACTAATCTGTACAATGGACTAGATTGTCTAAACTCAATGAACTCTGATATCTCCCTTTCAGTTCCAAAAGAGTCTATTAGGGATTTCCCTTGCCTTTGTCTCTCCTTTTCTGTCTCTATGTCTTTATCTTTCTGATGCTGTCTCTGCCTCTCTCTTTGTCTATCTGTCTGTCTGCCTGTGTCTTTTTCCTAAGAAGATCACAAATGAATGAAGGGAAAGATTCCCAGGAAGGCAATGGGGCATGAATTTATCAAAGAAAAAGAAACAACAGCAAAAATCCTATCTGAACAGATGAAAGAGTTTTTACTATTATTCCCAAAGAAATAATATATAAGGGGGAGGAAGCTCTAAATTCTAAAGAACTCTGACCAAATGGTAGAGTTCAATGCCCATTGATCTCCCAGGAAAAGGTACAGTTATCCCTTCCACGTCAAGACTTTCACCTTCATGGTTTTGATATATCATAGGTTGGCATAAGAAATTGAATGGGAATTATTTGGGAGTTTTGCGGAAGTTGCTGACCACCTGCAAAGGCCGGCAGACCTCACAGAAAAAATTTAGAAACTAAGAAATGCATAAAATATGTGTTTAACATTGTGTAATATCAACATATTTTATCTTTTAATACCATAATAATTCAGACTTTTCCTCTGGCACAATGGAAGGGCCAAAAAATTTTACACAGATTTTCCAGATTGTGGGGGCGCTGTTCCCCTAACCCTCATGATGTGGAAGGGATAACTGTACATATACAAAAAAGCTGAACTTCCAAGCATTGTGAAAGATGGGGATCTCTAATAACTTTACTTCAAACAATAAGTCAGTCCTCCCAGACTGCTCAAGTGAGCTAATTGTCTCTGATTACCCAAGACCACCCCCTGATGACCTCTTTTCTGTAAGAGAAGCCAACTAATTGGGCCCCCAAAGAGTAGGTAGAAATGGAGCAGTGGGCCTTCTTGAAAGGCTCAGATATGCCCGGGCCTTTGTCTCTCACTCCCCATGGCTTTTTGGGTGTGTCTGCTTCATCAAGGGTCACACACCATGATGTGCAATGTCACCCCAAGACCCAGCTCAAACCCAGCCTCTCCAGTAACCAGTAATCTCCCTCTTCTCTGAACAGACACAGTCTGATTCTCAGATGATTGGAGACCTGTTTGGCACACACGCAGACCCATTAGACTTAAGTGATTAACTGAAGGTGGTAAAGCAGACAGAAACCCTGGAAAGAGCGGTGTCTAATGTGCTGTCTTTTTCCCTTTGGAAACCCTGGGTGGACCCAATAGCTTGTTTTCAGTGTGTCACCAATGCTATAAGCTGGCTCCTCTTCCAGTGCATCACACAGACCCCCCTATTTATGGACCCCACTGTCTTTTTGTGACAGGCATCACTGCATCTGAAAGCCTTGTTATCTGAAGACTTTGGTGAGTTTTTTTTCTTCGGGTTATGTCTGCCTCTTCCTGGCCCCATTTGGGTTTTCTTGGCAAAGATACTGGACTGGTTTGCCATTTCCTTCTCCAGCTCATGTTACAGATGAAGGAAACTGAAGTACACAAGGGTTGTGACTTGCCCAGGGTGACGCAGTTAGCAAGTATCTAAGGCTGAATTTGAACTCATGAAGATGAGTCTCCTGTCTCCAGGCCCAGTGCTCTGACTACTAGGCCAGCTA
The DNA here is from genome assembly GCA_028646515.1 of Pseudochirops corinnae. Lineage (NCBI taxonomy): Eukaryota > Metazoa > Chordata > Mammalia > Diprotodontia > Pseudocheiridae > Pseudochirops > Pseudochirops corinnae. The sequence continues at coordinate 160,391,438 of CM053589.1, forward strand.
GCTGCCCCATCTGAAGACTCCTGTGCTCCAAATGGACTGGCTTCTCATTGTCCATCAGTTATACTCTGGGTCTTCCTGTGCCTTAATCTCTCTGTGCTCTGTTTCCTCATCTATAATTTGGGGACAATAATTACATCTACCCCACAGGGTTGTGAAGATCAAATGAGATAATATATGTGACTTACTTTGCAAACCCTGAAACACCATACAATTGTTACTCATCATCCTCATCCTCATCCTCATCATCATCATCATTGTCATGTGACTTGACCTAGGCCACATAGCTAATAAGTATCAGAGGCAGGATTCAAACCCAGGTCTTTCTTACTTCATAGCACTCCCTGATTTAGATCTCAAAGGTGCCTCATGAGCCACCTAGTTATAGGATCATAGATCTGGGGTTGGAAAGGACCTCAGAGGACATTTACTCCAACACCCTCGGTTTCCAGATGAGGGAAATGGGCTCTAGAGAGTTTGTCATTTTTCCAAGCTCCCACAGGTATGAAGAAGGGAAGCCAAATCCAGGTACTTTGCCTCCACATTCAATGATCTTTCCCCTAGTATGCTATACTCTATTCACCATGCCAAGCTGCCACTCACCCGTCCAGGCCCCGTGGAAGTGCCCCCAGATGGCCCTGCCCAACCACGACCATCGCCCCTCTCTCACAGTGTCTCCAGCCTCTTAACGTGTATCTCCAACAGTAGCACAGATGCAGCCAGCTACTGGCTTTGCTCTGCCCTCCTCCTCCTCAGAGACCCTTTCATTTAAGGGAGTGTTCCTTGACAAGTCCCAGTCTGGGCCTGTCCCCCTTCCACCCCCCTCCCCCAATTCCATTTGCATTGCAATAGAGAATTCATCTCCAGTACAAGCCCCTTCTATTTTTACAGAATGTGCTAACAATCAGCCATTGACCGGGCACCTGTTTCTGACCTAGACATTATGCAAATGCAAACCAGGAACCAACCAACCAACCTCCAGAGACCCATTGTTCCCTGAACCTCGGATGGCGACTTGCCAGCTCCCTAGTCTGCCCTTTTGTTCTGCCCCCTCCTCCTCCAGGGTGCCATGCCCTGAAAAGGAGACAGCCTGCTCACTGCAACTTGGGTCCTTGCACCTGAAAAAAGGATCCCAATAACGTCCAGCCCAGAACTCTCGTCTGCTTATCCCCAGTGTGGATTAGTCCAGTCCCTTTGTTCCTTTCTCCTTCCTTCTGAGGCAATACTCCCAGCTTGATGTTCAAGACCCTCCCTAGCCTGGCCCCTCCCTGGCGATCTCTCCAGGCACCGCTTCCCAGCTGAAGGATTTCCTTGCTGTAGCCTGAAATGGCCCTGATATATCCATACCTAGGCACATTTGCCCATGCTGTTCTATTTAACAGGGGCTTTGAATAACCCCCTCCACCTCGATCCCCAACAGTGATCTAACTCTACTCACCCTTCAAAGCCCAGCTCTGGTCTTTCCTCCTTTGGAACGCCCAGTGGCATCAGAAGCTCTCCCTCCTTTCCCACTGTGATATCTCCCTTCTTTGAGTTTTTCTAGCATTTATAATCTGTTGATATCACTCAGAACCAAGTAGTGTAGGATCAGTGACAACTATGATCATTTGGTATGTCTGTATATAGCATGTCTCCCCTGTTAGATCATGGCTATACCATATAATAATAATAATAATAACAATAATAATGCCTAGTGTTTATATAACACTTATTATATGCCTTTGCTAAGGGCTTTACAAATCTTCTCTCATATGATCCTCATAAAAACCTGCTATTATTTTTCCATTTTACGGAAGAGGGAACCTAGCAAATGGTTCCTGTTTTTTGTGGGAATACTCCTTCACCATTCCACTCATTCCATTGCACACTGTCTCCCACATCCTTGAGGACAGCAGCTTTTTTTTGGGTCTTGTTCAGTTGTTTTTCAATCGTGTTTGATTTTGTGACCCTTTCTGGGATTTTTTGTGGCAAAAACACTAGAGTGCTTTGCCATTACCTTCTCCAGTTCACTTAACAGATGAGAAAACTGAGGCAAACACGGTTCAGTGATTTGCCCACGGTCACACAGCTACTAAATATCTGAGACCAGATTTGAACTCAGGAAGATGAGTCTTCCTGACTGTAGGCCTGGTACTCTATCCAACGTACCACCATGTTTCTTTGTATCACCAGGAGCTTAGTATATGTGTCTTAACTTATTTACTCTTCCCCTAATATTGTATTTAATATGATATCATAATATGTAATACAACTTCAATTTCACTTTTATCCACTCATATAACAATTTCTCCCAACAGACAGCAGGAATCTACTTATAGCCATGAAGTATTCTTGAATCACTATATTATTCTTGTCTTGGTAATTCAGTGATAAATATTTTTAAATTGCTTTTAGGAAGTTCATGCCAATAGAATGATAATAACTCACTACTTGGATTGTGATTTGGAGTCTGTGAAGCACTTTATGTCAATTAACCAATCAGTAAGCATTTATTGAGTATTTTTGTTAATATGCCAGGCACTGGACAATCAAATAAAGTATTAGATACAATCTGGCAAGATAGGGAGTAAAGTATTATTATACCCATTTCACAGGTGAAGAAACTCAAATTATGTGACTAGCCTAGGGTTACACAGAGCTAGTAAATATCTGATGTAAGATTTGAATTCAGATCTTTTGGTCTCTCCAAAGAAAACTCTTCATTTACTTTAACCTTGTGATTCCATTATTACCATGAAAATGGGGGGAAAGGACTGATAGGTACAAATATATTCATAGATGCCTTATTTATGATAGAAAAAATTGGTTACAACCTATTGCCCAGTCTATCAATAGTTAGAGAATGGCTGAATGAATTATGATACTTTAGCATTATGGAATGTTATAGTGTTAGAAAAAACTATAAATCTGAAGATTAGAAAGAAATATGGAAGGGCTGCTATGAAGTGTTAGAGTATGAAAGGTCAAGTAGCGCAGCAGACACATTGGTTTCAGCTACACATGTATGTATACATAGATGTGAATATGTGTACACATATAATAGAGCTATAATCAATGTCTCTTGCACACACATAAATTGCATGTATACACACATACGTGTGGATCTATACACAGACACACATATGGAAACAAAGTGGAATTTGAAGTGGGCTCAGATAATGGGGCATTGAGTAAATACTTTCTATTTGGTGTTTGTTGATCTGGTTGGTTCAACTCTGTGAATATGTTCACAACAATATGAACTGGGTTGTACATATTCTTTTGTTCCTTGATTTATGTTTGTTTGATTATATTTGACATGGTTCTCAAGTGTCAGATATGAGAAATCTATTTTGGAAGTTCATGTTAAGCCACTATCACAGAGCAGGGAGATATGGGGGGGGGGGGGGGGGGAGTCAGGTGGCAGCTACAAGGAGCCAGGTCCAGGTGTGACCAGTTCTGGTGAATGGATTTGCATCAACCAGAGTTGCTCTGCAAGGGGGAGGGAGGAGGATTATGCAAGTGTTGTCTCTGTCTTCTCATAATTCTTCTAGGTAAATACAGTTAGATCTGAAAACCCTCAATGAGGCATTGTTCATATCTTTTTCTAGTGCTTTTGGTTCTTTTTTGTAACCAAGTCATTTCTAAATAGATCCCTCCCACCCCTTTGCCCCACATTAAACCCTTCCTGATAAAAAAAAGAAAGAAAGAAAAGAAAGTCGAGAAAAACAGATTAAAAAAAAAACACTTCATCTGACAATGTAGGTAATATTATGCACCTATAATACCTCTTGACCAAGAGGACAAAAGTGCTTTTCATTCTTATGATGCAATTTCCAAGAACACATTGCAGTGAAAAGTGAGGATTGCCAATTTGATGCCTCCTGCAGTATTTTGCACGTTATCGAGTCTTAGTAATACTTGATTTATGGGTAAATGCAACCAATCAAAATACTTGGGTACTTCAGGGAGTTGAGCTGGGAGCCCTTATTGGGGAGTATTGGTCTAGGGCAAGGATTACTTGTCCCAATGTCTGAAATCAATCTCAAAGCTCCACCCACAGGTAATTGTATCCATTTTAGCCCTGGTTCCTGGGCAGTCCTGAGGTCATTGTTCCTTGGAATGCCTCCAGGTTCATGTTGAGTATGTTACTTGGCTAGAATCAGGAAGTTAGGGCCAGATTGAATTTCTAGGCAACTTTGGTCGGGGTGGGAGGTGAAAAGAAATAATTATACTACTGAGAAAAGTCAAATAGACCCACATGCTACCATTTAGTACAATCTGAACTAGAGTAGATGAATCTGAGGTTAAGAGATTCTTAGTCCTGGAAGGGATCTCAGAAGTCATTTATTCCAAGGTATACCTGAGCTGGAATGCCTTCTATAATATCTCTGACATGTGGCCATCCAGATTAGATTTAAAGGAGTCAAGTGAAGAGGAACCCTTTTTCCCTTGAGGCAGCCCATTTCAGATTGGACAGCTCAATTGTCCTGCCGTTTTCCCCAACATCCAGCCATAATGTGCCTCCTAGAAGCTCCTACCCATGTCCTTATATTTGTCCTTGGGGACCAATTCTACTCTATTCTATCCAATAAGCCAGGATTGTAAGTGAAAGGCACAGTTCTAAGCTCTGGAGATAGCAAGAGAAAAACAAAAAAAAAGGAGACTGGATTGGCAAACAGATTAGTAAATCAGTCAAATTGAGAAGCATTTATTAAGTGACTAAACTCTGGTGATACCAAGAAAGGCAGGAGAGCCCTGTTCTCAAGAAGTCCTCAGTCTAATGGGGGAAACAACAGGCAAATGATTATATATAAACAAGGTATAGCGCTTTCCACCATCTTGCAGCTCTGTCACCATGATGTGTATGAATGACCCCACAGAAAAGCGAGGAAAACGCCTGGTTCTAAAGTAATTGTCCCATTCTTAACTGTGATGATGTAGTGTGGTTACATTGATGAATTGGAGATCATTGATGATCACAGAGCAGGAAAAATTGTTGTAAATCTCTTGGGCAAATTAAACAAGTGTAGTGTAGTCAGCCCCAGATTTGATATTCAGTTGAAAGATCTGGAAAAGTGGTAGAATAATCTGCCACCATCCGGTCAGTTTGGGTTTGTTGTGCTTACAACCTCAGTTGGCATCACGGACCCTGAGGAAACAAGATGAAAATACACAGGAGGAAAAATCCTGGGATTCTTTTTCTAAGGGTGTAAAATATACGTGCAAATAAAATGGTCCAATGGAAAACAAACAAACAAAACCACAACAACAAGGTATAGACAGGACAAAACTGGAGATTGTCATCTGAGGGAAGGCTCGGGCATTAATAAGGATTGAGAAAAGCTCCAGGTGTAAGGGGAACTCTTGCCAAGACTGAAGGAAGCCAGAGAAGCCAGGAGACAGAGCTGAGGAGGGAGGCATTTCGGTTTCTGAGAGGCGGTCAGTGGAAATTCCCAGGGTCAGGAGGTGGAGTGTCTTGTGAGAGGAGTGTCAAAGGAAGACCAGTGTCACTGGATGGCAGAGTATGTGGGGGCTGTTAGGTGCAAGAATATTGGAAAAGGTAGGAGGGGGTCAGGTTGTGAATAGTTTTAAATGACAAACTGGATTTTTATATTTGATTCTGGAGGTTTGGGGAACTCAGATAGGGCAGTGACATGGTCAGGAAGATGAATTTAAGAACCGAGCACTTTAGGAAGATCAATTTGACAGCAGGTGGATGGATTTGAAATAATATAAAATGATTTCAGAAGGAAGAGAACTCAACAATCCTGGGTGGAGGAGCACCACAGATCTCATGTTGGAGTTCCATTCCTTGGTTCACATTTCCCCATTAAATATAGCCATCATGTCCCCTAGAACCCTTCTCTCGAATAGCCTCAGTCTCTTTGACCAATCCCCTCACGTGTAACATGGTCTCTGGTCTCCCTCGGGATTATGGTTAACTGCCTTTGGTTACTCTCCCATTTGTTAATATCCTTCCTTAAGTCCCCAAACTTCAACCAATTCCCCTCTTGCCATATTGACAGGACCCTCATCACCAATCCTCTTCTCTTTCAAATAATCAATAGATATTTGTTGAGATGCAACAGTGTGCTTAGCTCCGTTCTTACTATGGGGGATAAGAAGAGGGGAGAGAACAAGCGTTATATTAAAAGTCGACTATGTGTCATACTTTGCTAAGTTTTTTACAAATATTATCTCATTTGATCCTCACAACTCTGGGAGGAGGTGATAATATCATCCTCATTTTATAGAGGGTAAACTGAGGCAGACAAAGGTTCAATGACTTGCCCAGGATCACTGTCCAAGGCAGGATTTGAAGTGAGATCTTCCTGACTCCAGGCCCAGTGCCTCATCCCCTGCACCATGTAGAAGATGTGTAAGATATGGTCCTGGCCCTCTTGGAGTTTACAGCAGAGTTAGGGAGACAAGATGGGAACATGAAAACAATTAGATAACAATTAAGTCCTAACAACGTGGGACTCACTGTTTATCTAAGACGATTATAACTCTAAGGCTGGAAGAATCCTCGAAGGTCAGTGAGTCCAGCCCCCCTCCCTACTTTATAGATGAGGGTGCTCAAGCCCAGAGATGTTAGGTGACTCACCCAGAGTCACCCAGAACACACGCAGGGTGTCAGAGGTGGGGTTTGACTCAGGTCATTTACTTAATCAAAACCACTGCTCCTTTCACTGGTCCGCCTTGCTGTCTCAGAAAAGAATGTCATGGATTGGAGTGGAAAGAGGAAGCTTCACAGAGGAGCTAGGACTTTAATAAGCAGAGAAGGGAAAGCCTCAGCAAAAGCACAGGAGTGGGAAGGCTAAGGGAGGAGGATGAAAAGATTAAGGACAGGCAGCCGTGTAGCCCAGGGGATAGAGTAGTGGCCTTGGAGCTGGGGATGTCTGAGTTTGAAACTTGCCTCAGACACTTACTAGCTGTGTGACCCCAGGCAAATCATCTAACCCTGTTTGCCTCAGTTTCCTCATCTGTAAAGTGGGCTGGAGAAGGGAATGGTGAACTGCTACAGTATCTCTGCCAAGAAAATCTCAAATGAGGTCATGAAGAGTTGGACACAACACAAAAATGACTGAACAACAAACTTATTATGTATTTGTATTATTAACATATTATTAATTATATTAATTACAGAACTTCTTGTTCTAGAGCAGCGGTTCTCAACCTGTGGGTTGTAACCTCTTTGGAAGTCAAACGACCCTTTCACAGGGGTCACAGGGGTCGCCTAAGACCATCGGAAAACACATATTTCCGATGGTCTTAGGAACCAAGACACTGTGTTCCTCTATCTGTCTCCAGGCGGGTCCCCCCACATGCAGACATGCCCACATACAAGTATTAAAGGGTCGTGGCATTAGGAAGGTTGAGAACCACTGCTCTAGAGGGTTCTTGTGATTTACAAAGCAGCCTTCCTACAGCCAACCACAGCCAACCTGTGATGTGTATCACGTCATTAGTAGAAGTTTCGTCTAGAATTGTAAAGGACCTTAAAAATAATTTAGGCCAGCCCTCCCATTTTGCAAAAGAGGAAGCTAAGGCCCAGAGATGTAGTGACGTATCCAAGGTCACACAGTTGTAAATAGAAGAACCAGGTTTTGATCAGGTTTTATGCTTTTGGACACAGAAATTTTTGAAGACCATCTATTAAGTGATACAGATACAGGGGTCGTGATTCATGCTTTTCGAAGGAGAATCCACATTGACAAAGACCTTCACACTTTGGCCTTCTTTTCTATTTATGCTGTGTTTGTTTACCACTGTGAACTACAGGTGAACATAGACAAAGGAATAAAGTAACAATTAAAAGCCAAATTCCAAAGTCTATTAATCAAATTTGGTTCTACACAGTAATATCACTGCCCTCTGACTTACCGTTCATACGGAGGTCTCCCTTATTCTTAAAAAACTGAGCAAGACCAAGACCACCCCTCCCTGCCCTTACTTTCTCTATGCTCTCTGATGAACTTCTAGAGAAAGAGGAATCTCTTCCTTTCTCCATAGCCCATTCACTTAATCTGTCTTCCAGCTTCACTACTTGGCTGAAAGAACTCTCTCAAAGATCATTGGCGATCTCTCGGTTGCTAAACATGAAGGCCTTTCTCTAGCCCTCAACCCCTTTAGCCCCTCTGCAGCATTTGAAATTATCAACCACCTTCTCCTTATCCATATTCTCTCCTTCTTTCCTACCTTGGCGGCTCCACAGCTGCTTTCTGTTTTCTTCTTCTCCTGGTCTTCTCTGTTGCTTCATCTTACTTTTCCCACTGTCTAAATGTGAAGGTCCTTCAAGGCTTCATCCTGGGATTTTTTCTTTTCTCCTATACTCTGTCCTTTAGTGATCTCAGCAACTTCCAAAGGTTTAATCATGGACTTTGGGCACCCGATTCCCAAAGAGATAACACCCAGCCTCAGTCTCTCCCTGACCCCTGAGTCCTTCCTTCCCAAATGCTTGGTGTAAATTTCTTCATCAAATGAGATATTATTTGCGTAGCATTTGGCCTGGCCCATAGGTGCTTAATAACTGTTTGTTCCTTATCTTTCCCTTCTCGTCTGTATCCCATAAGTGCTTCAAATGCAACATTCCCCCAAATGAATGTGAATGTGGCAAATATTAACATTAATCTAGTCTTCATTATGAATACCCTCAACATACCCCGTCTTCACCTCTTTCTTTCCTTTTCTTGCAATAACAGCAACTCATCATCATGACAAGAAACCAGTATGACCCGGTGGATGGAGAACTACACTTGGTGTTTATAAGACCTAAGTTTGAATTCTATCTCTAACTCTTACCAGCTTTGTTACAATAGGAAGATCACATCCCTTCTCTGGGTCTGTTTCTTCATCTCAACGAGGACAAAAACACCTTACTCTCTCCCTCACAGGGTTGATTTAATGTATCCCCAGTAAACTTCAAATGACCACGTAGATGTTAGTTGTTATTAAGTGAAATCATTGCTGGTGGGGCCAGGCTGATCACTTCATGTATATAAAGTCCCAGCCACACCCAAGTTCTGAGAGTTTGACACACTTTCCATGTGGTCCAAAAGCCTATAATCTGGATATAAAGATTTTCTAGAAAAGGGATCATACTTGAGAGTTGGGGGATGAGGAGGGGATGGTTGGAGTCTATCAACCGTGCTAGAAACAGTAGTAAAAGCCCAGACCATCTGGTCTATTTACCTGCTCACAGAGGAACAGCAGCCCCCAGGCCAGCTGGAAGAGAGCTTGCCAATGATTGCTGAACTCCCCAAAGGGGAGATTAATTGCCAGATGTTCTTGGAACCATAGTACCTCCACCCTCTGCTTTACCTTCCTCCCACCCAGCTGCCTCTGCATTCCCCTGAAGGGGCCCTTAGGACTGGGACTGTGGAGATTGACCCAATGTGATGTGAACACGACCCTGAGAACCACCCATCTCAGCTAGATGGTCCTTGGATCTCCAGTTGATAATAATTCTTTCCATGTGTGCCATACTCTAACGGATGTCAAAACCTTTTTGAAAAGCACAATCAGATCTGAATTCTATTGCTTTGGCCAAAGGTCATTCCAAGAACTCACAGGATGAAGAGAAGGCACAATGTGAGCCTCTATTTTTACATTCAGTAACTTGAAGATCTTTGTATCATCTTGTTTTGATCATTATATTTTCAGATAATTTTATAATGTTCATCTTGGTTATTATATTTTTATCATATGGGTGTGGCTTTTTTTTTTAGTGGCTTTGCTAACTGCAGTATCTAACTCAGTTTTAGCTATTATATCAGAAGCAATCAGGACAAAAAAGAGACTTGTAAGGTCCTCAGTGCCATAACTAGTTGATGTGGCCCTAGAGTATCTGCTGATGTTGCCCCAGAGACTGCCATTCCTGGGACATTGTCAGGATAGCTTCACAACCAACATGGCATGGATTTCATTGACTAGGCTAAGGAGGGAGCTGGTAACAAGAACATGCTGAAATGTGGTATCAAGGTTAAGTCAATAGCCAAGAAGAAAGAAGAAGAGAAAGAAGGGATGTTAGCGTTCATGTGAAACTGGGAGACTCCTGATAGCTGTGTCTTCTGTGTCCTTTTCTCCTGCCTCCCCCCTTCCCTGATCCCCTTCATTCTGGTGGTACTATATTAGGCCGTGCCTTTCTGATTTGGGAAGACTCAAGCTAGGGCTGCAGGAGGGATGCCTGGAATATCTAGGTTCACAGAAGGAGAGCTGGAGACGTTCCATCCTGATATCTTGTTCACCAGTAGCTGTGCACCAGAGCATCACTGAAACTCCCTGCCATGCATCCGAGGTTCTGGGCCTCTTCCTTGGTAGCTGTGACTTTGATATTTTCTCTTCTTGCTGGGCTGGGAAGCAGAGAGTTGATGTTGGATTTCTCCTTCTGTCACTCCTGAGCAGAAAGATCAGACTTCACTCTGGGAAGTGGGAATGGAGGTGGGGGAAGATTATAGTTTGTTGTTAATGCTAAAGTTAAGTTAGAAGGAAGTCAAACTGTCTGCTTTCACTCTCCTTCCTTGGTGATCATGACCTTGGGAGGACTGTGTCTGCTGCAGCTTATAATATTTGTGCCTGTTGCTGCTGCTTGATATCACCAAGCTTTTCCTAATAAACTATTTTGATTGACTATGCTCTAAGGCAGCTGTTCTCAACCTGTGGGTCGCAACAAGGGTCACCTAAGACCATTGGAAAACACATATTTCCGATGGTAGTAGGAACCGAGACACCTCTCCTCTATCCATCTCCAGGCGGGTCCATCCACGTGCAGATACACCCACATACGAGTATTAAAGGGTAGCGGCATTAGGAAGGTTGAGAACCACTGCTCTAAGGTCTAAGTGAGTTGTGAACAGGTGGATCTAAAGGGAGAAGGTTTTTTTTGGGGGGGGTGAGGAGCAAGCTGAGAATGAACTAACACCTGAGGTAATGATAGCAATGTAGTGTGGAAAAGACTGGATTCCCTAAGACTTGATGTAATGGTGGTAATTGGAAGATCTTCCCTGCCCCTTAATAAACCTAAGGGAATTTGAAAATCTTCCCTGCGCCCCCTAAGAGTCCAAATGTAATCACATGGAACCTGTGGTGGTAGGAGTTTGATGCAGGGTGGAACAAAGCCCACAGGAAACTGAGAGTCAGAGCAGTTAGAGCTGGAGGGAGGAGAGGATCCATCCAAGGAGATAGTTAGGCTTATGAGTGTTTGTTTGCCCTGCTGTGACTGCTAGGCTTGTGAGTATTTCTGGCAAGGCTAAAGGATGGTGTGATTTTCTGCAGTGCCATGGTGTATTAACTTCTTTGTTGCTATGATGGATTCAGTTTCCTGCTATTGAGATTTGGCTTTCTGGTGTCTGAATAAATGTTTTGCTTCTGTCTTCTATCTTCTATATAGAGAGTCTGTTATATTTTGCAATTCAGAATTATGCTGGCTTATTCATAGTCACCATTAGCACTAGTATTACACTAGTAACTAGTGTTGATCACAACTCTATTGTGCATACATCTCTGCATTGGACAGTAAGCCATTTAGTTTTTCCAGAATTTTTCTAGTCAAGATTGCAACAATGTATTGACTCTTCAATACTCCAAAAATCTGTCCTTTTGTAATGTGGATACTCCTTTAAATGGTATGTATCCCAACTCCTATATCTATGTCACTTAATAGAAGGACTTCGAGAATTGTGGCCCAAAATGCTCTACCTTGCAGCCTGAGACTGAGCTCGGCTGCTCTTCAGACATCCAGTCCATCACTTCAACTGAAAGCTGAAACTTTTCTAACTTCACAGAAACTCCCAAATATAGTTTTTCTGTGGAATAACCTTAAGGAATCAAGCATTACCTCCAAACCTTCATGAGACATTGAAGTAGGACTTTGAAGGAAGAGTCAGTACTGCTATGATTACAATCATATCTTCATGTTTTTGGAACATACCTGCTATCTTATTGTATCCTCAGGACAGTTCTGTAGATTTCAATAGTAGGTTGCTTTGCTGTAAAATGGGTGCAATATTATTTATTCTAAATCCATATAGCAAATTGTTCGCAGAAGCAAGACTGAGACCTAGGTTTATTCACTAAGATAGACTAATGACATCAGGACTTCTGGGCTCTATACCAGCCTCTTGACCCTGAATTATTCACTTTCTCCTCTGTTGCCCATTCTTGCTATCTGTGACTCACGCTCACAGAGAATGGCTAAAGTAGGAATGAGCTAACGTCTGCAAAACGTTTGGAAAGAAAGTATAGAATAGAATAGAAGTATCGAATATTGAGCTGGAGGGGCCTTCAGAGATTCTCTTCCTCAAGCTTCTCATATTATGCATCTTGTCTTGTCTTGTCCTGAAAGTACCCACAGGGGCATGATGGCAACATCCTTAGAGTCAGAGGCACGGCCAGCAGGGGAGTGAAGCATGGTTGGCTTTTGTGGAGGCTCAGGAATGGAACTCACCAATGGGAGAAAGAAGTGAGCATGGTGGAGGCATATTCCAGGCTGAGAAGACTCCAATCAATGAAGGAAGTTCCAAGGTGAGAGGACAATTGAGTCAAGGTGGCAAAGGTCAGAAGCACAGCTGGAAAGGAAACTGAGGCTTAGATAGCTGAAGGACTTTTCCCAAAATGCAACAGCTAATTAGTGGCCATGCTTGGGTTGTTGGCTCCCCTGGCTTCCTTCAGGTCCTAACTAAAATCCCATCTTCTACAGGAAGCCCTCCTCAACCTCCCTTAATTCTAGAGCCTTCCTCTTTTTAATCATGTCCTAGTTAGCCTGCATCTAAGTTGTTCATACAGAAGTTTTTTGCATGCTGTCCCCTTGTTAGATTGTGACCTCTTTGAGGGCAGAGTCTGTCTTTTGCTTTTTTTTTTTTGTATCCCCAACACTTAGCACAGTGCCTGGAACATAGTAGGCACTTAATGAATGTTCATTGACTGACTGTCTGACTAGAACTAAGATTAAATTCTTGCTCCATTCCATTCTGCCGCTTCCTGAGAGATTGGATTGGATTGGATTTCCCATTAAGGTTCTCTCCTTCAACACTTCAGAACCAAGAAGTGCATTCTCATCAGTCTAAGGAATTTTCTTACCTTGGACCCAGTGAAGACCAGACGACTATTAAAACTCAAGGGAAGCCATGGAAAGAGGAGAAGGCAGCTTCCTCTTGAAGCCCCAAGTCCTTTCTTCAAATTTTGTATTTACTTAAATTTGTACTAGTTGGTCTCCTTCCCTCTGCCCCACCCCCAGTAGAATAGAAACTCCTTGAGGACAGGCACTGTTTAATTTTTGTCTTTGAGGTCTCTTTGTCCAGCACCGTATCTAGCACACAGTAGGCACTCAGTAAATGGTTGTTGAGTGTTGCTTGCTATTGAATATGCCTTAAGCTTCCTTTGATAAAGGAGGTAGCATATAAGTCATTGAATCCAACCTTATTAAGCACCTGCCTTGCCTTGGCATTGTGGTAGGTTCTGGGATGCAAAGCCAACCATCTTCTCCCTTGTGGTGCTTACATAATTTATATTCTGACTGGAATGGAGGTGGGCTGGTGAGCCTATTGAGCATAGCCAAATAAATACAAAGTATCCACAAAGCAATGCAAAATAATTCTGAGAGAGACAGAGATAGAGAAAGATAGAGACAGAAGGAGAGACAGAGAGAGACAAAGAGAAAGAGGAAAGGAGAGACAGAAAGAAAAGAGGGAGAGACACAGAGAGACAGAGAGATAGAGACAGAGAGATAAAGAGAAAGAGGAAGGGAGAGAGAGAGAGGGAGAAATGGGAAACAATGAGTAGATATTCAAGTACTAATTTGTGGGGTCTCAGATTCTATCTTATTTTACTCTCTTGTTCTTTTTGTAGAGAGCCAACTTTAGAGATGTTGTTAGTCTTGAAGTCAGTAAGACCTGAGTTCAAATCCTACCTCAGATCTTTACAGCTGGGTGACTGTGAGCAAATCACTAGTCTTCTCTCTGCCTCAGTTTCCTCACCTGTAAATTGAACACCTGCAAAGCCAAAATGGCACCCTAACTTGAAAGTAAGACCAAGTAGGATAACATATGTAAAGAGTTTTCACTATTTTTGTTTCTGAGCCTTGTCTACTCTACTAGGCTGTAAGTTCTTCCCTGAAATGTACCAGTAGGTACCTGTGATGTATTCTCCTTCTTTTCTATTCCTCATGTAACCTCAAAAAGGGGTTGGACCCACAGGAACAACTTGATAAATAATTGTTTGATTAATAACTTCTTATGGATCTTTTATCCAGAAATTTATCTCAATCTAGAATAGTACAGTGAAGGATGGGCTAGAGCCAGCTCCTACCATCTCAGGAGAGTGGATTATTAAATCCAGGTAAGTATTTGCACCTCAGAAATGGCTAAATGGTACAAATCAGGGCTTCACTGATTGTCTGGACTTAAGAAAGTGATCAAGAAAGTGTTAGAAATGCAGAATAAACTGAAAAGTTTGTTATGGATTCTTTCCCCCCTTGTAGAGCTGATTGTTAAACATCTAGCAGCAAACCACCACATACAATGGGAAGTGACCTTGGCAGGGAGATGGTGGCAGAGTCAGGGTTAGAACAGGCTAGAACTGACTGTCTGGTCAGTTATTCAGTTTTCCTGGGTACTTCACCAGCAAAGTCAGAACTAACGCTTTTCATCTCAGCCCCAAGTATCACAAAACACGAGCTGGCTAAGTTGAGTGAAAAGTACCCTCACATCAGCTTTTAAAGTAAATTCCAGTGGATGGTGGTGTTGGGGAAAAGGAGATAAAATAAGGCCAGTCCTTCAGAAAGGAAAGTATGCCATCTGATCACTGAATTTAACTAATTTTTCTTGCTAACTAAATGTAGCTGTATTAAGTGAAATCAGTGCCTTCTACATTTCAGTGCCCTGGGGAAAAGCACCAGTCACCCTATCTTGGTTTTGCCTCTGCTCACCTGTAAAATGAAATGGGTTGGACTGACTAGCAGAAGTTCCTCTAGGCTCTAGCATATGGTGCTACAAAGAAGAATGCCTTTTTGCTGGCTGGTTTTGTAAAATATTCCTGGGCACTTGGTAAGTCCCCCTCACTCTCCCTGCAGCTCCTGATTTACAACCCAGATAAATAGTATTTCCTTTGTGAATCCAGGGCAGGGAGGAGTGGGGAATAATTAATCTGCAACCCCTCCACTCTGCTGTCACCAGATTAAAATCACCCAATTTAATGGGCATGCATAAGCCATTTTGTTGGCGGCAGGGAGCCAAGGGTGATCCCTGCCTGGTCTCAGCCTCTTTGATTTTGTACTTTGAAAGGTTTTTCTCTTCTTTCTGTTACTTGCCCTGAAAGAAATAGTGAAGGGCTTTAAAATTTCTCTCTCTCTTTTTCTAATTTTAAATTTGGTCAGCTTGTTAGTATTTAGCTGAATTCCTCCAAAGTTTATCGGTAGGGAAGGGATAGTGGGTATGGTGGCGGTCTTGGGAGTTGATTTTCTTCTGGAAAAAAAAAAAAGCTCAATTTCCAGAGGTACCCTGATGTCTATAGAAAAGCAGCTTTACACAGGGAATGAAGAAGATTGAGACTTGGGGAGATCTGAGTTCAAATCTCATCTCTGACATTTAACAAGCTGTGACTCTGACCAACTCCCTAGGACTTATCTCCTAAGTGATGGAAGGATTGTGATGGAGGGTAGATTTCCTGGACTGCTGAGATCACTTACACCTAGGGAATTCATGAACCTCTCCTGTCTGTGACTGCAGAAGTGTCTGGGTCCTCAAAGAAGATAGCTTCAGTTTGTCAGGCAGCCAACCAAGTAGAACTCTTTTGGAGCACCCTATAAAGAAGTGGAAACTAGACAAAGACTGATCAGATGAATAAGGACAATGGCTTGCACTCAATGAACAGTCACTGGCCCTAATGAACAGAGTTAGGGAACATGAAGGTGGAGGGGACATAGAAGGGACACAAATCAATTTCAACAAGATCAATATGACAAGCATTGAAATTAGCACTCTTGCTCCTGCTAGACCTATAGACACTTCTATGCAGCCATGATCTTTATCATTAGAACTATGCAATATAAATAAGCCTAAATATTTGCCAGCAGAAGAAATGGGGCAAAGGTGGACAGAGGGAAGAAGACCTTGGTTCATACCCCACATCTACTACTTATTGGCTGCATGATCTAGAGCAAATCTGTTTAACCCTCTGGTCATACCCTACCTCTTATCTCTGGACAAATAGATTTGGTGTCAAATTGTGCTGGTGGAATGAGTTCCCACAATGGGATGACCCTACCATCACCTGAATCACAGATCCAGGTTTTCTTTCCCAGAACACAGGAAAATAGTGTTCCCTGGAGCTTAAAACCAGTGTCATTTAATTGTGGGAAAAGAAAAGATTTCCAAGTTAGATTAACCCATTTATGAACATTTAAAAAATATTCATGATATCTTAAATATCTTAAAAATAAGCTTTAAAAGTTTCCACCTAATCGAAGTTATTTCTTTTGGGATTATATGCATGAAGCTCCATCTAGTTATTAAAATGATTTTATCCTTGGAATGAATGACAGATTTTCTTTGAGAAGTCTGCCATGATGTGGTCCCAAGATTGCAAAATCAGAAATTTTTTGACAAGTTCTCATGTCTGGCTCATCTATGACGTACAGTGTAACTTGCCCTGGGTGTGAAACCGGGTTCAAACTAGGACTCTGCTACTAATTGCTTGTGTGATCTGAAATAACAGCTGATGTTTGTAGATCACTCGAATGTTTTCAGAGCACTTTTCCTCACGGCTACTCCTTTGAGCCCTACAACAACAACAATAATTAAATTTACGTAGGCACAAGTGGGGAGCCTGTGGCCTCGAAGATATGTGTGGCCCTCTAGGTCCTCAAGTGTGGCCCTAAACCCTAGAGGGTCGCATGTGGCCTTGGGGCCACTGGTTCCCCACCCCTGATATAGGGTTTTAAGATTTACAAAATGCTTTACTTATGCTATCTCTTCTGTTTTTCCCAGAGACCCTGGTAGGTAGCCGCTATTATTATCCCCATTTCATAGATGAAAACACTGAGGTAGGCAGAGGTGAAATGAATGGCACAGGGTCACTAATAAGTGACTGGAGCAGAATTTGAACTGGGTCTTCTTGACTCTAAGCCTAGCACTCCATGTACTGTACCACCTAGCTACTTGCAACAACCCCACTGAGTGGGTAGACAAAGCCCAAATTATTTCATTTTTACAGATGAAGAAACCAAATCAAAGAGAAGCGCAGTTCCTTACTTAAGGTCACACAGTTCCTAAGTGGCTAAGGCAGGATTTGAAACTTGGCCTTCCTGACTCCAAGTTCAGTACTCTGTACATTAAGCCATGTTGCATCAGGGTCAATTCACTCCTCTGGGCCTCGTGAGTGAAATGATGGTGGTGGGGCAGATCAAGGGGGCATTACACTTTTTGTTTTATGTACCCCTTTGTCATTTGGGTGAAGCCTATTGATTCCTCGGAAAAATGTCTTTTAAATCTATAAAACAGAACACACAAAATTACAAAGAAAACAGATTATGTTGAAATATAGTTATGAAAATATATATTTTTTAAAAACTTCATGCAACTCAGGTTATAAACTCCAGCTGTTAGAGAATTCTTTAAGCTCTCACAGTTCCAAATCTGTGATTCTATGACTTTGGAGGTCATTTAGTGTAACCCCCTGAAGGATGAATTCTCTTTATAATAACCCAATAGATGGTCATCCTCTCTCTATCTGACCCTCTTCTGGGACAGGAGCTCATTCCCAGAGGTGGTTGTCTGGCCTCTATCCAATTACCTCCAGAGGGCACTTACTACAGCATAAAACAGCTCATTCCATTGGGGGACCATTCTTATTGAAGCAGATATTTATACTGTGCCTTCCCGTTACTTCCCCTTGGAGGAATCTATATAAGGTTGGAATGCAGTTAATGAATAAAAACCCCAGTCTTGCACTAGGCAGATGGGTCCACAGATAAGATCTGGGAACTGGATTTAACTGTTTGTCCCCTCCCCACCAAAGTCATGGGTCTGTAGTCCAGATGGAGATCCACATATTGGGAGTCATGGCCACGAGATCTAAGCTCCTCTTCCATGCCTCTTCGTATTGTTGGGTACCTGACACCATTATTTCCCTTGGAGCCGCAATGACCGTCATTCACATGGATCCCATTTCCACCGTGCGGTCAGTGCAATGTGTTCTAGGTCCCAGAAAATTCCACAATAATATTAGCCAGATCATATCACCAAGTACTAATAAAAGGTCCCCGCCCATCCTCCGCTTCAATGAATTCCAAATGTTCCACAGAGACACGGACTTTGGAAAGCATTCGGGGCATCTGCCGTGCTTGGCCATCCCCCATTTGGGAATTGTTACCCGAGGAAAACATGAAACACTGGCAGATACAGCAAGTTAATAGGGAAAAGGCATCAGGAACTCAAACCATCCCGTGTGGATTTCTAGGCTGCTCTTTGTTCCTCTGTCCATGCACTGGGCTCTGGCTCCCTGATAAAGTCAGAGATCAGAGAGGCAATGCTCTTCATTGATAAAGACTGACATTTACATAGTATTTATTTTACATGGCTCCCGTCAGTCTTCCAGCAGTACTGTCAGGTGGGCAATGTAGGTATTTCATTGTCAAATTTACTGGGAAAGAAGCTGATGTCCAGAAGGGGAAAGTGACTTTCCCAAGGTCAAAAACCTATGATTCAATGATGGACCTTCTTACTGCAAACCAAGTGCTCCTTGCTCTTGACCATGATGAATCCTCCCCATTAGCCTACTACTCTTGTCCCTGAGTTGGGCTAATTCTCAGCAGAATGACGGGATCTGTGTCCCTCTCAGAGCCTTGCTCTTGTTCATAGGGATCCTTTCTTCTTGGAGTTATTGTTTTGTTGAAGTGGGCTTGACCAGTAACAGGGAAAGCATTCCTCTAAGAGAGCTGGAGACAAAGCCCAAAGATAAAGACAGACTGAAATTCTCTAAAAGTAGGCTTCTTTTTGGTAAGAGACAAAGTGGTGCTAGAATAGGACAACCAGGACTTTGCTCCAAAGAGCTGAATTTTTTTTTTTGGGTGGGGGAGCACTGACAACACTGGCAGTCTTTGAGCAGTGTGAAAACAGTTGTGTTTAGCTTCTAGCAGGCAGGATTAAGTAGTCAAAATATGAAGTTATCAGATGACCTCCTCTCTCCCCTTGGTTGCTGCACCCAACATGAACTGGCTTCTTTCTCCCTTGTTTCTTATGATCTCTTGTCCTGGGTTTCTGTCTCCCCCCTGCAGATGAGTTTATCTTAAAGAGTTGACTTGAGGATGCTGTTTGCCCTGGTACATTACCATGGGAAGAGAAAATGCTGTCTCTGGGAGAATGTTCCTAACACTTCTGACTGTCCATGAAGTTCTTTCTTGGCCAGGCACAATTGTGAAGAAGGTTCTCTTTCATTTCTCCTGCTGCCTTTAGCCAATGTCCTCATGCTGCCCTCTGGACACTTCCTTCCCCATCCCTCCCTTGGGCTGGCCCTTGCTGTTTACATCTTTCCCACCTCGGGACATAACAGTCCATACGGGGGAAAGCTCATCCACTTAGCATTCTCTTCCAAGCTAGTCTGGAAAAATGTGTGGGGTGACACAAGGGGGAATGAGGGGAGGTCATGGTTGATTGCTGCTGCTGTAAAGAAAGAAGGTTATTTTCGTAATAAAACAGTAGCTAGCATTTATGTAGCATTTTAGGTTTCACAAAGCGCCTTGCACATGTTGTCTTACTTGAACCTTACAAGAACTCCATTATAAGGTAGGTGCTATTATTATCCACATTTTACAGATGTGGAAACTGAGGTTCATAGAGATTAAGTGACTTGCCGAAGGTCGCACAGCTATTAATTGTCTGAGAAAGGATTTGAAACCATGTCTACCTGACCCTAGATCCAATTTTCTATCCACTTCACACTCTAGCTGCCTGTTTTAGCGTGAGAAATTAAGGGAGAGATGTCAGTATTTCACCAATGTTTATGGTTCCCAGAATCCCAGAATCTCAGGGCTTAGAAATTATCTCAAAGGCCATCTAGTCACAGCTGGTTCTGACCAACAATCACATCTATGAGTATTTCTCTTGCCTTTGCTTGAAGATTGTGTTCTAGTTCCCACCTCCAAACCTTCACTTCAACTCCAGTCAGGTCAACTTAACCCAACCCAACTCAATTACATCAAAGGCCGTCTAGTCACAGCTGGATCTGACCAACAATCACATCTATGAGTATTTCTCTAGCCTTTGCTTGAAGATTCTGTTCTGTTTCAGTCAAACGGAAGGTTCTGTTTCCCTCTCCATGACGTTCTGATTCCCTCCTCCAAACTTTCAATTCAACTCCACTCAGGTCAATTTAACTCAGCTGAACTCAGCTCAACTCAATGTAATCCAATAGGAAGTTACTAATGAGCATTATTATTGTATGTGAGGCACACTCTGTGATAGGCACACACAATTGGTTAAATAAGGAATGGTCGTGTGGAAGGTGACACTTGACCCAAGCCTTGAAGGGGTTCCATGAGACAGAGGCATCCCTCATGCCCGGGATGCTCTCCCCTTTCATCTCTGCTCTTGGAATTGTTGATTTCTTTCAAGATTCAGCTCAAGGGAAAACTTCAACAAAAGGCCTTGCTTAATGCTCTTGGCATCTTGTACCCTCCCCTCCAAGCTTAACCTGTGTCTGCTTTGTCTGTATCTTCTTTGTACCTATAAAAGTACATGCCTTTGTCCCATTAGAATATAAGATCCTTGGATTTTGTCTTGGTAGCTGCTGTTAAGCAAAGTTCTTTTGGCACATCAGACTCTTGCTGATTGATTGATTAAAGTGATATGTCACTCTTAGGTAACAGGGAAGATTTTTTGGGAGATATATTTGGAAGATACATTGGGTGGGAGGAAGGGCTGGCTCTACAGATCTTCTAAAGTCACATACTAGTGCTGATCCTCTAAAAATCACTTGCTCCCCAAGTGTGCCAGCCCATAGGTAGTAATAGAAATCTTAGCTTTAAATTCCAGGACCCCATTTTGAGATTGTTTTTGGAGACCCTCAGCTGGCCGTGTCATATCACGCTGCCATATTTTGAAATTATGCTTAGGGGGCTATGATCTGATCCTGAGCTTCTGCTAGTGTAGGTCATAACCAGGTGTGTGATGTATCATTATCAAGTTTGAAACTCAAAGAAGTTCCCATAAATAAAGGAGGAATCTTGCTAAAAAGGTCTCAGAAAGGTGGTATGGTCTGGTAGAAAAACCACTGATCTTAGAATGAGGAGAAACCTAGTGAGGGCTAGAGTTGGGATCTGAACCCAATTTCTCCGATTTGAAATCCAGCACTCACCATGTTGTCACCTTTTTAGGGGTGAAATCTATCCTAATCCCATTGAATTTAGCTGGAATCTCAAAGAATATTCAACCAAGGGTGTGCTGGTAAATGTTTAACAACCAGATCTTCCTACCTCTTCCTCCCCGCCTTCCCCAAAAGGAAGGGGGCACATACTTTCAAGTTTAATCTGTATTGTTAATATTTATCCATCATTTTCTCAAGTCTAGACAATCAGCAAAACAATAAATTCAGTCCTGATTTATAGCCTTTGCCAATTTCTATAGTGTGAAATACTCACACTGAAGATTTAATAATCAGTTCTGGCAGGCTTGAGCTGGCTCCAGTATATCCACCTTGTGTGCAAAGTCTGTGGCTACAGCTAAGAGCATAGACAGGAGGAAGGACAAGGAGCCATCACTGCATGGAGGTATGGGACAGAAGAAAACTTGGCAGATATGGAATCCATGAACCTGTGTTAAAATCTCACCTTTGTTATATACCAGTAATGCCACTTTGAACAAATGTCCACTTCTCTTGGCTTTAGTTTTTTCCCTACAAAAGGAAAGGATCTAATTCTACGATCTCAGGGTTTGGAGCTAAGGCCAGAACCCAGGTCTCCTGACTTCCAGGCCAGCAGCCAATAGCCTCCCCAATGAATCAAGGAATTCAGAGTAGCTTTTTGAGGAATTCTGTTTGCAAAAGGATTTTGAAAGATCCTGTTTGATATTCATGCATCACTGTTGGGCAGATGTTTTTCACTCTTGTCTGACTCTTTGTGAATCCATTTGAGGTTATATTGGCAGAGATACTGGAGTGATTTGCCATTTCCTTCTTTAGCTCATTTTACAGATTAGGATACTGAGGCAAACAAGGTTAAGTGACTTGCCCAGGGTCACATAGCTAGTAAGTGTCTGAGGCCAGATTTGACCTTGGGAAGAGTGGTCTTCCTGACTCCAGGCCTGGCACTTTATCCACTGTGCCACCTAGCTGCCCATTCATTCATGAACTCAATAAATAGCTGAGAAGCACCTTGTTGTGTGAACGGTGGGAGACAGAGAAATCAGATGGTTGCATAGGGCTTTATAACTGGATGGGACTTTGTAAATCATTTAGTCCGCATTCATCTTGCACGTTTGGGGTTTATCCTTTGCTCTCTATTCAGTCGAACTTCACCCCAGTTATCAATATCCCCAAATCATCAATAGTATATGCAACTTAATTGGCCTTTCCCCTTTCATCATCCAGAATAATCTCCCTGCGGCATAGGTCTGATTGTGTCAGAATGCTCAAGAACACCCCTGTGGCTCCCGATTGAGATTAGACTTAAAATAGAACACCTTAGCCCAGCATGTTAGGCCTTGCAGAATTTGTTTTTTCCCTCTGTGCATCCCACAACACAGTCTAGCTCCAACTTCACCTTCCCTCTTCCTTTCTCTGTTCCCATTTATCCATTGTACATTCCAGCTGCTCCCTGAACTTGTCAAGCCATTCCTCACATCATCCCCTGCGCTCTCAATATACTCCCTCCTTAATAATTTAATAGTTATATTTGCAGGGAAGAACTCACAGAAACTCTATTGCTTCCTGAAGCATTCTGCCCAAATCTGGTCATAGCCATAATACTTATAATGAACCTACTAAGTGCCAGACATTGTGCAAAGTGCTTTATACTTATTATCTCCCTTGATCTTCACTGCAAGGTAGAGGCTAATATCATCCCCATTTTACAGATGAAGAAATGGAGGCAAAAAGAGATGAGATGGCCAGGGTCACACAACCAGTAAGTGAGGACAGATTTAAAATCAGGTCTTCCCCACTCCAGTCTCTGAGCTCTGTCCATTGTGCCACCGAGATGTCCCTAGAAGACTGTGTGACTCATGTAACCCATGTGGCTCCCCCAGTGCCCCTCTCCTATTCCATCTTTTTACACAATCACTCCATTTCCTTTTCAACAACCAATTATTTCACTGGCCTGGATTTTCTCAGCTTTTGCCTTAATAGTGACAAGTGCCTGTCACCAGTCACAACAGCAAGCATTTATAAAGGGCCTACTATGTGTAAATCATTGGACTGATCCTATGGGGCTACACAAGGACAAAATGAAATCATAGTCCTTTTCTTTAAGGAGCGTACTTTCTACTGGGGATCCAGGGAGCACCAGGGTAGACAGAGAGGTAGATACGAGATAATTGAGGAAGGAGAGAACATTGACAACTGGCCAGTTCTAAAAAGGCTTTCCATATGACATGGTACCTGAGCTAAGCCTTGAGAGCTTGAGATCCTGAGAGGCAGGAGGGATCCAGGGGGTCATTGCACACCTTAAATATTAAGTTAAAAACCCAAGAACCATGTGGTGCTTTAGCACCCTTCCAGCTCAGCATTCTTCTTCTTTGGGAACTGAATGATACTTAATCCTCCACTTCAGAGTTTTTAAACAGGGCATCCTCTATGCCAGAAGCACACTCCCCCCTTCACCTCTCCATTTTAGAAGACCCAGTTTCATTGAAAGCTCTGTTCAAATGCTACCTGCTAGCTACATAAATGGGAAACCTCTTCTATTTCTCCTGTGGTACTTCCTTTTGACCAAATTATATCTATTATAGGTATACACTCATGTGCATATATAATATGTATATGTATACATATGTGTATACATGTACACATATAGGTATAAACCATTTATTTGTGTATACTGATATATGTGTGGATACACACATGTATATATCTCATATACACACACATATATATAGGTATAGGTTAGGTATATAGCCATATAGTCTTGTAAGTTTCTCAAGGGCAGAGACTTTTTTTTTTGAGGGGGGAAGGCAATGCAATTGGGGTTAAGTGACTTGCCCAAGGTCACATAGCTAGTCAAGTGTCAAGTGTCTAGTGTCCGAGACTGGATTTGAACTCAGGTCCTCCTGACTTCAGGGCTGGTGCTCTATTCACTGCACCACCTAGTTGCCCCCAGAGACTTTGTAAAATTTTTCTCTTTGTATTTCCAGTGCCTAGTACAGCGTCTGGCATATGGCAGGCACTCAGCAAATGCTTGTTGATTTACTGATCGAGCGATTGAAGGAACTGGATGTACTTCCAGGTTTTATTAAAGTTTAGGGATATGCCCTAAGCATCCTTAGTGATTCAGTAAAACCCTATCCCCCCTGCCTTTTTTTCATCTTTTTGGGGTGATGGAGAGAGGAAGAAAATCTGTTTTTTATATTTATATTTTATATATTTATTGAGATATGGTTATATAATATATAATTATGTATAAATCATATATTTATTTATAGACAAAATATATTTATTTTATATTTTACATTTATATTTATATACTACCACTCCCTTAGTTTGCTGTGAATTTTCCTACATTCAAGGCTGATGAGAAAGAAATCCTATTTGTCCCAAGTTTAAACTTCTCTTTAAAAAACACGACTACTTGAACAGCAATGTGTGCCACTGAATGTTTCTTTACGTCCTGTTGCTCCAGTCTGTGACGGTCCCTCCCCATGCAATGCCGGGCAGCAGTCATGCACCATTTCCAGGAATCGTCATTACTGTCATTTTCTTCCACTTTATAAGACTAAGATACTCACCATCCCTTATGAGTTGTCTTTAAGTATCTGGAAGGAATCTGGGTCAGAGCCACCCAAGAGCAGAGCTAGGCTTACACAAGACCAAAGTCATTAGGGCCACTAAAGAAAATGATTGAGAATTTATAATTCATTAAGAAAGGCATCCACATGTTCTGCTCAGTAACTGGTGTACCCATAAAGACTTACTTATAGATACACATTTTGCACATATAAACATGTACATTATTTGTAGAATAATGTAGATAATATAATGTCTTCTATGGGTAGAATATTTGAAACTATGCCTGTCACCCATAGACACCGATGACATTCTTGACATCACCTTGCACACAATAAATTCAGCATAGTTTCTCTCCCTGTTTTTCCCTGTTAAAAAAAACTTTTTTGAGGGGGGAAAACTGAATCTCTTTCCTCTTTCCTAACCAATAATTTGAATTTTTCCTGGAAATAGGCTATGAGAGAGAGAGAGAGAGAGAGAGAGAAAGAAAGAGAGAGAGAGAGAGAGAGAGAGAGAGATTTTTAATGAGGAACACTAACTTTTAGGGAAATTTCTTGCTCAGTTCAAACATTTAGATTTAACAAAGATGATTCCCATAAAATGATACTTAGCTATAGGAAGACATGAATAGGATTCAGACAGTATGGGTAATATGGATGATTTAATTTAAGTATTTGAGTTTTTGAATATAGTTCTCAATCTTTATCACTGAGAGGTGGTTCAAAGCCTCAGAGGTTTGTTGGTTACCATTTATGCATAAATGTTTGTGCTTGATCTGTTGTTTTTCAATGACAAGAGACAAAGGATTTTCAGTGGAGTGCCAGAAAAAAATCCACGTGTGCACAATACCATGTAGCTTTATAGGGTTTATTTGGAAAACTACCCCCAAATAGGCTTGGGAGTATGAAATGTCTATTAAAAATTAAGCAGACAGTACAAGGACTTTCCAATCTTAAGTCATACAGAAACCTGGGACAAGGACATGGATATTCCTAGGAAGAGGAAAGAAGTTTTTTTTTTTAAATCTGACAATATAGTACATTAGACTGTAAGTAAGGAGTACTGTGTTCTAGCCAGAGAAACACAGAATTTCATGTGATTGAGGTAATCGGGGGAAACTCCTGATCTCTTATATTTGGGGCTCAGAAATGTGCACTTTGATTCATTGTTGAAGGACTTTTGCTTTGGAATGACATAACAATCCCATATTGGTCCCCTATGATAAGAAAGGGTGAGAAAGAGAACTGACCACTTGAGCCAGGAAGAGCTATTGACTCAGTAATCTATAAAACGGACATTCTACCCTCTTATTCTTTCTTTCTTTCTCTCTCTGGAACATGTGACAAGGGACTAAAGCAGCTTCTCTCTCAGACTTTCAGTGGGTATAGAGAGGAGGGCATGAGTTCTCTCTCCCCTCTCCCCTAGCAGCAGTGATGACTTCGTAAACATGGCAGATAGAACATATGTTTGCTTAGATGAGTTAAAACCAGATTTTAAGACTCTCCTAGCTACTGCTTCTGATTTGTGTTTCTTTCCTTGAGAACAGTTGACCAAACAACAATCTTGCATCAGATATTTTTAGGCTTAGTGGCCACTTCATGAACTCAAGGGCAGGGCAGGTCCTGGATTCTGGTGCTGGTTGATCAGCTAAGATGGTCTTCACGACAACTTCTCAGGGGAGATAACTGCCACCAGGAGTATGAGCAATACATTCCTGGTTGACTCAAAGATGTGAACTCTGAGTTGCTTAGACAATATGGTTGCAAGGTGAAAAAATGAGATATCTGTTCACTAGTCTCACAAAGAGTTTTATGTCTTAATGTTTTGAGCATCAACTTCCCTGTATAGTATAATAAGAGTGATGAGGTTGTTTCATGCTGTAAATATTTGTCAGTGCACTTGGGAGGTTTTTATGTATGTCTTTTAAACATTTATCTTGGGTTAGAGAAAAAAAAATTGTTCATTTGATTTGCTTTATACTAGGCAGCTTTCTAGAAGGTAGTTGCCCTTCTGCGTGAGTCTTCTCTTACCACACGTACCTCCTATATGTGTGTTCCTCCATGAGGGCATTTGGGTCACAGGTCTTCCCTACCTGTGTGACCCTTTAAACTAATTCTCTAGGTTTAATCACGTTTCCCATGGATGGAATATATATTAGTGGCCAATGGGAAAAATATTTTTCTACTACATTGCTTTGTATGTAGCTAGATGGCACAATGGATAGAGCACTGGGCCTGGAGTCAGGAAGATCTGAGTTCAAAACCAGCCAGAGACACTACTCTATGAGTCTGGGAAAGTCACAAGTGCTGTGGGCCTCAGTTTCCTCCACTGTTACATGGGGGTAATAATAGCGCCTACCTCCTAGGATTGTTGTGAGGTTCAAATGGGATGATAATGGTAAAGAGCTTAAGCACTCAGTAGGTGATTAATAAATACTGTTTCCTTCCTTCCTTTCCTATATTATTTTATCAAAAAGTCTTTGCTTTGAAGTAATTTAGTCTCCTGGCTGATTAGGAAAAAGATGTAAACATATGAATGGAATCTTGTAAGCCATATTTTCCAGTGGATGTGCCCCACTGAGTACCTTGAATCTGGGATAGCTTTTCTGGAAGTTCCTCATGTGAAAGGGTGAGGTTCCTCTGGTGCTACAGAGAGAAGACTGAGAAGCATCCCTGTAAGTAGGATGGAGTTAGATTCCCTGTCCTGGTCTAGTTAGGTTCATCTGGTCTGGAGTTCTCTGTGAGAGGCCTCTGAAGCCCAGGAGCTCTCTCCTTGCCCTGCCTTTCCCCTTCATAATTTCCATTCAGGGAGGGTCAAAGAAAGAGAGAGATGGTGGGGGAGTGGACAAATGTGGGAGAGAGAGAGAAAGAAACTCCCTAGGAAGGAGAAAAGAGGTAGAGAAACAGAAAACGAAAAAAGAGAAGTCTGTGAGAGATGGAGAGAGAGAGAGAGAGAGAAAAAGGGAGACAGAGATGGAGAGACACAGAGAGATTGGGAGAGACCCTGCAGCCTTGGCTGAGGGAAAGGAGAGCGATGGTGGGTGAAGCTTTTCAATTCGGGATCATTTCCGCAGCCTTTTTCCTGGAACCGATCCAAATGTAAATGCTCCAGTGTTATAAAAGCTTTAACAAGGCCATTATCAGGTTGAGTATGTTTGCTTCACACACAGCTCTAGATGTACACCGCGATTAGACATCAAACTGGGAAGGCTTCAGGGGAAAAGAGCAAGCCCTCGGCTGCCCCGGCCTGCCACGGGAAGAGATCTCCACCTGGCCTGGAAGAAAGGGGCTGGGGGCACCAGGGAGTTCAGGCCGCTTTGAATGACACTTTTGATCAATTCAGACAAAGCTGTGACTTCAAAGAAAGCCAAGCCGGCCTCAGAGCACCTTGCAGAAGACCTAATGGGCTCACCCCTCCTTCCCAGCCCAGGCAAGGAAGAGAAAAAAAAGAAATGGAGGGAGGGGAAGCAGAGGAAGGGAGAGAAGCCTAGCCAGCTGCCAGATGACATCTGGGAGGCCCTTTATTTTGTCTCTCTTTGAATACAAGAACTTGTCCTATATTTTGTAGCCTCAAGGTGGGTCTGGGCAAAATGCTTGAAGCCTTCAATATCTTTTGATTGGCCAGTGCTATGATCTCCCCCCTCAAATATCATGGAGCACTTTATTTGGTTCTTAAATGCACTCATTATGCAATAGTGTGATCTATGGTTATATAAGTTTGTATCCCACATTTATGATCATAGGATATCTCTTATAGGGCTGGGAAGGGACTCCAGAGGCCATCCGCTCTACCCTCTTATTTTATAGAAGCTTATCCTTGGAATTGGAAGCATTTGGGTTCAAGGCCTACTTCTCATGAAAACCAGCCATGCCACCCTGAGCAAATCACTAAACTCATCAATGCCTCCCAATAATTCTTAAGTCACAGACAAGTTGCCTTGTTGAGTTAATAGAGCCAGTTTTAAAAAATTATTATTATTATTATTTTTGCTTTTTGGAGGAGGGAAGGTAGGGCAGTTGGGATTAAGTGACTTGCCCAAGGTCACACGGCTAGTTTTGTGTTAAGTGTCTGAGGCCGTGTTTGAACTCAGAACATCCTGACTTCAGGGTGGGTGCTTTATTCAGTGCAACACCTAGCTGCCCCAAAATTAATTTCAAAATTACAAAGTATTTTTTCCCTCTTACCTCCCCTGCTCCTCCTCCCCCCTCCCCAAGAAAACAGGGAAAAGAAAAATAAGAAAAACAGCAAAAGTGCAGAACCAAACAAAATAAGTTTCCACATTGGTCATGTCCAAAAATGTATGTCTCATCCTGCATATTAGACACTTATCCATCTGTCAGGAAATAGGTCACATTCTTCATCTCTGGTCCTCTGAAATCACGGTTGGTCGTTGCATTGATCAGAGTTCTTAAGTCTTTCAAAAATGTTCATTTTTATAATATTGATATTATAGTATAAATTGTTCTCCTGGTTCTACTCAATTCCCTTTCCATCAGTTCATATTGGTCTTCCCAGGGTTCTCTGAAACCTTATCTTTTTTCATTTCTTAAGGTACAATAGCATTACCCATATACCATAATTTATTCAGCCATTCTCAAATTGATGGATGCCGCATCGCTTCTCAGTCCTCTGCCATAATGAAAGAGTTATCCTAAAATATTTTTTGTGCATATAAAACTTTTTCCTTTATCTTTGATCTCTTTGGGGTACAGGCTCAGTAGGTAGATCAAAGGGTATGCACAGTCTATTGACTTGTGAGGTTTAGTTTCAAATGCCTTTCTAGAATGACTGGATCTATTTGCAGCTCCACCAATAATGTATCAGTGTGTCTGTTTTCCTTTAGTCTCCATCCTTCCCCTTCACCACCTTCCAACCCAGTTTATTGTTGGGGAAAGTTTTTATATCAGAATTACATTGATGAAGTCATGGGTCTGGAGCAATAACAACAACACATCTGTGCCATTTGTGGAGGATGGCACAGACCTCATTGTGATCTGAAGGTGACCTTGGCTTCTCAAAGAATTTGTCAGTGGAGCAGGTTCTACCACACTGGAAAGGGTTCAAATGCAATTCTGATCATAGACTTGAGGCCTGCTGTCTGAGGGCCAATCTGGTAGCTAAGTTCAGAGTCTCACCACTAGGCTGGCCATGAGACAATGGGATTTTTTAGCCAACACAATCTTCAAAGTCCATCTTTTGGGATGGGTTGCAATCTGCATTTGTGGAAGGATGCTCAGACCATGGAAATTATGGCTTCTTGAAATATTAAAAAGTCAGAATATCACATCCCTTACTAGGTTGTTAGCTTCCGAGAACTATTTTATCTCATTTTTATACCTCCCCTAGATGCCAGATCCCTTGTTACCTTGTTCACAGCAGATATTTAATAAATGCATGTGGAAGGAAAGAATAAGTGGACAGAGTATAGGACCAGCTGTCCAGAGATTTGAGTTCAAGCCCTGTCTCCACCACTAACTTCTCTTATGCGTTTAAACAAATCAAATAACTTTTCTGGGCCTAAGTTCTTCTTCTATAAAATCTCTATGATCCTCCCTTCCCAGTTTCCTTGGTACATATTGCCTACTCCCCCCATAAATCTTCCCTTTCTCCCAACTTTTTAGTCTCTTGTCTTGGGTTGTCCAAGTAGAGTTTGTGGCTACAGCAGTGACTCCCAAGAGGCAGCGCCATGTTATAAAGAGGTGAAATTGGGTCATAAATGGCTGCTCCCTAAGCTGATGAGCTTCCAGAGTAGGGATTCCCAGAACAGTAAATAAAAAAGGAGCTTCGAATAGGAAACTCCTCTTCTGGGAATGGCATCAGGTTGAGCTATAATGTGATGGTGCTACAAGTAGAAGGTGGAGGGGTTTGGGAGGTTTGGGGGTGGCCGTATTGGTGAGGGTGATGGTAAGCTTCCCTTTACCCATGGAAATAATAATAACTAACATTTCTATGACTCTTACTATGTGCCAGGCATTGTGCTAAGTGCTTTATAATTATTACCATTTGGTCCTCACAACAATCTTGGGAGATAGGTGCTATTATTGTCTTCATTTTACAGAAGGGGAAACTGAGGCAAAGAGGACTTGCCCAGGGTCACACAACTAGTAAGTATCTGAGGCTGAATTTGAACTCAGGTCCTCCTGACCCCACACCCTGTGTTCTACCCACCATGCTGTCTAACCCTTTACTCTAAGTATTCAGCTGACCCCAAGCCATCTCTAGGTTCAATTTTAGCCGTTGGCCATCATTGACTTTTGCAATCCCTGACAACTTTACCCTGACCAAATGAAAGCAGTTCTGGCTCATAGGAATAAATTTTTATGACTTAGCCTATAGGGCCACGTAGTTTGGAAAGGATCTAAGCTCTCAGAGAGGCAGCATGATGTGTAATGGATGTTGCTGGACCTGGAAGTGAGAAGATCTTGGTTCAAATCTTACCTCTGACACTTTCTGGCTATGTGACCCTGGGCAAATCCTTAGCTGCTCTCTGCCTCAGTTTCCCCTTTTGTAGAATAGGTAGTAACTTCCTCATAGGCTTAAATATCAAAGCACTATCTATCCACGCACACATATATGTATGCATTATTAGTAATAGTATAATTATTGGAGATGCTTGGATGAGATTATCTCAGACTCCCTCATTTTACATTTATGACTAGAGAAACTGAAATACACAGAGATAAAGTGATTTGGTCAAAGTCACACAGCAAGTGAAGTTGGATCAGAACCCAGGTTTCTTGGTTCCTAACCTGGTGCTCTAGCTGTACCATCCTTATCAAAGATGAGGGGGCAAAGAAAAGACCTTGTCCTCTTTGGGAAGGAATCCCATACTAGAAAGCTGCTGGGAAAACATTTAGTAAGTCTCTAGACATATTTAAAATTATAGGTCTGTTTCTGATCATTGTTTAGGATATATAAAAACAATGCAATAGTAAGCTCTGTGTATTTCTTTATGGCAAAAGCCTGAAGGCTGGTATTGATTGGGGTCGAGAGGGGAGGAGGAGGAATGATTTCTATTATTCTTTTAATAATATAGTATATAAAGTTGGATGTGCACAGAGCACTTTTCTCCCAACAGCCCCATGAGGTGGGTGGTACAGCTGATAATATCATTCTTATTTTATGCATGAGGAAAATGAAGCACAGAGAAATTAAGTAATTTACCCAAGATCACACACTTGGTACATGCATCTACAGCTTTGCCGTTGTGCATGGGCATAGAAAATGGTCATTGATGGAGAGGGAGGTCCCAACCATCTACCTGTTGATACTGTTCCATCCCACTTGTTTTGCCTGGGGAGTGACTTTCAGGATATGGGGGTGAGTTCAGTTACTACAAGCAGGCAAACAGCTCTAAGCTGAATCTTGGACATCAATGCCCAACTCTTCTTGGGGTGGCAGTACCATCCTGCCCCAGAATGGAGCAGACATCATGAGGAAGTCAGTTATGACTTATACTCCCTGACCCGGATCCAGCAGTATTAGCTGTCAGCAATGTATAAGGGCATGTAGTCAAAAGGCACAAGTTCCTAGGGGGCAAAGATATGCCCAAGCTGTTAGGCTCCTTCCATCATCCTGCTTAGCTCCTGTTCTTCACCTTCTCTTCCCAAAGCTCTGTGACAACAGTGCATAGGTCCATTGGCTACTCAACTTGCTGCAATCTTAGATCCCAAGGGCATAGTTTCATCTGTTCTTTCTTCTCTCAACAGAACAAGGACCAGGGCAGCAGGGTGCAAGCAGGTAGCCTGAAATCCTACCATGAGCCACAATTCATTCTTTGGGGTTAAGGCACCTCCTTTCCAAGCAAATTTCAGTAATCTAGGAGGAAAAGAACATTAAGTTGTTGTCATTAGCACTTGAACATGAGTTGGCTAGCTGCCATGTTGGAAATTAATGTTATAAGCCAACATAAGGGCAATGAGGGCATTGAAGTTTTAGTGGAATGGGGGAGGAGAGGAAGAGGGTGATAGTATGGTTGGGGGGGATTCAAAATTGGTTGAATGACTAGACCCAAAAAGTCATCACAGATGGCTCTATGTCAGCTTGGAAATAAACACTCTGTGGAATGCCCCAAGCATCTATGCTGATTCATGTTTTAATCAATGACTTGGAGGAGGTCATAGAAGGTATTTTTGAACGATTAGAAGCTGGGGGGTTGGGGTGGGGAGATAGCTAAGTTGGATGATGGAGACAGGATGTAAAAGATCTCAACAGGCTAGTGCAACAAATCAGGTGCAGGAATGTCTAATAGAGATAACATCCTACAAGTGAGCTTGCAAAATCAGTTTCCTATGTCCGAAATGGTGGGTGGAGTGACAGTGGCTATGCAAAAGTTGATATAATGAGCTATGGATGCTTTAGTAGGCTGTAAACTCATTGCAAATTGCAGAATCACAGCAATTCAGAGTGGTTGGAAGGGACTTTACTGGTCATTTTGTCAAACCTATACCTGAAAAATAAGCCACACCATAACATATCTGAAAAGTGGCTATCCAGCCTTGGCTTAATGACCTTAAGTAAGTCTCTTAGGGCAGCCCATTCCGTTTTCATATCTTTCTAATCACTGCCCAGTGTTTCTTTCCATTGAGTGGACTTTTGACTCTAGGCAACTTCTACCCATATCTCCTAATTTTACCCTCTGGGGTCCAAGAGAACAAATACTAACTTTTTCCACATGAGAGTGCTTGAAATACTTGAGAGAATTATCATCTGCCCCCTAAATCTTCTCTAGGCTAACCATCCCCATTTCCTTCAACAGAGTCACATATGGCATAAGGTCCTTTGCCATCCTGGCTGTCCTCCTCTGGACATTCTCCAGCATCTCAATTCCTAATTTGACCCACTCTTCCCAGTTCCCCTACCCTTTTTAATGACGAGGGTGCTCAGGTACTGGCAATCCCACAATCAGCCTGGCAATTGTGCGTACCACCATTCATCAGGGTGAATGCCAGTCTATGATTCTCAAAGGGTTGCTATTTCTATCCCCTTACTCTTGGCAACTGCTCACCTTGTTATTCCAGGAGTGTGCAGTTACTTCTGGTTTATCCAATTAGAGTCTTGAATTGAAGACCCACCTACTGGGAAATCCATGCATACCTTTCTGGCCCACTGTATATCCATGAACCACAGTCTTGTGAACATGACACAATGTCCTAAAGCTTAGCTTAACCTTACACAGTTTGTACTTATACTCAGAAAAGTAAAGAGATACAACCAAAAAATATAGAAACTATCTCCCCTGCTATACATACAAAGCTCTTTTTTTTTTCCTAGGGCACTCTTAACCAGTCTACAGGTTGCTGTCTAGCTCTGTCTTCCCCGTCTTGTACGTGGGAAGTTAAGTCTTTTGGATTAAAGTGTCAGACTTGATATTTATTCCCCTTCAATTTTGTCTTATGTTATTTGGCCTAACATTCTAGCTTGTTGAAATCTTTTGGGAACATAATTCTTTCTTCTAACCTGTTATTTATCCCTCCCATCTATGTGTCATTTGTAAATGTGATAAATATACCATCTATATATTTATTCAGATCATTGATAAAAAATGAATGAAGGGTGGATTGAAGTAAGGAGAGACTTGAGGCCAGCAGATCAATCAGCTAGCTATTGCAATAATCAGAAGTGATGAGAACCTGCATCAGGGTGGTGGCAGTATCAGAGAGGAAAAAGGGGGGCATATCCAAGAGATACTGCAAAAGTGAAATCAATAAGCTTTGGCAAGAGATTGGATGGGGTGGGGGAGTGTTGAGAGACAGTGAGGAGCTAAACATGGCATGTAGGTTGCGAACTTGGGTGACTGGGAGTTTGGTGCTTCTTTAATTTCTTCCCAACTGCAAGATCCTAGGTGAGTTTCTGGCTCTCTCTCAGGTCCCTAGGCAGTTTTTAAAGTCTCTAAGGAGCAGATAAGGTGCTCATCTTTATTGACAGAGACAGAGTAATTGAAGGACTCTCATGTGAAAGAAAGTTTGACTTGTCTTGCTTGGTTCCACAGGGAAATACTAAATGTAATGAGTCGAACTGAGGTTTGATGTGAGAAAAAGTAAATTTCCAAGATGGAGTTAAACCAATAGCATAGTTTGAGTCTGGAGCCAGTAGACTCACTGTCAATGAAGGTCTTCGATTAAAAAACTGGATGACCATTTGGAGGAGATGGTTAGAAGGTATTTTTGTTGAGTATGGGGTGATCCCAGAGATCTCTCCCAACTCTGAGTTTCTTTGATGCTTGAAAACTTTGGACCTGGGCTCAGGGGAGGGAGGGTAGGAATACCTAGATGAGACCCCACCCTGAACTGGATGTAGTTAATGTGTATCTGAAGTCAGAGTTCTGGGGAAGGGGGTAGTTAAGGGAAGAGGAATAAGGCAGAGGCAAGAAGATGCAAAAAAAAAAATACTGAAAACAAATAAGGAAAATTGTGAATTTGGAAAAAGGTTGTTCAAAATTCACACAATAAAACAAAAATAAGTTCAGAAGGAAAAACAGAGTACCTTTTATTACTATTGCTACCTTAGTATATATATGTATATATGTATATCTTTCTTTTTAAAAAGTAACTACCTTAGAAATTCTGTTTATTATACAAAGCCCTTATTCATCTCTCTATATTGAAGTTTTCCTGTTTGTTGGTAATTGTTAGGTTCATGATAAAAAGGATTGTTCAATTTATAGAAAGTTTTTTTTCTAAGTTTTTATCAGTGACTTAGATGAAGGCCTAAGTGGAGGCACTCATCAAGTCTGAGTTCAGGAAAAGCTTCTATCCATTGGAAATATCCCAAAGTGGAATTGTCCACCTTGAAGGTAATATGCTCCTCCTCCTTAGGGGAAAGGGGTAAAGTGGGTGTTTCTCTTGATTATGACTTGGACTCTTGGCCATTAATAAGCCTTCCAACTCAAAAATTCTATGATTTTTGAGACCTAGTACATTTGTTCATTCATCATTCATTCCTAGTATGGTGCTTTGCACATAGGAGGCACTTCGTAAATAGTTGAATTCAACAAGCATATATTGAAGGATGATCTGTTTAGCTCAGTGCTCATTGTGGTAGGAGATGGGAAGAAATAGAATATCTGGCTGAAACTCCTCAGATAAGACAATCACACATGTAAAGTTTAACACACAATAAATGATATGGCACTCTAAAACTACCCAGAAACTCACATTCATTCTCTCATGTTACACTCAAGGAAAACCTGTGAAATAAGACACAGTTGGAGGAAACTGAGGCACAGAATTATGGCTTGTCCAAGGACATATAGAGCTGGGGGCTTGATCCCACATTTTGCTTCTAATTTAGAGTTCTGTCAGCCAGACTGGGGAATCTTCTTCCTCCTCCTGGCTTCCATTTCCTGGCTCCCAC
Organism: Pseudochirops corinnae; assembly: GCA_028646515.1. NCBI lineage: Eukaryota > Metazoa > Chordata > Mammalia > Diprotodontia > Pseudocheiridae > Pseudochirops > Pseudochirops corinnae. Next base: position 160,427,702 of record CM053589.1, read on the forward strand.
CTTCTCTCTGACGCTAGTTTAACTTTATATATCTTGTTTGCACATGTTGTCTCCTCCATCAGATTGGGAGTCCTTGAACATGCCCAGCACTTAGCTGGTGCCTGGTACATGGTAAGTGCTTCCCACATTTTTGTTGGCTTTTGTTGCTCAAAGTGGTCCACTCCACACCACCCTATCTTCCCAGCCCTATTGAACATAGCACTTATTGTGAAAAGTGTCATTTATGCTGCAGGAGGAATGGCCATTAGGGAAGGCCTCCTGGATGAAGTGGGAATGGATTTCGAGCTTGAAGGTTGGGTAGGCAGAGAGGAATGGGGAGGGCATTTCTGAGCTGGGGGAGTGATGTGAACAACAGTGCAGAAGCCAAGAAGATCATGGCAGCCAGTATATGGGTACTGGCCTTCTAGGGCCTCCTTCTAACTTCAGGGTGCCAGCTCTCTCATTAGCACCAGGCTAGGATAACCCAAGGGAAATGAGTGACATTCATCTTCAATTCAGTTTAGAGCTTAGACTCAAAGAAAGGGCTTCATTTTCAACAGGGAATGGCTAAGCAAGTTGACCCCCACCCCGACTGCCCCAGGGGTGCTCACAATATAACCGACTTCAAGAATGGGAAGGCGGGGCTCTGACAGATCGCCTAACATGAACCCTAATATTTAGCCAAATATTAAGAGGAAAGGACTTGTGGAAAAATTGCTCTGGGGGAATGAATGAGACCTTTGTTCGCCATGGGCTGAGCTCTGCCCTGCCAGTTTCTTTCTTTTATGAATGGGTTAATTATACCCACTTTTCAAAGCTAAGAAACCAGTTGCATAAGGCAGCATCTGAGTGGTTTTTGTTAAGGTTAAATGGAAATTATTGAGGGGAGAATAGACTGCAGTGCAGGCACAAGTGACCTTTCCAGGATACTTCCTGCCCTGGGGAATGGTTTCCCTGGCCATGATCACCCTTGAAAGTGGAGAATGGGGAGAGAGGACTCAGTTGAAGTGAATGCCAGGGGCTTCAGAAAGGCAAAAGTTTCTGACGTCCAGAAACGGGCCCTGAAGGGGGTAGACCCTTGGCAAAAATGCAAAGTTGGCAAAGTTTGTCTTTGGGGTCCTCAACTTTCCCTCCTGTCTTTTCTTTGCCTCTGAATCCCAACCCTTTTAATTTCCCACTTATGGAGCCGGGTTCCCTTCTGCTCTCTACCCCCTCCTCCCTCCACTAGCAAAACTTGCTTCCTCTCAGAGAAGGCTCTGACAGGAATCATTCACCCCTTGCTGGGACTCTAAGTCACTCAGCTTTCTCCCAAGGGGATTTACACTTTAAAGCCTAATCTCTCACTGGAATGACAGGCTTTGTCCCCTGGTAGAGGAATTTCAGGCATCAGTGGGTAGGAGGGGAAAAGAAGGAGGGGGCATTTGGAGGGTAGAAGGGCCCTGACATCATCCGATGGGGCCCAACTGCTCTGTCCCTGGAAGAAGTCCATTCAACACAGGCTGTTTTCAGTGTCCATGTTCCTTGGTTTTTTTGCCCCCCCTTTTCCCCTAGACTTAAGGGGATTCATATTTGGTTCCTTGGGAAAGAGATTCCCTTGGTGAAGTTCTACTTGGCAGGAAGAGGAAGGGCAGATGACCAGAGCCTTGGCGAGCTAGCCCTCCAGCAGCACCCATGAAGGCCATCTCAGTCATCACACACAAGTGTGAACGGCTCAGAGGCAGCACTAATCATCTGCATGCTTGGGGGTGGGGGTGGGGGTGGGGGGGATGGGAGAAGAAACCGAGCAAGAGAACATAGTGGTAGATGAGATCAGAAGCCCTCCACACTCTCTCATACTCCCCAAGCAGACAGGTATGGATGCAATTAAGAGAATGACTGTGTTTCCATTTCCTCTTGTTTCATCTTTCTTAAATAAAAAAAAAAAAAGGCAGCAGACTTTGATGTTGGAGAACCCACAAGACCGCGCTGGAAGGGCCCATCCCTCCAATGACCTTATTTTTTAGGGGGAGAAGCAGGGTGCAGAGTAGTACAGTGATATGCCCAGGGTCCCACAGTGAGCGGCGCAATCTGGATTTAAACATCCCCTGCCTCCCAATCCAGGCGCCTGCCTACACGTTAGTCTGAATTTGTAGAAGCCATGTTTCTCCTGACTGTTTCTGTCATTCTTCTATCAGGGAACCCCAGTTCCACTGGACCCAGGGTAACTTGGGTTCCCTTATATTTCACCACATAGACTGGGGAGAGGGGAAGGAAAGGGGGGGGGGGCTGTGATGAATTACGGAAGTGTGCTTCTCTCTCTCCAACCAGGGTATTAGGTTGGGTTTAATATGGTAAAACTTCATTCAGAATTCTTGAAGTTTCAAAACTCAGGCTGGGATTCAGAACAAGGACCGAGGTCCTTGTGACCTTTTTGGCATTTCCTGTCTATTTCCCTTCCCCCTTCTCAACGCCTCTCACCCTCTAATGCACCCTCCTCTCCCCCCCCCCCCCCCAGTCTTTCATTCAGACCGGAATGTCCTAGGAAACCACATTGCCTTACTCTGGGTTTGTGTGGGGAGGGGGGTGGGGGGAAGAGGGGAGGCGGGGAGCTCTTATTTCTACGTCTGGGCTTGAACCAGGATGTTTTGAACGGATTTTAAAGCAAACAGTCATTCCCAAAAAGAAAAGGGGAGAAAACTCTTCTGAAGCCAGAAATGATCCCACGGAGCTGAGTCCTGGGTGAAAGTGCATCTGCCTCCTTGCACAATCTGAATTGCATTTCACTCGAGGGCCAGCTGGCTCCTTTCCTGCTAGTCACTATTTGGAGTCTTGGCAGGAGGAAGTGTCCGCTGGAACGGGAGCCCTTAGCTGAACTCCTGTCCTTCTATCGGAATATCGGAATATCTACCGCCTTGTGAACGGGCTTTGCTTTTAGATCTAGGCACTGGGGAAAAAAAAGTGGTAGTGGGGTGGGGGGGGAGAGGAACATTTCCTTTTGGGGTTGGGAGGGTGAAGGTTCAGTGGCTTCCTTTGATGAAACGGTCAGTTTACTGTGGCCAGATGGACGGAATGTCGGACTTAGTTAGAAAGGTCTGGATTTGAAACTCACTCTCTGAACCACCTATTAGCTGTGTGATTGTGGGAAAATCACAACCTCTGTGGGCCTTAGTTTCCCCATTTGTAAAATGAGGGTGTTTGTCTGTTATAGATAGTCTCTAAGGCCCCTTTCTGCTCTAAATCTATGATTTCGAGGTGGTTGGTTTTCCCATGTAAGTATTATAAAGAGGGATTGGATATGTGTTGTTTGGCCTCAGAGGAGTTGTTACACACATCATACTTTCAAGGGCAAAACCAGTCTCTAATGTCACAAATGACTGAGTTAGGGTTTTGCTCCATGGACCTGATGGCCATTTCCCGTTTCCCTAGTGCCAACATCTCCACATGACCCAGAAATATTGTGTTCAAATACAAACTGGAAAACCATACAACAACAACAGTAAAGAAAAGCTTGTTGATATTTATGGAATTAGAGTAAAATACCCAATCAGACAAAAAGAGCCCAAGTGCCTCTGGGAGTGCCAACCTAAGGAGGATGGGAGAGCTCCCATTTAATCAGGCCTGTCAAGACTTCAAGGATTTGTGATTTTTGTCCACGGCGGGCATCATCTTCCCCAAAGCTGATGGTCTTTGGTGATTGATGAAGCTGAAAAGTTCACCCCTCTGAAGCCAGCCTGGGGATAAGTGTCTCTGAACTTCATTGGGCTGATCTTCAGAGGACAAGCGTATCTTCTGGTATTGCCTATCCCTGAAAACATTCTTAACTTGGCAAGACCTTCCGGAACCCATACACCTTTATAAACCCATGGGCCTCAGAGTAGGACTTTTGAATGGATTATCAGTTTTAATAGGAGTAGGTGGTTCGATGGATAGAATGGTCAGCTTGGAGTCAGGGATCCCTGAATTCAGATCCAGCCTCAGACACTTTACTAGCTGTGTACTGCTCTGGAGGAGGCGAGTCACTTAACCACCCTATTTCTTCATCTATAAAATGAGTCTAACGATAGCACTTGCCTTCCAGCATTGTTGTAAGGATAAAATCAGATGGTATTTCTGAGCATTTTTCTTTACCTTAAATTGGTATATAAATATTTTTATTGTAGTTCAGTCATGAATGACTCTTCACAATCCCATTTGGGATTTTCTTGGCAAAGATACTGGAGTGGGGTTCCATTTCTTTTTCCAGCTCATTTTACAGATGAGGAAACTGAAGCAGAGTCAAGTGACTTGCCTAGGGTCACAAAGCTAATAAGTATCTGAGGCTGGATTTCAACTCAGGAAGATTTGACTTTAGACCCAGAACTCTATCTGTGGTGCCCCATGGAAATACTAGATAGTGTAACAATTCCCTAATTATAACTGTAATGTAATTTTATAAAGCACTTGAAGATTAATAAGGGGCTTCACTTACAACAAATCTCTGATATGAATAGCCTGAGTATCATCATTCCCATTTTATAGAGGAGAAAACTGAGGCTCAGAAAGCTTGAAATAAGTCCTCCAGCTAGAAAGTATTAGTTCTTGAACTCGAACCCAGATCTTCTGAGTCCTGTGCCTTTGACATGTTTACGGTCAGAGAGTCAAGATCTATATGCAGAGCCATTAGGGAACACTAGGAGACAATGAACTAATCGTGCTAAAATGTTATGGAACAGACAATAAACAACATTGGTGTTCAGAAAAGGCAGAGCTTGTGTATACTTCAGGAGAACCATAACCCGTTAGAGCTGATCAAAGACTTGGGAGGTCACATAATCCAACCCCCTCCTTTGAATCTCAGACCCAAGGAAGATAGAAAAGCTTCCATTTGATAAGAATTACTTCAGCAGGAAACTGAGGCACAGAGATGGGGAATGATTCATGCCTGGTAATATAATGGGTTAATCTGAGAGCTGGGGCTCCAAGAGTCCCCAGTGCTAATTCAGTCCTCTTTCCATTGTACCAAGAGGACTTCTAGAAGGAGGAGGCATGGTGGGATGGGTGGGACTTCAATAGGGAAGAGGAGGAAAGACAATATTGTAGCATGAATAGAGACAGAGGCAGAAGCAACATAGATCAGCAATTGCCAGGTCCCTGAGACCTTTTCAGGGGGCTGCAAGGTCAAAATAATTTTCCTAATAATAAGATGTTTTCATCTCAAATATGGTAAGTATCAGTAGATAGAACCCACATAAACAAAGACTCCTTGGGGTCCTCAATAATTTTGCAGAGAATAGAGGGGTCCTAAAGTAAAAAAAGATTTGAGGACCACTGGCAAAAAGCATGAGAGTGTGTGTGTGTGTGTGTGTGTGTGTGTGTGTGTGTGTGTGTGTGGGCGTGGGTGTGTGGGTGTATGCGTGCGCGTACGAGCGCACATACATGCATGCATGCATACACAATGAGAAACAAAGAGTGCCTGAGTAGAGAAAAAAAAAGCTAGAGAAGCAGAGATCCAGACTATTGAGGGATAAGGGATGGTCCTTTGGTCCACATTTCAAAGTCAGAGCCAACGTCTTATTGTCTAGGACAGCAGGTTAAAGTTTCAATATGTTTCCCTTCTCCTTTGAAAACAGGAAGTTTAAACAGGCCTTTGCAGAGATGGTTTGGATAGTATCAGAGGAGTGAGAGACGCACAATTCTGTAGGTCATTTCCCCAATGACTCATTAGGCTCTGTCCACTCCCCGTTCTGGTTTTAAATGTCCTTCATAATCATTGGAATCAAATTGACATTTGAAGTCTCTTGGTTGCTCTAACAGTCCCATTACTGATAACTCTTCCACCTTTGAAAGATAAGACCCACCCAGAGTTGCCCAAAGTATTCATTTATTTCTATTTTAAAAGATGATGAAGAGGTACGATGGCTTTGCCAGCGCTAGAGTAAGAATCAGAGAGCTTGAGTTTGAATTCTGACTCTTCCATTTCCTACCTGTGACTTTGCACAGATTACCTTGTCTTGGGGTCTCAATTTCCTCATTAAGTAATGGATTTGGAATAGATAGCCTTGGAAGTCTCTTCTCATTTGAAATCCTATAATACAAACATAAAGTCACATAATTTTAATTTGGAAAGGAACTCAGTAGACGTCTGGTCCAACTCATGGCGCCCCAGAGAATCTGCCCCACGACAAGCCTGGAAGTGGCCATTTACCCTCTTCATGAAGACCTTGGATGAGGGCAAATCCACTGCCTTTTGAGGCAGGCTATTCCATTTTTAGATAGCTCTAACTGGCACGAAATTTTTCCTTATATCTAGCTGAAATTTGTTTCTTGGAATTACACTCTTTGGTTCTTGTTATACACTCTGGGTCAAGTAAATGATTTCTAAGCTGCTTGGCATATGGCAGCCCTTCAAATAGTCACAGATATTTATCGTTCCCTACTTTCCCCCCCTCCTGACTTCTTTGGTTAAATAATCCTGGTTTGTTCAACCCATCCTTGTATGTTCTAGACTCAAGACCTTTTGTAGTCTTGGTTATTCTCCTCTGGACATTCACGACTTCATCAATAACCTCCCTAAACTGTTGCATCCAGAAGTGAGCCCTGTGTATCAGATGTAGTTTGGCCAGACCAAGTACAGAGGGAGAATCAACTTTTTGTTTCTGGAAGTTATGCCTTTCTTACTGCACCCCAGTGATGATATTGGTGGCAATGGGGACTAGGTGTGCCAAGGCTTTGTCATTTGGGGCTGGAATAGAAGCCTAGATGGGGAGCAGCTAGCTTGCTCAGTGGATAGAACATTGAGCCTAGAATCTAATCTCAGACTCTTGCTGGCTGTGTGACCCTGGGCAAGTTACTTAACTTTTGTTTGCCTTAATCCATTGGAGAACGAAATGGCAAACCACTCTAGCATCCTTTCCAAGAAACTGCCATGGACAATAGGGTCCATGGGGTCATGAAGAGTCCTAAAGGATGGAATGACAAAAAACAAAGTTGTCTAGTGGGATGGAAAGAGCCCTGGCTTGGCAGTCACAATGACCCAAACTCTATGCCCAGCCCTGTCATGAACCCTCTGGGAGCTCTAGAATAAGTCACTTGATCTTTCTCAGCCTCAGTTTCATTATTTGTGAAATTTAGAGGTTAGAGTAGATGGATAAGAACCTTTAATTGCCAGTTGTTCAACTGAACTGAGCTCAGCAGGGCTGACTTACCCACAAGAAGCAATCCTTGGCATTTGGCCTTGGAGTCTTCTGGTCTGGTTTCTTTAGGCTAGGGAAACAGAAAGGCAGAATGGCTTCTGATGGCTTAAAAGTGTCTGAAGATGTAGAATTGGGAGGGATTTTGGAAACTGTTTAGTACAATTCTTCATTTTCACAGATAGAGGAATGTAGGGAAATTCATAGATAGGGAAATTCCAATCTCAGCTCTTCATGATCACAATATCTAGCTTTGATAAAGCCCCTTGAGGTTTTGCAAATCACTCTGGAGGTTGTCATTATTTGATCCTCACAATTGCCTTGTGAGGTAGGTGGTATCATTATCCCCATATTACAAATGGGGAAAATGAAGCCAAGAAACTCTAGGTGACTTGTCCAGGGTCACATAACTAGTAAGTATGAGTTGGGATTTGAACTTGCATCTTCCAATTCCAAGTCCAGTGCCCTATTCACTGTGCCACCCCACTGATGAAGCTCTTCATTCCATGGGACAACTCACAAGGTCTAAAGCTCTAAAACTCTTCTTTATTCTTTTCTTATTTCCAAACAGCCTCAGTATTTTCCTCCTGAAATGATCTCTGGTCCTGGGCTCAAGGGGAGGTCATTGTGATCCAAGGTTCCTGACTCTTGCTCCCCAATATGCCCAGTTCCTTGGGGGAAGAAGTAGACCTGTCCCCTCCCCCATCACCACAGGGCAGCCTCAGAGAGATAATTCAGTAAAATGGAAAGAACATTGGAGACTCTGAATTAGGAATAGAGCATAGGAGATGATGAGTTAGGAGTAGAACATAGGAGGCAGTGAATTAGGTGTAGAGCATTAGAGGTGATGAATTTGGAAGTGATGAATTAAGAGCAGAACATGGGAGGTGATAAATTAAGAGTGCAGAAAGAACTGTGAATTCTCATACGTGGCCAATGTGTTTTGTTTGTTTGTTTGTTTGTTTAACTATATATACAATACAGAGAACTCAGGAATTGTGTTGTTAAATGCATAATGACTGACTCAGAAAAAAAAATGGAAGTGTAACCCACTTATAAATTTAATTTGCATTATTGACACTTCCTCCAGCACTTTCTTAAGCCTAGAACAATAAAACAAGCCCTGATATGCAGTATTTGTCAATTTCTGTAATGTAAATGCTGGCACTGAAAATTTAACCATCAGCTCTCAAGTGCTGGTGGGGTTCTAGCACACTCTTACTTGGAATGGGGGAGGTGATGGTAGGTTATTTGGTCATAATATTTATAATAAAAATTAGCATCAAAAATATCTTTAAAAGCACAGAAGAAAAAAATGTGAAGAAAGGGGCACAAAGAGAGCAACTCTGATATTATTTTGTTAAATTGTTGTTGTTCAGTCATGTCCTATTCTTCCTGATCCTGCAAAATACTGGAGTGATTTGTCATTTGCTTTGGTAATAGTTTAAGACAAACAGTGGTTAAGTGACTTGCCCAGGGTCACACAGCTGGTAAGTGTTTGAGTTTGGATTTGAACTCACATCTCCCTGACTTCAGGACCAGTGCTCTATCTGCTGAACCACCCAGCTGCCTCCCAGCATAAATTAGACATCTATATATCAAAAACAAAACAAAACTATAATGCAACACTTTACAGTTTCTTTATAGCCCTCCTTGTTCATCGTAGTATGTTGAAATGATTATGTTTGCTAATGATCAATAACTTAGCAATAATATTTATCTCTATCTATCTGTCTGTCTATCCATCCATCTATCCATCCATCCATCTATCTATCTATCTATCTATCTATCTATCTATGAAATTAAAAAATATGGAAAGAACCTTGAGAATCAGAGGATCTAGGTTGGAACCTTCTGTCACTGAATAGCAGTATGGTCTTAGGCTAGTCACTGCCCAGTCTTAGGTCTCAGTTTTTCACCTTTAGCATGAGCTGGGACTAAATCATTTCCAAGGTCACAGATAACCAATTATTATGTTTCATTTATTTATTTTTAGCATCAGCATAGTATATTGAAAAGAATGTTGAATCTTGAGCCAGGGGTTCTGGGTTTGAATCTTACTCAGCTGTTTGCTACCTGTGTGACCTTGGACAAGTCACTTAAACTTCCTTGAGACTCAGTTTCCTCATTTGTACAATGAGGGTATTAGAGTAGGTGACTTGAATCTCCTGTAATAACTTTAGAAGTAGAAATGGGCCTCTGGTCCACCCTACATTCGCCATCCACTCCTCATTTGGGAACTTCTCTAAAGCATCTTTGCCTCCTCCCCTCCCTCTCTTCTTTCAAGGGCAGGGGTCCCACCTGGGCAGTCATTTCAATCGTGTTAATTGGCTAAGGTGTTTTCTCCACAGGCATAGTTATAGGAAATTAAACCCAAAGTGGCAGCAATGAAGGAAACGGGGTTGGGTCCAAGTCATTCAGGGATTGCCAAACCTTTCTTCCTATTTCTCTCCTCTCTGGGATTGGAGTCAGAGAATCCTGAGCTTCTCATTGGATTTTAATTCACTTCTACGGGAGCTGGGTGTGTGTGTGAGAAGGGGGCTGAGGATACTTTCTTGAGGCCTCTTGCAGCTCTGGCCTTCCACAAGTCAGATTCTGAGTGCTCTGGGTGAAAAGGATAACCGTTCTCATACAAGTAAAATCCCACTATAAAAACCTCCATGAAGCATCTACTTTCATTTTTCATGGGGAGTAGAATGCAGTTATAATTGAGTACATTGCTAGAAATCACATTCCCCATCTGCAGGAACTGGAGATCAAACAGGACCAATGCCCAGCCTCTCTATAGTGAATCATCAAGGAAAATCAGGCTGGGAGCCTTTGAAGGAAAAGAGGAATGAACCAGACACCCAGCCCACCTTCTCTTTTTCTTTCCCCTCCAGTCCCTAAACTCTTCCTTCAGAGACCAGGAAGATTTTGTTTGGGTCAGCATAGTGGGATTCAAGGTATTTTTGCTAGGAACAACGAAATGCAGAGGGATGAGATGCTGATGGCAGAATAGGTCAGTAAAAGCCTCAGTTCTGTTCAATGCAATCATCTCATTTTACAGATGTGGAAACTGAGGCACAGAAAGTTCAAGTGACTTGTCTAGGATCTCACAGGTAGTATCTTAGGTAAGATTCAAACCTAGATCCTACTGTCTCCAAGTTTAAAATTCTTCCTACTATACTGGCCTCAGACATTAACTGTGTGACCCTGGGCAAATCACTTAACCCTGTTTGCCTCAGTTTGGAAAAGGAACTAGAGAAGGAAAGGGCAAATCTCTCCAGGATTTTTGCCAAGAAAACCCCAAATGGGGTCGTGGAGAATCAGACATGACTGAAATGACTGAACAACATGCTGGTTACCCAGTGTAATCTCTTCCTCCTAAAGATGAAGAAAACACATTAAATCAGTGGTTCTCAACCTTCCTAATGCTGCGACCCTTTAACATAGTTCCTCATGCTGTGGTGACCCCCAACCATAAAATTATTTTCATTGCTACTTCATAACTGTGATTTTGCTACTGTTATGAATCGTAACATAAATATCTGATATGCAGGATGTATTTAAATTGAACATAACCCACAGGTTGAGAACCACTGCATTAAATGATCAGCGCAGATTCAAAAAAGGGACAATTCCTTTGTCTTATAGGATTGCCCATCTTTTTTTCTCACTTTCCATTCACTTTATTTTTATTTTTAGTAATATTTTATTTCCCCTCCGATACATGTTAAGACATTTTTTAATATATTAAAAAAAAAAGTTTTGAGTTCCAAATTCTATGGCTCCTTCCCTCCCTCCCCTCTGCCTTCCCTGAGACAGTAAGCAAGGACTGCCCATCTTAGAAAGAATGAGCTAATCTATGTTAGGCCCTTTGCAAACCCTAATGGTGCTTTATAAATGTCAGTGATTAATATTCATCACAGTCAAATCCAGAATGCGCTGACTAACCCTTGGGGTAGAGAAGAGTTTTGTTGTAGAGAATCCTTTGGTCTAATGAGTTTTAATGTAACAAGCAACCTCTACAACCTTAGACCATAAATATGGCAAGCCCTATAACGACTAGCATTTATAAAGTGCTTTAAGTTTTGCAAAGGTCTTTACAAATCCTAAAACCTCGGGAGATAGGTGAGATTATAGTCCTCATTTCACAGGTGAAGGAACTAAGGCAGGCAGAAGCCAAGTGACTTGCCCAGCGCCACACAGCTACTAAGTGTAAATAATTCTAATCAAAATAAGACAACAGCACAAATTGTGGTTTTCTTTGCAAGTTAGGTAAGCAGCTATATTGAATATATGAATTTATTCTATATATATAATATTCTGTATGTTCTACGTGTAGAATATAGTCTATGTATTCTATTTGTAGGATATTTCTACATGCGGTTCTGTTATTCATTAACACTACTATATACATTTGCAATAATAGATGCTATTTATATAGCGCTTTAAGATTTCAAAAGTGCTTTACATACATTGTCTCAATTGATTTTCAGACCAACCCTGTAAGATTAGAACTGTGATTAATCATCCTCATATTATATGTGACTTAACTGAGGTCTGGAAGGTAAAGTGATTTGTCTAATATCATATAGCATATAAAGTGTCCCAGAAGGGATTTGAACCTAGGTCACCTTATGCCGTGATCAAATGAGACAGACAGGTAGATTGTGAAGTGGAGAGAGCGCCAGACCAGGAACCAGGAAATTCTGAGGTCAAATCCTGACTCAGACGCTGACTAGTTGTGTGATCCTGGGCAAGCCCTAAACTCTGTTTGCCTCAGTTTCCTCATCTGTAAAATTGTGATAATAATAGCACCTCCTTCCCAGGGTTGTTGCCATGAGATAATAATCATAAAGTGTTCAGCACTGTGCCTGATGCTATATAAATGTTAGTGATTGTTACTATTCTATATCAGTAAGGGGCTTAGCACAATGCCTGGCACACAGTGAATGCTGTATAAATGCTCATTGTCTTTCTCCCCACCTCCAAATCTAACCACTAGATCCCTGCCCTTACACACATGTAAATCAGTTTATTAATACTAGCTTATCTGTGAACAAAAATTTTTTTCAAAAGGTTTGAAAACTACAAATGGTTATATAAAAATACGCCAAATCACTTTTTGTGACAGCATTATCAAATTAAAAATAACCTCAAAGTTTCAACGCACTCTATGCAAATAGGCAAAGGTAAAAAAAATGGAAATATTCAATGATGGAAGGACTGTGGGAAGACAGGCACACACAAATACATTACTGCTGGAGCTGCGGAGGGGGCCATTCATTCTGGATTTCAATTTGGAATTGTAATAAAAGTGACTTGATTATCGGTCTCTTTTGAGCCAGCAAACCCACTACTGGACATATTCCCCAAGGAAGTCAGAGACAGAAATAGAGGTCCAGTCTCAGTCAAAATCTTTACATCAGTACACTTTGTGATAGCAAAGATTTAGGGATAAAAGGGGTGGCTAGGTGGTGCAGTGAATAGAGCACCGGCCCTGGAATGAGGAGGACTTGAGTTCAAATCCGGCCTCAGACACTTGACACACTAGCTGTGTGACTTTGGGCAAGTCACTTAACCCCAATTACCCTCCAAAAAGCAAAAAAACCCAAAAAACCAAACAAAACAAACAAAAAAACCCACAAAAAATATTTAGGGGTAAAAAGCAGGTATCCTTTGATTGAAGAATGGCTGAAAAAAAATGACAAAACATGAATGTAATGGAATATTGTTGTGCAGTCACAAAGAACAAACAAAAGAAATTCAAAGAAATGTGGGAAGATTTACACGAATCTTGTAGTGAAGCAGAACAATAAAGAAATGGAACTTTGGGTAAAGGTTTGGGGAAAAGATAACGATGAAGTCTCTAGATCCTCTTAGATGCTCGAGAGGTGGGAGACTACTGGTAAAGAATACTGTATGCACTATCAGACAAGAGTTCTATGGCAGATTTTTGTATAATTGCATTTCTTTGTCACTAGAGAGGTTTCAGTCTAAAGGCAGGTGGGAAATAACTATGATGACAGAAGACGTCAATAAAATGAATATTAAAAATTAGTCACACTGGACAATTTTAACAACAGAGAAATGAATGGTGTTTGGGATGGGAATTTGTTACAATGTGGTGAAATGTGGGCTGATGACTGACTCTTCTGTCATCTACTCCACATCCCGAAAAGGAAGTACAGGCTTTTTTTTTTTTTAACGTGGGTTGTTTTTTTTTTTTAAAGACACATTTCCTCTTTCTTTTTTCAGGTCTGGAGTCATTAAGCAGGGATTAGCTGGATAAATAGAGGAAGTGATTTTTAAACTGTTTGCAAACTTAATGTGAAGAGCCCAGCCTTGCAAATTATCATGTCTAATCAGAGGCCCGCGCTTCACTGCTCCAGTAATTGTACCAGTATTCGTCAAATTCTTGTTGTCTCCTCATTAGCCAGGAAAAGGAGACTCAAGATGTACTTCATTAGAGGATCCTGAAAGTGTATGGTAAGTGGAGAGGCAGAACTGTGCAGAGAGAGGAGACAGGAGAGAGGAGAGAAGGGAGATGGAAGAAAGAGGAGAAGGAAAAGAAGACGAAGAAGAAGAAGAAGAAGAAGAAGAAGA
>CM053589.1:160441919-160457442 GCA_028646515.1 Pseudochirops corinnae
CAGCCTTTTGACCAAATCCAAACTTCATAAAACAAATCCCCTTAAAAAAAGATTTGTTCTGTAAAACTTGGACTCAGTCAAAAGGCCACACACAAGGACTTCGAAGGCCACATGTGGCCTCAAGGCCATGGGTTCCCCACTCCTGGAATAAGACATATTTTTTAAGTGTTATTGCTCCCAAGAGTATTTGCATGGAAAATGGAGATTCTTTGAGACCCAAATCAATGAAGTAACTGAGGAAGAATTGAGGGACAACAGTTGAGTTTGATATTTGTAAATGACAACACTTAGACCCCTGGGGTGACCCAGAAAGTTAGTATCACAACTGGACCCAGGGTCAAGATTTCCTAATGACTTTCCCAAAGTCATATAATCAATGAATTCAATGAGAGACTTTAGTTCTTAGCTCAGCTGGACCAGTAGAGACTCCTTTCCACTGTGCTATACTGCCTTTTGAGAAGCCACTAATAAAAGTCCAGAGGCAGGGATGAGTATGGGAGGCATTTCATGCAAGGAGGACAAACTCCATGAATTGACAGAGGTCAGAAAAGGTACATCAAATTGGGTAGACAGCTAAAGGGATAGTCTGGAAGTTCCTGCAGATTCTTTTGGTCCACCAAGATGTCTATTAGCATAAAATAGGATCACCAGCAATGGTCCCTTACACATAATACAATGAAAAACAATGTGATGTACTGGATAGAGGGGCTGTCTGTGAGCCTGATCAGTATTTTAGATAACTCTCCAAATCTCTACATTTCTGAATAGTCCCCAAAATGCATTGAAAAAAGGGATTTTCTTTTTTTTTCTTTTTTTTTTTTAAAAAAGGGATTTTCTTTACCAGAGAGCTCCCTATATTGAATAAAGCACAGGTCTAGACCAAAAGAAACAAACAGTACATATGTAGGAACTTAGTATTATAGACACTAGAATGACAGGCAGCAAGCATGAAAACATACAGAAATATAGCGTCGCAAAACATCAGCTAACCATGAAAATCTCAAGCAGACACTTGATACATTACTGTATAGCATTAGCATGTTAGGAAATGAAGCCACCCCCCAAAATCATGGGTAGCAAAGAAAGCTCGCACAGCAAAAATAGAAAATACAATTTTATATAAAGTTTATATTACATGTGGTCTAATAATAGATGTTGCTTGGCTACATAGGTCATGATGACCACACCCATTGCTCCTCAGGCATCATAATATTATTTGGTCATTGGCCAAATGGTCTATTTCTTTGGTACTGTCTCTGTACTCCTGATTCTATAGACCTGCTGATCTGTAGTCTCGTTACTGAGATCTCAGACAGCCCAGGGTGATTTCAGCATCCTCAGGTCCACCAGTGTGCAGACCCAGCTTGGAGATGACCCAACTGGTTGTTACTCTCTCCAGCTAATACAAATGGCCTCTGCTCCCTAGAAGTCCCCACTGTTAGAGTATTAGGCAGAAAAGTGGAGATGGATGACGTGTTTCTGATGTGTGTGCCCTGTCCTACTGGTAGTTTTGAAGCCAATGGGAGAGTACACCCCATGTGTACTGTGCCATTTGATTAAATCTCTCTTGTTTTGAACTAAGGTGTCCTCTAATTAGTTTGTGAAAGTAGGTCCAATAGTGGGGGCTCAGGTTCTATAGTTTTAAGTAAATGTTCAACCTAAAGTGTTTTGAACCTGGAGTAGGTTTTGAGGGACACGCATGTGATGAAGTCTGGGTATTATAACGGGAAGATATATTTAAAGCATTTCACAGGACAGCTAGGTGGTACAGTGAATAAAGCACCCACCCTGGAGTAAGGACGACCTGAGTTCAGATCTGGCCTCAGAAACTTGATATACTTACTAGCTGTTTGACCTTGGGCAAGTCGCTTAACCGCATTTGCCTTGCCTTCTCCCCTCCAAAAAAAAGAAGCATTTCACAACCTATCAGCTCTATCACACATTCTTATAATCTAAGATCTAGGCAAACTGGCCTCCTCATTGTTCCTAGAGCATGCACACACACAAACGTGCACACATGTGCGCGCACACACACACACACACACAAGATACCCCACCTCCTGCCTTTAGACTGACTGACTCTTGTGCCTAGAATGTACTCCTTACTCACCTCTATCCCTAATCTTTAAGACTCAGAGCAAGCACCACCTTCTTCACAAGGCCATTCATTCCTCATCCTCTTAGCTGCTAGTGCCCCGCTCCTGCCCCAGCCTCTATCCCCTTATAGCTACTTTGTACACACCTATGTAGGCATATATCGTCTCCCCTAAAAGAATGTAAGCCTCTTCAGGAGGAAGGATGCCTCACTTCTGTCTCTGCATCTTTTGCCACCTAGCTGGGAATGAGCCTTAGTAGGGAATGTCTGCAAACTGATGTTCAGTGTCTATTGACTAATGAGGGCCTCATGCTTCTGGGTCCTGCAATGAGAGAGGAGAGCATCTATGCAGGCTCCATGGCATCAATACTGATGTACATTGTCACATCAAATACCAAGGAGTTGAGGGTAGAGAAGACAGCAGTGATAGAAGTTTCAGAGTAGACAAACAGGTCTGTTAATACCAAGCAACAGTGACATATAATCTTACCTCACGACAGAGGAAGAAGAGATATACCCAGAAGATGCCTGACTCAGGGAACATGGACTTGGGTCTGGCTCTGGTTGGAGCCAGGCAGGGCTATGCAATCGCTATGATTTAGTGAAGGGCTGGGCGATGTGGGCCTGGTGACTGAAACCCTAGCCACGGCCATCGACTCCCAACATCACGTCTTTACATTGGAGCCAGGTAAGGCAAAGGGGACAATCCTGATGCCCACACTTTATAACCATGAAGATTTGGGGTACATGGGAAGGACATACTTCATCACCGAATCCAAATCCTGGGACTCTGTTCAAACGTGGGTGAACACTCTACTCTCATGGTTCTCAAGAGCAAAGGAAGCAATCTTCCATCCAGGCAGAAGAGAGGGAACTGCCCCAGTGGTGAGTATCATAACTCCCATTTCTAAAAGCTTAAACCTTCAGAGCCCCCATGCCAACATGCTACATGGGGCTACAGAAGTGCCAGGGAAGCTATTAAAAGAACAGAAAACAGAAATTATAATTTAAAATGTAAAATTAATTTATTTTATTAAAATGTTTATCTGGCTTTATTCCTCATTATTGCTTTATCGCTGCTGCAGGCGCTATAATTGCTATGCTTAATCTGTGGCTGACTCGGAGTGAAATTGGCTTTGTGCTTGGCGGTTCACAGTTAGGGGGCCCTTCCCAACAACGTACATTGCAATAATGCTCAAAGTGAGCAACACTTAGACAACAAAGAGATCGTCAAAAGATAGCTTGGAACAAATGTTTAATTAGTTTTTAAGGGTTGCTCTTTTTTCCTTCTCTCCACGCTGACCACCCAACTATTCCTAGAATCATGAAACATCAGAGCTTGGGGATCAATCAGTCAGTCCTCAACCATAAAGAACCATATATTAAATGGCAGCTATGTGGTGCAGTGGAAAAAGTTTCAGTTAGGAAGATCTGAATTCAAATCTTGCCTCAGACACTCCCTAGCTGAGTGAACCTAGGCAAATCATTAAACTTCTTCTTGCCTCAGTTTCCTTATCTGTAAAACAGGAATAATCAAAGCACCTACTTCCCAGGTTTGTTGTGAGGATCAAATGAAATGACATGTATAAAGAGCTTTGTGGATATGAAAACATTAGAGAAATGCTAGTTGTTAAATTATTATTAAATTCCTACAGGGTGCTAGATGCTGTATACTGAATCATTTCCTCAGAACTCAGTTTCCTTATCTGTCAGATAGGAAAATCCAAAGAAGCAAAGCATAGAATTAGACACGATTTTAGCAAACACCTAGTCCAACCCCATCTTTTTCTAGATAAGGAAACTGAGACTTAAAGATATCAAGTAACTTTCCCAGGGTCACAAAATCAACAAAAGTCTCATACTTTTGAAGTAGCTTTTTGAATCCATGTGTAAGATTTTTATATTTATCCCTATTATATTTCATCTCCTAAGATTTGGCCCATTGTTCTAGTCCCTTAAGATCTTTGTGGATCCTGTGCTAGAAATTCCACTCCAATCTGTGTATACTAGAAATTTGGGGAGCAGGCCTTTGAGCCTCACACAAAGCAAGTATCCCTGTCTTTATCCAAATCATTCCTAAAATTGTTAACACAGAGCCCAGCACAGGTTCCTGTTATGTTCCACCGAAGTCCCTCCCCTTCACCTCTCCCAACCAAGTTGACATTTAACCACTGACTCTTTCATTCTGACCATTCAGCCAGTTTCAAACCCATCCAATTACACTATTGTCTAGCCTTACCCCTTTCCATTTGCAGGTGGTGCTTTATCAGAAACTTCGTTAAAATCTTCATAGAAAATTTCCTGGCTCAAGTAGCTTGGGGATCCTACCAAAAAGAAAGTAGGGTTAGTCAGGCCAGGCTCTTTCGTGGTGAAGCCATGTTGGCTCCTGGTGATTGGAACTTCTTCTCCAAGATGTGGAGAATAATCATACACAATATATAATTATTATATATTAATATGTAATACATAATAACACAAATAATACATGTTTAACAATACATTCTTGAATCATTCCAGGAATCGAAGTAAACTCAACGGTCTATAGTTTGCAGACTCTTTCCTTACTTGTAAATCAAGACAATATTGACCCTTCTCTATACCTGGGGTACTTCTCTTTTTATCCATGATTTTCCTTTTGAATTCTTTTCATTTCTTTTTTTTTTGAAGGTAATCCAGGTTAAGTGATTTAGCCCGGGTCACACAGCTATTGAGGGTCTGAGGGCTGGATTTATCTATGATTTTTCAAAGATCATTGACATGGTCAGATGGCGTTAATTCATCCAGGGCACCTCCCTACTAGATCTGTGTGTAGGAAGGAATAACAACAGTTAACATTTTAGAGCACCTACTATGTGTTAAACTCTGCGCTAAGCACTTTACACTTATTATCTCATTTCATCCTCAGAACAACCATGGGAGATAGGTGTTACATTTTACAGAGGAGGCCACTGAGCCAAATCAAGGCTAAATGACTTGCCCAGGGTCACATAGTTAATAAGTGTCTGAGACTCGATTTGAATTCAGGTCTTCCTAACACCAGACCCTGACCTTTATCTGTTGTGACACCAAGCTGCCCAAGAACTGAACAAACAAATAAAAAAGGGATGAAACAAACAAACAGAAATGACTTTTATCTTGACGAAAAAGGAAAAGTAAGAATTAAGCAGTTCAGTTTTTCTCTCTCTTGTGAGTCTCATCTACCCTGGGCAAGGGTCCTTCATCAACCTCATCTCCAATGTAGAATAAAATAGGTAGGAAATGGATCTGTGATTTCATTGGCATAGGGACTCCCGGGTGAGGAAAATCCCTCTACCAATGCAGGGCAGCAGTAACATAGAAGATTCTAAGGCATCCTAGGCACTGGCAACTTAAGTGACTTGACCAGGATACACAGTTTGGAAGTGTCAGAGGCAGGATTTGAACCAATGGCTTCTTGTCTTCAAGGCCAACTTTTCATCTACTGTACTTCCTCTGTACTACACCCCCCCAAAAAAACCCCACCCTTTTGGATGTCTTTAGCTGTTCTCATCAGCCTCAGCTTATTCTGAGATTGAGCAGTCCTGTCTCTGTTCTTACAATATGACTATATGTGTGTGTGTGTGTGTGTGTATGCATATATTCTGTTCAGCTGGGATGTCCAGTTTGAAATGTCCAATGGGGAATTAATGACATGGGATTAGAGATCAGGAGAATGGGACTGGAGATACAGATCTGGGAGTCATTGGCACAGAGATGATAATTAAACCCATAAAAGCTGATGAGGTCACTGAGAGAGAATGTAGAGAGTGAGGAGTAGGAGGCCTGAGATGGAGCCCTGGGGAACCACCCACAGTTTATGGGGTACAATCTGGATGATCTTCCCAATGAGGAGACTGAGGCCCAGACAAGGGGAGCAGTGTGCTCAAGGGACAGAAATGGGGCAATTCCCCAGATGTCCTGCCCCATAATCCAGAAATCTTTCCTCTAACTCCATCCTGCCTAATGTCCAACTGGGAGCCCAATTCAGTTTTGTATTTTCTTCTGTCACTTTCATCCCAGCTTCTTCATTCGATCCCCATTTTCTCAAGTGGTTCCTTTCTATCCTTGATCTTCTGTAGAAAAGCATCCGTGCTGCCTTTCAGTCATCTGCTCTGCTGGGCTACAATAAAATGTATTTGGCTCTTACAGTCTTCCTCATAAATCAACCCCCTCCTGCTCCTTAATCATTATTATCGCTCTTCTGTGAACGCCCTGCAATTCCACTCTATATTTCTCATATTGGCACGCTTAGAACTCTCTGCATTTTCTCCAGATCAGTCTCATTAGAGACCTCCCCACCTCCTCCCCTTTGCACCTTGAAACCTTCCTTCCTAATTACCCTGACACAGCTGACCTTTTTTGGCAGGTACTTCTATGAAGGCATCTCATGGCTGAACTCCATTGTGACCTCTGGGCCCTTTGGTGCTCTGAATTCTTTCTCACATTGGACAATGGAAGACACATTTTTTTCCAGTCGGGGCATGTTCAAACCAGACAACAGCCCCATTCCCAAGAACCAGGCAGCCCAGGAGCCAGTGTGCTGTGATAGAAAGAACACTGACTGGAATTCAAGAAAGATGGCCACTCCATGGTGAGCTAGAATGCTACCACAGCATTTTCTCAAAATGAAACATTTCGCTAAGAAGCAATAGAAACATCTGAGTCCTACATACAAGAAAAAAAATGGGATTTGGCTAATAACCAGTAACTAACATTTATACAGCAATTTGAGGTTTACAAAATACAATACAGACATCCATTGATTAGACTGACAGAGAAGGAGGGAAGGAGGGAGAGAGGAAGGGAGCAAGGGAGGTAGGGAGTGAGGGAGGGAGGATCTTATTTTATCTTTACAACCCTGGGAGGGAGGAGTTATTATTATTGCCACTTTACAGGTGAGGGAATTGAGACTGGAAAAGATTAAGTTCCTTGATTAGTTTTGTTGCTGCTTTGTGTTGTTGTTCAGTTGTGTCTGACTCTTTGTGACTCCATTTGGGGTTTTCTTGGCAAAGATAGTGGAGGGGTTTGCCATTTCCTTCTCCAGCTCATTTTACAGATGAGGAAACTGAGGTAAACAGGGTTAAGTGACTCGCCCAGGGTTACACACCTAATAAAACCTCATCCAAGGCTAGACCAGAACTCAGGTCTTGGGATCTCCAAGACCAGTTCTCTCCCCACTACAGCACCTAACTGCTTCTGTAGCAGGAGGCATTGATTTAGAGCTGAAAGAGAATTTAAGAGACCATTAGACCCAAACCTTTAATTTTGTAAATAAGGAGAGATTTACTGTTTTGTCCAAGGTCACAAAAGCTAGCAAGTGTCAGACAAGATTGTATTCAGAACTTCCTGAACTTGCATCGCTGGGGACATAAACCTTAGACAGATCATAGATTTAGAGCAAGACCTCGAAAAACATCTAGCCCCTGGGGTCCTTAACTTTTTTACATATTGTGCACTTCCATAGGCTGTCTGGTGAGGCTATGGTTCACTTCCCAGATTAATGTTTTTAAATGCATAAAGTAAAATAAATAAATCACAGAAGAAATCAATTAGATGTACATTAAAAAAAAAAGTTTAAAGACCCTAGGTTAAAACCCCTGATCTAGTCCAACTGCATTGGGGCTTATTAGCCAGAAGTCTTTCCTGACAGTGAGTTTGTTAGATACTGAGACTGATTAGCAGAGGAGGTAGGAAAATATTCTCCAAGCATCTTTAAACAAAGGAAACACAGCCGACTCCTTAGGCTTGTCTGTAGGCAAGGGGATGGATGGGGTGACACATAAAAATAAAGCCCTGATTACATTCTCCGTGACAGAAAATCTGGCTCACACACTCTCTTGATACCTTTAAACAGGTAAGGCATTAAAACCCTCTGAAGGGCCTTTCATTAGTGACCTAGCCTCCTGTGGCTGATATTTAAAGTACTTTGAAGTATAAGATGCCAAGACTGGCTTAGAGTAGTTTGGCTAATAGTCCTATCTCACTGTGAACTTTCAGCAGCAAGTTACCCAAATGCCTCCTTAATCTGGCCATCTTAATATAAATTGTTCCACAATATTATTTTCTGAATTTACAGTATGCAATAACAAATAGTATCTTTTTTGATAAATTAATCTCAATTTAGCATTAACTAATACTAAATTGCTATGGAATTACATATTACATACACATTACTACAGAAAGAAGTTCATCATGATTAATGTTATTACAGCGAACACCAAAGGAATTAATAATGATTTGCCGTTATTATAAAGTGGTACCAATGTAGGGGAAAAAAAAAGGTTAAGTCTAATTAAATTCTGGCAACCACTTTAGGGCTCTGCTGCATTGAGGATGCTGAGTTTTATGTTAATTAATTCTATATGAAAGGTTGCTGAAGTGATTTAATACTGTTCAAAGAGCCACACTTTTACTACCAGATTCTATTTTCAGTTTCTTTCTCCATCCCTTGCCCCTCAGGGACTGGCTGGCATGGGTGAAACTTTCCAGGCCTGCTCCACACCTAACAGGGCTTGACCAGGCTTTGCATGGCTGTCCTCTACGCCTGGAATGCATCCATACCTCCTCGTGAAGAATCCCATGTCTTTCAAAGGTCAGCTCAGGAACCACCTTCTATGTGAGGCTTCTCATGCTTCCCTGATTAAGCTGGTACTTAATAAATTACTGCTGATTGATTGATTGAAAGTGACCTAGCTTTAAAATACTCCCAACCAACATCTCCATTGTTCGGATCCAGGCTTTTTCCTGTTCTGTCTTTTCTCGATTGTTTGATACCGGACTCAGTCTTCATTGGTTGTTTCTTCTTACTTATCTTCCACGTGAATCTCCTCTTTCTGCTAAGGACATCTTTTCCTATTCTGACACTCCATTAGTGGTCTAATAATAACCTAAACATTGATAATAGCAATAACTGGCATTCACATAGCATTGAACGGTTTGCAAAGCACTTTGCAAATATCATTTTATTTGATCCTTCCAACCACCCTACAATGGTGCAGACATTTGGGAAGCTTTTGCAAGCAGAGTGACAGACTATCCATCTGCCATCCAAG
Source organism: Pseudochirops corinnae (assembly GCA_028646515.1). Lineage (NCBI taxonomy): Eukaryota > Metazoa > Chordata > Mammalia > Diprotodontia > Pseudocheiridae > Pseudochirops > Pseudochirops corinnae. The sequence continues at coordinate 160,451,085 of CM053589.1, forward strand.
GTACTATGTTCAGAAAGGCTTATCACCCAAAGGCCAGCCGCCAGGTGATGAATTGTTTTGGCCACAGGAAGGAGACCCTTTATTAAGGCTTGGATGGGTTCTGCTCCGTGTTAGTACAGAAAGGCTCCCACATCAATCAGATCAGAGACTCTTGAAGTACTGAATGCTTTTGATTCACTGTGTCGCCTCTGCTACTGCATCAGTTCCAATTAACAAATATATTAAGCACATTTCTTTTTTTGACCAGACAAGACCTACACCTTCATTCTGCCTCAGCCTTACACGGAAATGCTTGAATACTAGATCTCACCATTACCTACAAAGGTTCCCTTTCCCAATTAGAAACTCTGCTATCCACCTATCTGACCATAACCCCGAAACTTCCATCCCTGCCTATGTTAACCTCTTCTTTGCCCACAATGAGGCAGCCAATTCTTCTACTCCTCGATATGATCTCAGATACCTTCTCTGACTTCACTTTATTCCTCTCTTGTCTCAACCCAACAGGAAGTCATTTCAACTCAACATTCACCTGATCCCAAGTGCCTTAGCCCCTGTTTTATGGCTGTTCATCTCTTCCCAAATCTCAGCCCATCATTATTCTCAACAAGCAACTCTTCAGTTTTAGTCACTAGCTGCTTTGTCCCTTCTCCTCTTCCTCTCTCAAATGATAACCTCATTAACATCTAGGGCAGTGGTTCTCAACCTTCCTAATGCTGCAACCCTTTAATAGTCATATGTGGGCATATCTGCATGTGGGTGGACCTGCCTGGAGATGGTTAGAGGAGCAGTGTCTCAGTTCCTAAGACCTTTGGAAATACGTGTTTTCCGATGGTCTAGCCGACCCTGGTGACCCCTGTGAAAGAGTCATTCGACCCCCAAAGGGGTCGCAACCCACAGGCTGAGAACCACTGATCTAGGGTTTTAGTTACCATTTTTACTTACCATATTTTGCTAATGATGCACATACATACACATACGAGTACACCTGCATATACACATAATATATGTATATACACATATGCATTACATATATATACATATACATGTCTGTGATACAGACACAGACATAGAGACAGACATAGACGTAGTCATAGACATAGACACAGTCATAGACATAGACATAGATCCTGACATACATGTAAATGTAAACATAGACATAGACATAAGTACAATAATAGACACAGACATGGACATGGACATGGACATGAACATGGACATGGACATGGACATAGACAAACACTTGCAGCTCCCGGCTCTCATCACCAATTGCCAATTGGATGTTTCAGTGTAAACGACCGAGCTATCTTGAACTCAACATGTACAAAACTGAATTCATTATTTTTACCAAGCAACCTTCCTTTCTTCCAAATCTCCCTACTTCTGATGTCAAAATAACTTTCCTTAAGCTCAGATCTGACCATGTGACTAGTTTACTCAATCAGATTCCAATGTCCTCCTATTGCCTCTAGGATCAAGAATAAGGTTTTTCAAGTCGTACACTATTTGGCCATTACTTACACTTGAAGTTTCACTGGACATTGTTCACCTTCCCACACTCTACTCTACAGCTAAATCAGCCTTTTCTCTGTTTCTCACAATCACTGTCCATTTCCTATTTCTGTACCTATGCATTGACTGTCCCCTATGCCTGGAATGCATATTTTCCTTACTTATACTTTGTATAGTACCTCTTTTTAAGGTCCAGCTCAAACACCACATTCTGCATGAAACCTTTCCTCATCTTTCCAATTGTTAGTGCCCAACTTCCCAAACTACCTTAGACATCTCTATTTTGTACTTATTCACTTTATATTTACATTGTGAATATTTTTTTTAAGGAACTTATTGCTTCTCTTCTCCCTACTCCCATCCCTATATTGTAAACTCTTTGTAAATGAGGAGCTTTTCATTCTTTTTCTTTTCACTCTGCTTTTAATTTTTTGTCCATTCATCTCCAGTGTCTGGCACAGGCTAAGTGTTTAACAAATATTCATTCATTGATTATTTGATAGGAAACTCCCTTTATTCCTGCACATGGACATACTAATGTGTTGTTGGTGGAGTTGTAAACTGATTCAGCCATTCTGGAGAGCAATTTGGAACCATGCCCAAAGAGCTATAAAACTGTACATACCCTCTGATGTTGCTATATCACTACTAGGTCTTATAAAGCCATGCAGGAGCAGCTTTCCAGAAGAATGCTACTATGAACAGTTTTTGAGGTTCTGATTACATAGGATAGTGAACACGTTATTTATTCAATAACAAATCAGAGCAAAACATTCACAGAATCAAGATACAGCATTTACAATGTTATAATTTGTCACAGATAATCAAAACACAGCATTCACAATGACTTGTCACTAAAATGGCCACAGAGTTTTCACCACAGTGGTCACATAGTTTTGAACAAAGCATAATCATTTAGTCAATCAATCACTTAGTAACTCAATCATTCAATCAACTCAATTGTTCAATCATCCTTAAGGAGGTTTGCCTCCTTAAGGGTCACAAAGTACAAAAGTCAAAGTTCTCCTCTCATGGGGAGCACTAAGTTACAAATCAGTCACTATTCAGTCATCATTCATCATTCAATCATCAGAAAATACACAGGCCATCCACCCCTTGGTGACAAGTCAATCATAATCTTCTCAGTCAGTGCACAGTATCCAAATAAAATCTTCTTTCAGCTTGACTCAGGGCAGTCTCTTAGATTTCCTGGATCCCTTTCCATGGTCCCAGCTCCTACCTGGATTCACCAAACTGTCACCTGGGTTCAAGGCAGATAGCTCCCCGCTCCTTGTCCAACTCTCCATGAAGTCCCTGTTCTACACTGAAACTCACAGTGTCCAATCCACCTTAAGTCCTGCACAGTCTCTGTTCCCAGGAAGTCAAGGCTTGACAAAGCCACAAACAGACAAAATACTGGCATCTCAGTCATGCTTCCTCAGTCTTCTGCAGCTCCGGCTGGTCCTTGGAAATCCTCAGCAGCTTGGCTGGCCCTCAGACTCAGCAGAAGTTTCACCTGATTCCCAGAATCAAAATCACTTCATCCAAGTTCTCAAAATAAAAGTCATTCTCTCTAGCCTGGGCCTCTCTTCCTCAGCCTCCAGAATGTGGCTCCAAGAAGATCTGTAATTTCAACTAGGGCTTCTCCTTATATACCTATTAGCTCCTCCCTGTTCTGCTCCTTCCTGTTACATCACCAACTTCCTGTTACATCAGCAATATGGGTGCACACCTTTTGTTTCTTAAGGAGGCTTGATCTAATTAATTTCAAAGCAGGTGCTAAGTACCTGTTAGCTTTGCCAATAAAAATGGATCAAATTACATTACTATTATAGGTCTATATGCCAAAGAGATTACAAAAAAAGGGGAAAGGATCCATGTATACAAAAAATATTTACTCTTTTTGTGGTGGCCAAGAATTGAAAATTAATGAGATACTCCTTAATTGGGGAATGTCTGAATATGATGCAATGTATTAATGTAATGGAATACTATTGTTCCATAAGAAAAGGTGAACAGGTCAATTTCAGAAAAACCTAGGAAGACTTGCAGGAACTGATGCTGAGTGAAGTGAGCAGAACCAAGAGAACACTGTACACAAAAACAGCAACATTGTATGATGACTGACTATTAGACTTAGCTCTTCTAAACAATGCAATCATGTAAGACAATTCCAAAAGACTAAAGATGGAAAATGCTAGCCACATTCAGAGAAAGAACTATGTAGTCTAGGTGCAGATCAAAGCATACTATTTTCTCTTTTTATTTTTTTTCTTTCTCATAGTTTTTCCCTTTTGTTCTGATTCTTCTTTCACAACATGACTCACGTGGAAATATGTTTAATGTGATTGCACATGTATAGCCTGTATCAGATTGCATGCCATCTTGGGGAAGGGGAAGAGGAGAGAGGGGAAAAATTTAGAACTCAAAATCTTATAAAAATGAATGTTGAAAACTAATAATTAATTAATCAATTAATTACTTTTTTAAATGAAATGATCCCTACCTAGCTTACTTTTCTTCTGGGAACATATAAAGTATGCATGGATAAATAAATCAAAGCTAATTTGAAGAGGGAAAAAGCACTATCACTGGGATGATTGGAGGCAGTCTTTTGGAGGCTCTGTCACTTGAAATGGGTCTTAAAGTTTGGCAATTATTCCAAGGAGCAGAATTGAGGAACAAGTACATTCCAGACATTAGGGAAAGTTTGCATTAATATACAGCTTCTGGGAGTAAGCCTCGCTACTTATTCTGACCTGCTATTAATGCCTGAGGTTCACACTAGGAGCTCCAAAGGAATTCTCTCCATAATGGTTCAGGGTTTAGTTGTTGGCCCCTGGGGATGTTGTCTCCTGCTGAATTCTGCCTCAACTCGGATGGGGATGAGAGGTCCTGGGCTTCTAAAGACTCCGGACTCTGTGAGATCCCAATTCCATTTCTGAAGATCAAGCATCCTTTCTCCATTGTGATCTTTGGCTCATAGATCTGAAAGTGGAAGACACCCCAGAGGCCATCTAGTCCAACTCCCTCATCTACAGATATGAAATTGAGATTCAGAGGCTAAGTGACTTGCCTAAAGTCACACAGATAGTTAGCATTAGAAGTAGGATTTGAACCAGGTCCTCTGACCTGAACTAATGTTCTTTCCACTGTCTTGACTCTCCCATACTGATGTCATTTTGGTCCTCTTTGAGAATGAAGGACAACAACCAACCACATGCGCTTTACATGGAGTCAGGACAGCAAAAAGGAAAGAACACTCTGTTTAAAGTCAGAGAACCTGTATTCAAATTCTCTTTCTTCAACTTACAACCTGGAGCTAGGCACTTAACCTCTCCTCAGCTTCTTCATTTGTAAAATAAGAGGTTTAGGCTAAATGTTCGATAAGGTTTCTTCCAGCTCAAACCCATGACCCATGTCCAGAGCTAAACTTAGAGAAAGACAAAATAAGCTACACTATTATATAATATCTGAATGGTGACATGAAGGACTCCCTGGCCACCAACTATTTCCCTTAGTGAAGTATCATGGTAGCTGAAATTCTACCATTAGCAAGTCACAGATATCACAGTATCTGAAATGCCACCATTAGCAAATCATGCCTTTATGTTAATCATTGTCCTCTCCAGGCTGCTTTTAAAATGCAAATAGATAGATAGATAGATAGATAGATAGATAGATAGATAGATAGACAGACAGACAGACAGACAGATAGAGTGGTTCTCATTTTGTGGTCCAGAAAACCCCTGGGATTCCTAAGACCTTGGAAGAAGTTCACAAGGTCGAAACTATTTTCATGATGGTGCTAAAAATTTTAATTTCTAGTATAGTAAATAGATATGGCTGTAACTCATATAAACAAAAGTTCTTTGGGGGTCTTCAGTAATTTTTAAGAATGTCAAGGGGTCCTAAAACCAAAACATTTCAAAACTTTTGGGCCAGAGCAAGGGGGAATGAGAGTGAATGAATCATTATCCCTAAGCAATTAAATAAAGACAATATGAGATAAAAATGCTGAGACCCAGAGAGGAAGATCTGAAAATGAGGAAAATAGAGTAGAATCAGCAGGAAGACCTTCCTAACAGGATTGTCTGAAAATAGAAAGAGTTCTTTCAGGAGGTGATCAGAGAGATATTCTAGCAGACACTAGATCACTATTTAATTGGGATGTTGTAGAAGAGATTCATGTAGGGCTGGATTCTATGCTCATTGAGAGCCCTTCCAATTCTTGGGTTCCATGATGCTGTGTAAAGATGGTAGAGATTATTGGTATGAGATTAGAAGAAACAAGGCTATTTGGCTAAAGGTCATTAACCATCATCACCATTATCATCTTTGTCTTTAGTATCTATAGACTGTTCACACTCAAGGTATGTGATCAGTAGGAAAGAGATATCAGTATTAACTGTTACACAGAACATCTCCACAATGGACATATTGTGAAAGACTGACTATATTTCCCTCCTCCCTATCCCGTCCTCCACTTGTTCTATTCTCTACTTTGTCCCTGTCCCTTTACAAAAGTGTGTGCTTCTAACAGCCCTTCCCCCCAACCTGCCCTCCCCTCCATCATGCCCCCTCTCATCCCCATCCTCCTACTTTCCTACCCAATTTAGAGTGTATGTCATTCCTTACCTAAGCCAAATTCAGTGAGAGTAAGGTTGACCCATTCCCTTTTGCTTTCCTCTTCTTCCTCTCCATTGTAACAGTTATCCCTTGCCTCTTCTATATGAGATGATTAACCTCATTCTGTCTCTCCCTGTCTCCTCTCATTCTATTCTTCTCCCACCTCTCAATTTCACCTTTTAAAATATCATCATTTCCTATTCAATTGATCTTGTGC
>CM053589.1:160457942-160486824 GCA_028646515.1 Pseudochirops corinnae
TCTATGTCCAGTTTCTGCCATACTATATTCCAATTTTCCCAGCAGTTTTTGTCAAATAGTGAGTTCTTATCCCAAAACTGGGATCTTTGGGCTTATCAAACAGTGTATTACTATAACTGTTGACTACTGAGTCTTTTGTACCCAATCTATTCTATTGATCCACTACTCTATTCCTCAGCCAGTACCAAGCAGTTTTGATGACTGCTGCTTTGTAATACAAATTAAAATCTGGTAAGGCTAGGCCACCTTCCCTAGCATTTTTCATTAACTGCCTTGATAATATTTAGTGCCATCCAATCAATCTACCAAAAAATTACTTTACAGAGTTAGAAAAAATAGTGACAAAATTCATTTGGAAGCCAATATGCTATTAATAGTTTTCTTTACATTATGGTATTACTGTGTACATCAAACTCTTGGTTTGGCTTCCTTTGTTCTATGTCAGTTCAACCAGGTGTTTCTGAGCATCTCCATGAAAGAATAACATCTTAAACCATTATCGGTTTTAGTTTTAATAGGTAATTGGATGGCACAATGGATAGAGTGCCAGGCCTGGAATCAGGAAGACTCATCTTCCTGAGTTCAAATCTGACCTCAGACACTTACTACTTGTGTGACCCTGGGCAGGTCACTTAACCTTGTTTGCCTCAATTTACTCATCTGTAAAATGAGCTGAAGAAGGAAATGGTAAACAACTTTAGTATCTCTGCCAAGAAAACCCCAAATGGGGTCACCAATAGTCAGACACAAATGAAGTGACTGAAAAACAAAGATGCTTTGCACAGTCCCTTTTAGTTCCAATGTTCCATAGTCATATGGAAAATAAATATGTTTTGGGGAAGGATGAGAGATGTATCTAAAAAGAAGGAAGAAATTAAGTTTAGTTTTGCCAAATACTTTAAAGTTTGTTTGTGAGTCCACAAAGCATTTATCAAGTGTTTTCCTATGTGGTAGGCTTATTCATTCAGTTCATTTATAAAGTTGTGGGAAAAGGGTGGCCCTCAGAGATAGAAAAGATCTGACTTCAAATCCACCCTCTAATGCTTATTGGCTTGGCAACAGGGGAACCTCAAACCTCCCCGAGCTTCAGTTTTTACATTTCTCAGAGAGGGATAATAATTCTGGTAATAAGGCTGTTGCAGGGCTCAAATAAGATGTATGTATAGCTCTCTGTAAATCTTTAGGGGGTATATAAATGTCAGCTGTTTTTATTTTTCATTCTTTCGCTCACAGCACCTCAAAATCTCTGAGTTGGTAGGGACCCCAGAGCCTATAAACACACCTGAAAAAGAATTCTCTCTCTAAACTTGAGTGGGTAGGGAGGGAGGCTTGGATTAGGGCTGAGAGATCTCAGTGCAACACTGATGGGAGGGTGGATGAAGGTGATGGGATCCTTGATATGCTGTTGCTGATTGGCCGATAAAGTTATTCCTTGTCTGAGTATGGGCTCAGACTTTTGCTAGACTGTGGGGGATAGAGAAGTCAAAAACATGACCACTATAATCAAGGAATTTAAAATCACAGAATGAAAGAATTTCTGAGTTGGAAGTGGTCATCATTCAGTGGCCATCTAATCTAAGCTCTATGTGACCAAAAAATAAAAATCCTCCCACAATATACCCAGGTCATCCAGATTTTAGTATGGTAGAAAAACATTGACCCTGGAGTCAGAGTGAGTGGGTTCAAATCTCATTTCTTTAAAAAAAACAAAAACATTTATTTAATATTTTATTTACCCCTAATTACATGTAAAAACAATTTTCAATATTTGTTTTTAAAATTTTGAGGTCCACATTTTCTCCCTCTCTCCCCATTCCTTTCATTGAGAAAGCAAGCAATTTGATATAGGTTATACATGTATATTCATGTAAAACATATTTCTATATTAGTTATGTTGAAAAAGAAAATATAGATAAAAAACTCAAGAAAAATAAAGAAAATATTTTAAAAGTATGTTTTGATCTGTATTCAGACTCCACCAAATCTTTGTCTTGGGGATGGATACCATTGTGAGTCTTTCAGAGTTGTCTTGTATCATTGTATCACTGAGAATAGCTAAGTCATTCACAATATTGCATTACTGTGTACAATGTTCTCCTGGTTCTACTCTCAAATCTCACTTCCTGTGAGTTCTGTCCCTGTGATCCTATTGGGACAATCATTCCACCTTTCTGGGTCTCAACTCCCTCATCTACAAAATGAGCGATTTGAACTAAACGCCCTTTGAGCTGGCTTCCAACTCTACACCTATCACCGTATTATCTAAAGCTGGAAAGGATCTCACAGGGCACCAGTGAGAGAGGTATATGATATTTGATAGATAAAGAAGTCAACACCCAGAGAACTGAAGGACTTGTCCATGGTCACTAAGTTCTAAGTAACTGTGGTAGAATTACGACCTGGGTCTTTTTGATTCAAGCCCAGTTTTGCTCTCCAATGCGCCACACTGCTCAAATGACTTATCCAAGATTTCCCAACTAATAAGTGACAGAGCTAGGGCAAGAACCCAGTTTTTCTAGCTCCCAACCCAAGTGTATTTCTTGTCATATGTAGCCTTTCTTAGCAATAAGGGTATCCAGCCTGCCTGTTCGCTGCCTCCAAGACCCCTAGCTCAGATGTCACACTCCAAGTGACCATCTTCTCCCAAGCCCTATTTGCTTTAGAGGTAAACAGGCTCCCCTACTCCAGGTCTCAGGTCATTTTCAAGCCACGGGTCTGCACAAACAGAGGCAGAGAGAGCTCAGAGCCCAGAGCTCTCTCCCGGGGCCAGGCCAAATATCAAAATTCAAATTGTTTTTATTTGTTCATCTGAACAGTCCTAGAGGATGCTCCTCCTTATTAACGAGCCTGCACGCCATGCTGTGTTTAAAGTTCAAAGCTCGGTAGGACTCTAGGCTGTAATTAATCTACGTCTCCGAATTCTAGAACACTTAGCGCAATTATAATTTCCTGTCGGAAAACCAATTTGGTAAAGCGGCAGCATTCTCGCCCCTGCTTGGAATGCCACATAATGCTGCTTCCTGTCCTCGTGCTGGGCAGGGGCTGAAGGCTCCAAGGCCCCCCTGTTTTCTGTATCTGCTGTATATGGCAAGTGATACTTCCCACTACTTCTAATACTGCCTCATCAGGAGACCTGGATATACAGGACAGACCTATCTATAGACAAGCTTGTGTGTGCATGTGTGTTTGTATATGTGTGCACGTATGTATGCACACATATATATGCACATATACATACATATTCACACACGTGTAAGAGTGCCTCATTAGGAGACCTGGATGCAGAAGATAGACCTATCAATAGACAAGCTCATGTGTGTGTGCATATATGCACATATGTGTTGTATGTTCATGTACATGCATCTGTATATACACACCTATGTATGTATATATATACACACAAGTATATATATATGTATATATATATTCGTGTGTGTATATCCATATATATGTCTACATCAATCAGTGAACACTTATTAATTACCCACTATGTGGCAGGCCCTATGCTAAGCACTAGACATGCACATACACATTTATCTCTTTTTTTGGGGGGTGGGGGTGGGATGTGCAGTTTCATTAGTGTATGGGAACTCCCAGCGTGGAAACTCTATACTGATGCAAGTGGTAATGGCCCTCAGACCACTGGCCTTTTTTCCATAGCCATCATCCAAGGGAGTAACCATTGTACAGAAGGGACCAGACCAACTGCCACCCAACTTCTACTACTAGGACAGGCAAGCTCTCATAGTTGAAGTAGCAAGGTACCCTGGGGGAGAGACAGGGAGTGGTCTGAGTCAGGCAATTCAGATCACTGCCACCTCCTCATAGTCAGGAAGGAGACATCCCAAGACCCCAAGGAGCAACATCGCCTCTTACCCTCAGGATGCTGGCCTTGCTTCCACTCTGGGACCCATAGCTGACATTCAGGGAAGTGACCCTGGAGAAGAAGCAACCTGATAACTGGTCCTGTAGGTGTGGCAGCCACAGCTCCTGAAGACCAGGAAAGGAAAGCTCCTGTGCTCAGAGTCCTGGGGTCCTGGAGAGGGTTCAACATCAAATCTGGATGTGGTTTTGTTAGGGGACACAATATTAAAGAAGATGGATTAGCATCAGCTTTGCTGTGTTACTTAAGGACCACGGGATCTTTTTACTCGATTGATCTTTTATGTTGTCTCTCCCACTAGAAAAGCAAGACAGTCCCTGTTTTCAAGCAGCACATTCACTTTCTGTTCCAGAACTTAGTACCATGGTTTGCATATAGTAATCACTTAATACATGTTCTTTCTATTCCTTCTTTCTTTCCTTCCTTCCTTCGTTCATTTGTTCATTCGTTCCTTCCTTCCTTCCTTCCTCCCTTCCTCTCTCCCTCCTTTCCTTCCTTCCTTCCTTCCTCCCTCCCTCCCTCCCTCCTTCCTTCCTCCCTCCCTCACTCCCTTCCCTCCTTCCTTCCTTCCTTCCTTCCTTCCTTCCTTCCTTCCTTTCTTTCCTTCCTTCCTTCCTTCCTCCCTCCCTCCCTCTATTCCTTCCTTCCTTCTTTCCTTCCTTCTTCCCTTCCTTCTTTCCTTCTTTCCTTCCTTCCTCCCTTCCTTCCTCTCCCCCCCCCCTGTCTCTCTTTATTTTACAAAAAGAAGAAATGAAAGCCCAGAGGTCAATGATTTGCCCAAGGTCACACAGCTAGTATATCAGTGGGATTCCAATCCAGGTCTTTCTGACTCTAAGCCTAGTGCTCTGTCCATTACAACCACTCCACCTTTCAAAAGCCTCAGTTTTCTTATCTATAAGATAGTGATAATATTAGAGCTACTTGATTCAGAGGATGGTTATGGGAAAAAAGCTTTGTGACACTTAAAGCATCATTCAAATGTGAATTGTCCTCATGAAGGAAGGGAGAAGGGAAGGAAGGAGGAGGGCACCTTCCCCTGGTCTTTCATATCCCCTTCTGCTGAATGACTGCCCTGGTCAATGAGTGGGTGCACTCGCCCCCACCTCTGTCCTCCTGTTCTGTTTTTTTTTCCTGCTTTTGTTTGTATTTCTCCTTTGATGATAATCCCATTTCCTTTCCTCTGGCTCTCTTCCTCACTCTTCTCACCTCTCTTCTGGATATCACTGCCTTACTCACTCTCCCCTTGGCAGTTTGTATCTTCTTCATTTCCTCTCTCTCGAGCTTCCTATCTTGTCTCCAGATCATTCTCTCCTCTTATTTTTTTTTTAATATTGTTACTTTCCTTTTGAATTTTCATTTCAGGTTCCAGGCTGACAAATCATTATGTTCTGTAGCTCAAGTGAAAGCAGGCACATACATATGCAGAGCACACTTGCTCCAACCTTCCAAAGTTTGATCCATATGCAGGAATGAAATTGTTGGATTACAATCAGGTCTACAGGTAGGACCAAGGGCACCCTTGACCTGCTTGGGTGACCCAGATGAAATCTTACCTTATTCCAAACCCAATGCAAAGCCCTCAAGAACAGGAACAGTTCCGTTTTTGTCTTTTTCTTCCCTTCCTCCCTACCTCCCCTCAGGGTCTAGCACATTGCTTCACACACAGTAGGCACTTATTACATATTCTTTGACTGATCACTTATGAGATGGCAGAGACGAAATGAGGAGCAATTTGAGTGTAGTCATGATGGATGGTCTTGATTTTCTCAGAGAAGTAGAAAGTGAGGTCATTGTTACTTTTTGTGTGAGTTTGTATGGTTTTCTTTGTGAGAGTCAATTGCAGCAAATTAGGTCTGTCTGTACATTATCTAACAGTGCAGTTCTTGGCAAGAAAGCTGATCTCTGTCCATGAGTAGTTTTCAGAAGTGAGCCCTGGAACTTGCCTTGTGAGAAGATCTCACTCCAGGTTACCCAGGAAATGTCTTGCTGAGATGTTCTCTCTCTTCTAAGCTAGAGGGCAGTAGCAGGGAAAGGAGGCAATAGTTCATACGTATCAAGAGGGAACAAAAGATGCAACAAGAAAATGGTAGATGAGAAGAAGTAATTGGTAGGATTATGGGGGACATGGTGATAGTGACTTCGTGTAATACACTTTAATGATCTGGTGATTGGGACAGATACAAATCAATGTCTCTGGAAGAAGACATTGTCTCTGGAAGCAGGGTGGTAGTTTACAAGCTAGGCTATATGGGGGAAGTTTGTAATCAATATGCCATAGAAAAGATTATGGGGCACATAAAGATGGTGGACTTACTGCAGAGGTAGGACTATTACACATCTTTCTACCAATACTAGTGTCTCGTTGAGCTGTCTGTCATTACTGGCTGTCCTGATGTAGTTCAAAGGAGCAATGAAGAATTCCTTACATCTCTTCTTCCTTCCTCTCTCCTCCTCTGGTTCAATAATCAAAATAACTGACATTTATAGAGTTTTCAAAGTGATAAACATATATTTTCTCATTTGAGTCTCACAAAAACCCTGCAAGGCAAGGTATTATTATCTTATATCTGAAGGATTGTCACATGAAAGAGGGATTTCACATGTTGTGTGTGGCCCCAGAGGGCAGAGCTAGAAGCAGTGAGAGAAAGCTGCTACGAGACCATTGGAGGTTTGATGGTAATAAAAGCTTCCTCATCATTCCAGCTGTTCCAAAGGAATAAGCTTCCTTGAGAGGTGGTAGGCTCCTACTCCCTGGAGAACTTTAAGGAGAAGTTGGAAATCACTTGTTCATTATGTTGTATGTAATAGGTATTCTCATGTATGAGTTGGAGAGGTCACTGGAGATGGCCCCTGAGATCCTGTCAGACTTTTGGGTTCTGTGATCCTATAATTCTGTGAGCCCCAATTTTCAGTGACAAAACCAAGGGTCAGGGATGTTAATCAATTTCTTCGTGGTCATACAGCTAGAAAGTATCAGAGGGAGGGTTTAAATCCAGGTCTCTTGATTCCAAATGAATTTCTGGGCAGACAGTTGAAAATAACATGATACTTCTTGCTACAAAAGCATTAAAACTCTTCTTTGTCTACTATCTCTTGCATGGTGATCTCATCAGCCCTTATGGATTCAGTAGTCATATCTTTTAAGGTGATTCTCAGATCAATATATTGCATAATCTATTTAACTCTGTAGTCCCCCACCACCAACAGCCTGCTGGATATCTGTACCTGGATACCCTTCTGGCATCTCAAACTAATCTAAATTCTTCATTAGTCAAGGATAGTAATTATACCACATTCTTCCATCAGCATTGGTCACATATTCTCTACATATAAATAGATAGTCTTCAAGAAATACTGTGGCTGAAAAATTAATTGTTTAGGCAACTTGATGGATAAACATCTTGGTACCTAAGTCAGTTACTCTTCAGAAAACAGATCTATGGTGATTCACTGAACCCATATTTAAAGTTATTCTAGGTTACTAGCTAGAACATGGCAGATCTCATGCTTTTCTGGGTTGGCGTTAAGAATAAGTCAGGGTCATCTCCACATCAGTATGGTACACTAGAGTTGATCTTTAATGGAGCATTTCAAAGTACACCTGCCAAATATGAAACTCATCATCCTCGCTTGTATGTATTGTCTCCCCCAAGAAAGCAAAAGGAGCTACTTTATTTCTATTTTGGGGTTCACAGTACCTGATATAGAGATTTATACATAATAGTCAATTAATGCTTATTTATTGGTTCTCTCTGCTAATTGTTCCTTTCTCTAAATGATCCTTTCTTAAGGGGACCATCATTTTCTCAATTACCGGGGTGCATAACATTGGTATTCTCCTTGACGTATCCTTAAACCCAATTAGTGGACAAATTTTGTCCATTTCACTTGCATAGTACCTGTCCCATCTTTCCCCTTCTTTCTCCTCCATGTTCACTACCTTAGCTCAGATTCTTAGTACCTCTCAACTCAATAACTGAGATAGCTTCCTAATTGGTTTCACTGCTTCTGTTTTTCTCTCATCTCCAGTCAATCCTGCACAGAGCTGCCAAAACAATCTTTCTAAGGCACAGATAGGACTATGAGAGTCACTTGATCTAAAAAAACATTAGTGACTCATTGATGCCAGCAAGGAAAAATATGGAATCTTCATCCTAGCATTTGAAGACTTCCATAATCTGGCTTCTGCTTACCTTTTCAGTCTTGTCTTCCCATTGAATTCTTCACACACTCTTCTTGTTGTTACTTCGTTGTTTCAATCATGTCTCATTCTTCATGACCCTATTTGGGGTTTTCTTGGCAAAGATAATAGAATGGCTTGCCATTTTCTTCTCCAGCTCATTTTACAGATGAAGAAATTAAGGCAAACAGGGTGAAGTGACTAGCCTAGGGTCACACAGATAATAAGTGTCTGAGATTGGATTTAAACTCAGAAAGATGAGTCTTTCTGGTTCTAAGCCCAGTGCTCTATGCACTGTACTACCTAGCTGCCCAGCTAAGCTGTACTTACTATTAGCTATTCCCTGGTCTCAACATTCCTTTGTGTATTTGTTCAATCAGGTCACCATGCTGGAAATGCAGTCCTTCTTAAACACAGCTTCTCTGTAAGTTTGTCTTCCTTTAGAGCTCAGCTCAGGTCCCATCTCCTCTTTGAAATCTTCTCTGATCTCTCCAGTTGTTCATATTTTCTCCCTCCTCAAACCACCTTGCAATTATTTATTTTTCAATTCAGTCTCTCCACTCCCCAATAGAGTGTAAGCTCCTTGAGGGCCAAAACTGCCCTATTTTTTTTAATTTCCTTTCTCTAACCCCTAGCACAGTGCCTTGCATGAGGAAGACATGATATTTGCTGACTCGAAGGAACAAGAATCTGATGGATTCAAAAGCTGCCCTGAACCCTGACATCATCCTCTTCTGTCATACATGAAGTGGGCTCTAAGGATCTGGGGAAGCCCCAGTGTGGCCGCACCAGCATGTCCAGTCTAGACCATTCCCAGGGCCAAGGAAACCCTAGTGCTATCCTTGATAGCTTGTTCCCCTGTCCTTGGAGGCAAGCACTTGAACCATTTGATCCTGGACTGCTGCCCTATGTTCTTTCTATACCTATTTATTTTCAACCTCTTCTGGTAGATTCTGTGTGCACACATGTGTATGTATGCAGGCCCGTGTGTGTGTGTGTGTGTGTGTGTGTGTGTGTGTGTGCATGTCTGCCTGTGCAGGGGTGGGGATGGCCCTGGTTTCCCTTATCTTTGCATAGTTCCAGCAGCATGTTTCATTGCCAAAATATCAGCTCCTATGGGGGGAAAGTGTTGAGTTTGGAGGAGAGGCTTTCTATAGATTCAAAATATTGTTACACTGGAAATTCCTCATGATGATCCTGTCACGCAGCCCAGAGAGGAATTCAGTTATGCAATAATGTCAAGGTTCAGATGTCTATTCAAAGGTGCTGTTGAAGGAGTTGCTGCAGCAATATGTGTATCCTGGACTCAGGTAATCTGCATTTTATTCCTATGGCTAGAAATAGACCAGGATGAGGTCAGGGCTCAGTGCAGCCTCTGAATCCATCAGATTCTTGTTCCTTCAATTCAGCTATAATGTCTTCCCCATGAGAAGCACTGTGTTAGGTGTTAGAGATGGAACAGTTTATACTCTATTGGGGAGGAGAGAGAATACATTGAAAAATCAACAATTACAAGATGATTTGAGCAGGGAAAGAACACGAATAACTGGGGATGTTACTTACTAGCCACTTTACTGCTTCCAAGTGTGTGACCTTAGGTAAGTCACTGGATGTCCCTTGGGCAATTTCCTAAAATTAGACATATGGATTGAGAGGTGACATGGCACCACTATGGAGAGAGTGCCTGCCTGCTTTGGGGACAGGAAGACTAGGGTTTAAGTTCTGCTTCTGACTGATCTCATCTGTGTGACTCTGGATAAGTCACTTAGCTGGTCAGTGTCCGAGGCAGGTTGACATTAGTGAGGGGAGTTTCTTCCTCAGAGGATTCCTTATACTGAGGAGATCCTGGTGTGGCATAGTGGATAGAGCATGGTACTTGAAATCAGGAAGACCTCCATTCAAATCCTGCCACTGCCACTTACAAGTTGTGTGGCCATGAACAAGTCACTTCAACTCTGTCTGCCTCAGTTTACTCATCTGTAAAATGAGAGATTTGGAATAGATCCCTTTTAAGCTCTAAATCTATGATTTTATGACATTCTCCATCAAAATATGGGTAATAATACAACAATCTTTTCAGGATTGTGGTGAGAGAATCAGATGAAATAACAATGGCTGATATATTATAAACTGTACAGCAGGCTATATATATACATATGTATAATAAATTTATGAATATATTTACATATAAATTTATGTTATATGTTTAAATGTCAATATATAATAAAATTTTAGGCAGCTAGGTGGGATACTGCATAGATTGCTGGACTTGGAATTGGGAAGAGATGAGTTCAAATCCTCCCCCAGACACTAACCTTGTGACCTTGGATAAGTCACTTAGCCTCACTTGGTCTCACTTTCCATGTCTGTAAAATGGAGATATCATCTACTTCATAGGGTAGTTTTGAGAATGAAATGAGATAATGCCCGTAAAAGTACTTTTCAATATTTAAAGTATCATGTTAGTTCTACCTTTTAATAAAAATAATAAGAACATTCATAATAATACTGCAGGGAATTCACCTTCTTTATGATTTTGTAAATTGCAGGAGGAAAAAGCATTTCAAATGGGAATGGGCTCTATAATAAGCAATATATAATATAATGAGGAGTTCAATGGAGAGAGGCATCAGGGCAGATCAACAAAGTCAATGAAGGTTTCACCAAAGTGGTAAGATTTGAACTGGACTTTAAAGAAAGAACACGAGAGAGACAGAGAGAGAGAGAGAGACAGAGAGACAGAGAAAGAGACAGAGAGAGAGACAGAGACGGAGAGAGACAGACAGAGACAGAGAGAGATAGAGACAGAGAGAGACAGAGACAGAGAGAGAGACAGAGAGACAGAGACAGAGACAGAGAGACAGAGACAGACAGAGGCAGAGACAGAGGCAGAGACAGAGAGAGACAGAGACAGAGAGACAGAGATAGAGACAGAGAAAGTCAGAAAGACAGAGAAACAGAGATAGACAGAGAGACATAGAAAGAGAGAGACAGGGAGAGATGGATAGAGTGACAGACAAACTCAGAGAGAGAAATAGGGGACATGTTATCAGGTGGAGGGATTGCATAGACCCCAACTCACTTTAATTTACCAGGACCAGCTAGACATCAAGAACAGGAAGCAGAATCCTGAACTGCTTGGGGTGGGGTAGAGTGACAGCATTCTCAGATCTCAAGGAAACAAGAAAGTGACTGAATTCTCATTAGAAACTCTCACTCCCCCTGAGGGGCCTCAATCCCACCTTTTGGACAAATATAGGTGGATGAGGATAGGGATAGGGATGGGGAGAGGTTGAATCTAGCAGACCTACCTTAGATCACAAAACCATATCTCCTTACATCTATTTTGAGATGATCAGTATATAGAATGGTGGGGTGCAAACTGGGTAGTTCCTAGTTCACTCTACATTTTCCTCGCTTACTTTTTTGGCTGAGAATCCTGTACTGGACATAAAATGGATGTGGATTGGGTAAATTGTATGTGTGGCTTTATAGAGACTTCATGTATCCTTTAGTTTCCTCAGATGAGGGTGGCACTGGACTGAAAACTCCAAACCTGAGAGTCCTTCAAGTATACCTTCTATGACAACACCATCACCATGTCTATCCCTGTCACTATCCCGTCACCATCACCATCACCATCACTGTCACCACCACCACCACCGTCACCATAACTGTCACTGTCACCATAACATCACCATCAATGTCACCATTACTATCACTACCACCATCAGCCATAGCAGCAGCTTGTACCCAGGTCAGAAATCTGTTTCCCACCAGACCCTGGCACTTCTCCATCACACTTCAGAAACCTCCTCAGCCTAGAAAATTATGTCAGTTTCTGGAATTTCCACCTCCCCAGGACCCTCTGCCAGTCCCTCAGATTGAATGACTCTTCCCAGAATGTCCGTTTAAGGAAGGCATGTTGACCAAACATCTTCATTTCTCACCAGGCTGCACTCCAATCTTCTCCATCATTCGCCTCACATCTTCCCTACTCCTAACTTTTTTGCACCTTCACCCTCCCCCACCCTCTCTGACTTTTTCTCTGTGTTGTCTTCTCCTATTAGAATGTAAACTTCTTGAAGACAGGCAAAGGCTTTCTTTTGATGTTGTTAGGGTTAGGGTTGCTCGAGACCATGCTGGGTCCTGCTGAATGACCCTTGAATGAATTCAACTCAAGTCTTCTCTCAGCCAAAGAAAAGTAAACTTTATTAAAAGTTTGCCTGTATTGGGCACAGAGCAAGTCTGTGCTAGAAAATTCTATGGCTCTCTCACACACATGGAGGCAAGAGGAGGTCTTATATACAGAAAGGTTGTGGGAAGAATCTAGGTGGGGTCTGGAGGAGGAATTTGGGGAGGGTCTTCAGGAGGAGTCAATGAGGTCAGACTCCAGTAATGAGTTTGGGGAGGGTCTTTAGGAGGAGTTAATGAGGTCAATGAGTGATTAAGGGTGGGAAGTTGTGGAGGCTACCTGGAGCCAACAGACAATGGTGGGCTAGGCCAGTTCAAGGGTGGAAAGTAGATGGACAATGGAGGGCTAGGCTAGTAACTGAGGTCTGGGTAGAGCCACAATGAAAAGTTTATGGCCTCATGAAAATGCCTCATCAAGTGGGAAGATTCAATCAGAATTCAAGGGGGTTCCCAGAGCCTGCACCTCATCACTTTTACTTGTATTTTTATTCCCAGCACTTGGAGTATAGTCAACAAAACAACAAAAAACACGTTTGTTGATTGACTTACTGATTGATTATGAGTAGAGCCAAATATGCTGCCCTTGTGGTTCAGCCACAAAACTTAGTTAGCTTCATAAGCCTGTGTTTCATTCTAGCCAAGGACTTATATATTTGAGCAAAGTTGAAAATGAGGACCATCAAACCACAACTTTGCCCTGGCAGCTCTCTGCACCCATTACGTGGATTAACTCTGAATTCTCGCCCCCTGTTTTCCAAGTTACAACCTTCAGGTCTCTGCTATGCTCCCCACCCCACCTCACCAAATAGAAGGTTTTATATTTTGGGCCACTTGTCCCAGGCACAAAAATCATTAGTTTTGACTGTGTCTGAGGTCAGGAACAGCTCCAGGCAAAATTGGGAAGTTTACCTTCCATGGCCTCTAATTTATTTGATCAGGGATCCTTTCCTCCTTCAATCCAGTCAATCATTATACATTTATTAAGCTCCTACTACGTGTTGTGGCACCGTGGTAGGTACTAGGAATATAAAGACAGAAATGAGGTATGTGGTTGTCCTTAACCTTAAGGAGCTTATACTGAACCTGAGAGATAAGATATTTTCCATCATTCTCTTCTTCCAAGTGTTTCTTCTTCCTAGGGTTTGCCTGAGTCCTGCCATCCCATCCATGTTCTTACAAGTCTATCAATTAATTCCCACTAAGTAGTTAGTTATCAGCTACCACATCAATTACTTCTGGGCCCCTCTTTAGCTGTACTTTGCATTTCAAAATGGTTCTCTTGAAGACCCAAACCAATGAAGCTCTATTAGTGGAATGACAGGCAATGGGAGAGTATTTGGGGCTGAGAACTCTATCCTGTGCCCACTCAAATTCTGTCATATTGGCAATCAATCTCCTCTTGTGCTGGCTCTGTGGGAGAAGTCTGCCGGTAATCACAACATCTATAATGAAATACCACATGGTGCTAGAAGCAAAAAAAGAAATCTGATTTGGCTTCAGGTCCTTTTACTTGGTCATTTCAAAGGGCACAATTGTCTTAGGGAAGTGGTATTGGTGGGAAGAGAAGTGATGTGGGCAAACATTGCCATCACCATCCCCATATGTAGAACCATATGTTTTATGCATACCACACACACAAACCATGCTTATACATACAGAGCACATTTGGGTGTACTTGTGGTTAGCACACAGTCTACTGGCATCCACTTCCTCTTTTCTCTTCCTCAGGCTGCAAGTACAGTGGCCACTTGTGGTCCTGATGGTGGTACCGATTGGCATGGAAGCTATGACCTGCTTCATTTTTTCCAACGTGGACTGATTTGTCCCTCCTGAGGCAGCCTGATGGCCCTCTGCTCCTTGGTCCTTATCATATTGACTCTGAACATATTGTAGGTAGTCAATCATCTTTAGCCCAGCTGTAGCTCAGAATCCCCATGCCCAAATAGTTCACCCACCTTAGTCTCCCCAGAAGTAATTTTTTTAAAAATAATATTTTATTTTCCCCAATTATGTGTGAAACATTTTTTGAATATTCATTTAAATTGTTTTTTTTTTTTGCTTTTTGGAGGGGGGAAGGCAGGCCAGTTGGGGTTAAGTGATTTGCCCAAGGTCACACAGCTAGTAAGTGTTAATTGTCTGAGGCTGGATTTGAACTCAGGTCCTCCTGACTCGAGGGCCGGTGTTCTACTCACTGTGCCACCTAGCTGCCCCCATTTAAAAAAAGTTTTTGAGTTTCAAATTCTGTCTCCTCTGCCCTTCCCTGAGATAGTTAGCAAATTGATATAGGTTATACATGTGCAATTACGCAAAACATATTTTCATATTAGTCATGTTGTAAAAGTAGACACAGACAAAAAAAAGGAAAAAATAAAGTTAAAACAGTATGCTTCAATCTTCATTCAGACTCCATCTGTTCTTTTTTTCAACATCAGCATTTTCCATCATGAATCCTTTGGGATTGTCTTGGATCATTGAATTGCTGAGAATCATTAGGTCATTCACAGTTGATCATCCTGTAACAATGTTGCTGTCCCTGTGTACAGTGTTCTCCTGGTTCTGCTCACTTCACTTTGTATCACTTTGTGTAAGTCTTTCTGGGTTTTTCTGAAACCATTTTGCTCGTCATTTCTTACAGAACCATAATATTCCATCACAATCATATGCCACAATTTATTCAATCCTTCTCCAGTTGATGGGCATCACCTCAGTTTCCAATTCTTTGCCACCACAAAGGAGATGCTATAAATGTTTTTGTGTAAATAGGTCCTCCCCACTTTTTTTAAAAATCTTTTTATCTCTTCAGGATACAGATATAGTAGCGGTATTGTTGGATCAAGGGTATGTATGGTTTTTTAGCCCTTTGGTCATGGTTCCAAAGAAACAAGGATTAAAAGTATGCACCATTAGGCTCAGTTTTGTTACCTTTTTCTATCGCTTATGCCTCAAAATAATTGGCCCCACTTAGCTGGAGTCACCTTCCTTCTTTCTCTCCCTCCTCCCCCAGAGGATAGTTGACTTAAATTTCTGGGAGATAACCCATCCTGGTTAGGTTCTCAGGGGCCGTCAGGCTGATAAATCAGGACACGAGACAGTATCTTCTGTGCCTTGAAGGGACAACACATAAACCAAGAGATAAGAAGCATGGCTTTTCAGCTCGTATTAAATCACTCTTTTTTCCCTGTCATATCTTTGAGGGCAACAGGTACTTTTGAGAAGCCATGTTTTCCAACAAAAGGAGACGGTCAGTCAGAGCCCAAGCCCCACTTGAAATGTAAAAGATAGAGAAGAGAAATTTAGCTTCATCATCCAGTCCATTAGCAGGGTTTGCCACTTTTACCAAAGGTCCCAGCTTGGAGCAGTCAGCTCAGTAATTGGAGTTTGAGGAACCAAGAAGAGGAGGGAGCCCTAGGTTATACCAAGGTCATTCTATTCTTTTGGGTTACATAGTTTTGACTCAGAGTGGTGCAGTGGAATCCCAGAATTCCATAATCACAAATCTTGGGAGTTGGAAGGGACTTCAGAGGTTATCTTATCTAACACATACACAAAAAGAAAACCTATGATAATATGGCTGGTAAGTGGTCCTCCAGTTTCTGTTTGAAGACATGGGGGGGGGGGGGGTCCTTCTGCCCTCCAAGGGGCAATTCATCACTCCTAGAGGCAACCCCATTCCACTATTGAACAATTCAAATTATGTAGCATTTTTCTTGTGGTTCTACTCTCTGGAGGCAAACAGAATAACTGTAGTCTCTCCTCAAATGATACAATATTTTAAAATGTTAAAAAAAAAGCGTAAAAGCACTTAACAGTGTCTTACACGTAGTAGGTATTATATTAATGCTTATTCTCTTCCCTTTCTTCCTCACATGGTAGTCCTTAAAAAACCTGAAGACAGTTATCGTGTGTCCCCTACCCCCAACCTATGCCTTCTTTTCTCTGGGTTAAGTGCGTTTCTTTCTTTCAATCCAAAGAGTGCAGACCCTGGAATCACAGGACCTTTGCTCAAATCTCAGATCTTAATATTCCTGAGGGAAGACAGCTTGACTAGAGACGGATGCTTTCCAGGAGTATGAATTCATTTAAGCTCTTCTTTTTCACATCTGTAAAATGAATGGGTTGTACTAGATGGCCTCTGAGGGTCCTTTCAGCTCCAAATCTATAGAATTCTATAATTCCAGGAATGACTTTTTGAGGGTGTTACACATTTGCCTTCTCTTGTCTTTTCTCTGAGAGAGTGATGAGCACCCAGCAGACACTCAATAAATGATAGGAATTTACCTTTATTTAGCTATTTAAGGTTTACAAGTATTCTATATATATAATGACTCTGTATGGTAGATAGTCTAGATAGTTCTTCCCAATTTTATGGATGGAGAAACTGAGGCTAAAAGAAGGAAAGCGACCTGTCAGAGTTCTGGAATTAGAACTTGTCACTGACTCCAAGCCTAGCTTTGTGATACTCCCTCATTCATGCTTCCTGACATATTATGCTCAAACCCTGTAGCTTGCAGCATTATTGTGGATCTTGGAACTTTTTGTTTTATAAATTGTTGTTTTTCAGTCCCATCCTGATGATAGCATGATGAATACAATGTGATACCACATGTCTACCCAGAAATATTCAGGGTACCCTATTACTTCTAGAAAAAAATACAAAATCCTGAGTCTAGCATTAAAATTCCTTCCCATTCTGGTTCCTGCTGATCTTTCCAGTCTATTTCATGTTAATCCTCTTTACACCCTCTTTATTCCAATGAAACTGACCTGCTTACTGTATATACCCCACCTTCTGCCAATTGTGCTTTGAACTGGCATTACCTCATGCATAGAATGAACTCCCTCCTCCTCTCTACCTCTTAGGATCCAATGATAAGGATGGTAGCTGAACCCCTAAAAGGAAAAGAGCATGTCTTTGGGATCTGGACCCCAAAAGGAAGAACCCCTAGACTTTTCCATATAGCCCAGATCCCTGGCATTCTCTGGAGATTCCATTGCTATGGTATCTCCCATTCCCATAATTCTTTTAACTGTCCTTTCCTTGAGCCTTTCTCTCCCCCCCCCCCCCAACTCTTTCTTCTCAGTTATCTCCAGATAACCCCAGGCTATTTCCCACCCTTAATTCCATCAAGACCCCTTTTCTATTACCTCCAGGTCACCCCAGGGTAGGGCCACTCCTAGATCATATCCAGATCTTTCCACAGTCTTTTTGAAGTCTTTTTGCATAAATATGTCCATTTTTCCTTCACTAAATCTCACAGATTTAAAATCTGGCTGATTTGTGTCAGCATTACAATAAACCTTGTTAACTTTGATTGAAAGGAGGCTCGAGTGGTTGAATTCTTTCAAGGCAGACCCGCACCCTTTTGTCCTGTGTTTTAGGGTACCCAAAATCCTGAGACTGCAACATCCAGTTCCTATCAAAGCCTAGGTCAGGTACCACTTCTGTAGGTGTGGCTTTTCCTGATGCTTCTAGTAATTAGTTCTTTCTGGCCACTCCCCTAACTACTTGTATATATTTCACTTTTACTTGCTAGTGTAAGCATTATATACTTCCAATGGATTGTAAGCTCCTTGAGGGCAAAGACTATTTTGTTTTTGCCTTCTTTATTTCCAGGGAAATGCCTGGCACATATAGTCACTAATAAATATTTGCTGTATCATTGTCAAATGTAGTAGAAATGACAATGGATTTTGAGTGGAGAGGACTGGCTTTTTATTGAACTCTACTAATTGGCTGTTTGATCTTGGGCAAGTCACTGTACACATTAAGACTCTCATTTCCTTAGTGGTAAAATGGGGGTATTGGACCGCTTGCTTTCTAAAGTCCCTTTGGCTCCTTGGTTCTGATTTCTTTAATGATCTTGTCTAAGAATCTTGCTGTAGTTACATCTAATCCTTCATCTAAATGATCCCTTATGTGTTGGTAGATTTAGTACCTTGAAACCAAAGACCCTGGGTCAACACAGTGTTTGGCACACAGTGAAAGTTTAGTAAAGGCTTTTTGACTTATTGAGGCTTAACTTTCTGGGATCTGAAACTTTCCTTTTTTAAATTTTCTCTGTCTCTGCCTCCATCTTGAGTTTCCCAACCCCCGTGATATGTCCAAACCAAGTGATTTTTGCAGATGAAAATTTGCATACATAATGTAATTAGGGCCAATTGAATTGTTGATTAGACTGGAATCACTTGACTCCTACCTTGAGGCAAAGAGACTCTTAAAATACCTGTAGTAAGACAAGCTTTTGTTTTTGAAAGGTAACCATTCCCAAATCTCCCCTTTTAAACAACAATTTCCTAATTCCCCTTCCCTCCAAATTTCAGCTGGGATCCCAAACAACTTTACAAAGTAATTAGTATCTTGAAAGACCAGCCAATGAACATTCATTCCTGCTAGAGCTTGGATCTTAGAGAGAGGGGCTTTTTTTCCCCCCATTTATTTAGGCCAGTGGTTCTCAACCTTCCTATTGCCTCTACCTTTTAATACAGTTCCTCATATTGTGGTGACCATAAAATTATTTTCGTTGCTACTTCATAACTGTAATTTTGCTACTGTTAGGAATAGTAATATAAATATCTGATATGCAGGATGTATTTTCATTGTTACAAATTGAACATAACCCACAGGGTGAGAACCACTGATTTAGGCACATATTTTGATAATGGACTTTCTTATATGGTAGTGGACTTGTGTTAATGACACAGGATCAGTGTGAAGGGAAGATTAAACCATAAAATACTATATGAAGAAGAGTTCAAGGTTTGTTAAGTAATAATATATGCCATTGTTATTAGCTCATTTGATTTTGAATCAGAGATCTAGAGTTCGAAGCAATCACAAAGGGCTTCTATCTATTTCAACCCCCTCATTTTCTGATGAAGAAATAAGGAAATTAAGTGATTTACCAAGGATTACATAGGTAGCTGGCATGAAAAGTAGGATCTGAAGCAAGGTCCTCTTGATGAGGTACAGGCTCTGGGAATCCCCTTGAACTCTGATTGAATCTTCCCATTTGATGAGACATTTACATGAGGCCTTAAACTTTTCATTTCGGCTCTGCTCAAACCTTTGTTACTAGCTTGGCCCTCCATTGTCCATCTACTTCCCATCCTTGAGCCTATCAAAATATCTATTCCCAAGTCAACTGTTCCACCCTTGCCACCATTATCTGTCAGCTCCAGGTAGCCTCCAGCAACTTCCCACTCTTAATCACTCCTTTACTGGCGTCTGACCTCATTGACTCCTCCTGAAGACCCTTCCCTAACCTCCTCCACTAGACCACTCCTAGATTCCTCCCACAACCTTTCTGTATATAAGACCCCATCTTGCCTCCATGTGTGTGAGAGTGCCATAGAATGACCTGGCACAGACTTACTTTGTGTCAGATTATTCTGGCCTGCTTGCCCAATGCAAACATCACAGATGCTGAGGCTCCTTAAGAGTCTACCCAATATGGTGAACTTTTAATAAACTTTGCTTTTCTTTGGCTGAGAGAAGACTTGAATTGAATTCATTTGACAGGACCCCGTGTGTTGGTATTTTGGGATCTTGAGCACTCCTAAACCCTTCTTCACTCTTACTGCATTGGACTATGCTAAATATTATTCACCCCTTCTCCTCCATTCTATAGGTAAGAAAACTGAGTTTTAGATAAGGACTTGTTCAGGACCCCCTATATAATCAATCTAAAACAGTGACAGAATATAACTCAATGTGAAATATAGCTATTGTAAGCACAGTATTGTTCAGAAGGAGATTGCTGACAGTTGAGATGACTTCTTACCATTTAGGGAACAAAAGACTTAAGCTGGGTCTCAAAGGATGTGTAGGATTTAAATATACTAAACCTGATGGAAAGAAAAAACTGGAATGGGTTACCTTGGAGAACAGGAACTTTCCCTTCTTTACAATACTTTAAGCAAAGACTGGATGACTATTTGTCAAATGTGTTGTAATAGGGGTCCCTTTCCAATATGTCCCTTCCAACACAGAAATGCTGTCACTCTCTGAGACATAAAGCCAGCAGGATAGTTGAAGGGAGGTGGTGGAGTATGACTCAAAACATAGAGAGACCAGAATAAGCATGTTTTATTTGTTTGCATGTGAGTAGTTTGATGAGAAGACTAGCCTACCTTGGAACAAAATGTTGGGAATGGTGGGAGATAATGCTGGAAAAGTGGGTTGGGACCAGATTATATAAGCATCACCAATTCCAAGCTCAGGTCACTATGTTTCACTGGAAGAGAATCAGAGGACCTGGTTTCAAATCTAACCTCAAATGCTACTTTTGTGTGACCTTGGACAAATAACTTGACCTCTGTGAGCCTCAGTTTTCTCATCTGTAAAATGAGGGGATTGCAGTGAAGGTCTTATGAGATCTATTCCAGCTTCTAGATCTATGATCCTTTGGCTTTGGATTTTGGATCATAGACTGTTAGAGTTGGAAGGGGCCTTAGAGATCGTGCACCTAGTCCAACTGCCTCCTTTTTTCAAATGAGAAAACTAAAGACTCTGGAAACTGCTCTGGGAATCAATTAATTTGCCTGAAGTCATACATAAACAAGAACCGAAATCCAAGACTCACACCCGAGGCCTCTAGCCACCAACCTGATGGGCTTTCCAAGGCCCCATTCTCTCTTGCCCTGCAATTTACAGTGATTCTTTGTTGCTCATTTGATCAATTAATCAAAATATAATTGTGCCTGTTTATTTTTGCTTTTCTTGGGTTGGATCTCCCTGTGACTGGTAGTGGGAAGAAGAGGATTCTTCAGGACATGGAAAAGGTCAAGGATACTATTTAGCTGTGTTTTAAGGAAGAATCATAGAAGTTCAGAACTAGAAGTATCTTTAATGACTATCTTATCTAACCTATATCATTTCACTCCAAAAATAAAATCCCCATTATACCACGTCTAATAGTGGTTATTCAATGTCTACTTGAAACTACTGCATACTGAAACAGCCCTTTCCACTTTTGGACAGCTCCAATACTTAGAGCAGTTTTTCCTTACTGCAAGGGAAATTAACCTTTTTGTCACCTCCATCCTGTGCTCCTAATTCTTTCCTCTAGGGTCAAATGGAATAAGTCTAATTTTTTCCATAAGACATTCTTTCATGATCTTGAAAAGAGCTACCATGTCTTCTCTGAACCTTCTCTTCTCCAGGCTAAGCATCTTCAATTGCCAACTCTCCTATGTCATCCTCTGAATAATCTCATAATAGGGGAGAAGGGAGGGATTAGCCAATGAACCCAGTTTTTATGAGCATGCTCAGCATGTTCTGTATAATTCTCACATGGAATTCAGGGCATGTATTGGATGTCTACTTACCTTATGAAGAAGAGGAGCCTTTTGCTTGACTGCTGACCTAGAACTGCAAAACTTACAAAAGGCACTAAGTGATGATTTGGTCCTCTTTTTTCTTCAGGCTATTTTTTTTTCTTTTGAGGGCAGGCGAGGCTATAAGCCTCTGGGTGGGAAGAAACCTTGAACCTTCAATTCCCCACCACAGATTCTACTTGTGACCTGCAAACATGGACTTCTCTTCTTCTCTCTTTGCATTTGACCTTGCTCTTAAGTACAAGAATCTTGCACTAGATCGAAACCTTGTAAACGTCATAAGGTTGGGAGAGTAAACTGTCAGAGATCTAAGTGACTGAGTCAATGCCAGATTTTGTGGAGACCTATGAGGAATGAAATTCCCAAATACTGACTCAACCTAGCATAGATGTGAATTGAAGGCAGTCAAGAGACAGGTGACAGTCACCTCAAAACTTGGGTGGATGTTTCATAGAAATTGCTTTGAGTTTGAGCCTACTCTCTTCAGGCTCTAAAGTGGGAGAAGAGAGAGTGTGTCTTCAGGTTTTGGGGGAAAATGTTTGGATTTCTGTTCTTGCTTTGGCTTCTCAGCAAATGCCCCTTTGTAAAAAGCAAATTGATGTTAATTGGTTAAAGGATACTGGTGCTCTGGTCATTGGTGATTAAGGAAGGGGAGGACACATCAGAATGGAATCTTAATCTGATAGCATTGGAGAAAGATAGCCCCATCCCAGCCTCCACAGGGGCATTTCTAGAAGACTGAGGAAGAGATGTGACCTTACTCAAAGATCTGACTCATCTGTGACAGTGGAAGTTGGAATAAGGATGCTAAGAGCTTCTAAGGGCTAGACTCTCTATTGATCCTTTTTAAAATGTATTACTAAGAAGTGACCACAATATTCCAGATGTTGTCTCAACAGGATAGGGTATTATACTAAGAGCCTCCTCTTTCCACCCACTTATTCACACTCAGTACCTTGCCTCTCTTAATGCATCTTAATAACACAAGCACTGGAGGGTAGGAACTGTTTAGTTTTTCTAACCCCAAATCTAACAATGCTTGTTGAATTGAGTAGTGCACACACTTATTGAACTCAAGGATCTTACAGAAATTAAGAGTAGGGAAAAGGATCAATCAATCATTCAATGAACAAATGATTTTTAAGCATTTACTATGAGAAAGCCTTTGAAGGGCTGTTACCTGGAAAAGGGTTAGATCTGTTTGGCCTCAGAAAGTAGAGTTAGGATCACTGAATAGAGAGAGAATATTTAAGTTAGGAAAAGCTCACTAAAAATTGGAATTATCCAAAGGGTGGGAATAGACTGCCTGAAGATAACACATTTTTCCCTGTAATGGAGGTCTTCAAGTGAAGGCTGAGCGACCACTTGCCCTATAAGTTGTAGGAAGAATTGTTTTTTAAGCTGTGGATTGGGCCAGATGGTCTCTGAAATCCTCTGTAACTGTAATTCTATGTTCTTTCAGTTCATTCTAATCTACTAAAAAGGATTGAGACTAGACCTAGATATACTTTTATTGGTGGTATAGGAATATCCCTATGAGGAAACTTCCACCTTCTCCATATCTTTTCCATAAAATACTGAGAGGTTAAGTGGTATGACCAAGATTACACAGCCAATAAGAGTCAGAGGTGCAATTCAGGCCAAATCTTCCTGAATGGTTCTCTATCTACTGCCTCAGTCTGCCTCTACTGGAGAAGTCATCAAAAAATAAAAACAAAAAACAGAAATACCCTTTTGAGTCTAATCTCCAGTCATGATTTCTTTGCACTTGATGGGCAGGATTAGATCCAAAAATCCTTCAGTGATACAACCCAACTGGCAAGTTGGGTCAATGGCCAGTGCCACTTCTTCTTGTCTACTTGGTCATGTTCCTGGTCAACAGGTCTCCTGTATGATGTATCTTGTTAATGTTGCTGTTACTTCCATGTCAGGGTGAATGACAAGAAAGTATTGGAAGGCACCAGTCCCTACAACCATTGCTTACCAACCCTTTCACTTTATAAATAAGGAAACTGAGGCTCAAGGAGGTTAAATGATGCCCATGGTCACCATAGTGCATAAGAGGTTGGATTTGAACCCAACTTGATGGGGCATTCAGCATGGATGTGGGTAGGCTGTTTCATGATGCCTAAGTAATGGAACTACTGGAGGGAAGGTACAGAGACCCACCTGATCTGGTATAGATGGAAGAACTGGCCAAGTGACACCTCATTTTAGAAAAAGCAACCTAAATAACTGACATTTATTTAGTTCATTAAACATTGAAAACCTCTCTATATACGTTATCTCACTTATACCTCACAACAACCCTGTAAAGCAGGGGCTATTATTATTCTAATTTTACAGAGAAGGAGACTGAGACTCAGAGAGGTTAGTGATTGACCCACTGTGAGAAATTCCTGGAGATGGGGATTTGAACTCAGTCTTTCTCATCTTGAGAGTAGGACTCTGTCCATTCTGCCAAGATGCCAGCCACAGCCAAGCTGCAGAAGCCCCAGCGGGGCAGCGCCACTTGAGAGACAGTACCTGAAGCTGAGGTCAAAGATAGGGGGCTTATGAGATGGGGGACAAAGTGGGGAGGGACCATGGAGGGAGACCTTTGACATGCCAAGGTTTTGTGATTCTGAGTTAGAAGAGGCTTTAGAAACCAGCTTGTCCAAGACTCTTATTTCATAACTTGGTAGCTCAATCTCTCATATCTCAGAAACCACTGACTTTCCAGCAAAGACATGGTCTATAATGGTAATTCCTGAGGACCATTTGCACCAGTTATATCCCAGGCCTAGAAGATTCTTCCTTCTCATTTATGTCTCTGTCTGATGAAGGATCCTGATATCCTTCAAAGGCTCCCCTCTGGGGGCTCCTCTTCCAGGAAACCATCTCTGATGACTCCCACCTCTCTGATCCTTTGCCCTCTGCCTTTTCAGATCCCCTTATATTAATTTTTCTGTGCATATGCTGTGTCCCTCCTGACAAACATAAACCACCTAAGGCCAAAGACTTTTGTTTTATTTTGTCTTTTTACCCCAGTATCCAGCACAGAGACTAATAAGTCATTGTTTGTTATTGTTTGTTTGTTTCAATTATGTCTAGCACTTTGTGATGCCACTGGGGTTTTCTTGGCAGAAATATTTTTTCTTAGGGTAGTTAGGGTAGCTTGCCATTTTCTTCTTCAGCTCATTTTACAGATGAAGAAACTGAGGCAAACAGTTAAATTGATTGAATTCTTCATGTATCCACAATCCATTCATTGTATTTAGTCAACAAGGCCAAGACTGTATGTAGATTTGTAGAGGGGGTGGTCCCCTAGAGGACAAAGAAAGGCCATGTAGGATTAGAGAATGACAGATGGCCTCTGCATTTGGAGGTATGGGTTTGAATCCTTGTTCTGCCACTTAGCTGTGTGATCATGGACAAATCTTTTAACCTGAGTCCCAGATCCCTCATGTATGTTTCATATATAACTACATACATGCATGTGACCTAGTAAGAATGTAAGATCATTGAAAGCTTGGATTTTGATAGTTTAGTATTCCTCTCTGTGTGCCTAGGATGTAGTTGGTCAGTCATCCAGTCAATAAGGGAAAAGAAATAAGCATTTATAAAGAGGTTAATATGTGTACAATGCTAAGTGCTTTACCAATATTATCTCATGTGATTCTCACAACAATCCTAGGAGGAAGGTGGCATTATTATTCCCATCTTAAAGGTGAGGAAACTGAGGCAGACAACAGAGATGAAGTGACTTGCCCAGGGGCACACAGCTAATAAATAACCAAAGTTGGATTTATACTCAGAAGTTCTTGACTCCTGGCCCAATGCTCTGTTCACTGCTCCACCTAGCTGCAATCAGCATTGGTTATGTGCCAGATAGGGAAACCAGGTGGCGTAGTGGATAGAGCACATGATGCCTGGAGTCAGGAAGATTTGAGTTCAAATTTGGCCTCAAATACTTTCTAGCTGTGTGACTCTGGGCAAGTCACTTAACTTTGCCTCATTTCCTCATCTGTGAAATGGGGACATACTGGAGAAGGAAATGGGGAACCATTTCAGTATCTTTGCCAAGGAAATGCCAATGGGGTCATGCAGAGTTGTACATGACTGAATGACTGAACAACAAATGTGCCAGGCACTACGAAATGCTGAGGATATAAGAAAGATAAAAGAAAGCCCCTGCCCTCAAGAAGCTCACTGTCTAATGGAGTATACAATATATAAACAAGATATACAAACAAGATATATACAAGATAAACTGGAGATAATTAACAGAGAGCAGGCACTAGCATTAGGGAGGTGCATCATAAATACTTGTTGACTAATTAATTGAAGGAAGTAGTAATACACTCTCTCCCTGAGCAGAAAGCTTTGCTAGTCTTACAGCACCATGGAGAGGTAACTATAACTCAGCAACCAGGGGAGGACTCCCTGGCTCCAGAAGTCCTGACTCTGCCTTTCATAGTGCCTGGAATCTTCTACCATTCCAATATTCCTCTTTGAATTTCCACAGGGGATAGTGCCTTAAACCAAATACCCTGCAGGAGAAATAATCCATTTCTCATTGACAAAATTTATTCCACA
This sequence comes from Pseudochirops corinnae, assembly GCA_028646515.1. Lineage (NCBI taxonomy): Eukaryota > Metazoa > Chordata > Mammalia > Diprotodontia > Pseudocheiridae > Pseudochirops > Pseudochirops corinnae. The sequence continues at coordinate 160,484,114 of CM053589.1, forward strand.
TGTGAATCTATTGAATTCTTTCCAATTTACAGCAGCTAATTCACAGTGAGAGCAGGTTTGGCTCAGAACAAGCATGGAGAGATGATGCTCAGGGAGGTGGAGGAGGATCCTGACCGAATGGCCTTGGGTAGGCATGGGGTAGCTTAAAGGCACCCAATATGGGGATGATCCCCAGGGGAGAAAGAGCCCTAATGTGTTGGGAGGGTCTTGATGGCAAACCTTCATATTACAATCAATCCTCAACTTTTGCTGCAAGTAACATTTCTGGAAAATTTATGAAAGTAAAAAAAAAATGGAATGTTAGTACATTGAACCTATGGGAAATAGAGAACTAGGTTTTTGCAACCACTAAACACTGTAATCTTTTGTTATAGATTTCTGAAAATATACTTTTCTTCATATAATTCTTTATAACAAAACATTAATCCTGGTAATCTGTACCTTTCCTAATGCAGTGATCATGAAATAACCCATAAAATGTAGTACATAAAATAAAATTGGTAACATGCAAAACATTTTTCTCTCTAGTAATTCCCCAGAATTTTGTGACCTTTTGTGCTAACATCTCAATAAAAATATACATTGATTTCAGACAATATTCACTTGTCATAATACATGAAATCTATGATGCCGCAAATATCAACAGCAAAAACAATTCTTAAAACTAAAACATTTTAAAATTTGAACCTTACTTTGTACAGATGGTAGTGTGAGGGTGTTGTAATATATACTATACTTCTGTAAACTTCTCTGTCTTGGCCATCTTCTGAAAACCAAGGGAGAGGTTGCTGGGACTTTGGTCATTGTTTTTGGAAGACACCAAGACTGACAAAGTCTTGGCATCACCTCTCACACTGTCCTTCACAACTGGTGGATAGTGTTAGAGATTGTGAAGGATGTACCAACTTGAAATAATCCATTAGTGATGTCTGCTTTCATTTGAGATCCTTAAAGATCTTGAAGGGAGTTGAGGTGAGTTGACATTTAGCCTTGAGTCTGTGATTGATGATGGGATCAGCTGATTCAAAGTTTAGTCAGTGGTCAATGATGCCAAGTTACCCTTCAAGGTTGGAAACTGAGTAGCACAATCTTGGGAACTTGTTCATCAACATTGTCCTCCCTGTCCTGAGGACCTTTCTGAGCCTTTGCATCTAACCCCTCATCTGACAGTTCCTGCATTTGCTCCTGCAGGATTTCAGAGACTTCTTCCCCTCCTGCTTCCTTGAACTCTTTGGTGTGTGTTTGGTGCATGATTGCTTCAATAGTACCTTTATTTTCTCACTAAGTCACATCACTGATTTTGGATGATTGGACTTAGAGCCCAAAGAACTTGCACTGTACTTTGGGGGGCACACAACACTTAAGTTTTGAAGGCAAACAATGAAAACATGAAATGAATGGACAGGGTGAACAAGACCAGTAACGTGCCTGATAGGATACCAGCTGCTCCACAAACTCATGCACATGACACCTCTCATTTTTTTTCTGCTACTGTACATAGTTGGGAATGTGCACAGTTTCCATTGCAGAAGTGAAAATGAAGTTCCTAATAAAATCACAAAAATGCTTGAAGTCCTGAAAGTTAAATGCCCTAATGAGGAAGATTAATTGTATCACTGTCCATTGGCCAACCACATTTACAGAAGAGGAATCTCAGCATCCTAGTACTGGAGGAATCATAAGAGGCTTTATAATACAGACTTGGTGGTGTACAGTAAGCACTTAGTAAATATTTGTTTATTGGTTAAGACAGATAATAGTCTTGCCCATTTAGAATAGAAGATTGTCCATTCTTAGGATATCATGGTCATATCATTAGGATATCATTAGAAGTACTTTCCATTTTTTCTTTTTTTTTCCTTTTGGAGGGGGGAAGGCAGGACAATTGGGGTTAAGTGACTTGCCCAAGGTCACACAGCTACTAAGTGTCTAAAGGTTGGATTTGAACTGAGGTCCTCCTGACTCCAGGGCTGGTGCTCTATTACTTTCCATTTTGAAGGAGGTGGGGATTAGGGAAAACTAAACCTGTGATTTCATTAGTATAGGGAAATTCTATCAAGGAGACTCCCTCTACCAATGTCCTTCCAGACTTAGAGTCTTAGACAGTTGTCTGTGGACACTGAGAGGTTAGGGACCTGTCCAAGGTCACACAGCTAGTATATATCAGCATTTAGATCTGGATCCAGTTTTTCCTGGCTTCAGGGTTCATTGTCTAGCTGCTACGCACTTAATAAATGTTTGTTGAATTTAACTGAATAGCAATCATTGACCAAAACCCAAATAAAACCTGATGCCTAAAACTACAGTTTCTCATTCTAGCCACCTTATTTCGACCTTGCCATAAGATTCCTGGTGTGTGTGTGTGTGTGTGTGTGTGTGTGTGTTAATCTATGTGTACTCCTTCTTCCCCTCCTCCTTCCCCTCCCCCAAAGAACCAGTCTCTCTGGGACCTATGAAATAAAACCCCACCATCTTGCAGTTAATCCTGAGCCAGTGCTGGTGTCTTTAAGGGGGAAAAAGGCAGCATCCGATAAATTATGAGCAGCTGACTCCTGGATTCATTCTGAAGAGGAGCAGTGCAAGGCGGTTTACAACCTCTAGGATTATGATGGTGCAGATGCTATCATCTTAATTGGAAAACCAGGCCTGCCGCCAACTGGGCTGTGTTACAATAGAGGTCCCCGCGATATTATGCTTATTGTTATTATTTT
>CM053589.1:160486924-160551270 GCA_028646515.1 Pseudochirops corinnae
CTAAGTGACTCCATTACTTAGGAGCATAGATTTAGGGCTAGAAAGGGCATAGGGATTTCTAGGTAATAGTATGTGTCCCCTCCTTGGGGGTAGATTGTAAGTTTCTTGAGGGCAATACTGAGTCACATAGATTTAGATCTGGAAGTGACCTGAGAGATCATCCAGTCCAACTACTTCATGTCACCAATGAGGAAACAGTGTCCCAGAAAAGGGCAGCAGCTGCTTCATTTTTGTCTTTTGAGCTCTAATACTTTCTATTGTACTTTGCAATAGTAGGCAATTATGCATTTTTAATTGGATTTTTAAAAAATTGGCCTGTGTGAATAAGTTTTATCTAGGTTGTGGTATATGATAGCCAAGTGGTTATCAGTTCAGTCATGCTCTTGTAATCACAAATTGTTGGAGATGGAAAGGACCAGCTCACATTGTTTTCACCTCTTCATTTTACAGCTGAGTAAACGAGAGAGGAAGGTCATCAAGCTGATGACTATCTAACCTGGGGCAAGAACTCAGGACTCCTCAGTCCCATTAAAGCGTTCTTGTTTTATTTCCATCACTTTTTTGGGATGTTTTCCAACTTTTAAACAATAAAGCAAGTTTGCATGCTCTCCATATGAAAATACCCAGGAGCCGATGGAGTCAGACAGACCTGAGTTCAAAGAGGTCCTTAACTTGGGCTCCTTGGACTATGGATGGGTAAAAAAATCATATCTTTATTTTTGTTACATTTCAACTGAAATTTAGCATTTCCAATGATTATGAATGTGAGTAATAAAAGAGGATGCTGAGAAGAGGTGTATATACTTCACCAGACTGCCAAAGAGGTTCAGGACTCCAACAAACTCTGGACCACGTCTTGGTTCTTCTGAGTTGACTTTCCATTTATGCTGCATGTATTTTGAGGTATAATTTGTTGCATATTATCTCCCCAATATGAATTCCTTGAAGGCCAGACCATGCTCATGCCTTTCTTTGCCTTCCCAACGTTTGGTATTTCACAAATGCTTGTTGACCAACTGACTCCACCACTCAGGATTGACAGATCATAGATTTAGGGCTAGGAGGGACTTCTGAAGATAAAGAATAATAGGTATGGAGAGGGAAGGATCTCAAAGCCATTGTCCAACCTTTTTATTTTAAAGATCAGGAAACTGGGGACTAGAGATGGCAAGTGACTTGCCCAAAGTCACAGAGCTAGTAAGGCAAGCTTGGATTCTAACCAAGGTCCTCTGACTCCAAATTCCACATTCCTTCCATTGTATGTACTGACTATGTAATGTGGAGTCAGTCAGGCATTTAGTTTCATCATCTGTTAAATAAAGGGGTTGGAAAGATCTCTACGGTCCCTCCTATCTCTGCATCCTATGATCCGATTTGCCCTGAACCGGAGCCAAGGTAAGTCACATGTCCTCGCTAAGCAAAGATGAAAATGTCTGCTCCTGCTTGTTGCCGTTCGCTGGCAGCTTAGTAACTTCACTGCCATCCGTGGAATGTGACTTCTCATAAAATAAATACATACCATGGGGAGCCAATACATTGAGGACTTTTTAAAAGTAGCATTAAAAAGAACTCCTTCTATAGTTGGAAGGAATAGAAGTGGTGTCTGTTGTCATTATTGTCATTTTCTGCTTCGTCGTTATATCTCCAGCCCCTGGTACATTGAAGGAACTTTGTAAATGCCCCATGGACCGAATTGGGCCGGGTTGTGTTTTGTCCCTCGGTGATCACGTGTCTTGTCCAGCCTCACCTGAATTCCATTCTAACTCCTGTCTCAGGGCTGTTGCAGGGGAGCAAATGAGATCACATATGCAAAGCACTTTGTAAATGTGGTTCAGAGAAGCCTTCCTGCCTGCTGGTGCCAGGCTCCCAGGGCTCATCAAATTGTGACTTTTGGTGAACAGCTTTTGAATGCCACCTGTGAGTGTGATGAGGAGCTGGAACAGCCATGAATGGTAACCAGCACTCTCGAGAGCCCTCTGGGTCTAGTTGCTCTGATGAATTGCTAAGCTCCATTTTTACCGGGACCTGAGCAGTAGTCAGGAAGCCCTGGGAGTAATTTGAAATCACTACTATTCTAAAGCAGCCTCCAGGAAAGTGGTGAGGTGAGGACCCGCTAACCCTTACTACCTTAGCTCCTCATATGCATTGGCCACGTGAAAGACAGCTTGATTCTTATTCATAAGCTTTCAGGCTTATGCCACTAGAACTGGAAAGGGTCCCAAAGCCCTTCCAGTGCAGCTCCCTCATACTGCTCATGAGGAAACTGAGGTCCAGTGAGATTCAATGACCAGTAAGCTGTGGGATTGAAGCCCAGATCTGCTGATTCCCAAGTCAATTCTCCCTCCACTGATTCCAGAGCCCATAACTCTTTAAAAAAAAATCTTCTATTTTAAAATTTTATTTTGTTTTTAATTTGTGTAATAAAACAAGCATTTCCATAACATAGTATAATAATAATAATAAAACGATTGCATGTAGCTCTTTCCACTAAGCTACAATAGCTACATTATTAGTGCAATGCAGTGAAATGAATGCAGAAAGAAATGACCTCAAATATTGGTTCTGTCACTTAGTACCTGTGTGGTTTGGGGAAATTATTTAACTTTCCTAAGTCCTCCCTTTCTTCCTCTGTAAAACAAGGAGGTTGCCCTTGACTGCCTTTGAAGTTCCTTGCTGTGCTGGGGTACAATCCCATGCCCTGATATTGAACACCAATATGACCACAAATTGTATACACTCATGGGGATACATGAAGAGGTAGAGATGGATTTCACATAGAAGGCTTCTGCTGTCCATCTCAAGTTCACCTTTAGAGGTAATGATGACAAAAGCATGTTTTTTTTTCCCCTCTTGGTGAGGACATATACATGCGTAAACTTGAACCCTTGTTTGTTGTATCAGGGTGTGGTGGGAAGAACTAGGGACTGAATAGACCTTGAAAATCTTATCAAGGGCAACAACCATAAAAGAGGGCTAACTGTTCAAACTTTTTAAAACCATCACATGTAATTGCAGAAAAAAAATGGTGGGGTGGGGCTAACCTAATGTCCAAGGATAGGGAAAAATGAAATGGGATACATTAGTGCAATGTAATGCAATACAATATCTAATGAATATGAGAAAGCAAAGAAACCCAGAAATATCTCTATGAAATACTGTAAAGAAAAAAAGAAGCATAAATATGGAGTATACACTAGATATACATATAAGGAAGAAAACAAAAGTCATTGAATGGAGACTTCAAAATACTAATGGAGATTTCAAAAAGATGGAAGCGTTGGCATGATGCTTTATGCATTGAATTAATTTAAATGCAAATAGTTACTAAACCAAGTTAGCTGGTTATAATGATTTTCAATTTTGAGCTTTTATTTTAAAATTATTATATTTTTTTTTACAAGGAAAGGAAAGATTATCAGAACGGGAATGAGGAGACATGTGATGTCCCTTCTTTGGGTCTCCGTTTCCTCATCATAATTGGAAAGAATGACAGAAGTGGAGTCAGAGGAACCAGGTTCCAACCTTGGTTCTATCACATACCACCTGTGGGATCCTGGCCAAGTCCATTTCCTCCTCTTGGCCCCAGTTTCTTAATCTGTAAAATGAGGGCATTAGGTGATTTCTAAGGTTCATTTCAGGTCTAAATCTATGATCTCATGAACCCTGGGATTAGACTGAATCCTTGTATCAGAAATTTGGAGTTGGAAGGGACCTTGGAGGTAATTTAGTCCAAATCCTCATTTCATAGATGATGAAATTGAGACCTGGCTAGGTTAAGCATCATAACCAAAGAAACAGAGGTAATCAGTAGCAAAGCTAGGCTTCCAACTGAAATCCTATGCTCTGTGTCTTTGGGAGATTCCAGCCTCCTAAAATGACCCCATTTCAAGCCATTCACTTATTTTTCTATTTAGTCTCTGCCCTTTGTTTATACCTTGTTACCTGGAAGAAAGCTTATCAATGCTGATTTGTAACCTAGAGTGAGAAATAGAATTCTTTTTTGATAGTGGTGGTGGTGGTGGTGGTGGTGGGAATGTGATGGGGTGGGGATGAGGATGAGATTGGATTTGGGGTCCCAGGATAGGGGAAGAAATGCAGGTTTCATTCTGCCAAAGTAGATTGAGCTTTCTTTCCTGATTTCAAGCCCCTGTTTGCCAGTGTGTACATTCAGAGGAGCAATCTGTCCTGGAGCCAACCAATTTCTCCTTTTGCCTGTGAGAGGGTGCCAAATAAATCAGGCCCCAGCATATCAGTCCCCTTCACAAGATGCCCGACATCTGTGACTGCTGCAGAGATGCCAACCTGGGCTTTGCAAGCCTTTGAGACTGCGAGATGGCTGCTACTCCATGCTCCTATATCTGGGTGATGATATACTGATGAATTATTACAAAAGCTCCCCTTCTGCTTACTTTCGCTGCTCTGAAGAAGAGACAAAAGTCTATGGTTAACTAGAGGGAAAAAAACACCCTGTAGATTAAAAATCATGCTTCTGCTTGCTTCAGTGCAAGGCCAAGGTGAAGTGAGGATAGTGTTTTTCTTGTTAAAGAGGAGAGAAAATATTATCATTAAAATGTTTGAAATATGTCTTTGAAAGATCTCTCCATTTAGTAGAGCCAAGAGGCCTAGGGTGAATATTTTTTTAAATCAACTGCTCTGTGGAAGTCTTACTATCAAGGACTCTTTTTTAGCAAGGCCAGGGCTCCTTTCTGAAAACCTTCAGCTATGTCCCCTGGTCTAAGTGATCAGGTTCTGCAGTTCTATGGATTAGGACAATTATACATCTGTCCACTTGGCCTGTGATTGGAGCTTATGTTGAACTGGGAGAGCAGATGAATGGGGACGGAAGAGAAGGAAAGCAGGGACAGACAAAGGAAGTGGTTTCTTAGGAAGGCTACAAATGGTCTACTGTCAGCATGCAACCTTGCCCTTGTGAGATGTGGAGGACTATCTGTTGTCAAAAGGCAGCACTTTGGAGCTCTGAGCTGCTCTTTGGAATTCAGAGGGTACAACTGTTCTCTTTAGTGATCGTTCTCCTTGGGAGAAAAAGGAAGTGGAATGGGCATTGAGAAAGGACAAGAATAGAGGCTCTAGAGTCTGTTCAGATATAGCAGGTAGGGTTAAGAGCGAATAATGTTAGAGGGTTAATTCCAGGAAAAATTCTCATGTTTAGGCTTAGTACGAAGGGGGATAGTTCTGATCCAATATAGCCAGTCACCCAAATCTCCTTTATCATCTTTCTTCAATGAGATAAAAATGATCCACAGGTACCCAAGCCCAGAAGCATCCCTCGGTCTTCTCAAAAGTTGTTAATGGACATAATAATACCCTCCACAGCTGGTCATTAGGGTAGATCCCCTGCAGAAGAGATGAGTGTTCTTCCTTGGTATGATAGAAAGAGCTATGAACTTAGTGGCAGAGTCAGGATCAAATCCTCCTCTCCCTTGTCTTTTTAAGAATCCTAAGATCATAAATTCAGGGCTAAAGTTCAACCCTTTTCATTTTCCAGAATAGGAAATAGGTCCAGGGAATTTAAAGGACTTGTCCAAAATCATCAGAAGCAGCATTTGAATAGAGGTCCTGTGACCCCAGGACCAGTGTACTTTCTACAGTTCCATGACTTGACTATGGGCAGGTGACTTTAAGCTTTAAAATGGTGTAACTCTGGGGTCATTTCATTCAATTCTCTCATTTTACAGATAAAGCTGAGGCCAGAAGATTTAATCTTCCTACCTACCCCATGGCCATTCCCCTTTCTCATAATACAGTTGGCTTTTAAAAAAGATGCTCCATTTTCTGTATCGCTAAGTAGTCTTTCTTCCCTTTTTCTGCTCATTCCTGCCTACCACGTGAACATGGGCTAGCCCGTGAAGGAGCTGTAATTGAGGTGTCATTCCTGATTTTTCTAAAGATTTTGAAAATAAGACTGAACAAAATTGATGAGCTAGTGAGCCCATCCTGAAAATTACCTCCTAGAAATGCAAATTAAAATGATTCTGAGGTACTACTTCACACCTATTAGATTGGCTAATAGGACAGAAAAGGAAATGACAAATATTGGAGGGGATTTGGGAAAAATGAAACATTAATATACTGTTGGTGGAGTTGTGACCTGATTCAACCATTCTGCACAGCAATTTGGAACTATGAGCAAAGGGCTATAAAACCATGCATACACTTCGACATAGCAATGCCACTGCTAGATCTGTATCCCAAAATAGATAAAAACAAAAAGGAAAGGGACATATGTATACAAAAATATTTCTAGCAGCTCTTTTTGTGGTGACAAAGAATTGGAAATTGAAAGAATGCCCATCATTTGGGGAATGGCTGAACAAATTGTGGTATGTGATTGTGATGGAATACTCTTGTGCTATAAGAAGTAATGGGCAGGATGCTCTCAGAAAAACCTAGAAAGACTTGCAAAGTGACATATACTGCGTAAAAAGTAACAGCAATGTTGTAAGATGATTAGTTGTAAATGACTTAGCTATTCTCAGCAATACAATGATCCGATACAATACTCTGAAGGACTTATGATGAAAAATGCTGTCCATCCCCAGAGAAAGAAGTGATGGTATCTGAATACAGACTGACGCAGACTTTAAAAAAAAAAGAAAAAGAAAGGAAGGAAGGAAGAAAAGAAGAAAGAAAATTGCCTCTTAGTGAATCAGCTGGGATAGATTTTGCCTTGGAAAGGACGCGGTGTGCATTGAAACTACAGTCAGCAATGGATCTGGGTTATTCTAGGCAGAAAATGTGTGCAGAATGGAGGGCGATTGATATGATTATTTAGTGGCCCTGGGGATAAAGATGTCACAGAGTAGGTTCCTTTTGTGAAGATGCTTTCAATGTGGTTCTGGAGATGCCTTTGGGTTCTGATCTTAACTAGATTCCTCCTGGCAGAGTGTTGGGAAGCAACTGGGCTGGGTTCCAGACTTGGACTCCTAGCAGCTCTGGGGTAGAGTCCTTCTGGAGACACTGGGAACCCTGTGACCTCATGATAAGCTCCCAGGACAAAAGCAGGGAGGGAAAGCTGACGGCATCATGGGCAAATGTCTTGAATTGTTTTCCAAATATTGGGGTTTCAATGAAGCCCAGAACACATTTTGTCCCCAGCACTCTCTCCCTCAACTTGTAAACCCATATGTTTCACGGGAAATGTAATCCGTAAGCCTGGGATCCGTTTACAATTAGCTCATCAAGATGCTGTTTTGTAACAACCTTTTGATGTCCAATGAGCCTTCTAAGCCCCTTATGCTCTCCTCCCTTTGAACTGGGACAGCATGTTTTGCCAGAAGTCAATGAAACTTGAAGGCAGAACAGAATGGTTTAATTCCCTTCTCTGCTCCAGGATGGAGACAGTTCAAATGGTATTTGAACTGGATTGTGTTCTTCTAGACAAGGTGAATTTAGTCTGGGCCAGACTGGCTGGGACAGGGTCACTCCTGTGGATACGGGTAGTATAGAGAAGACCCTCCTGAGGCATCCTCTTCAGGTGCCTCTGCCACAAAGATGGAACCACGTGGATCACGTCACTCCTTTCTAGCATCTAGAGACAGTGGAAGACCATTGGAGATTCAGATCTTAGTTCCTTTGTCTGGCTCTTAGGGATGCTCTCCAATACACTGATTTTACCAACTTTCTATGATGACATAGAGGAAACAGTGCTGGATTTACAGTCAGAGAGTCCTGAGTTCTAATCCTACCTCTGATATATCTATCTGTGTTACTGTGGGTAAGTCATTTAATGTTTCTGTGACTCAGTTTCCTCATCTGTGAAAAGGGAATAGTAATACCTATCTCATAGGGTCATAGTGATATTCAAATGAAATAACATATTATAGTGCTTTGCCAATTCTAAAATGCTATGTCACTCATCATCATCATCATTTACTTGGTACACTCCGCTTTTGCCAGGCCAGTCTCCTCACTGTCTCTCTCATGTGCCATACATACCCTTTCCTATAGTCATGCCTCTGTTCATGTCGCTTCTCTTTCCTCAAGCCCTTTCACTTTACCTTTTGCCTATCCAAATCCTATCCATCTATTCTAGTAACAACAAATACAGGGACTGGGAGCTCCTAGTTACCTAAGCTAAGTTAATTATTCAACATCTAATAAAGTTTATACTACAAAGACTAGATTAGTTTTTCCTAAAAAGACAAATGACATCATTCTTGAGCTATGACTGGTCTAGGGGTCTAAGGCTGTTGATATGCAATTATTTTCTGTTTGTCCAAGGTACAAAAAAGAACCCAGTCTAGAAGTCAATTCTCCCTAGGGTCGATGGATTCGCTGCTACCACTGAAGTCACCACATCCTTCTGACCAGGTGTTAAACCATAGCAAATGCAAAAGCAAGGATAGTTGTGTCCAACTGAATCAAAGCTGGTACCTTCTCTGACTATCCTTTCCGTGTCTTTTGTTGTGTGTTATATGGTCTACAAATGGCTCATTTTGTTTTAAGTCTGAGCCTGAACCGCAAGTCTGGCCAAGGATACCATCCTTCAAGGTCCCACTGAAGTCCCACTTTATAAAATCTTTATAATGACTATAGACCACACTGTCTCTCTGTTTTCCTTACTACTGCACTGATTTGGCCCCATAATTCAGAAGTTAATTGTGGTATTAATTGCTTAGTTATGTCTCTGTTGCCAGACTATCTATTCCTTGAAAGAGGGTACATATCTTGTATTCCTCTATCCCTCACAGCACTTAGCACAGGGCTAGGTACGACATGGCCCTCCATGCTTACATACCTGCTGTGGGGAGGACACCAAGGCCATCAGCAAAATGATATTGTGGTGCTTAGAGGGGCATAAAGGGTTATGGATAACCATTGGTTTTGAAAACAGGAATGAGAGTACTTAGAGACATTCCCAAGGCTCCACAGATGGGGATACAGCTGAAGAAGGAGTCCATTCATTAATGCAATACATTCATTCACATTTAATGGAGAAAGGGCAAAGGATGGATGGAATTTATAAAGATGATCTCATTTAAGGGCACTACCAACTAGGCCCTATATCTTTATGAAGTCTTTCTTGCACCACTTCTCAAGGCATAGGTGTGACTTCCAAGTCCAGTACTTGTCTTGGTCCCTCCCAACGGGTTCTCACTCACAAATACAATCACTGAAAGCATCATTATCCCAAGTTTCCTCTTTATACCTCCTATTCCCCCTCTCCAGGATACTATTACCATCTCATTCTGTGGCAGAAACATTAGGAACAGCAACAACAGCCGGATTTTACATTTCCCTAAGTGCCCAACACAGGCCTGGGCATGTGATAGATGTTTAGTCAAGAAAATGAAAGCCCTCTGCTCAAGGAGTTAAGTAGGATGTAGAAGGCAGGCCAAGCAGGAAGGGACGAGGGACAACTTCATGGAGGCTCCAGGGAGAATGGCATCAGAGCAAGTATCCTAGCTTGGCTAGAATTGAGGAATTATGGAAACCAACGCTAGGACGGTATCCAGGGCTATTTGGGCCAGATGGCAGAGGGCTTTGATTGCCAGGCTAATGAGTCTGGACTTTATTTTTGTGAAAATGGGGAGCTACTGGAAGTTCTTGCTCAGGAATATCTATGAGCAGAACTACATCCATTTCAGAGCTTCTGCCCCATGGGTTTCATAGGTCTCCCAGATTTTAGCCCTAAACCATCTTTCCATGACTTGGCCTAAGAATCAGGGGCAAACAGAGCTTGAGCAATGATTTTTTGTCATTGTCATTGTCAATAGTCCCATAAGGTCTTGTTTTTTATATCACTAAGGTAGTCTTATTTTTTGGTTAAAATAAATTTGTATTTTTAGGTTTTGCATAAGTAAAATTTCCTTTCATATCATTCCTCTTCACAAAGAACCGCCTCATATAACAAATGATTTTTTAGAGAAAAACAGAGGAAGAGGGAAAAAATTAGCACAACTGATCAGTACACCAAAAAATAAAAATAAAAGAAGCAAAACCAAACCCACCTGCTAATATGTGCAGCTACCCATACCCATGGACCCTCCCTCCTCCAACCTCTGCAAAGGAGTGAAGGACCTCATTGGGTGCATTATACTGGGACTTCTTTCATGTATGGCTTGGACTAGATGGTTTTTGGCTCTCAGAATCCAAGATTCTGTTATTCTCCTCATATCTTTTCTTTAGAGGCCATGCTCGTCCTTGGTGATTTTGCAAACTTCACTTTTTAAAATAAAATGTTATTGATATTATTTATTGTATTATTACCTAAATTCCTTATGTATATATATATATATATATATGTTCCTTATGCATATATATAATGAAGAGTATTTTTAAAGAAAAATAGAAAAAGATGAAGATGAGAAAACAAAAGAAGAGATCAACACATCAAATAGATGCAATATAGATAATATATGTATACATACATGCACACATATGTATATATAATATGCAAATATATGCACACCTAGGAAAGTGTGGAACCTCCCACCTCTGCAAAGGATGGGAGGAGGTGTCTTCTTTCTCTTCTTTGGAGCCAGCTTATTCTATGTAATTTTGTAACATTTGCTTTCCATTGTTTTCTGGTTGTTCTTTCCATTTCCAATCCTATAGTCATTGCACATATTGTGTACTTGGTTCTGCTTACTTCACTTTGCATCAATTCATATCTTGCCATACTTCTTTATTTTCATCAAATTTCTTATTTCTTCCTGCATATTATATGCATGTACTCCATTTAATGGGCATCTAATCTGTTTCCAATTCTTTGTAAGTTAACATCATTAATGAAGTTGGAAGAATATATTAGTCAGCCCATATCCCAAATCGCTCTTCCTATGGGTTGGTTTGTACAAATAGGAATAGGGAATATGCACACAATCTTAACGACTCAGGCAGGTAGTAATTTTATACAGTGCAGGGACAATTGGAAATCATTTGCTTCAAACATGATTGATTCTACAAAAACATAAGATGGAAGAAGTTTGGATAGATATAGCCATCTTTCTGAAAAGGATCTGAAGGTTTTAATGAACTACAAGTTCAATAGGAGTTGAGTGATAGGCAGCATCCCCCTTCCCTCACCCCACCCCCCAAAATGGTAAGTGATCATAGGATACCTTAAGAGGAAGGTCTCATCATACTCTGTTACTCTCAGACATCATCTGGACAATTATGCTTAGCTCTGGGCACCACAGTTGAAGAAGACTACTGACTGATACGATGAAAAATGTGCAACAGAGACAGTCAGAATTAATGAAGATTTTTGGGTTCATGCCATATGAACATTAGGAGAAAGATCTGGGCATTTTTAGTCTGGAGAATCAAAAACTGGGAAGGAGAGAGTTGGGGTGTGAATGTGTCCAAGTATTTGAAGGGTTGTCGTTCGGAGGCAGTATTGGGAGGAAGAAGAATCATTCCATTTGACCCCAGAAGGCAGAAGCTAGAAGAGATGGGTAGAAGTTGCCATGATGGTGAGTTAGACACTGTCAGAATAAACTTTCTAACAATTAGAGCTGTCCTAGAGTGGGACGAGCTGTTCCCAGAGTTAGCTATTCATTTCAGTTGTGTCCAACTCTTGGTGACCCCATTTGGAGTTTTCTTGGCAAAGATACTAGAGTAGTTTGTCATTTTCTTCTCCAAGAGCTCGTTGGGTAACTTCTTCTTGGAGGTCTTCAGTTAAAAGCCGGGAAACAAGCAAAAACATTTATTGGGCATATTAAAGAGGGAGTTCTTTTCAAAATATGAGTTAGGCTGTTGAGGGCCCTTTCAACCCTCAAATTTTATGTTTCTGTGACTTTTAATGAGAAAATTCCCATTATAGTCAATGATGAATACATGTTAATACTTATAGCAAGGAAGGGTGCAACAAATGAAAAGAATATCCTTTGAAACAGATCAACAGAACATTAAATCAACTGTTGGCTACACCCAGATCTGCGATGGTCCCACTGCAAAATTAGATGTGTAAAGTTCAAACATACTGGTGAAAAATCCAAACGCAGATTTGTCTGTTCACAGGCATTGATGACTTCGGTCTCAACAATAGATGTTGTGCTTCTGTCAATTGCTTTTTTCAACCCTTTCCTATTTGAAGCAAATTGTGTTTATAGGATTCTAATTTCTGACTTGTTCGCTGTTCTTTCTTGCTGGTTATCCTAGTTTTGTTTTATTGTTTCAAAGTTGTTTCTGTCTCTGTATGCATCTCTATGTCTCTGTCTGGATCAGTTTCTCTTAGTTTCTTTGTCTCTCATTCTTTCTTTCTCCCTTCCTTCCTCCCCCCCCCCCCAAAAAAAAACCCTGTGGTCTTTTTTTTTTCTAGCTTCCCCCTCCCCTATAAGTTTTTTTTCAAGGGAGAATGAGTGGCCTTGTTTATTTGAAAGTTTGGAATGTCTGTTCTCATTGTGCTGCACCTGGGTCATGGAGGTTTCCAGGGCTAGGATTGCAGGGATGAGAGAGGGTTTGTGTCTGGAAAGAAGTGGATAGAAGCCAGCCGGAGCCCTGCTCATCTCCACAGCCAGGCTATGGCAGAATGAATAGCTAACTAGCTTTTGTCTCTATCAAGTGGTCTTTTATGTGGAGAGATAACGAAGGACAATTAATATGGCAATTGGGAGTAGCATTCGATGCCCTGGCAATTTCTCTGCCTTATAATTAACAAACAATCAGGGTTTTAGCAGCTCCCGCTTAAATGCATAGTTAGGCACTACAGGCCTGAACGCTGATGGCAGAAAGTGGGCATTTGTGCCAAGGGGGCAAAAGGACAAGAGGAAAGAGGTAAAATTCCTGACCTAAGATGGCTCCCTTGGGGATGGATGTGGGTTCTAAGATGAGCTGCCTGAGTAAGCAGGAGCAAAATGAGTCGGAGAGGACACCAGATGCCATTGCTGGTGGAATAGCTCCCGCAATCTAGCATCTGGTCCTTGCTGTTGGCATGAACTTCTTCAATTCAACACCTTGGCATGGCTGCCCTGTGCGCCATCCAGTTCCACCCCTGTGACCACAAGCTGGCTCTGGCTTTGGAGCCCTGTGCCTGAAGGCAATGAAAATCTGGAATGGCAGATTGAGGAAGCAGGGTGGATTGGAAAGAAGACAGGAATGGGAGTCTAGAGACCTGAGTTCTAGTCCTGATTCTGCTATTGACTTGTTACAACACTTTGGGCAAATCTTTTAAGCTCTTTGCTTCTTCTGTGAAGTGATAATGATTTCCTGTCTATTTTAAAAGAATATTATGACAATCAATAAATAATGCTTGTGAATCTGTGGTTCTTTGATGCACATTTTGCGAAGGAGGAAATAGAAGCTCAAAGAATTCAATTCAGTTCAATGAATATTTATTTAAGCACTATTATATGCCAATCACATAGGTATTAGAGATAAAAAGACAAAAATTTAAAATCTCTACTTTCAAAGAGGGCAACTAGATGGTGCAGTGGATAAAGTGCCAGACCTGGAGCACGGAGGACTCATCTTCTTGAGTTAAAATCTGGTCTCAGACACTTACTAGCTATGTGACCCGGGGCAAGTCACTTCAGACTGTTTGTCTCAGTTTCCTCATCTGTTTAATGATTTGGAGAAGGAAATGGCAAACCACTCTAGTATCTTGGTCAAGTTTCTATGTAAGAGAAACAACACGGGCAAAAATCACAAGTAAAAAGCACATGCAAAATGACAGTGATTTCAAGAGCAATCTATGCAAAGAGTTTGAGGTAGGAGGAGTAATGTTATGTTTGAGAAATAACCAGCAAGCCAGTTTGAGAGGAACTGAGAGTACATGAAAGGGATGATGGGAAGATTATAAAGGCAGGTGGGAGCCAATTGTGGAAGGCACAAAGTAGCAGACCTTGGATATTGCATTTTGTCTTGAAGGTGATGGGGTGGAACCTGTGTTTTAACAATGTTGATTTGATGTTAAATGACTAATTCACTAACTACATAACTTTCCCAATGCTGCAGGGTTGGTAAGGGCCAGGGCCGGGATGATAGCCCAGGTAATTATACTTCTAGATCACCATGTATCATATCACCCAACCAGGTATTCTTTATCATCTCTTATGGCCCTAGAGTTCTTTCATTCTAAGTTTGGCTCCCAATGTATTTTTCTTCAGGACTCTGTTTATTCATTACCCTCCCGGTGAAGCCTTCCCTGACCTTCCCAGCTAACAGTGGGCTCGCTGTCCTTAAATCTTTTTGCATTTATTTTTCTTTAGACAAGTTAGAGATTTTGACATTTCATGCCCTTCTCAATCTGATTCCAATCTGCCTGTCCATCCTCATTATACATTATTCCTCTTCATGCATCTTTAGTCCAGTCAAACTAATATTCTTGAATTCCTCATACTTGCTACTCATCTTTTCTCTCTATGCCTTGTACAGACTTCCCTTCACACCTTAAATATAACCCCTTTTCACTTCTGTCTCTTAAAAGTCAACTCCATCCTCAAGTACTTGCTAGCTGTTTCACATTGGTCAAGTCACTTAACTTCTATCTATCTCAGTCTCTATGTATGAAATGGGGGTAATCATAACACCTACCTCCCAGGTTTGTTATGAGGATAAAATTGAATAGCATTTGGAAAAAGCTTTGCACACCTTAAAGTGCTATGAGAATGCTAGTTGCTATTATTCCTAGTTCCCTTCAAAGCTGAGCTCAAGCACCACCTTCTAGATTAGGTCTTTGCCTTGCCCTCAAAATTACAAATTACCCTGGTTTTATTTTGTATGTCCTTTTAGGCATGCATGTTTTCTCCACCATAGGATGTAAACTTCTTGAGGGCAGGAAACATTTGATTTTTGTCTTTGTATCTCTGGTTCTAGCATAGTGCCATTGCACAAAAGAAGCACTTTTAAAAAAATGGATATTGTCCCAGAATATAAGCTCCTTGAGGGCAAAAGCTACTTCTCTTCTTGTTTTTGGCTCTATCTCTGTTACTTAGTACAGGGCCACATGGCAGTTGACATTTGAATTGCATTGACTGCACCATAACAAATTTTCCAAGAGAGAATCTCAGGGAAGATCAATTTCCTGAGGTGTAAAATGGGTCTGAGCTATCATCACAGGACAGAGTAACCATGAATTTTTCAAACACTGAAGTATGCTGAAGGTACCATGCTAGAAGTTTCTAGGAGAAACAAGAGATAAATGTTTGAATTACTGGATGGATGGATGGATGGATGGATGAATGCATGGATGGATAGATGGAGGGTTGAAAAGATAGTTGGATGAATTCAAGACCAATTCTGGTGAGCTATATACTGATGATTTTGCAGTAAGCAGAAATGTGAGCTGCTAAGAAGGTCTTTATTTTATTTTATTTTATTTATATAAGATCTCTAATTACTGAATTTAGAACAAAATAAGAAGATTTCATTAATGAATAAGAATTATAAACTGAATTCTCTTTAAAATAGCATATAGATGCCTGGATTTGGAATCAGGAGGTTATTGGAGGAAATTACGTATCTGCAATTTCCATTGGTAAATCATTTATTAAGAAGTCTTTTGAAAGAAAAAAATATATAATTTATAGGAGAACACTATGGGAG
Organism: Pseudochirops corinnae; assembly: GCA_028646515.1. NCBI lineage: Eukaryota > Metazoa > Chordata > Mammalia > Diprotodontia > Pseudocheiridae > Pseudochirops > Pseudochirops corinnae. The sequence goes on from CM053589.1 coordinate 160,502,435, forward strand.
ATATGCTTCTTCCAGCAAGACCAAGAGGATCAAGCAAAGGCAACTCCCAAAGCTAGAATTTCATGCTCCATCCTGGTTAGAAGAACATTTTGCAAAGTATCTTGCATTATTCTTGTGGAAAGAAGGAGAAAAGTAGGTTAGCTGCTAGTGACTGAAAAATCAGACTTAAAGGGTAGTCCTTAATGGTTCCATCTAAACTTGGAAGAAGGCTTCCAGTGGAGATGCCCAGGGATCTCTACTTGACCTTGTGCTGTTTAACATTTTTATTGATGACTTGGATAATGGATAATGATAAGAATTGAAACCTGTGATTTCATGCAAAGGGAAACTCTCCAGTGAGGAAATTCTCTCCACTAATGCAATCAGGCATCTTCTTTGAAACTTATGGTCTTAAAAAGTTGCCCAGAACCCTGAAAACTTAAGAGACATCACAGTCAAGTATGTGCTAGAGGCAAGACTTGAACCCAGATCTTCCTGGCTCTAAAGTTTGTTATCTATCCAATATATTATTTCTACCCAATATACTATACTCTATCCAATGCCTTTTTACTTGGATAAAGGCATATCAGATTTATAGATGACATAAGGCTAGGAGGGATAATTAACATATTAGGCGATAGAGTCAGGATCCAAAAAAGTCCTTGACAGCTTAAAATATAGGGTAGAACATAATAAGATAAAATTTAATGAGGATTGCACTTGGGTTACAAAAATTGACTTCACGAGAACATGGTTAGACCAAAGATTTTTTTTCTTTCCTGAAAAAGTATCTGTTTTATTTTTTATTTATTTATTTTTTTAATGAATCACAGACCCAGTGGTCATAGGTTCAGAGATTTAGAACTGGAAGGAATCTCAAAGATCATCTAGTGCTCTCCTCTCCTTTTAACAGTGAGAAAACTGAAACCCAGGGTGGTAGATTACCAGCATAATGTAGCTGACTTATAACTTAATTCATTTTTGAAACTATGATTAGAGAGACCAAGTTTCTAGGAGAAAGACGGTTATAGTCTTGCTGTACCATGCCCTGACCAAATCACTTATGGAATGTTGTATTCCGTCCTGGATACCACAGTTTAGGGAGGACAAGTATAATCTCGGCTGTGTGTCAAATTCTAATAGAAATGGGCTATATATTGACTTAGGAAATGACAAATCCACATTATCTATGTTGCATTGCATTTGCATTTATTTTATCAAACATTTCCCAATTATGTCTTTTGAAATTTATTTTAAAGTTTAATTAATTATTAATCATTATTAATTATTTCACTAATTTATAATCAATTATGATATTATCTGGTTCAGCTGAACTGGGAATATTATAGGCACTTGTGAGTTTGACACCTGTGGTCCAGACTCAGGCAGGGCTTCTTAAACTTTTCCCACTCGAGGACCTGCTTTTAGATATCAGCGTTTATTAGTGTTGTCTGACCTGAGAGCCTGTGTAGTACAAAGTGCACATGCTTTGTATTTAGAACCAAGGCTGCAGTAAAGTTGGTGCAGGCAAGCATGCAAGAAACACCTTGGATTCATTATGTGTTTGATTTTTAATTAAGTTTTTGTCATTGTACATTCTAAAACCTTTTACTGCTGCCAAATTTTTTGTGACCCCACATGCAGTCATGACCCACAGTTTAAGAAGCTCTGTGTGTTGTCCAGAGAAGGATGGCCAGGATGATGAGGAAGGTTCTTGAGTTTGGCCCATATGAGAATTGGCTAAAGGAACTGGAGATGTTCACACTCTAGAAGAGGAGGTTCAGTGGAGACATGTTAGGTAGCTTTAAGTATGCAAAAAGCTGTCAGGAGTAAGAAGGATCGAATTTGTTCAGTTTGGTTCTAGAGCACAGAACTAAGAGTAATGGGTGGAAATGTCAAAGATGCAAATTTAGACTTCCTTAGAATTAGAGCTGTCCAAAATTGGAAGAGGCTGCTTTGGGGTACAGTGCATTTGTCCTTAATAGAAGATTTCAAATAAAAGTTGGGCCACCACTTGTTGTTTGAGTGGAGAATTCTTTCACTTATGGGGTTGACCAGATGGTCTTTTGGGTCCCTTCCCAAGGGACTCAAGCAGGTAACAAAAATCTGTGATTCTATAAGTCTGATCCTTTGGTTTGTATGGCTGTTCCCCAGGGAGGTGGAATAAGGAATTCTACCCCTGCTGGGTGGGAAGAGAGAGTTCTTTTTTTCTTCAGCTCAGGTGAGGCTGGCAGAGGTGGGAAAGGGAGCTAAGTATAAGCTCTTCTTTTCTACTGAGTGCTGGTTGACCTTGAGTCAATCACTTAGCTTTTTTGTGCCCTCAACAGAACTAAGCTCTAGATACAAAGGATCACTGCACCTTAGAGAGCATCTAGTTTAACCTCATCCTTTTTACAGATGAGGTACTTGAGTCCTAGCAAAGTTAAGTGAATTATCCAAGTTTACACTAGTAATAAGTAGCAGAGTTGGGATGCCAACCCAAGCCCTTTGACTCCCAGTTCAACATTCTTTCCATTCTACCATACTACTTCCTAGATATAGCTACATCCTCACCATCATCATCCTTAGCACCATCATCACCATTGACCTCATCCTAACAATTTCTTATATGCATCCAATTTTGCTACTTTTAAAATTCCCTATTCTTGAAGAGCTATTTCATCACCATAACTTCTGGACTCTTAAGTTTTCTCAGCACTAAGAAATAAATGATCATACTTAACTCGCCTCTAGCACATGGTTGCTAAGTGAACCAAATGAGATGAATATGCAAAGTGCTTCGCAAACTTTAATGGGCTACATAAATACTATATATTATTATTATCATCCAAATTCACCCAGCTAATTAAGGAGAGAGTTGGGAGTAGAACACAAGTTTTCTAACTCCTAGACTAGGGCTCTTTGTCGTACATGCTGAGACTAGGAGAGAAGGCAATGTAGACCAAGGGTCAGTTTGACAATCTATCATTTTGGTGGTGTTCAGTCCCCCTCCTGGATTGTTTCAGAGGTCCCTTGTCTCTTGCCCGTCATTACATATGGCTCTCCATCCTGTCTTCCTCCATCCCCTTTGCCAACAGGCCTAGAGAGAAACCTGTTGGAACATCTTGGTCTACATTGAGGTCTTATTGCCACTTCTGATGCCCAGATGCTAAAGAAGACCTGAGCCTTTTGTTGGAATATAGACTACAAAGGGGGATGCTGTCTTCCCTGCCTTCAAAGTGATGCTCAGGTCATGGATTGGGCTTTATTCTTCACTTTATGATCCTAGTGTTCAATAACGTATCAAGTCTCAGAGTTGAAAGCTAAAGCACTATTTATAAAAGGAAAATGGGAATACCGAGATAGTGGATTCTGTGCTTGGAGAGGTATAAATCTTGAACGTGGTGGTTAACTTGACATCCCTCTCCTTTGCCTGGGCCCCTCAGGCCATGATGAAGCCAAAAGTCAGGAGAATGACTGCCTTTGATTTTAGAGCACCTTCAGCACATGTTTGTTCTCAAGGGTTGGGTTGGGCCAAGAAGAACCACATAGCCTGGCTTATGACCTTGTGCCCATTTGATGTTTTCTGTGGCTGCTAAAATGGCACTTGCCTGAAACTCAGTGTCTGGAGGCCATGAGTGTTCCTGATGGCACCCTAGGTGGCACATTTATCTCCTCCCCTTGGCATGGATCTGTGTCCTGTACTGTGATTTGGTCTTTGGGCAACCTTTGTTTATGCCAACTTTTTTCTTGTTTCAGATTACAAAGATTCATTCCAATGAATCTATCATACAACTGAGGATTTGTTTCAAGTCAACAGGCTTTTGTTAAGTAAATTCTTCAGCCCAGGCACAATGAAGATGCAAATAAAAAAATGAAACAAAGCCTGTCCTCAAGGAACTTACATTTTACTGAGCTCAAACAGTTTATGCACAGAAAAATAAATGCGAAATTTATAAAAGATAAATATGAAGTCATTTCTTAGATGGGGGTGGATGAAGAGAACACTAATAACTGGGTAACAGCCCCAAGCTAAAAGGTAAGTGATGCAATGGACAGAGTGTTGGAGCCAGAGTCAGGAAGCCCTGAGTTCAGATCTAGCCTTGATGTTAATAATTGTGTGACCCTGGGCAAGTCACTTAATCTCTGTCTGCCTTAGTTTCCTCTCCTGTAAAAACGGGACAATAACAGGGCTGGAGATGAGGTTAAAAATGAGATAATATTTGCAAAGTGTTTTGCAAATCTTAAAGTGCTGGCAAGACATTAGCAACATCCTTGGTGGCTCTTTCAAAGGCTGCATACATTCTCCAGGGTGTAATTTGAGGCAGGACACAGCTCTGAAGAGTGTGATCTTTGGTCTAGTTATGAAAGAAAAACAAAGCTCTAGAGAGGGATTCATCTTTGCTCTTTCTGGGGGAATTCTCCTTTCTCTTCTCCTGCTCATCAGTCGTGATATCTGTCAGTGGGGCTACCTGCCCAGGAGAAGATATTATATGTGGCAGAGAAAACCCTGCATAAGTCAAAGTGTGAGGTGGGAGGTTTTGTGAATCAAGAGTTAGCCCTTGGGCACTGAGAGCTGAGTTGTGGAGAGGACCAAGACCTGGCATCCCAGCAGAGATGCTGCACTTAGGGAGAATGGAATGGGTATTCCATGAAAAGAGAAAGGGCATTGGGGCCCTGCTTTGGCCATTTGTGTTCCCTACATAGGCACCTTCCTACTGATGATCTCTATGGCCCCCTCTCTTTCTGCTGACGTCCTGTGTAGTTATGGGGAGATGAGTCAGAATGATGGAGGGAATGTTATTTGTGAAATGCTGTTTGACTAAATGATTTGCTTTAAGCTAATTTTGTCCTTCGACTGTCTATTAAAAGTAAACGGACTGGCAGAGGCTCATGAACTCTATTTTTAAGAGTTTTAAGAATATTGAGATCAGGCTTTTGAGAGCAAGTTGAGGGAAGTCTCCTGGAGGGGATACTACACTGTCATAGAATCAAAATCTGAGTAGAAAGGGCCCTCAGAGGTATTTGTGACCTGGTCCAAACAATATCTGAATAAGGATCTTCTCTAAGATATCCCAATAAATATACTCATGCAGCCTCCATATGAAGATGTGGAATGGTGAGTAGATAGAGGGCCTTAGAGACAAGAAAGCCCGAGTTCAGATCTCACCTCAGCCATTTACTAGCTGCATGATTCCAGAGGATTTGAGGCACCTCTGTGAGCTTCAGCTTCCTTAGGTGTTTAGATAAAGTAGAACCCTCTTTCTGTGTTGTAATGTTAATGGGATATAATGGCCTCACATGGAGCCCATTAAGGGAAGCTTACTCAGGGGAGGCTTGCTTGTAGGAAGGCTTTCATATTTTTTACTAATTTTTAATTAGGCACTGAGTCAGGAGGGTTGTGATGCCCTCTGGCTCTAAAAGTTATATTTACTCTGAGGTTAGCATTTTACTTTGGGGTTCACTCATTGGAAGAGTGTTCTTGTAATTTGACTAGATGAGACTCTGGGTAGCCATTAAGGAGCCCCCTGACTTTATAAAACCCAGATGTTGGTGCTTCTCTCTCTGATAACTATGTATGTATTGCCTTGGTCAGACAGATCTGTCTGTTGGTCTATGCTAATTTCTCAGACAGTTAGAAGCCCTGTCTATTGGTCTTTATTTCTCTGCTTGTATTTTCCCTGTTTTCTTTGGATTTTCTCTGATGTTCAGAGCGATGATTTCTCCCTTGAATTAATGGATGTAATTAAAAAAGATTGTTGATCCCTTAAACAGCTATCTTTCCCAGTAAAGCAGATCTAAGAACCTGTACTAGCATCCTGGGTAAGCCAGTGTGGTTGCCACTACATGCATGATAGCTCTTTAAATATCAAGTGGCCACTTTTTCCCAGGTCAGTGGTTTTCCAAATTTTGGTCTCAGGATTATTTTACACTCTTAAAATCATTGAGGAGCTTCTCCCTCCCCCATATGCTTTTACTTGTGTGGGTTCTATCTATCTTAATTTGCCATATTAAAAATAAAAACATCTTAGTAGTATAATAAAAATTTTTGACCTTTTGAACCTCCTACAAGGGGTCTCAGGGACACTCAGAGGTCCTTGGATTGCACATCTCCATCTTTCTGAGAAAGCTCAGTGGATGGAGAGCTATATCTGGTGTCAGAAAGACTTGAGTTCAAATCTGGCCTCAGACATTAATAGCTAAAGAGTTCCTACAATGGCAATACCCCCAGATAGTCAGTCTTACTTCTAGTTTGGCTTTCCAGCTATAATCCAGGAAGTCACTCTTGTGGAGATACAACATGGAAATCTCTGCAATCGTCTACAGGTGCTAATACTCCTGCCTCCTCAACATCCAGTGTTACTGAAGATCTCCAAAAGAAAACCCTCAACATTGAAATCCTTGGCATTGTCAAATGATTCAGTATCAGAAGCAGACATGGATTTATTGGTAGAAATGACATTAAAGAAGATCCATTACCACTTTGCCACTGCATTCTAAGAACCTTTCCATTTGACTTTCGACTGAAATTCTATGGTTTATCTCCTCCATTGGAGCATGACCTCCTTGAGAACTGGGGCTATCTTTGCTTTTCTATTTGTATCTCTAGACCTTAGCAGAGTGCTTTACATATAGTAATTGTTTAATAGCTGCTTTTTAATTCATTCATGAAATCATATAAAGTATAAAACTTTACCTTTATCTCCATGATCTTTCTTTTCTAGGATAACTTTTCCTTGAAAATAATCTACATGTGTGTTGAGGGCATCCTTGAGAATAGGCATACTTTCTCTTGGTATTCAGCAGACCACAGCTTTCCACAACTGGTTGAATTGTGTTGAGAATATAAGATCCCATATTGTTATTCATATAAACTATAGTCATATGTACACACACACACACACACACACACACACACACGGTATATATCTCAATGGATTTATTTTTATTGATAAGAGCAAAAGGCTCTCTCTGAGGTCTCTGCTCCAAGGAGACGTCTTCCATGCATATGTTAACATTACAAAAGATTCCTTGAAGGATGTAACAACAGGGATATCTCTGATGATCCTCTAATTGCTAACATCACCAACACCAGATTAGGGAGATTTGGGAGCATGCCCCCATCATGGAGGATGTCCAGAGCAGAGATCAAATGGAAGAGATTTCCTCTATGGGTGGTAAGATTCTCCATTATGTTCCACAGTCTTGCCAGATCTGCTCTTGACTTCTGTACTTCAAAACAATATCACAGCTGCCATTTCATCTTGAAACTTCCCTTAGCTATTGGGACTTCCTCCTCTTGGAGAACTGAATCATCTGTGTGTGGCCTTCTTGTCTTGGAATCTCATTCCATTAGGCCCCCTTTTCCCTTTGGTGAGTTCCTTCTGGGGCTTCTTTTTCATTCAGGGGACCAAACTGGCCGTCCTTTCTTCCATTTCTGCCTCTGCTCCTTAATTCCAGACTTCAAAACTGCACCCTCTATCTTTCCCTGCTTTTAACCTCCCTTTTGGGTGTTCTTTTCCCCTGTTAGAATGTAGGGTCCTCAAGGGCATTATTTTTGCTTGTATTTGTAAACCCAGAATCTAGTATAGTACCTGACACACAATAAGTACTTAATAAATGTGCTTTTTTTTTTTTTTCAGATGACATTGCATTGATAGCATCACTCCCTAGGACATTCTGGCTATATGCAGATTTCCTCTCTATAATCACTTACAAGGGTTTGGTCTCAGGATCCATATAGAAAAAAAGAGAGTGGATGAAGAATATCTATTATCCAGACTATAATAGGCATGTACATTAAAAATCATCTGTATAATGAAATTTTTATGAGGATAATCTATGTACACATCAAGGGCATCCGTGATGAAGGTTTGAGAAGAGAACAAGCAGCCTATAAAGGTGGCTCATCAGTCTATATATCTTGGACAGATGCTGAAAATGGACAACAAGCTGGGCCCAGAGTGAGACAGAAGGAGGTGAGCAGGCTAAATTACTTTGGGAAAATCATGCTGTCCTTTTAATGACCCCCAGTATTTTCCTGGATCGAAAGCCCTCCTTTCATCAAGACTGTTCTTTCACTGATGTTGTATAGATGCAAGTAGTAACACAGTCTCCAAAGAATAGCATGAGGGTCCCCCAAAGAACACTGGAGAGGTGTATGGTCAGCATGAGTGGGCTGGAAAGAATTTTATAAGAGAAAGCCCTTAGAAGAAGTCATCTGACAGATGAATGACAGAAAACAAAGATGTACTGGTACCATGGCAAGAAGGACAGATAACTGATGGACAGCCCATGTGCTCCATTAGGGTCCATACAAAATCAAGACAATGGAAAGAAGGCACTCAATATCCTGGGTAGACTCTCTATCATCAATTTATGGGAGGACATAAATAAGAGTTGGGCAAGATGAGTAGGTAGAGATGGGTTGAGATGGACATCAATGTCAGGAAAGGCTACATTGACAAGGTCCATCAGTGTATGTGAGAACTTTCATTTTACTACTCAGTCAACTGTTATAGCCTGCTGATATCCTGATTCTATCACTTGATATATTAGCTACTCCTTCCAGCTTCAGGTCCTCTGCAATTCTAATAAGCACCCCATCCATGTCAATAGTTAAAATGTTGAACACCATATGGCCAAAGATAAATCCCTGGGATGTTCCATTAAAGAGTTCCCTCCCAAACATCTCATGATTACTTTTTGGGTCTAGTCATTCAGTTGGCTCCATATCTTCCCACTTGTGCAGCCCTCATTTCTGTGGCTTCAGTACTTATAGGTGGCAACAAATCAGATTGAGACCATTTTCCTAGTCGGTTCAACTTAACGTATAGGGGCATTGCTTTCTTTCCCTCCCTAGAATTACCAGTCACTCTTATAGCTCAAGAAAAAGAATTTTTCTCTAGTGGTTTTTCTTACCCCAGCTTTGCCCTCAAGCCCTTAAAAAACTACTTCCTATTCCAATTTCCAAAGAAAGACTCTTAAGTGACCTACATTTCCATGCCAATGTACTCCAGGTTCATGAGGTTGCCAGCAGCCCTTAGGACATAGATGAATATTTGCTTTGTGTCATTTTTAGGGAACATAAAGACTACTAATAATGGCACACAATGCAATGACGATATAATAGCTTATAGTTATGTAGCTAACATTTATTAAGCACCTACTGTATGCCAGGCACCCAGACATCAGTGAGGTACAAAGCCAAAAACAAAACGCTCCTTGATCTCAAAGGAGCTTACATTCTTCTAAGGAGAGGGGAGAGAAACAACAAAGATTTGTGATTTCATTGGAATAGTTATTCCTTCCAGTCATACAATCAGCAACTCTTACATGGCTTGGTAGATGAATTGTTTCAAGCTAAAAATATTTATCCGCTGATGATCAGTCTTCTGAATTGAGGTTTGCAAAAAACTTTATCTGTATAGTTTTAGATAGCACAGATATTATCGTTTCTACTTTATAAGTGGAGAAACTTAGCCTCAGAGAAGCAAAGTCAGTAACTAAAATGTGGTGGTGGCAGGACTTGAACCTGTTTCTTCTGACTTCTATGCTATTTCCTCTATAATAGACTGGATCAGTGATTTTCAAAGACCCAGGGATCTGCAAGGTAAAAACTATTTTCATAATAACACTAAGATGTTTTAATTTAGAATTCTGCTCAAATGTAACTTTTTCTTGTTGAGTGATTTCAGGCACATCTGACTCTTCTTGACCCCATTTGGCATTTTCTTGGCAAAGATCCTGGAGTGGTTTGCTGTTTCTTCTCCAGCTCATTTGCAGATGAGGAAACTGAGGCAAATAGGGTTATGTGACTTGCCCAGGGTCACAGAGCTAGTAAGTGTCTGAGGCCAGATTTGAATTCAGGAGGATGAGTGTTTTTGGTTTCAAGTCCAAGGCCCTGTGCACTATGGCACATGTAAATTTAACCTACACCAGAATAGAACCTCTCTCTATGATGTGAGAAGCAGCCCTTCAACCTGAGCCTGAAGACGTTTAGTGAGGGTAAAGGACACACTCTGGAAGAAGCCCGTCCCACTTCTGGACACTTCTCATTGCTATCAAGCTCCTCTTCTCATTAACCCCAGGTTTCCTCTTCATAGTTTCTGACTCTACATAACTCCTGAATCCATCTTCTAAGACTGAACAGAACAAATGGAATCCTTCTTGCATGTGCCAGTCCTTAAAAATAATTGAAGATAATTACTGTCTGCCCTAGGTCTAAATATCCAGTAATAGGATCACAGATTTAGATCTGGAAAGGACCTTGGAAATCGTCTAGAATGGCTCCCTCCTTGCAAATACAAGGAGACCAAAACCCAGAGAGGGGAAATAGCAAGGTGGCCTCATGGGTAATAATAATGATGGTAACAATGGCAATAAAGTGAAGCACTTTACATATATTAACTTATTTGTTCCTCAACAACAACCTGAGAAGGTAGGTACCATGATTATCCTCATTTTACAAATGAGGAAACTGAGGCATACAGAGGTTAAGAGACTAGCCCTCATAGATAGGATTTGAACTCAGATGATCCTAACTCCAGGTCCAATTCTCTATGCATTGTGCTACCTGATTGCCTTTAGGTAAAGTACTCCATCTGGAGGCAGGAAGACCTGAGTTCAAATCCTGCCTTAGTGTCCCTGGGCAAATCACTTAATCTCTGTGTTTTCTCAACTGTAAAATGAGACTGGTAATAATATCAAACTCCCAGGGTTGTGGGGAGGATGGCATGAGAGCATATTCATAAGGTACTTTGCAGACCTACATGGGTTTTTATAAACTCTTGTCCAAGGTCACACAGGTAGCCAGTAGTTCATCTGGTATTTGAACCCAGTTTCTTCCTTCACCTCATCCTTCTCTGGGCTGTCCTAAATACCTGTCACCACCTTGGATGACTTCTTCTGCATCCCCCTCTGGATGCCCTCCAGGTTGGTGCTACACTTCCCAAAATGTCCCCAGAATTGAATACAGTGATGCAGATGTTATCTGAGCAGGGCAAAGTCCATTGGCTTCCTGGTCCTGAATGTGATGTCCATTTTAAAGCTATCCAAGATTCTGTAAACTAAAAATGCACCTGAAAAATTCTCAAATTCTATGTCACATGTGAGGAGAGGGACAGATTTCCATATTGATATAGAGTAGAAATCAGGGAAGTCTTCCTGGAAGAGGAAGCACTTGAATTGGGCTTTAAAGACCAGGCAGGACTTCACCTGGCTTCTCTAACTAATCTCCTCTTCTCCTAACTCTCTTTCCTCTAGTGCCTGGGTCTCTAGCTCCCCTTACAGAGTTGGAGGTGAGCCAGAAGAGATGGGGGCAATAGACAATGGTCATTTGATCTCAGCGATTGGATATGTTCATCCCCCCACCCTGAAGTTGGGGGCTCCCTCTTTGGTGTGGTTTCCTAGTATACACTGATATGACTGAATATCTCATGTATTTTATTTCTAATTATAGTGTGTCTCAAGTGTTTTGGTGCAAATTTAAGTTTTAAGAGCTCAAAGATACTCTAAGAGGTCTGGGATACCTCGTATTTGAGTAGAAGAGAAAGAGTTGGCCTTAGACTCAGAAAGACCTGGTCCTTCAATAAATGTTTGTTTGTTAATGCGTATTCATTACTCTCCCCATTTTGTAGATGAGGAAACTGAGCCTCCAGGAGCACGTTACTTGTTCAAGTTCATACAGCTGGTGGGGCAGCTAGGTGGTGTAGTAAATAGAGCACCAGCCCTAGAGGCAGGAGGACCAGAGTTGAAATCCAACCTCAGACATTTAACACACACACACACACACACACACACACACACAGACACACACACACACACACACACACACACACACGCCGTGTGACCTTGGGCAAGTCACTTAACCCCAATTGCCCTACCTTCCCCCTCCAACAACAACAACAAAAAAGCAAAACGAGTTCATACAGCTGGTAAATTAGAAAACCAAGACTTGAACCTGGGTTTTCTGATCCCAGATTCAGTGTTCTTTCTCTCACAACATGCTGCCTTTGATCCACTATATCTCCTGTAATCTAATTGGCCATTTTAAGGGACTTGACCAGTATGCCGTAGCTAATTAGAGGCAAGCTGACATGATGGATCAAACACTGGACCTGCATTCAAATCCTGCCTTGGATGTCTCCTAGCTCTGTAACTCTGGGTGAATTAACCTCATGAAGCCTTGGTTTCCTCATTTGAAAAAATATGTGGGCTAGGAATGATGCTTCCTTTATAGGGTTATTGTGTGGATCAAATGAGACAATACGTGTAAAATGCTATATAAATGTCAATTCTTATTCTAATTATTTATCAACTAGACACATGATTTCATCAAGGTAGGGAGTTCCCAGTGTGGAACTTCTTTGGCCAGTGTTCATACAGATCTGTTCTGTTGCTTATAGCATTAGAGCATTTTCTAGTGCTGAGAGGTTAAGTAATTTACTCAAGGGTCACACAGGCAATACATGTCAGAAACAGAATTGAAATGCAGGTCTTTCTGACTCTGAGGACAGCTCCCTAACCATTACCGCACACTGCCTTTTATGTTAGAGAGGACAGAGAATTAGTCTCAGTTTTAGATCTAAGCTATAATCTAAGGACTTGTCACTTTACCACACCTCCTTATTAGGTCCCAGAAAAATTTCACAATCTTGGAAGACCCAATGGGAATGTATAGATGTGAACCTTGCTTATTTTGGTCAGTACAGTCCTTGGCTTCTCATCCTCGTTCAGCTCAGGAGTGGACAAAGAACACTGGAATCCCTGGCCTCTGGAGGGTGTTAGGATGCTTTTCCCCCTTTTTCTTTCCTCCCTCCCTGCCCCCTTCTCCCTCATGGGAAATCTCCCAAGGAGTGGATGCTCTCCTGGCTTCTCTCCCCATAGCCCAGCAGTGGTTAAAGATGAGTAACCGCATGGTGTGGGTTAATGGAGGCCCATTCCCCCCGAGACCCGAGCACATACTTGCTTTCAGATGGAGATGGGTACTTTATTACGGTGTATGACTGATTTCAATGCTGCTTTATCATCTGCCAGCGTGTACGCACAAACTAATAAGCGTTTCGCTGCATTTTGCCCCTGAGGGTGCCTTCCGAAGAGGGAAACCATTGATTTTTAACATCAGACACATAAACTGTAAGCTATTCCCTGTATTATTTTGTTCCCAGTGGTGCATTCTGTGGGGGAAACCAGTCATTTCAGCCATCAGACACACACACAGACAAACTAGGTGGTAATAAACTCACCACTAGACCCAGCTGTTCACTGACCCACCCCCTCCCCTTTTCTCTCTGCAGAGACCTTGACTTTACCTTGCCTTCTCTGTGTGTGTGTGGATGTTTTTTTAATTTCTATTTTTTTGTGGTCCCAACCTTCCAAGATTACCCTTCATTTTAGTTTCCAGCTTTATACTATAATTAGGAGAATAAGATCACAGAATGTTAAACTTGGAAGGAGACCTTGGAGATCACGTCGTCCAACCCCCTGATTTTATAGAAGAGGAGAAACTGAGGGCCAGAGAGGGTTGGTGGCTTGTCAAAATCACATGCTTACTTGGCTGCAGAGCGGAGGTTTCTAATCCAGCCTGGACTATTACCTAGACCAGAACAGGAATGAGTGTACTTACAGAGACTCCCAAGGCTCCACAGATGAGGATACAGCTGAAAAAGGGATTCTGTTTATGAATGCAATTCATTCACTTACATTTAAGAGAGAAGAGGGGAATTGGAATTATTCATCCAGCAAGAAAGTGCATGCTGCTGCCACCATCCAATGGAAGGTCTGGATTGACTCATGCTCAGATACTGCAATTGCATCTATCCAGTCTTCCTGACTCTAGTTTCTCTCCCGTCTCCTCCATTCCATCTGATGCATTAATACTCAATAAAGCTTCAGAAATCATATTGTTAATGTCATCTGGCTTAAGAATCTACTTTTCCCAAAATGTGTCAGATAAGAGCTTGCTCCCTTCAAAGCCAGCTCATAGATCATCTCCCACACAAGGCCTTTATTCATCCCTCAGGACCCTCTCTGGCTCTTGTATTTGTAAAATTGATTTTCTTTTATCCTCATTTTTTTTTAGCCATTAAATTTCATCATTTTAGATTCAGACATATTTTGAGAATGTAGCCTCCAACATGGTGGGGTTTTTTGGCTCACACTTTTCTAGTTGTCTGCATGGCAACCAATATTTTCATTGTTGTTATTTATTGTTCATCTTTTGTTCTTGAAGAAGACCAAAGACATCAAGAGGGTGATGTCTTGACTTGCTTGTGATTTGGATTTAAGTGAGACAGAGCTGTGCAAAGTTATCAACCTCACTTTCTTCCCCAGTCATCAGAGTTCAGTGGCAAGACAAAAGCCAAGATGACTGATGGTGGCCCCCATTTTTTCATCATCTCTTCAAGGGGATGAACACCAGAGGAAGGCAAGTCAACATCCTCCCCTACATCTTCATGGCCCCTCCTCCCCTTTGTAATGCTCTCTATCATGGGCTGAAGAAATCCCCTAATGACTTTAGTCTCAAACAATTGAACACATGGATTTAATGTTTAAAATCAAATGTCTATGAGTAATTTGACTATAGGCAGATACATGATAATAAATGATAGTTGGTGAATTTGTTGATGGAGAACTCTACATATTAATAAAAAATGGAATATACTCTTTCCTTGTGAGGAAGGGCAGTCTAGATGAAGCATGACTGGGAAGCAGGTATATCCACCAACCATGGTAGGGGAGTCAAATAGGAAAGGCTCCCATGGCAGCCATTTTTAAAGATAAGATCCAAATGGGCAGGCAGTTAAGTGCTAGGAACACCCAGTAAGGGCAAAGAGAGCTATGTCTCAACAGGTTGGCATGACACAGGCATATTCAGCAACTGGTAAGGGCAGAGGTTGGGGGAGGGGAGAATTAGCTTAGAGGAAATCTGATAGCAGGTAGTAGAAATTGAGCCCTGGGATTTAGAATAGAACTCTAGTTCCTTTCTGTCTGGAATTCTGCCTCCTTATCCCTCTCAATCAATATTTCATTAAGAGTATTGGTAAAGGAACCAAGACAAGGGACCCAATGACAAGGTGGCAACATAAGGATTGCATTACACAATCTCTGATTTGGAAGGGAGCTCTCAAGCTATGTAGGCCAACCCTCACATGAACAAAAATCCCCTCTAGAAGAACCAACAAGTGGTCACCCAGTCTTTGTTCTGTGACCTCCAGTAACAAAGGAGACTCCTCCTCTCTCAAGGTTTCCCATTCCACTTTTGGATGGCTCTAATTGTTGGGAAATTTTTCCTCATATAAAACCTAAATTTCCCTCTTGGACATTGTTACCTTGATCTGTGTTCTTTCCTCTGGGTCCAAACATAATGTGATTAATCTTTCTTCTAATGATAACCCTCCAGACATTGGAAGACAATCAATCTCTTTTTACTAAGTTTTTTCCTAGGCTAAATGACCCCAGTTCCTTCAACCAATCTTTCTATGACATGATCTTGAGACCATTCTCCATTCTGGTTGCCCTCCTCTGAATCTTCTCTTCCTTGTCCATGTTCTTTCTAAAATGCAGTACTCAGAACTGAAAACAATACTCCAGATGGGATTTGACAAGGGCAGAATAAAAGGGAATGATCACATCCCCAGTCCAGAACTTTTGACAATTTTAATGCAGTTTAAAATAGTAGATTTAAAAAAACTCTTTATTTTATTCTCAGCAGAAGAAAAATTACATGTATTTCCATAAGATAGTATAATAAAAAAAGATTGTATGTGACACAGCAAATCTATTATGTACAACTTGCTAGTCCTTTTAAATATATGATTAAAATTATCATATAACTTTCTCTTTTCCCTTTTTTTCTTCCTTCCCCTCCCTGCCCTAGAGATGGCTACCAATAGATACACATATGTGCATATATGTAAAACCATTCTATAAATATTTTTATTTACAAATCACATTAATGATGCTTGTTGAGCACGCAGTTTATTAAAAACCCCAAATCTGTTTCAAATGAACTTCTGTCTAACCACATCTCTCCCTCTTGTATTTGTGAAGTTGACTTTTTTTGAATTCATATATTTTTACCTCTAACAAATTTCATCATATTAGATGCAGGCTTCAAGGCACCATGGGTATTACGGACAGAGAGCCTGGGTTCTAGTCTAGCCTTGGACACATGCTAGCTGTTGCATGGTGGGTAGAGCATTGGGCCTGAAGTCAGAAAAAGAGTGTGGGCTTAATTGATACTGTTTGATTGGTTGGTTGATCAAAGATAGGGACTCAGTCCCAAAGAATTAGGGAATTAGGTAATTGACACTCTCTGGGAGTGGAAAGGGGAAGGATACTAGAGAAAGCCATGGTGATATATGGGGGTGTGTGTGTGTGTGTGTGTGTGTGTGTGTGTGTGTGTGTGTGTGTGTGTGTGTGTGTAGAGAGAGAGAGAGACAGAGAGAGAGAGAGGGACAGATGGACAGTCATCATTAAAAAAATTTATCTAAAATATTTTTTAAAACCTGTATGAAGTATGGGGACAGGAGTGATACCACAGCAGATAGCCCTGGAACTTTTGTCTCTGACTACCCCCTACACCTTCTCTCCCCACCCCACAGTATCCTATTTCTAAACCCATTATCCATTCACCCCAGGTAAACTCCTTGAGGAAGGGGAACATAGCACCTGATACACAATAGACCATTAGTGAATGCTGACCTAATTGAACTGAACTGACTCATAGAAAGCAGGTGGCCAAAGGTACCTCTCAAAGGCTAGAGGCAGCTATTGGCATGGTGATTAGAACAGATTTGCATTCAAATCCAGCCTCAGACGCATTAGTTTTGTGACCTGGGGCAAGTCATTTTAACCTCAGTTTCCTCATCTGTAAAATGGGGATAATAATAGTGTTTACCTTGCAGGGTTGTTATGAGAATTCAGTGATGAAATAATCATAAAGCACTTAGCACAGTACCTGGAACATTGTAGGTACTATGTATAAATGTTTATTCCCTTCCTCCCAAAGCCATAACCTGAATCCCAAGAAAAGGACAAAAATGACTTTGCTCATGGACCGGCCATGAACAAGACAGAGGATAAAGTTGCTGGAGGGTCTATACTTCTCTGAGTAGCCTCTTATCAAATCTCTCGAAGTTTATGGTTTGGAGATGGCGGATGTGAAAATCTCCCATTCAACTCATGGTTCAGTAAAAATACAATCCTCTCTGGTCTTGGCGTGGGGGTACAATGAGGGCTTGCTGTTTATTCCAATCTGGCCTCATGGCTCTCATCAAGTCCTCTTGGCAGAACACACCCTGGTTTTGTAACAAGATGATTGCTCCCTGAGGTGGAGACCTTCTCCCCCTGATCCTTTGTATAACACT
Organism: Pseudochirops corinnae; assembly: GCA_028646515.1. Classification (NCBI taxonomy): domain Eukaryota; kingdom Metazoa; phylum Chordata; class Mammalia; order Diprotodontia; family Pseudocheiridae; genus Pseudochirops; species Pseudochirops corinnae. The sequence goes on from CM053589.1 coordinate 160,519,765, forward strand.
TGTGAGCCAAGAGACAGAGTTTAGCCCAATCTCCCACACCCACCCTGTGCCCGGTTCCAGCTCCTGCTCCCAGCTCTCTGATCTGCTCATCTGCTTCCTAAACTGGGACTAGCCCCATGAGAACAGTGCAGACATACAGGAGAGGACCTTATCTTGAAGGTTCAAGGTGCATGTCTAATTCTAGCGCTTAATTCTCCCAATGAGAAATATAAACTCTGAATTCAGTTTGCCATTCAAGGCCTTCTATAATCTGGCTTCAGCCTACTCCTCACACAACATAGGCACTCAATATTCTCTTCACACATCTCTGCCTCTAGTCACTGCAAGAAATCTCACCCCTTCTGACCTCCTTTGCTTAGCTATCCCCACTCTGGAACATATTCCCCTTTGTTCTCTGGCTACCTAAAGCATGCCCTTTATAACTATAGATCCCTCCTTCCTAGTGATCTTTCGAATTTTACCATAGACTTGACAATTCTCTGTATTATTACTACCCACTAGTAACACAAGATCTGATCTCAGCGGCTAGGCTGAGCCCCTTGAGAGCAGGTCTGGCTCCTTTTATAAGGTTCTAAGATTCAGCTGGAGAATCAGCCTGGGGTGGAAGAGAGAGGCTCTGCCTGGGAGTTAGGAAGACTCAGGGTCAAGTTGCCTCTGAACCCTACTGGCTGTGGCCATCACCTACCTTGTGCAGGGCTGCTGGGAGGATCCAGTGAGATAACATATGTGATGCACTTTGCAAACCTTAAAGTGCTATATAAATGCTCCTTATTTTTCTTATGACTGTCAGATTTTCTTAGCCTCACTCTTAAAGCCTTTCATTCTGGCTCCAACCTATTTTTCCAGGCTTTGTCCTTGTAAACATTCTGTTGTCCAGCCACATTGGCTCCCTTGGTCCACACACACCAAACTGTATCCCAATGTACCCTGTGCAGAATGATTTTTAAACATATGTGTGTATGTATGTGTATATACATATTTCTGTCTAATGGGAGCCATCTCTAGGAGGGAAAAAAAGAGAAAAAAAGAAATTTACATGATAAGTTTATTATATATTTAAAAGGAATAGCAAATTATACATGATAGATTTGCAGTTTCATGTGCAATCTTTTTTTTTTTAATTATACTACATTATGGAAATGCTTGTTTTATTCCATAAATTAAAAATTAAATAATTTTTTAAAAAAGAAAACACTTCCTTATTACCATCACCCTTTAGAACAGTGGTTCATACATCCTTTATATCAGATACTTACATTACAATTCATAACAGTAGCAAAATTATAGTTATGAAATAGCAATGAAAATAATTTTATGGTTGGGGGTCACTACAACATGAGGAACTGTATTAAAGGGTCACGGCATTAGGAAGGTTAAGAACCACTGCTTTAGAATATTTAACTTTCTTCAGAGCTGAACTTGGATTTTATGTTTTTTCCTGATCTTCCCCTTCCCCTAATTATTCATATGACCCAACAGAAATTACCTTTAATTATTTTGTATATATCTTCAATACATCGATGGATATGCATTGTTTCTCCTAAAAGAATATAAGAACCCTCCTTAAGTGGAGGGTTCGTTTTTGTCCTTGTATCTCTAGTGCCTAGAATAGTACCTCCAAGGCTTAAACTAGAAAGACCAGACAGGCAGCAACTGTTTTGGTAGGTAGACTCCCAAGTGTTTTGTTTTGTTTTGTTTTGTTTTTTATATTTTCCGCAGTTATTTTAAATTGAATTTCTGTTCTATTTCTTTCTATTGGACTTTGTTGGTAATATATAGAAATGTTTATTTTATATCCTGCAGCTTTGTTGAAGTTATTATTTCAACTACTTTTTACTTGATTTTATAGGATTCTCTAAGTATATCATCATATCATCTGCAAAGAGTGATAGTTTGGTTTCCTCATAGCCTATTCGAATTGTAGGCATTAATGGTTACAAACTAGATGGTCCAGTGGATAGTGTTGAACCTGGAGTCAGGAAGACATGGGTTCAGATCCAGTCTCATGGATGTATTTGGCTATATGATCTGGGCAAGTCACTAAAAACCAATAAATAAAAATCTCTATATACCTCAGTTTCCTCATCTGTAAAATGAGAATAAAATGAGATAAAACATTTGCAAAGCATTTTGGAAAACCTAAAACTCCATATAGATGCTAGCCATTATTATAATATTATTATTCATTGTTATTCATTATGCTTGGTGATTGATTGGTTAAATCCTCAGAACCCCAGGCACCCTCCTATGAGAATAGATTGTAGACAAATTGCCAGTCTATATAGGCAGGGGGAGTTCACCAGGATTTGCTCATGCTGAAGAAAGCATAAACCCAGACTGAATCTCTCTCTCTCTCTCTCTCTCTCTCTCTCTCTCTCTCTCTCTCTCTCTCTCTCTCTCTCTCTCTCTCTCTCTATCTCTCTCTCTCTCCCTCTCTCTATCTCTCTCTCTCTCCCTCTCTCGCTCTTGCTCTCGCTCTCTCACTCTCTCTCCCACTCTGTTTCTCCCTTTCTGTCTCTGTCTCTCACTCTCTCCATCTCTCTCTCTCTGTCTGTCTCTGTTTTTCTCAATCTCTCAGCAAGGGTACTATACAATAAGCACACTATATTTTGAAGGGACCAGAGCTTGGAGTTCTGAACTTGGAATCATAGGACCTGAATGTGAATCCCAACCCTGTCACTTAGCACTTCAGTATGACTTTGGAAAAAATCTCTTAATTTCTCTAGGCCTAAGTTTCTTTAGCTGTAAAATGGGTGAGGATGGACTAGGTGTATGTGACCCTATGTCCTTTATTGGTCTAGCTCTATCATCTAATGATACTTTAATCCTAACCTACCACAAACACAAACAAATAAGGAATGAGCTGAACCATGAGACTTAGGGAAAATGACTTGCCTAAGTCAGTGGCAGAGTGAAGCCTAGAACCCAGGTCTTCTGATCTCTGGTTCTGGAATAAAGCCTAGAACACAGGCCTCCAAGTTGCAGCTCTAGAACTCAGAAAGCTCAGAGCTTAAATGTCTGGTCTCTCAGTTCTAGAACAAAGCCCAGAACCTAGGTATCCTGATGCATAGCTCTGGAGGAAAGCTTAGAACAAGGATCTCCTGATTAACAGCTCTAGAGCAAAACCTAGAACCCAGGTCTCCCACCGCACAAATTCTAGAGCAAAACCAAGATCCCACCGCTCCCAATGCATGGCTCTAGAACAAAGTCTCGATACCAGGCCCCCCCCCCAATTCATGGTTCTAGAGCAAAGGCTAGAGACCAGGTCTCCTGATATGTAGTTCTAGAACAGAGCCTAGACATCAGGTCTCCTGATTTCCAGAACCTAGAACCCAGATCTCCTAACTGCCAACCTAGTTTTCTTTCTACTGTAGAATAAATATTCATTGACTGAAGGTAAGTGGGCCTTTTGATCTGTCAGTAAACCTAGGAAGCTGGTGTGTGGGTTGGTTTGTCCTCTTTGATTTTTGTAAGGAAGCATAATGGGATCATGGATCCAAAACTTAAAGGAATCTTCTAATTCAGCTTCTAGTTTGGAAACTGAGGCCCAGGGGGAAAAAAAAGGCCCAAGACACCCTAGATAGGAAGTGAAAGAAGTGGAATTTGAACTCGGGTCCTCTGATTCCAAATCCAACCTTCTTTCCTCTGCACCACCCTGCCGTAGATCACAAGACACATGACAGATGTTCTAGGATTAAATCCCTGATGGGAATGTTGGAAAACATTTCTGGGACCTTTCCCCAGTTGTTTCAGGATCCATCAGGCAAAGTCTCTGAGCTTACAATGATCTGAGCTTACTGATGCTGTCTCTGCTGGGGTCAGGAGGAGCGGAAGAAAGAATGCATCTCTGTGGCTGGTGTGTCTTTTCTACTCCCCTTCATCATGAGCACCCAGAAAAAACCTGTGACAGTGGCACCGGCGTCTCCCCTTGCCCCACCTTTCTCCTCCTTGCCTTGTGAAGTAAGGGGATAATTGTTGGAAAGCGGTTTTTGACTGAATTTTCAATGAGCATTTTGACAAAATATAATATTGGAACCAATCTTTATCAAACATTCATGTGTCGTGTGAGAGATAAAAACAGGAATCCATAATTCATACCGCAGTGTGTATTACCAAGTGTGAATAAAAGGCTGAATTTAAATGAGGAGTTTCAACAATATTTCCTGCCAGGCATCTGTTTTAATCATCCACATTATTCACTAGGTTTTCCAGAACAGTAAATCTTAAATATATATTTGTGTTGGGGAGAGTGCGTATGTGTGCGTGTCTGTATACACACAAGGACACACATTCTTTCGCACACACAGTTTAAGTATGCACATATACATTTGGGTGAATGTATACCCACACAAAGACAGTTTTGAATATTGAAGAGGAGAGTGGCTTCCCAAGGATCCAGGCTTGTTCACTGGTCTAATCCTTGATGCCGAGCATCCTCCAGAGCTGCCCACCTGCTCAAATGGGCCCTGAGAGATCACAAAGTTGGGCATTTTCATGGGAAGCTCAAAATCTTGCTCCAGCCTGAAATGCAGCTCAAATTCAATGGCGGGGTTATGGGATGGAATTCAAACAATTCACCAAGTTCAACAAGTTTGAGTTATATGCCTTTGGGGGCAGAGCTATGACTAGGCATCCTTAACACCTGGGCTAAATTCAGTTGTAAGATGGTTGGTACAGGAGAGAGAGGGATGAGAATGAAAGGGAATGCAGCTATGGGGAAAGCAGGTGCCAGGGGAGAGGCAGAGAATGGTGGACCCCTATGGGGGTGATGCTGGTCAGTGAGAAGCTAGAGGGCTGAAAGATAGCCATGAGAAGAAAGTGTGCCCCTGACCATCAGCATCATGGACCAAAGTTCCAATAAATCCCAGGATTCCTTACAACTCTATCCTAGGCAGCAACAGTTTCGGAGATTTGTAGGAGAGGTAGGGAACCAGAGAGGTGTCTAGAATGTTAGACATTGGCACAACAAGAGGGTGGGGCTAAGGCAAGACTTTTTACCTTGAGCAAGGTCAAAAACTGGAGTCAATTACATGTTATTTACAGTCAACCAAAGGCTTTGGTCCTTCTGTGGAACTGGTGATTTGCCTTATAACAAAAGAAATACCTTTATGCCATGGAAAGATATGCTTTGATATTGTTAGAAATATGTGATTTCCTTTTTGTTGTTGAAGCCCAGGAGATTTATTGCTCGGTGCCAAATGTCTTGGTGCAGTGCCTTCTTGGATGTTTGCCAGGCTGGCCTTCTGAGATACTCAGTCTGCTACTAGGTGTGTTCTCGGAGACCTCTCAGCTTTCCAAGACCTGTCAGGGCTTAGGGCCTTTTGGCACAGACTTTGGGAATGCAGGGTCACCTCCAAATCAGATTGAGATTTCAGATGCTTGTCTATGAAGCTATGGCTTATGATCTGGGCCACTTAAGGAGTACCCCCAAAAGATCATAGAGCTTTTGAAATAATCAATAATCACATTAAACAATATCCCTTGTTTTACTCTTCCTTCTTCCACCCCATCTACATGTCCATATTACTCTTTACTATTACTAGCTCCCTCTCTGCTGAAAAGGTTAATGATGTCTCTTGGGATTTTTAGTAAAAGAAACATACATTTCTCTCTTGGGTGTGTTGGTGATATTTGGAAAAATAAATAGTTCAGTATTAATAGGAATCCAAGGCATGGATGCACAAAATAAATCCAAAGGATTCATCACAGATTCTAATGGCCTCAATATCTTTGTCCCTTCTTAACATGCCATTTTACCTCTGACTGTTCACCAACATGTTTTTGTCCTAGGCTTTGTCCCCAACTCTAATTAGAATGGTTTCAACCTTACCTTCCCTTACACACTACCATGCTCCTACTCAGATCTTTGGTCATGCTGTTCTCCCTTCACCTCTTACTGCACCTAATTAAATCTTTCTCATCCTTCAAGCCCTCCTCCTCCAGAAGGCTTTCCTTGGACCCTCCAGCCTATGGTAACACCTCCCTTCTCTGTGGGACCCTAGAACATATCTGACATATTAGGAGAAAATGTAAGGCAGGAGAAAAACATTAACAAATGGAGTAGTCTCATGTCTTCAGCTAACTCTGGCCCCTGTGGTTTATTCCCCATCGGCAGCCCCATAGGGCATTACTCAGGACTGGATGCTCACTAGCTGCTTGATAAATATTGGTTGCAATGTACGTTGGCATTAGCTTCATGCCTGGTGGGACTTAAAAGTGCCATCACACTGTCAAGAGTTGTCTTTCTGGGAGATATATTATCCCTGGAGTGATGTGGGTAGTTCTGCCACATTCAGAAGAGGGCACCAAGATCCCTTTCATTGGCCCTGTTAAAATATGGCTTGCCCTATGGGCTAATACATTTCTCTGAGTGCAGATTTCTGCCATGTAGCCAGAGTCCCTCTTTTTAAATTATGCTTTGATGCCTTATTGTGGTAAAGAGGTGATCCTTTCTGAAGTCTCATTGCCATGACCTTTGTCTCTGACCATCTCTATCCCACAGAAGAAATAGACTGACTATGAGAGGTGAGCTTTCTGTTGTATCTTGCCAGCCCTGAGGCAGCTATAAAATTTCTTGAAGTTTCCTCACTACCTTCCCAATAAGGTGCCCTCTCTTTCTGGTACCCCTTCATGTATTGTTCCCCTTGTTAGAATATAATACCTTACAGGGATTGAATTTTGTAGCCTTATCACTTAGTACAGTGCTTGTAATATAGTAAGAACTTACAAAAAATTATCTCTCTCTCCCTTCCTCCTTCCTTTTCTATCAATCCTCTCTCTCTCTCTGTGTGTCTGTCTCCCTCTCTGCTGAATTTTTGAAGATTTTGTTAATGAAATGCAAGCTTTGGCAGATATTTTCACTAACAAAATCTTAGATCTGCAGTTGGAAGAGGTCAGAGAAGCCACGTAACCCAACCCCCTCATTTTGAGGATGAAGAAAAAGACAGAGAGGAAAAGTGATCTGTCCGAGGTCACTCAGGTAATAAGTGGCCTAGCTGGGTCATAAAGTTAGGTCTTCTGACTTTCATCACTGCCCTAGGTAGAAAGCAGCTGAGATAAATTTTGAGGAGTCAGAGTGATACCATAAAAAGGGCATTGACTCTGAAGCTGAAAGATCTGGGTCCAAATCTCACTTCTGATGTTTACCACCTGTGTCACCTTGGACAAGTCACTTCCCTGCTCTAGACGTTTGTTTCCTTGTCTGTTAGACTGCATAGACTCTAAGCTCCCTTCCAGTTTGAGACCAATGATCTCAAGGCTACAGCCTGTGTTCTTTTTCCTTGTACCACCAGTCTGGAAAGTATGGGTCCAGCAATGGACCCCATGGCTGTTGTCCAAAGACTAGGCAAGAGTCCAACTAAATGTTGCTGAATATAGAGATACTCAGATTCGGGAGGTGATGAATTTCTCTGCCCCCAGCAGTTCATGAATACTACCTACAAAGGCATGGAAAGAATGTGATCTACAGCATCTGAAGGAACAAACCAATTTTGGTGACATGACGAATTTTTTTTACTGTAGCCAAGGGATGAAATTGGCTGGAGTTTGTTAGAGTATTTCTCTCTGTAGGCAAAAAACAAAGGTAGCACAGGTCAAAATACAAAGGGCCTTCTGCTAGTTTTCTTTTTTTCTCCCTGTGTGGCATTGGAAAATCCCCCCTCAGCCTCAGTTTCCTGATCTGTAAAATGAATGGGTTGGGCTAGATGTCCTCTGAGGTTCCTTCAGGCTCTAGAGCTATGCTCCTAAAACCCAACATACATCAGACTCCAGCTCCTGTCTCTTGTGACAAACAGGTCTTTGGCAGACAATTGACTCCAAGTCTATAAACCCTGAGTGACTTACAACCTGTTGACCTATTTAGATTAGCAGAGAGACCCTGGGAATTTTGAGAGGAAAGAAACTTTCTTAGCTCTCAGAGGATAAAGACACAAAAATCTTTAAGATACTTGGGGGGAAAGGGCAAAAAGGATTTAACAAGGAATGGGGATGGGGATAAAGGAGATCACTTCCAGGGTGAGGACAGAGGCCCCTAGTAGGTAAAGGGATGGAGGTCTGTTCAACTCTACCTCCTTTGAACATGGGTCATCTTTTCTGCTACAAGGAAAAAGCTATCCCTCCTTGGAGGCTGAGGATTCCTGCCAATCCTGCTCATCTATGATTCTCCTATAGGAAGAAATCTCCCCATGTACCCATTTGTCTGTCCTGTCCCTACTTACAGAGCTGACAGTGTTACCGAGTCTCAACATCTGCGCATTTCTGTGGTGCTTTAAGGCTTCCAAAGGGTTTTCCTCACAAAAGAGGCTCCTTCCCAAGATTCCTTTCCAACAGATTTGGGGTTCAAGGATTATGATCCTACTAATGAGAAGACTGAAATCTAGGTGAGTGATATGATTTTGTTAGGGCTACACAGTTAGGAAGTGTCAATGCAAGCCTTTGAAAGAAAGACAGAATGAATGAATGAATGAAAAAGTATTTATTAAGGGCTTTCTATGTATGAAAAAAACCACTGTGCTAAATACTGGGAATTCAAAGAGAAAAGAAGGGTGATCTTTGACTGTAAGGAGCTAACATCCTAATAGGGGCACAGATGCATGTTAGCTTTCAGCTGCACGTCATATGGAGAGGCTCCATGGTCCTTAGGATGTATGAGCAAAGCAAATGGGAAAACATCTCCTTTAGTGTCATTTCCACTCATAAAGCCTTGGTAGTTACAAATTATTTCCTACTTATCCTATATATAGCTTGCTTTGTATATATTTGTTTATATTTTGACTCCCCTGTTCAATTGTAAGCTCCATGAGGGCAGGGACTGTTTTCCGCTTCTTTTGGCATCTCCAGTGTTTAGCACAGTGCTTGGTACCAAGTAGTTGCTTAATAAATTCATATTGAATAAATGAATGATATTGAAGGGTTTGGCAGGGCCAGGGACTTTGACGACAAGAACTTCCTTTTCTGGGTCTTTGGTAGCAGTGACCATAACATCTGCAGGAAAAGATGCCAGGCTGCATTTCTACAGGGCTTGCTTCCCAGGGTAATGGCTAAGGGCTCTGGTCTAGAAGCACTGTTCTTCCCAAAGCTTTTGGATTCAGGGTCCTGGTTTTGTCTCCCTTCCCCATCCCTTCCCTTCCCTCCCATCCCCCCGCCTCCATAGAAGTAGAGTATAGTAGAAAGATCACTAGCACTAGAATCAGAAGATCTGGGTTTAAAACCTGTCTCAAATGCTTCCTAAGTAACCTTGGGCAAGTCACCTAGCCTCTTTGGGCCTCAGTTTCTTCCTCTGTAAAATAGCCGGAGACAGAGGTTAGACTAGATGGCCTCTGATGACCCTTTGAGTTCTGGATCTAGGCTTCTATGACTTGCCCAAACTTACACAGCAGAACTAGGCTGGGAAGTCAAGTGTTCCCACTGAAACATAATAGACCAGAGCAGGCCACTGCATCATGGCAGGATCAGGACATTAGAGGGAAGGGATCTGTAGGAATGTCTAGGATCCTAAACTTGACCAGGGCTGGTCTTACATAGCTGCACCCATCATATATTTGGTCAGGGAAGACTATTCTTTTCATCATTCCTTCCAGGAGATGCTGTTTAGTTGAGTCAAGTCTGACTCTTCACTATTCCATTTGTTTGTTTGTTTGTTTTGCAGAGATAACAGAGTGGTTTGTCATTTCTTCTCCAGCTCATTTTACAGATGAGTAAACTAAGGCAAACAGGAGTAAGTGACTTGCTCAGGGTCACACATCTAGTAAGTATCTGAGGCCAGATTTGAACTCATAAAGATAAATCTTTCCTGCTCCAGGCCTGGTACTCTATACAGTACACCACCTATACCTTACTGCCTTCTAAGCTGCCCAGAATAGCGTTTGAATCTATACTTTCTTTATGAGTTCATTATGAGAACACTGGATTTTGAGTCAGAGGACCTAGGTTCAAATAACAATTTTGTTCCTTATTACCTGTGACCCTTGGCAAGGCATTTTGGGCTTCTGGGCCTCATTTTAGTCTTCTGAGCCTTCCCTTACTGTGTTTCAGCTCTTGATCTATGATCTTCTATTAACCTGTGAATCTTGTGACCAAGGAGCCTGGCACTTTATTCATTGGATAGAGTCAACCTGAATAGAGTCAACAAATATTTTTGAATTGCTGGACTGATTGATCTATTTCTCCAACATCGCTTCTGGACCATCCTTTGACAACTGTCAGAAGTTCCTAGTTTTCTTTCCTCTTCCACTTATGTTCTAGTGATCATAATAGGCTTTCCATGACCCACATGAAATGACTGCTGAGTAACCTTGCATAGTTCTATTACCTACGTCAAGTCTCATTATCAGGGACTCAGGAATGTTCAGGCTTCTAGTAACTCCTGGCGGGGAACAGTTGGTAGCTCTGCCGGGCAGGTTGTGTTGTTGTGATCGCTGTTGTTGGATATTTTTTGTCATTGTTGGTTTTGGATAATAATCATGAACACATGATGCTCTGTACACAACACTGAGAATCTGTTTCAACAAGCCCCACTGTGAGTTAGTGGTAAATACTGCAAAAAAAAAAAATCACAAAGTTTTTAATTATGCCAAGTCTTCAGGGAATGATAGGACAGATTGGGATTGTTTCAAGAACATTTCAGTAATGGTAGGTAGGGCTCCAGTCTAAATGGTTGAAATTAGAAGAGATTCTTGTTCTATGATGGTTTCCATTAAATACTTCCCTGTTGCCTGTTTAAAGATATAGATAAGCTATTCCAAAGGGAGGGGAAGACTAAGAGACAGGTAAGCAATGTAATAATCTTTGGAGTTCCCTGCTTTTTCATCCTTCTAATTCCTGCAGCTTGGGCCTCACCTGCTGCCCTACTCCCCTACAGTCTCTGGGACAGATCTGGCTCCTAGGATTCATAACTTAGTGACTCAACACCAAGTCAGCCTCTTATTTGTCCTGCCCTGTTCTCACTGTTTTCCCCTTATATTTGAGGCCCCAGTTTCTAGCTGGGTGACTATGTCTTTCTGTTAATCTTCTGCTGCTCTTATTTCCTGCCCATTTCTTCTAGGTCTGGGGCCCTGATGTAACATGGGAGGTTGGAAAGGTCATTGGTTCTAGAATCATAGAGAACTGAGTTAAAATCCCGCCTCTGATGCTTACTACCTATGTGATACTTGGCAAAACACATAATTACCCTGGGCCTCAATATCATCCCTTGTTAAATGGATTAGGTGATATCTAAGCCTTCCAAGTCTGACTATGACCTTATAGAGGGAATAAGATGGTGAGATTCTATGCCAAATAGTATCAGACAATGGGCTAGGCTATGTAGTTTAGACCAAAAGCCATTTAAAAATGTGCTCAGGGGATTGAAACTTTGTCTCACTGAGGTGGTAAAGGCAGTAGCTTTAACAGGAACTGAAAAGAAGCAGTAGCTTGGATTAGATGGGGGGCGGTAGAGGTGTCTATGAAATGAGAGTGGCAACATAGATCCTGTATGATAGAGCTCAATGTGTCTTGTCATTGAATATGTCCTATGGGTCCTACTTACTATTGTCTGAGACTTAAGACAATTCTTAATTAGGATCTGGAAGATGTGGTAAAGAATGAGTTTGCTTCTCAGGAGGCTGCTAAGAAAAGGTGCTAAATATTGGATGGCAAAGGCGGAACAAAGCCATTTTGGGTCAGGAGAATTCTATTCAAATTTGAAATTAATTTCTCCTATAGCAGCTGTGTGACTATTATGATGCAAGTCACTTAGGAGCCGATGGAGTGGGAAGATAGAGTTCATCCTAACTGCTATTCTTCAAGCAAAGGCTGGATGGCCACTTATTGGGTATATTATATCAAGGATGCTCTTTCAAGTATAGATTGAACTAGGCAGTCACCGAGGTTTCTTCCAACTCTAAGATTCTGGGAACTTCTCTAAACCTGTTTCCTTATCTTTAAAAAAAGGATGAAGTATAGTTGTTACGAAGCTCATAACATCTTGGGAAGCCATTTACACACAGGCATTGAAGAGTGAGTAATCCTGGCAGAGTGGATAGAAGGTTAGTTTTGGAGTCAGGAATGCATAGGTCCAAGTCTTGTCTCTGATATATACAGATATGACTTAGCCTCCTACTGCCCTAGGCAACTTTTTAAGACTCTGAGTTATAGATGAGTCACCAATTTGCCTCAGTATAGGGGAAAAAACACTGAGAGTTCCTACACCACTGAAGTTACAAGTCCATACCCCAAAATAAATCAATCAATTCAACAAGCATTTATTAAGTGCCTGTTATATACCAGGCAAACATGTAAATAAATAAATATGCATACAAATAATAAACATTTCCATACTTTGCTAGTCACCAAGAAAGATTCAAAGATAATTAAATTCCCTGCCCTCATGAAGAACCCATATACAAATAGTCTATCCCATTCTGCACTATACTTACTCTATAGTTATGTTCTTAGGCAATACCATATAATTATCAATTACAATGTGCTCTGTGAGCTGTGGGGAAGGACATATTTCTTGTTTCTAACAAAAGTTAAACGTTAAAAATGAGCCACAAACATCACTTATCTCTAATTTCTGTCTCTGTCTGTCTCTGTGTCCGTCCCTGTCTGTCTCTCTAAGCCACATTGTTTCTTATTTTCCACTGACTACTTTAATACTGCAAGTTCTTATTTTTGTTCTTCTAACTGAATTCTAATAATCCCTCATAGTGCTAGCTAAGGTCCCCTGACCTGAACTAGATAGAGGTAGAATGTTAGGGGACTCAGAGAAAAAAATATCCTAGCTTTCTTCCTGGGGTCTTTGTGGGTGTATATGTATTTTACTTTTGTCCTGTGATTTTTATCAATGTAGGGAATTGCCATCGAGGAAATCCTTCTGTCAATACAGTTCAGCAATTGTTCTTCAATTTAGAGTCTTGGAGAATTGTCTGGGGGCAGATAAATAAACAGAGATAGATAGATAGATAGATAGATAGATAGATAGATAGATAGATGGATGGATAGATAGATAGATAGATACATAGATAGATAAATGGATGGATAGATAGATAGATGGATAAATAGATAGATATATAGATAGATGGATAGATGGGTAGATAGATAGATAGATAGATAGATAGATAGATAGATAGATAGATGGATAGATGGATGGATGGATGGATGGATGGATGGATAGATAGATAGATAAATAGATGGATGGATAGATAGATGGATAGATAGATGGATAGATAGATAGATGGAATATTTATGAAGTGCCAGTTATATAATAGATACTCTTTTAAGTGCTGGGGTTATAAATATATGCAAGCAAAACAACCCTTGCCTTCTAGGAGCTTACATTCTAATGGAGAAGACAATATATAAATGAAGGATGGAAGGGAGGAGTATAAGGAGGACCATGTCGGCCCCAGCAGGGGTTGGCTCCTGAAGGTCCAGAAAATGTCTTGGAGGCCTGGTCCCTGTTAAGATAAGGCAAAAACTGATGTAGCAGAGTAAAGTCCAGGTACTTTGTGAAGAGGAAAAAGAGGATGACCCAAATCATAGAGTTACTCAGGTAGTAAATGGTAAAGGGAGAATCTGAAATCAAATCTTCTGATTACAAATCTGTTAATGACTTTCCTCATTGCACCACAGAGTCTCCAGTTTTAGTCTTATTTGCTTTGGGCACAGAGACATTAACAAGCTTTCCTGTTGTCACACATCTAGGTATTTCAGAGGCAAAACCGGAACCCAGGTTTTCTTGATCCCAAGATCAACTCTCTACCCATTATGCTTGGCTGCCCTTCATGTATGTGTACATGGTTATATATCACCCTTCTCGCCACAGAAGTCTTTTCTACAGCAGAGGTTATTAAGGGAAATATCGTTTAGCATATTGCCCCACAGCCCTAGTCACATGTATCTAAAATGCCTCCTGCATCTTACAAAATGGCTTCATGCTTGAAACTGAGAACTTTTAGTCCAAAGAATATTTTTGCTTATGAATTTAAGTTGTTGTGCAGACAATGTACATGGCCCTTTAAATATCCATTAGTCAAAAGATTTCTTTCAGTTTGTGAACGAACCCAATTTTTGTTTTTATTTTATCATCTTTTGTTGTTTTGTATTCAAAACATGTGATTAAAGAACATGACATTGTATTTTATTAGCATCATGTCACAAGTTCAAACCCTAGAGTTGAGTTGCGTGTTTGAAGGACTGTTGTCCCAGTTCTGTCGTCTTTGTGACTTTGGACAAGTCTCTTAACCTTCCTGATTGTTTCCTTATTTGTAACATGAGGGAGTTAGATCGGACAATATCTAAAGATTCCTTCTAGCTCTAAATTTACGATCTTATCATCATGTGAAAGGAATCAGGTATCTATTGTGTTTATTTTCAGAAGCTAGAGCTAGGACTTCCACCAAATCATATGACTGACTTTTAAGAATAATAATCGGCAAAAAGACAAGAAGAATAAATTGAGTCAATAAGTTTGTGGCAAGAGGAAACAAAATCATAGCTTTTTGTAGATGATATGATGGTCTACTTAGAGAAGGACAGAAAGTCAACCAAAACCCTATTGAAACAATTAAAACTGAGGCAGAGTTTAAAATAAAACTGCATAAATTATCAGCCTTTCTATACATTATCTACAAACCCAGAAGAAAAAGACAGAAAAAGAAATTGCATTCAAAATAATTACAAAATGTATAAATCATTTGGAAGACTACTTACTGATATTTACATACATACATCATACATACATATATATATATAGTACAACTATGAAACACTCTATAGAAAAAAAGATCTGAATAGTTGGAGAGATTAATAACTCCTAGTTGGGTCATGCCAACATTTTAAAAAGGATATTACTATGAAAGTTAATTTACTTATTCAATGTGGTATCAATTAAAGTATTAAAGTATTAGATCATGGAACTAGAAAAAAAGTAATAAAATTCATTTGATGGGGATAAAGGTCAAGAATCTTGAGGGTAATCGTGAACAAAGAAACAGATTGAAGGGAGCCTAGCTGTACTAGGTTTCAAACTATATATATATATTTTAAAAAGCAGTGCTTATCAAAACTACTTGGTACTAGTTAAAGAGTAGAGAAATTGGATCAGTTGGACAAATTAGATATACAACATACTGAAAAAAAAAAAGATAAATACAAAGACTTCAACTACTAAGCCAAGGACTAACTATTCAACAAAAATTGCTGGGAAAACTGGAAATCATTGTGGCAGAAAGTAGGTTTAGATCAACGTCTCATTGCATATTCCAAGATAAACTCTTAATTAATACATGGAACACATTTAGAGACAAAAGGTCATATAAAAAAACAAATTTTAGGAACAAGGACGAAATACCTATTACGACTATGGATGGGAGAAGAGTTAATGATCAAATAAGGAATAGAGAAAATCAGAGAAAATAAAATAGAAAATTTGAATTACATAAATTTTTCAAAAGTTTTTGTCCAAACAAAATTAATGCAGTTAAAATTAGGAGAGAAACAACTAACTGGGGGTGGGGGAAGATTGCAGTATGTTTCTCTTGCAAAATTTTGGAATCCAAAATCTATAAGGAGCTCATTCAAAAAGTAAGCACAAGAGCCATTCCCCCAAAATATTCATGGTTAGAAGATATGAATAGGTAATTCTCAAAGGAAGAAATCCAAGTGATCAACAGGCATGTGAAAAAATACTCTGAATCACTAATAATTAAAGAAATGCACATGCAAACAGCTATTTCCACTTGACCCCCATTAGACTGGAAAAAATGGTAAAAAAAAAAAAAAAAAAGAAAGAAAGAAAGAAAGAAAGAAAGAAAGAAAAAGACTAATCATATTTGTTGTAGGGACTAGGAGAGTATAGGCACACAAATAAATTATTAGTAGAGCTGTAAGTCGGCCCAGGAATTCTGGAAGGAAATTTGGAACAATGCCGCTCCCCTCCTACCCCCAAACTCCCATCACTAAATTTGCATACTCTTTGATCTGGTGATACCCCAACTAGCTTATTTCTCAAAGGACAAAGAGAAGGACCCATATGCACAAAAATATCTATAATAGCCCTTTTTGAAGTGGAAAAGAACTGGAAACTGAGGATATGCCTATTATTTGGGGGAATGGTTGAAACAATTATCATATATGAATGTAATGGCATATTTTGACACCATAAGAAATGAGGAATGATGTGGTTTTGGAGAAACCTGAGAAGATTTGTATTAAATGATGCAAAGTGAAGTAAGCAGAATCCAGAGAACACAATAACATTATGAAGACAAACAAAAACAAACAACCAAGAACTCTGATTAATGAACAACCAGAGATGAAACATGTTGTAATCACTTCCTGACTGCTGTAATAAATGGGCTCCTTATTCCTCCCCTTGACTGTTTTATCTCTTCACTTTTAATCTGTCCTATAGAATGCTGGTAGAACAATTGCCCTAAAATTATCCTTTTTTGCCATGTTTCTCAGTGAAGCTTCCTGCTGCTACTATGATGTAGTCTAAACTCTCATATTTGTCCTCCATAGTTTGCCCCCCACCCCATTACAGCTTTATCTGCCACTGTTCCTTATCATGGCCACTTTAGTCAACCTAATTTCTTCTCTTTCTTCAGGTTAAGAGACAGAGACTGCAATCCTGAACTACATGAAAATAAATTGTCCCTCACCACTCCCTGTGCCTCATTTCCCAGTCCTCCTTTATGCTTCCTTGTATTGTGCCCAGGAATGAAGAGATGAGGTGATCACTTTGAGGTACCTGTCCTGGTGCCATTGCTTCTTTGTGCCCCAGGTGAGAGTTGGGTCACTGATTAGACACCAAAAGTTGATGAGCAGCCCTGAAAAGGGCTCAGCAAGCCCTCACACCAGAGGTGCTGGTCCTCCCTTAATACCCCATAAACCCCATCTTAGCAATTAGAGCTATTAAAAGGAGGGTACCTTTTGGGGTAGCTAGGTGGAACAGTGGATAAAGTGCTGGGTCTGAAATCAGGAAAACTCTTCTTCCTGTGTATAAATACAGCCTCAGACACTTATTATCTGTGTGACCCTGGGCAAATCACTTTAACCCTATTTGTCTCAGTTTCCTCATCTGTAGAATGAGCTGGAAAAGGAAAAGACAAACCACTCCAGTATCTTTGCCAAGAAAACCCAAAATGGGGTCATGAAGAGTTGGCATGGCTGAAACAACTGAATAACAACAAAAAAGTAGAGTGGTCTTCTCCTGGGAGGTAGTGGGTTTCTTACCTCTGGAGGTCTTCACTATGGCCTGGCTGACCTTTTAGGAGCTTTATAATCTGCATTCTTTCTAAAATGTGGGCAAGGCCAGATGGCCCTGGAGGTACCTTCCTGCTCTGAAATTCCATGATTCTTCAACTGTAACCAATTTATTCTGCCTATATCTTGTTTTTGCATAGTTACTTACTGTTGTCTCCCCCATTCAACTATGAGCTTGAGGGCAAGGATTGGGTTTTGTTGGCTTTTTAAAATTTGCTCATCTTTGATTTTTTTTGGTTGGTTTATTTGCTTAATTCTTGGCACAGTGTCTGGTATATGGTAGGCACTTAACCATGCTTGTTGGCTGACTGTAACCTCTCTGAAGGCAGGAACGATATTTTCTACTTCATGTCCTCCACAAGGGTTGGCCCAGACCTAGACAATATGCTTATTAATTGATCAAACAACAGCCCAGTACTCATCCCATCCTCCGAATGGATGACTCTGTGTAGTCTCAATCTGACCTCTTGTAAATGCTGAGCTATGGGGTTTCACCCCTGAGCCAATCCTCCCTCCTCACCCCCACTTCATTTCTCCTGGTGTAATTAAAGGGAAAATGTTCTGCATTCATTGGCTTTGCACTTTATAAAATAACAGAGAGATGAATTAAGAGGTCCATATTTCCATTTCAAGGTTCACGTGCTTTTACAAACTGTGCAAAGTTGTGCTCTTAAAATCTGCAGCATCAGCAGCCAGCTCTGCGGCAAAGGCAGCCAATTCTCTCCCTTTCTCTCATCGTTCCCCAGTGCAATTTCTAAATAAATGTGATGGTTAGGAATTCTGCATAGACAATTGCAAAATGTTATTCAAAGCCCTTGTGTTTCTCTGTCAGGCTTTGACTTTTCTTTTGGTTTTTTTCCCTCTCTCTCTTTTCATCTCTCATTCTTTCCCTTTCCCCCTTTCTTTCTCACTCTTTCTCTCCCTCTTTCTCGTGCTCTCTTTCCCCTCCTCTCTCCACTCTCCCTTTCTCATTCACTTATTTTCTTTTACTTTCTCTTTCCTTCACTTTCTTACTCTCTTTCTCTCTCCTTCTCTTTCTCTTCCCTTCTCCCTCCCTCCCTCACTACCTCCCTCCGTCCCTTTCTGTTTCTGTCCCTGTCTGTCTCTGTCTCTGTCTCTGTCTCTCTCTCTCTCACACACACACACACACACACACACACACACACACACACACACACACACACACATTTTCAGGAAATGTTTTCATGAGAGGGAAATTGAGGGGCCAAGTCTCATTTTTGCTCTACCTGACCTTGAGGTCTCCTAATGTTCTGATACCTGGAACTCTGGAGGTTGTCTGGTCCTAGATTTTTAACTCTAAGAGATGTTCTAACCTCCTCTCAAAGTGGGAATTCCTTCAACAGCAGCCCCTACAAGTAAGGAAGTGGTCATCCAGTTTGTTCTTGAACGCTTCCACAATGAAAAACTTACTCCCTCACAAAACATCCCATTCCATGGTAGGACAGCTCTGATTGCCATACTAAGTGTGGAGGTCTGCTTTCCTGGAATTTCCAAACCATGGGGTTTAGTTCTATCATTAGGAGTTAAATAGAATAAGTCAAACCTCTTTTATAAAGGAGAGCCTTCAGACATTGAGAGATAGTGATCATATCCTAACGTAAGCTTTTTCTCATCTGGGCTAAATGTCTACATATGGCATGATTTTTAGTCTTCATACACTCATCTGACAGTCCCTTGGATGGAAATGAGATCAAATCAGTCAAAACTTAAAGAAATTAATTCAAACTATTCACTGGAAAGTCAAATACTGAAGCTGAAGCTTAAATGCTTTGGTTACATAATGAGAAGATGGGACTCGTTGGAAAAGACCCTGATGCTGGGAAAAATTGGAGGCAAAAGGAAAAGGGGAGGGCAGAAGATCAGACGGATAGATATCATCATGGAAACAATGACCATGAGCCTGGAGAGATTTCAAGAGATAGTGGAGAATAGAAGGGCCTGGCATGCAATGGTCCATGGGTTCACAAAGAATTGGACGCAACTGAATGCCTGAACAACAAAATCATCATGGTTGGTCTCAGCTGGACATACTTCAGACCATCGGTTTCCTTATTTCCTAAGAGGCAGTGCCCAGAATAAGATGTAATACTTTAGATGTGTTGATTCTTCCACTGGTCAAAATGGAAAACCCAATTTTTGTTCCTAGCATCACATTTTACTCAATACTTTTTATCCGGAAGGTAATAAAATCCTTGTTGACTGAACATCTGAAATTTAGATAGAAATTGTGTAAAGAGAAAAGGATCCTTTATGTAAGAGAGCATCCGTGACTCCCACCTTCTGAATTTCTATCAATCAATTAAGGCAAAAATGTCCCTGTGTTTCCCCATAGTCTTGCCCATATTGGAAGGAAGTAGAAATACTAATAGGACAGGAAAGTGGATAGAAAAAATCGGCAGAAAGCATACCTTAATGTAGACTAGGCTAAGGGAGAGTTTAAAAATTCAAAACATTCACTCGCCAGCTAAAGTCAGGGAGAAGCAGCGGGTGAGATGGGCAGGACTTGAGTTTTGGCATCTAGGGCTACTGCTGAGAACCGGTGCTGCCTGGATCCAACCCCTAAGTATTAATTTAATGTTTACTCTGTGTATTCCCCATTATACTTGGCCCATGTATAAAGGTATAAAATATAAGAAGCAGTATAGCACAGTGTGTCTAGGGCACTGCCTCAGACATGCGAGCTGTGTGATCCTGGTCAAATCACTTAACCTCTCTGTGACTCAGTTTCCCCTTTTGTAAAATGGTAAGGTTGAATTAGATTCCCCTTTGAGGTCCCTTTCAACTTTATAATCTTATGAACTCTGACCTTAGGGAGCTGATACCCAAGTTGAACTAATGATGTATATGAATATAGGTTATATTTTCACCAGCATATTTGATTTTATCAGTGTAGGGAGCTTCTAGGAGTACAATTTAATTAATTGTCCAGAGTCTGTAAGCTTAGAGAGCTGCTTTGGACATTGAGAGGTTAGTGACTGACTCAAGGTAATACACTTGCTAGTGTGAGAGGCAGGATCTGAACCTGGGTCTTCCAGAGTCCAAGGCCAGCCCCCAGTTGTCTCCATCAAGTTGCCTCTCAGCTGTAATAAAACACAACCCAAATGCGAAGGATTATTATGAGTGGAGTTTACAAAGTGCCTTCATTATGTGGGCTCTGTGTGTATTATGACTACGCTGCAGGAAAAGGGGCTGAGGTTCAGAGTCTTCAATGATGTACCTAATATGTTGTTGTTTTTCCGTCATTTCAGTCATGCCCAACTTTTCGTGATCCCATCTGCAGTTTCCTTGACAAAGATACTGGAAATGGTTTACCATTTCCTTCTCCAAGTCATTTTACAGATAGGAAAATAGAGGCAAAGTGACTTGTCCAAGGTCACACAGTATTTGAAGGCGGATCTGAACTTAAGTCTTCCCGACTCCAGGCCCACCTAGCTGCCCCTATCTTGTCTACTAGAAGAGCCTAAGAAGTCTTGTAGTATTATTTAAATAATCACAGAATCTTGAATAACTCCAGAAGAACCATCCTCATCACTGACATATACTATCTCGTGACATGTCAATAAATCAAGTCATTTTTAAATAATAGATCTAGAGCTGGAAAGAACCTTAAAAGCCGCCTCCTCCAAACCTGTAATTTTGAGGAAACCGAGGCCTAGAGAGCTAGCAGGTGTCAAAGGTGGGATTTGAACCTAGACCCTTTGGGCTGACTCCAAATCCATAACTCCTTTAATTGCCTAGTACCTATATCTGTATGCCCAACTTAACAAGATAGAACAAAGGAAAACTATAGAAGACAAGAGGTAGGAGAATTCCCTGGGAATGGAACTAATCTGGGAAGGCTTAAGGGAGAAGGTGGGGTTGGAGGCTGGGCCTTGAAGGGCAGGCAGGCAAGATTGGGATAAAGGGCCCAGAATCCAGAGACGCTGCCT
The DNA here is from genome assembly GCA_028646515.1 of Pseudochirops corinnae. Classification (NCBI taxonomy): domain Eukaryota; kingdom Metazoa; phylum Chordata; class Mammalia; order Diprotodontia; family Pseudocheiridae; genus Pseudochirops; species Pseudochirops corinnae. The sequence goes on from CM053589.1 coordinate 160,540,962, forward strand.
GACAAGCCACAGATAATGAAGGCTCACAAGATCTAATCCCTTCTTGCTTCCTTTGGGATCTCTGACACTCAGCAAAAATTCCTGCTATTGCCTCGGGAGCCAGGAAGCATTGTTATGAAAATGTGTTTATTACTATCATCTGCATCAACGTTATTATCATTCTTAATAATATGATATTTGGGGTGTTTATGCACATTAAGTTTAAACACGCTTAGGCAACACCAAGACTTGATGCTCCTACCAAGAAATAGTTAGAACATGTATTTTTAATTTACATAAAATCATTTATGCTAATTTAATTAGTCCTTTGTTTACAGCCAAGGCTCACCACTGGATTGTGATTTTTTTTTTCTCCTAAGGCACATTGCTGCAGTTAAGAGCCACAGGCCAGATGCAGCCAGCCTGCGACGACTCTGAATTCCAAAGTGATGAGGGAGACAGGAAACCTTCCAGGGCTGGGTCCATGTGTGGATGGATGCCTGTGTGACCAGGGGTGGGGGAGGGGGGACAGAGCAGGGGAGGGGTAGGGATGGGTATGTCTTTAGGGAGTGTGGGGCATGGACTAGGATCAGAGCCAGTGCGGTGCTGTCGGAAGAGGCTTGAATTTAAGCCATTAAAAAAAAAACACCAACAACAATCCATGGGTTGTTTTGAACGTTATGTTAATTTCCAGATATACCCCCCTCCTTCTCACTGAACCTTCCCTTGTAAAACAGTTAAGCATAATTGAACAACAGAGTGACCAAGTGTGATGATGGGTGCCGCATTCCACACCTATAGCATCCTTCACCCACTCCCAATCTCTACCTAGAGCAATGATGTGTACAATATACTCTGTTCTCTGGAACAGAGTTTGGAATGTGATTCATTGCAATTAATCTCAGTTTTCTGCTTTTAGTGAACCCAAATCTGACCACAAATCTCTCCCCCACTAGCTGTGACATCTCAGGCATTTCACAACCTCTCTGATCCTCAGCTTCCATCTCTATAAAGTCGGCACACAATCTGATCTCCATTTCATGGGGTTATTGTTGGGGGTGGGGGCAGTGATCAGATGAGCTCTGTATAGTCAATAGTAAAATGCTCTACTAATTAGACTTGAATCTGTCATCATCTCTGTCACAGATGCATGCATGATATATCCTTATTTCTCAGTTTCTTTATCTGGAAAATGGGAAGAGAAATCCTAGCTCTTCAGCGTGTAAAATGTGGATGTAATTGAGAACAGTGGATGAGAAAGGTGGCCAGGAGATCCAAGGTGGCATTCGTCAGGCTTGAAAAATGAAATGGAAACCATCAGGCTCATTCATCTTTATTTGACAGCCTAGCTTCATTCATTCTCCTATTTTCCATTCTTGTTCTGATCCTGACAACGTCATGGAGTTCCAGGGAACCTGAAAAGAGCCTAGTGGACTGATCTTCCCATACATTTCAGGCCTGATTAACACCAACAGGGCAAATCTTCAAAATGGCAGAAGTTATCTATGTTATTTTCAGTGTCTGGACCCCATCCTACCCTCTTCAGTAACTACCTTCCTAATGCTGGCTCTGGACTTTAGCTTATCTGGAATAATTTTTTTCAGTTTTCAGATGGGGAGGGATACAGACTCAGAGAAGTTGAGTGGTCAGCCCAGGATTTTAACTCATGCCCTCTGACACAAAACCCAGAGCTCTTTACATTATGCCACATTTTCTACTTTTCTTAAAACCTCTCTGGGAAAGCTCTGTATAGTATATACTAAAGAAACATTTAATTATCCATCCATCCATCCATCCATCCATCCATCCATCCATCCATCCATCGTCCGTCCATTCATCCATATATCCATCCATTCGGTCAATAATTATCTAGCCTGGATCTTCTCTATGGGACCTTAAGCAAATCACTTCCCTCTCTGGGCCTCAGTTTCCTCCTCTGCAAAATTACAGAGTCAGACTAAATGACTTCTAAATTCTCTTTTAATCCTGAATTTATGATCTATGAATGGCACTGGCTATTATAGAAATATGTAATAGGATAATAAATAATAACAGCAATGAATAATTCATTCTTTCTTTAACACAACACATCTCTCTCTCACACACACATGCTTGTGCATGCACACACATGCACACACACACACACACACACACACATACATACCCTTCTATCTCTGTTTTCTCCCAATCAGCCCCAAAAGGTTTCAGATCAACCTTATTTAGTGAATCACAGAAAAGACAATATGACTCATCTAAGGAAGGCAGCATTCTGACCCTCCCTAACAATGCACATATTGATGGTTCCTCTTGATAGATCGCAAGATTTATTGTCTCTTGCATATCAGGATTTATTGACTTTCAGGGTCAGATATTGAGCAACAAAAAAGCTGAGGTCAATAGTTGATTTCAAGTCAATGGCTGCTTATTATTTCACCTGCCCTGAAACGGATGTCTTGGTCTTGACAATGAATGGATTGGAAGATGATGATGATGTGCTTCTAACACTGGCACTCTGTATTGGTTAAAGCGTTCCTGGACAATCAATGGATATTCACTGGAGCCTGTGCCTTTGAGAGGCTCAAGGAGAAAATCACTGTGGGATCTGGGGTTGACAGATCAAATCTCTCTCTGCTTCCCATTGCTGGTAGAACAAGCCAGATTCTGCTCACCCCCAAAATCAGGGATAGCTACTTTGTATACCATACCTGATATTGGGTTGCCATCATTTTCCTTTGTACTGGCAGAAATTAGTGTTATGGGGTTGAAGAGTGCCACTTTCCTTAGGTACCCGGTGAAATTATAGATTTAAAACGTTTTAGAACTGGGAGGAACTTAAGATAGCATCTAGCCCAAAGCTCTCATTTTCTTACAAAACCAGACAAAGGGAAAGGACTTGCCCAAGATCACAGAGCAGCAAAATGACAGAACCATGGCTGGAATCCAAATGACCAGCATCTTGGAACAGTGGAAAGAATATTGGATTTATAGTCAAAGGGATTTTTGTTGGGATCCTATACTCATGGACCTTAGTTTGCTCTGGACTAGATGGCCTGTGAGGTCCCTCCCAGCCCTTGTTTTATTACGCTATGATTTCTCAGTCCAGTGCTTTTTCCACTATCAAAAACCTTTCGGTGATGTTCTAAGCTTTCAAATTGGGAAGCCTCCATTGGGAGCTGGTGAAACAGGAAAATATGGTAGACTCCAGGGCTTGTTCTAGGTAGAGGAAAGGATAGAGAGAAGTGTGACCCAGAAGCAGGAGTGGGTATGTCTTTTTGCCTGATCCAGACCCGTCCAGATGTAACAAGGCAGCTTCTGGAAGAAATAAGACAGGGTTCAGTTACATTGCCCAGGGACTTGGCACTCACCTTATAATTGGCCCCTCAGCTGTCCAGCTCAGAAGGGATGCCTCTGAGTGAGGTCCCCTGCTGGAGGGGGCATGGGAGGGCAAGCCCTAACTAATGAAGCAAATAAGCATCATGGCCTTTCTCTCCTTGGAGCCAAAGGGGCAAAGGGTTCTTGGGAGAGCATTGGGAGATGTTATTGTGGCACTCAGGCTGGGCCCCTGGTGAAGATGAACCTCCCTTTGGGAGGTTTGGATCCTATGGGGGACTTGGGTGGGGGCTTAATTTAGCTTCTCTCCTCCCACCTTGCCACATCGTGCCAGACATCAGTATGTGGATACAAGGAGGCCTTGTAATGAGCTTCTATAAAAAGAACCGAATCTCGACTCTTGGAACTCAATGCTCAGAATAAACAATGGGGAAGAATCCTATTAAAAACCACTGTGAACTTGGACAAATTAAGCCCTTGGGAATGCTGAACAAAGAATACATTTTCCTCATGTCGAACCAAGATCAATAGAGAAAAACAAATAATTTTGAGAGGGAGCAGTGATAATGACACTCAGGTACATGCAGGCTGTTTTTTCTTCCCTTCTCCAGGATCTTCCCTCTCACCTCCCCCAATATGATATGCGGGGTCCAAGACCTGGACACCAGTTGTTTCTAACTCAAAGGAGGCTGTGTCACATCTGTCTTCATTGGGCAGTGGCGAGGTTTTGCTTCCTCCAGGCTATGTCTGCTTCCTCTGTTTTCTCAGTGTTCTGTCTGAGGAAATGTGGTTAGACAGAGGGATGCCTGTCTACCTCTTTGGTGGTCAGATCTCAGCTTTTTGGGGCTTTTGGTCAGTCCCCCTTTCCTTTCTGCAGAAATCAGTGATTATATATTTAGAGCTGGAAAAGGCCTCAAAGGTCATTTTGTCCAAACCCTTCACTTTTACAATTGGGGAAACTGAGGCCTAGAGAGTTTCAGTGACTTGACCAAGGTCATGCAGATTGAACTCAGATCCCCATCCCAAATGTCCCAGTTTCCTCTGTGTTACTCTGCTTCTCCTTTTCTCTGTAGTTGTAGATGCCAGGCCAATAGATTTGATCTCAGGCATGAACGGATTAGTTTGGCCCCCACTATGGTGATCACCCCTCTTAGTTATGTCTCTCACTTGCCTTCTCTGCTTACCGCAGTGTCTGAAGTGGCATCACTAGAGATTGGTTCTCCCGTTGCTCCAATCGGTCTTTACTGACTTGTAAAGGCATTTTTGAATCACCTACCATATGCCAGACACCGGCCAAGGTATTAGGAATAAAGACCAAAGTGAAGCAACTCCATCCTTCTAGTAGCTTGTACTGGTGAGTGTGAGTGGGGTGGGGTGAGGAATCCATAGCATGGACCCAGTTAAACGAATGCAAAATCATGTGAGGAGAGAGAGTGAGCACCCTAATGAATGAAGGCACCAAGGAAGGCTTACCCGAGGAGGGAGTGCTGGACCTGGGCCTTAAAAGAAGATAGACATCTCAAGAAGCAGGGAAATACTGCTGCTGCTGTTGCTGCTGCTGCTGCTGCTACTACTACTACTACTACTACTACTACTACTACTACTACTACAACAACTACTACTACTGCTACTACTACTACTACTACTACTACTACTACTACTACTGCTACTATTACTACTACTACTACTACTATGACTACTATTCTACTGCTACTACTACTACTACTATTACTACTACTACTACTGCTACTGCTGCTACTACTACTACCACTACTACTACTACTACTACTACTGCTGCTGCTGCTGCTGCTTTAACTACCACAACTACAACAACAATTACTATTCCTCCTCCTCCTCCTCCTCATCTTACACTTCTATGGTACTTTCTATGTGCCAGGCACTGGCCAGGGCTTCCCCGTATGAGGTATAGACTGAATGTCCTCAGAGGCAGAAGATGGAACAGTGAGCTGGGCTTTGGTACTGATAATCCAATTTGTTTGGAGCAGAGTATATGGAGGGAGGGCATTGTTGGCCCTTCACTCCCCCTTCTGCCTGTGCAGACCCTGCAGACCTATTCCATCCTTTAAAGACGGGGATTTCCAAGCTCCTCCAAGACTCCCCCACCTGCTCTGGCTCACGATGACTTCCCTCACCTCAGAACTGCGTGGCACCTGCTGCATTTTAGTTGCTCATGTCCTGGCCCTCAGGGGTTTCAGTCTTCTCCCCCCAAGGAGGTTCTGTATCTTATGCTGGCCTGGCTCTTGGACAAACTGAAGTGCATTGAGATGAAGGTAATTAGGAAAGTGAAACTATGGTTTGTAAGGATAGAAATGTTTCCCCCAAGTCTTCTCTTTTGGGTGCTAAATAGAGCAGTGAATAGAGTGCTGCACCTGGAGTCACGAAGACCTGAGTTCAAATCACACATTTACTCACTGTGTGACCCTGGGCTACTCACTTAACCTCTGCTGACTTCAGGGCTGTTGTGAGGATCAAATGAGACAATATTTGTAAAGGGCTTTACGCTGTGCCTGACACACTGTAGGCACAACAGAAACATTAGCTGTTACTATGGTTATAATTATCACTTTACCTCTGTTTGACCCAATTTCCTCATCTGTAAAATGGGAATGATAGCCCCTACCTCCTAGCGTTGTTGTAAGGATCAAGTGAGATAAAATTTGTAAAGTGCTTAGAACTATTCCTGGCACATAGTAAACTCTATAGAAAGTCAGCTCTTCTCCCTCCCCCTCCTCCTCTCCCTCCCCGTTCTCCCACCTCCTCCCCCTCCCCTTCCTTCTTCCTCCTCCCTCCCCTCCTCCTCCTCTTCTCCAGGCTTTACAATCCCAGTCTCTTCAGCCCAACAGCTAAGCTCTCTCCTGTAGGCCATATCAGATCTGTTTATTTGTCTCTGTAGTGCGGAAGTATCACGGCTGCTTACTGGCTGAAGAGTGGACCTTGAGGCCAGGAAGGCCTCTGACCCACACTGGCTGTCTGGCCCCGGTGCAAGTCACTTCATCTCTTAATGCTCTGGCCACTCTCTGCGTCTATAAGCTTCAGAGAAGATACCTACCTGTACTGGTCAGGGAGAGGGTTTGTTACCCAGGAGGTCCTTTTCACTAATGAAATCATAGATCTAATCCCTACCCTTACCAAGGAGGCCTGGGACCAAGGAATGAAAGCTTCTCTGACTCAGATTGCTAGAAAATGACTTCTTTGCTTCCCAAGGAAGCCCCTTCAATTGGTTCTACTAGTGGTCCATTGTAATGGGTCACTGATAATATTCAAGAAGGGATTCTTTGAGGGGCAGGAAACACATCTTGTTTAACTTTGTGTCATCCATAGAGCCTGGCTCCATGCTTCATCCACAGTAAGCATGAAATGAACATTTATTAAATGCATTTAAATCACGGCCTCTTAAATCTTTCCTGTGCCATGGACCCCTTTGGTGGTCTGGTGAAGCCTATGATCCCCTTCTTAGAATAATGTTTTTAAACACATAAAATAAAATCTATAGAGTGTCAAAAGAAATCATTTCTGTTAAAAGACAGTTGTCCAAATATCTTTTTTAAAAAAAAAATACAAACTCACAGATTCCAGGTTAAGAACCTGTGATTTAAATGAATAACTGAATGAAAACTGTATTCTCTTAGGAATGAAATAGAGGGGATTCCTCATTTGGGTGGGAGGTTGGAAAGGGCCTTAGAAGCTTAAGTTCGGCAACATCTGGAGTTATATAAGCAATACCATGTAATACTGTATTTTTGGCAGGTCCTAGAAGGATAGGAGGCAATCAGTATGCCAACCAGGACCTTAGTGAAGGAACCAGAGATATTTAGCCTTGAACAGAGAAAGGTCAGGAGGTTGCTCTGCTCATGCCTGAGATTGGATCTACTGGCCTGGCATCAATAACTACAGAGAAGAAGAGAGACAGAGTGACACAGAGGAAATTGGGGGTCTGGGTTCAACCTGTGTGACCTTGGTCAAGTCGCTGAAACTCTCCAGGCCTCAGTTTCCCCAGTTGTAATAGTACAGGGTTTGAACAAGATGGCCTTTGAGGTTTCTTTCAGCTCTAAATATGTATGATCACTGATTTCTGTAGAAAAGGAAGGGGGACTGACCAAAAACCCCCAAAAGCTAATCTGACCTCTGTTGCATGACTTTAGCATGTAGAAGCATGAACCATCATCAATGGGTAGAAGTTGTAGAGAGATTTCAGTTGGGTGAAAGGGAAAAAATAAATTCCTAACAACTAGAGTTCTTAAGAAATGGAGTGGGCTGTCTAGGGAGGTAGTAGTTTCTCTTTCCCTTGAGGTTTTAAAAACTTATTGGTGGTTTAGAGAGGGTGTTTTTGGATGGGACATTCCTGTATGGTTTGGTCACAGGTTTGACTTTGGGAGCAAAGAAAAATGGGAAAGATGGGACCTGAATATGACTGAAAGAAATAACAGCAAGTGAATGAAAAAACCTGGAGGACCTAGAAGCAGCTGCAACAGCTGCTGTGGCAACCCAAGCGCCCCAAGGCTTCATCTGTTGAGTGGGAGGCACCAACTCTCAAGGGCCAGGGGCTACACTGAATGTTGCCAAACACATCAGAAAGGGGAATGTATCAGGTGGAAACAAGGCCTTCTTTTTTCTCGGTTCAGTGCTTTCTTGGCAAGGTGGTAGATCAGTTAATCACCTTGGCTTTCATCGGGCTCCTACTTTGTGCTCAGCACTGTGCTTGGCTCTGAGGGGATAGGGGAAGAGACCTCATGTGTGCCCTTGGGAAGATTATAGTCTAGATGGGGACACAGAACACACACATATCCCAAACTGCCTTGTATTGTCTGGACCAACCATCTCCATCTGCCGTAGAAGTTCAGAGGTAAGCTGGTCAGTTCAGACATTTGGGGTGGTCTTAGAGGAAGTGAGTTATGAATATAGTTTTGAAGAAAGAAAAGATACTGTTACCCGTAAAATTAAAATACTGGTAAAATGAAACATCACCCAATATTTTCATAGTACTTTATAATTTTCAAAATCCCTCTGCATTAAAGAAATACCTGTCTTATTTATCTCACAAGGTCGTTGTGGGGAACAGAATAATTTTGATAGATGTGTAAACGAAAGCTCAAAGAGATTAAATTATGTATTTGTTCAAGGCCACTTGAGCAGTAAGACGAGAGCCAACAAGAGATTTCAAGTCTTCCTATTCCTGGCCCACAGTATGAATAAGCAGAGGATAAGGGAGATGGCATCCTTACAGACTTGGTAAGTCTCTATGTCTCCCATAACAGAATGAAAGTTCTCAAGGACAAGTACCATTTTTTCTTTAAAAAAAAATCTGTGTATTCTCAGCATTCAGCACAATGCCTGGCATATAAAAAGGGTTTACTAAATGCTTGCTGATTAGCTGACTCACCCCAGGTTGAACAGTGGCACGGATAAAGTCTCAGAAACAAGAAAGGCTAAGTATTTGGGGAAGATCTTGACAAGACTAGTTCGACATATCCCATGCTCAAATCTCAGGGTAGCTGTCAACCAATGCTATAAAGAGTAAACAGGTTTCCCTTGCCATCTCTGTGCCAAGATGCCCTCTGTTTCTCACTGAGTGAGCCATGTGTCCTATCTTGGTGTTCTACCTCGCAAAATTCTAATAAATCCCTGTCCTAGACCTGCAAAAAGCACTCGTGCTATGATGTCTGATTTATGTCTTTCTCTTCTCTTTTGCACAGAGAATGAGCTGGATGTGGAGGCAGATTATTCCAGTAGAGCAGGAGGAGGCAAGTTCAAGTTGCCCACAAGGCCTGGGACCCAGAGCCCTCAGCTTTGACAGTTACATCCCTCCACCTTCCTAACATTGTTTTTCCAGTGTTTGGAGGTCACTGCAGCTCCAAATGTGTTTGGCCTTGAGGGCCCTTAGCCTTCTTTCTTAAGCTCCCATGTGCACAGAGTGAGTGAAGCCCATCTGGTTCTGTTTCGCTGACATGTTGATCACTAAGAATTTTTTGCCAGGAGTTATTTGATGTCCAAGGAGAATTTAGAACCTTTTTTTCTTAAAAAATAAATAAAGAAACAAACATCCCCCTGCCACCTCTACTCACCCCCCTTCACACACACTCAGAGAGCCATGGAATTGAATTTTGTCCAGGAAATGTTCAGATGTTTCAATCATGTCCAACTCTTCATGGCCCCATTTGGGGTTTTCTTGGCCAAGATACTGGAGTGATTTGCTATTTCCTTCTCTTGGTCATTTTACAGGTGAGGAAACTGAGTCAAATAGGGTTAAGTGACTTGCCCAAGGTCACATAGCTAGTAAGAGTCTGAAGCTGGAATGGAATTCAGGGAGATGCCGCCAAAAGTTTCAAATTCAGGGTTTGAGTCCTGCCTTTGATAGCCACTAGCTATGTGACCAAGGTCAAGTTATTTAACCTCTTAATACCCAAGGCAACTCTCTAAGATGATAAATTACAGGTAACTTGCAATCTGCATCTATGAAAGGAGTTTCCACATCAGAACATTGTTCATACTGATGAAAGTAATGGATCTAAACCAATATACTATATGTGGGTATACATATATATGTGTGTGTGTGTGTATGTACATATATAACATTTGAAATCTCTATATATATCTATATCTATGTCTATATGTATATATATATATATATATATATATATATATATATACATGTATGTTTTAGTGTGGTGGTGAGAGAGCTTTCCTTGAAGCTAGGAAGACCCAGGTCTGAGTTTGTATTTGATGGATACTTTCTTTGTGACTCTGGTTAAGTCTTAACCTCTCAGTAGCCTAGGCTACTCTTTAAGACTTGTAGAGGAAATGCCCACCTACACTGGTTGACAGAATTTCTTCATCTGGCAGTTTCCCATACTAGGAAATTCATCAATATAGTCTTATGCTCTATATATCTATATACCTCTCTCTCTCTCTCTCTCTATCTCTATCTCTCTATCTCTATCTCTCTATCTCTATCTCTCTCTATCTCTATCTCTATCTTTCT
>CM053589.1:160551770-160584270 GCA_028646515.1 Pseudochirops corinnae
TTGGCCTTTTTGTGCTCTGTGATTGACTAAATGAATGTATTTTGTTTATGATTGGAAACTATTCTCCATTTGAGAAGAGACTAAATGAATGTAACTGCCCAGGAGTGGGCTACTTTGACTACTGATCCAGGGTTGGGATACCTGGACCTTGGTACTTTGCAATTGAATTGAGAACTTACTTGCTAAATGAATGAGTTACACTGTATTTTGACTTTCTCTGTTCTGTGAATGTTTTGCTGAATAAATGGGGTTCACTATACTGGTAATCTGAACCTTGGAAGTTGCCTTTGCTTAGCATTACAGTATCCAATACAAGGAATTGCCTTCAATGCTTATATAGGCATATATGACCCTTTTACCTCTATCTGAAAAGAAATAAACACAAGCTATATTTTTTTCAGAGGCAATTCTAGGAGGGTAAAAAATAAGTTAAAGGAAGAGAGATGATGGGCAGGGAAACGAAAGAAGGAGGGGATACTTTCAAGATTAGATGCATATAGACCTTGGGACACTAAGCCACATGTAAAGCAAGACAGAGTCTAGTATGTCTTATCTCTTACAACATACTCAAGCAAACTTCACATAGAGAGTAGTGTAGACAATATTGTAGCATGGGAGAGAGGAGGGCATCATCATTGTTAGTAGGATGATCAAGAAGAAAGTTTCAAGAAGAGAGTCATAATTTGATCCCCCATGTTGTGAGAAAGAGAGAGAATTCCCTCTCACTACTCTGAGAGATTAATTCACTAACCCAACAGTCATTACCTCCAGACATTCTTAGAAAGGGGAGGGAAAAATTAAGATGTCCCCCTTTAGTCCTGGTTCTCAACAAACATGGTTTTCTTCATTTCCATGGAATGATAAAACCAGAGAGCCTTGTGGCTTTTGAGCAAAAGAAATGACCAATTGTAGCATGATTCTACCCTGGGAGAGTTAGTGCTTTATTTATTTACATTAAAAATTTTTCAGTATCAGGCCCAGAACCAGCAATATATATTTGGTGTCTGCCCAGTTTTCCCTGAGTTCTCTTTGCATATTTCTGTATTACCCAAACCAGCACTAAAGACACCAGCCCTCATTTTACAATGTTTGGTCTTTTCACTGATTTGCAAGGTACTTCTCACTGAGCTATTGAGGGTTAGCTGGCAGTTGTACGGAAGCATTGGAAAGGTGTCTGCCCCATATAAGACAATTGTGTAGAGTGTAAGAAAACGATAATAGAACTCACAACATTCCCACTAAAGGGCATTGGACAGTAGTCTAATGGGCATGAAAAGTCCATTTATGGAACTGAAAAAGCCTCATAGCACAGAACTCTCACTTTTAAGATCTGAGCTACAGAGACATTTCCTCTGGTTTCCTTCCTCGTTCCTAGTCCCTTCCCTTCCCCAACAACCACAATGAAACTATTATCAATCACTGGACACAAATGCTGAAAACCTGGTTTTGAGTGTTAACTTTAGTACTTATTTGTGATTTGACTACTGGCAAATCATTTTGCCCAGTGGTTAGGTGAATCTTGATGTTTTACTCTGTAAAATGGGAAAAATAACCCATTTTATAGGGTTGTAATAAGAAAAGTGCCCTTTACAGTGCTGGGTAAATGTCATATATCAAGCCCCTGTTATGCCACTTAAAGTGATAGAGAACTATGAAACATATCCTTGCTCTCAGGAAGTTTATAGTCTATCCAAAGAGACAAGATATACATGAAGTAGGCTCAGACAAAAATTAAGATTGTGGTATAATATATTTGGATCCAGAAAAATGTGCATTCAAATTCTGCCTCAGATATTTAATAGTGGTGTTACCCTGGGTAAGTCATTTAACCCCTCAGGTCCAGTTACCTCACCAGTAAAACTGGAATAAAAATAGAACTCACTTTAGATGTTTACTCTGAGGCTCAAATGAGATAAATGTCAATTATTATTAACACTAGCACTTAATTATTCTCCAAGTAAAATATTACTAGAACAGCCCTGATGGTGTGGGTTAGATGGCATGATAGGATATAAGCTGAGATTTGAAGAATTTTTATAAGGAGAGAGGAGCATGTACTCCTTTTAAGAGTAGGAATGACATGAACCAAGGACTCATGCAGGAATCAGCATGATATATGATGAGGATAGTTGAAGGTGAGCAAAGTGAGGATGAGTGCAAAAGAGAAATGGGAAATACAGTTGGAAAGGTAGGCCGGGACCACATAGGCAAAGCAGAAAAGGGACTTCTATAGCATCATCTGTGTAGAGTAGGAAGGTACCTTAGCAATCACCCAAACCAAGTCCTTCATTTTACAGATGAGGAAACTGAGGCCCATAGAGATTAAGTGACTTGTTAAATGTCACAGAGATAATACTTGTCAGAGCTGGTATTTAAATCAGGCACTGTAATTCCAGGTTCAGTTCTATTCATTACATTACTCATTGTGGGGAAAAAGAAAGAGAAGAAACAGTGTAAAGTGATTTTGGGCAAGAATAACATGACAAAAAAAATATAGAATTCTCAGATTTGATATGACAAGCAATAGGGAGGGATTGTAGGCTCTTGAGCAGGGGAGTAATGTAAAAAAGGGGGTGCTTTGGGAAGAGGAAGCTGGCAGCATACATATTAAAGTGGATAGAAAAAAGGCAGGGAGATTAGCTGGTAAACTGTTGCAGTAATTCCAGGCTAAGGTGGTGGCCATTGGAATGGAAAGGGAAGGGAAAATCCAAGGGGCGTTTGGGAGGAGTGATCAGTAGGATTTGGCAGCAAATGGGATGTGGGAGATGAAAGAAAAAGAAGAATCAAAGATGACTGAGTTTAAGCTTGCAGACCAGAAGAATCAATGAGGCTTCTCTATCATTTAGTATTGACTCTGTGTGCTCCATAGAGCAGAAAAAGCCAAGATAACACTTGGTCTTTGAGCCTGCACACTCATGTAGCATGTAGGTACAAAAATGCTGACACACAGAGAAGCAGGTATCCACATTATTACACACAGGAACACATACACACACACACACACTCTCAGGCTCACCCAGGGCACACATATTCATACTCAGGACACTCATAGTCTTACATGTTCACATACACAGAAGCACCAGTACAGGCACAGACATTGCCTCACATCAGAGGTGAAGCATCTATAGCAGTGGTTCTCAACCTGTGGGTTGCGACTCCTTTGGGGGTTGAATGACCATTACACAGGGATTGCCTAAGACCATCAGAAAACACATATTTCCTATGGTCTTAGGAACTGAGACACCGCTCCTCTGTCTGTCTCCAGGCAGGTCTGCCCACATGCAGATACGCCCACATAGGAGTATTAAAGGGTCGCGACATTAGGAAGGTTGAGAACCACTGATCTATAAGGTGGGATACAACCAATCCAAAAGTATCCCCTTCACTCCAACCAAGGTCTCCAATCCTGATACTGGTAGAACACAGAGATACTGCAAACAAGTAGCATCAGATTCAAAAGTGAGTAGGGCAAGCAGGGCTGCTTGTCTTTTCTTCTCTTGGATAGCAAGGGTGGCATAATGGTAAGGAGGTGAAGGAGAAGAGAGGACAGAAAGGGGGAAGGAGAAAGGAGGATGAAGAGGAGAGGAGGGGGAAAGAGAGATGGAGAGAGAAGAGAGGGAGAAAGAAAGGAGAGAGGGAGAAAAAGAGGAAGGAGAGAGAAAAAGAGAGATAAAGAGACTTTCAGCAAAGCCAACTAGTTCACGTCTCAGGCTTTGCAGTCTTTCCAGGAATGCTTCAAGACTCCCAGAGAAATTCCTGTGATATTAGCTGAATTTCCAACACAAACAGACTCTTTCTTTGTACCCAGAATTCATGTTTATAAAACTCCCCTCTAACTACCCCCTTTCCTCCTCCCTCCAGTTCTGGAAGACTAGAAGCTTTGCTCACATGAAGAGTCTTAGAGCTTCCTCCAAGGCTCAGGTCCTGTCTTGATACCCCCAGATTCCAATGCTTTGTTTTTTCCCCCAAATTATCTTGTATCTGTTTACATATATTTATGTTTGTTCATGTTTCCTCCTTTTACTGGATTGTTAAGGACCATAAGGATAGGGGTTGGTTCACTTTTGTGTTTGCACCCACAGCATTGCCTGGGACCTTGCAGGTCCTTAACGAACTCGTATTGATTGTTGATAGAGCGCCTATTAAAAGTTTACTATGTGCCAGTCACTGCTAAATTCTAGGGATATAAACAAGCAAAAAATATATAGTCCCTACTCTCGAGGAGTTTCTATTCTAATAGGGGAAGATAACATCTAACAGGGAGTTAAGAAAGATAGGGAAGGTATCCACACCAGGGCAATGCTGCTCCTTTACCTACAACTCAACCTCATTCTTCCTTGTTCTGTTCTCTGTGAAAGGGGGTTCCAATGGAGAACTAGCACACACCAAGGAAAACCAAGGTAGAACCTACCTCATATGGTTGTTGTGAGAATCGGATAAGATAATATTTGTAAAGCACCTGGCACGTAGTAGTTCCTAGGTGAACACTTCTTCCCTATTCCTTATATCACCTTCCTGACGGACCAATCCAATCCCTTCTCCTTCATGTCTCTCCTATTGCCCTTTGCAGAGATGATTGGATTAGAGATTTGGCAAGCCCCTGGCCTGGACAATGACTGCTTTCCAAATAGACAGCTCATTATGCAGGAGATATATGTTCTGTAGTAAAGTATTTAGTATTTTAGCTCCTAATTGCATTGCCAGAGACAGACGGCTGTTTCTCCTCATCACTTTCCCATTGGTCTCTTTGTCAGAACCCTCCAGGCTTCTCCAGGTGTTCACCATCCCCACCTCCTGATTTTTTTAATGAAAAAATATATATTCATGGTATGTAGGAGTATGATGTCTTCTTTTCTGTACAATTAGATTCAACAGGTCATTAGTAAGAATCTAGTTGTGCCCAGTCTTGCATGAGACAAATAGAGACTTTGGAAAAGGCAAGGAAATACAGACAAAGCAGTTAGGCATGATGCAAGAATTGAAGAAAAATCCTATTCAACAATCAGTCAGTCAACAAGCATTTGTTGATCACATAGTATATGTCAGTCAGGGTGTTAAGCACTGGAGATACAAAGACAGTCCCTGCCCTCAAGGAGTTTACAGTCTAATGGAGAAAACTTGCAAATAACTATGTACAACACAAAATATATTTAGCATGGAGAGGGAGAAGGGAAGCTTAGAAGAATGGCCCTAGGAGTGGGGTAGGGATGGGGATGGAGACCAACAAAGGTC
Organism: Pseudochirops corinnae; assembly: GCA_028646515.1. Taxonomy (NCBI): domain Eukaryota; kingdom Metazoa; phylum Chordata; class Mammalia; order Diprotodontia; family Pseudocheiridae; genus Pseudochirops; species Pseudochirops corinnae. The sequence goes on from CM053589.1 coordinate 160,557,003, forward strand.
TCCTGCAGAAAGTAGGATTTGAGCAGTGTTGAAAGAGGCCAGGGAAGTCTGGAGGGAGAGGTGAGGGGGCAGAGCATTCCAGACATGGGGACAGCCAGTGGAAGGGAAGAACGGAGAGAAGAGAGTTGTATGTGAAGAATAGGAAGAAGGCTGGTGCTGTGGGGTAGAAAGAATGTGCTAGGGGGTGGAGAAAGTGCTGTACAGGGAGACAGGAAAGGTAGGAAAGGGCCAGATGGAAAAGGACTTTGGACACCAAAGAGAAGACTTTATGTTTGATTCTGGAGGTCATTGGGAGCCTCAGGAGTTTGAGTAGGAGGGGGTTTGGCTGGACTCTCACTTTAAAAATATCAAAGAACATCTGTAATCAGACCATAAACTACTCTGGGATACTCGGCTGCTCATGGAACATTCAATTCAATAATTCAATTCAGTACACGTTTATTAAGGGCCTACAACATGTCAGGCACTGTGCTAAGTTCTGTTGATGCAAATAAGAAAAAGAAAGATTCTTAAAAAAATAAAAGAAAGACATTTCCTGCCCTCAGGAAGCTTGCAATCTAATGGAACATCTTTCATTCCCTTTATGTGGAGCCTGCAAGACTCATAGTTTACCCTCTCAGGTATGAAATCTGTTCAAGGTTTTATGGAATCAAACTCTTTGAAATGCTGAGATAAATCTATGAATTCCAGAGCCCAGAGCAGCCTAGGTCTAGAATCACTCTCCATGGACCCCCCAAAATTTGACTTTAAGTTTTTGAATTCAAGAGTTGTCCTGGCTCTTCTTCTACATGGAAGTAACTCTGGATGTCCACAAAGGGTCGTCCTATGTCCCTATACTCACCTATCTTCAGCTACACAACCAATAATCTCCACCTTCCTTATTTTCTTTGTTCATCAGCCACATACACTTATTTTGTCCTCTCAATAGCTGAGCATATTTGTGGCTACTTTATGTCACCAGCTTTTAATAGACTGATGGACTATCTTTTATATTTGTGAATTATTAATGATAGAAAATAGCCATACTCATTCAATGCTTTTTTCACCTAGATCCCCTTCTCCATTCCACATACTGATTCCCAAACTTTACATAGGGTGATCATAGATTGATCAGACTGGAGGGGACCTATGGCTAGATATCTGATTGAAAAGTCATATCTGAGCTCAGCACCCTTCATCATCTCAAAAAAAAAAAAGCAGTAGGAGATCAACCAATTAAGCAAAAGAAAAGCAAGTTACCTTAAGAAAAACTTCTCTATCTCCACCACCAAAGGAACACCAAACTAAACCAAAACCCGATCTAGCACAGAATGAAAAACTAAATAAAGAACAAAAAAGAGATCTCAGTACAATGAATAAATATTATGGGGTCAAAGAAAGAAGAGGATGATGTGCTTAGACCCATTTCTCAGAGCTGGAGTAAAAGTAGGGGGAAGAGACTTCCCTCTCTCACTGGCTCAGTTCCTAGTGTAAGCACTGTGGGTGAACTGATCTTTACCTACTGGATGACAAAGATAGGAGTGTCCAAGGGAAAAGCATGAACCTCCAGTCTGTGTTACACATCTGTGTTCAGGCGTTTCAGACTTTTCATGACCCCATTTGGAGGAGATATTGGGGTAATATCTTGGCAGAGATATTGGGGTAATTAGACATTTTCTTCTTATTTTACAGATGAGGAAACTGAAGCAAACAGGGTTAAATGACTTTCCCAGGGTCACATAGCTATTAAGTGTCTGAGGTCAGATTTGAACTCAGGAACATGAGTCTGCCTAACTCCAGGCCCAGCACTCTATCCACTTCACCACCCAGGCCCTTTGCTTTAGCATGGACTGCTGGAGAGATTCCTGACTCCAGGACTAGCTTTCCACCTGCTACATCACCTAGCTGTCCCAAATGCCCTACAGCTTCTTAGGGTGAGATGCCTATGTCTAAACTCATCAAGTAAATGATGGTTTTTGCTATTTCTCTGAGCTCATTTTCCTATCTTAATGGGTGAGATCACAATTCCATTTGATTTACCTTGGCAGTAGTGAGGATTAATGAGAAGGAATTTTGGTGTGCTCTTTTGGATAAGAGACTCAGAAGAAAGTGCCTGGACCCTCTCTTTGAAGATTGCCTATGCTAGAGGGAGTCGAAGAAAATGCTGATGCGCCATGTGCAGGAAAGGACACACTGTGCAGACTCCAGTTGCATGGCCTCATGGCATCATTGGAAAAGTTTCCACCCAGTACAGTTTTCTCTTTGAGAAAAAAATGAAACCAAGCTGACCCAGGTCCCAAATCCCTGGTGAGGAGAGTGCCATGCCATTTGGAAAACTCAGTGTGGATTAGGTTTCAGTTCAAGATGGGAAGCCAGCTTTTTTCGTCTTGTGTTCTTTCTTTGCTTGTGCATTGATAAAAGCTTTGTAAGGCCAAGGTTAAGCAAATTTTGTAAAATGCTCCTTATTTTGTTGAATCTGCAAAACTCTGTATTTGAGGATAATTGTGATTTTCTTTTGTACATGTGAGATGGCATATGGTAATGTAGCATTGGCTGTTTTGAGATTTCACTGGATGACTCTGGAGAAACAAGTGAAAGGACATTGCTTATGCCTCCCCAGAGACCATAGAGAACTATTCTGAATTTGAGACTGTCTTAAAAAAATGCACTTCTGCATGTTTGCTAAGACATCAAATTTCAAACAAAGGAAATGTGCAAGAGGCCTTTGGAGCATGCCCAGACCTTCTCGTATGGAGGTGCCTCTAAAGGGGCCTGTTCAGATCTTCTAAGGTGGAGGCTCCCTTGGCCCCCCACCACTTGGATGGGGGACCTTTGATTAGCTGCCTAATGGGAAATGGTCATGTCTTTAAAACTGGGAAGACTGAGACAGTCTTCTTGGCTCCCATTTTTTCCTGAATGTTCTTTTCTGTTGCGTTCAGAGGGTGAAGAACACAGTTCACCCAGAGCATGAGTGCCATGAACTGAATCAGTGAGAAGGGAAAATCTTCCTTCCCCTGATCTATCTTTCTTTTATCCCAGCTCCGATGGACCTGGTGGTGTCTGTTTCATTTGTCTTGCTCAGTTTCAGGTACAGGGGTGGCTGGACTGGTAACTTGAGCCTTGGTAACCTTGGAGCCAAAATTCCAGGTGGGATCTTACAGCCAGCCAGCCTAGATGGGAAACCCTTAAGACACTAGAATGCTTGGCACTCAAGTCTGAGTGGCTTTTGGATTTAGAAATGGAGTTATACTCTATAGGAACTCTGAGCTAATGCCCTTCCTCTCCCCAGAACTAAGGAGGTGCAAAGTGAGTAAATATTTGTGATTATGCCTTTTGAAGTAAATATTTTTTCTGTAAAGGCTAACCTGACTGTTATAATTGGCTTAATTGAACTTGGTGTAGGTGAACATCCCTATTCTTGAGGAACACCATTGGTGGAGTCTAAAGACATTTTCAGAGAGCTTAGACACCTCTGAATCCTTCTTTATAATGGTGCCCTAGGGAGAGGAATGAAACATAGCTCCCTGGTCTTCAGGCAGGGAGGGTCCAGGTAGTCTGTATTACTCCAATGGACTATTTGTGCCTGACCTATAGTAGAACCTTATGAACTCATAACGGACTGATCAGTCATAGTCAAACACACTGTATCCTGACCCCAACCTGGGGAGGTCATTGGTCCTCTTAGAGCAGAAAGATAAACAACAGTCTGTGTTATGTAAGAAACATACTTGAAATATAAAGATTCATACAGATTTAAAATAAATCTGTTGGAAGTTGATGCAAAATCTATTATGCTTCAGCTGAATTTTAAAAAGCAGGAATAGCAATCATGATCTCAAACGAAGCAATGGCAAAAGTAAATGTGATTAAAAGAAACAAACACGGATGTGGAATTTTGTTGAAAGGGACTATTGGTAACACGTTAATCTCAATACTTAACATATGGGCCAAATGACATAGCATCTAAATACTTAGAGAAAAAGTTAAATGAGCTATAGGGAGAAATGGATAGTGGGAAATCTCAATGTACTACCTTTAGAGCTAGGCAAATACTATCAAAGATGACCAAGAAATTAAGGATATCAAAGGATATAAGAAGAATTTTAGAAAAATTAGGCCTGATAGATCTTTAGTGATTACTGAATGGCAATAGAAAGAGGTATATATTGTTTTCATTTCTGTGTGGCAACTTTGCTAAATCTGATCACACAACAGGACAGCTAAAACCTCGTAAATAAATGCATAAAATGAGGAATATTGAACATATACTTTACTAACCACAAGGAAATAAAATAATATTTAATAATAAAATAACATTTAATTAAATTCCATTAATGAAATAAAATGCAATCATAACTAATAATTTAATAATTTAATTTTAAATAAAATGATATTTAATAACCAAAGAAAAGTTAACTGGAGACTAAATAATGCTGAAGAACTGATTGATCAAAAACAAATAATCGATATGATGGATTGTTTCATAAAGATAATGACAACAATAAAACAAAATATCGAATTTTGGGGATGCGTCATAGCAGTTGCTAGTGGGAAATTTATATCTCCAAACATTTTCATCCCCAGAAAATAGAGAACAAATCAATGAGCTTGGCATGTGACTTTAAAAACAAGAATAAATCGGCAAATCAGGAAATCCCAATTAAATAACTACTATAGAAATGTTTTGAATAACTACACATGTATAACCTCTATTGAATTGCTCGTCTTCCCAGTGAGAGTGGGGGTGGAAGGGAGAAGGAAGAGAATCTAGAACTCAAAGTTTTAAAAACAAATGTTAAAAAATTGTTTTTACTTGCAACCAGGAAATAAGATATACAGGCAATGGGGTATAGAAATTCATCGTGCCCTACAAGAAAGTAAGGGGATGAATGGGAGGATATAAGAGAGGACAGGTTAGGGGAAGGGGTATTCAGTATGCTTGCCATCTTGGAGTGGGGATAGGGGAAAAGTGGGGGGAAAATTTGTAACTCAAAAATTTTGTGGAAATGAATGTTGAAAACTAAAAATAAAATAAATTATAAATAAAAAAGAAATCCCAATTAAGCACCAAATTAGAAATCTTGAAAATCCAAGAAAATATTAATAATTGAAATAAAAATCAAAATTACAAAATAAAGAGCTTTTAAAATAGTGGAATAGATAAGTCATTAGTTAATTTGATTTTTTTTTAAAAAGGGATAAACCAAATTGCCAGTATAAAAATGAAAAAAGGAGAATTTCCAAAAAGTGAAGAAGAAATAAAGGATAATATTAGAAGGAACTTTTCAAGCTTGGTTTAAAACCTAATATCCCACTTAGCTAATACAGTTAGGCTAAAAATTGTGGGGGTAGGTTTGATCCCACCTCTAGAAAACTAGTATAACAGAATTTGAAGGAGGGAAATTCAGTCTTAACAAGTACAACATTGAATGTTAATGAATGATAGTCACCATTAAACAAAGAAAGGTGGAAAGGATTTAAAAAAAACAGTATGTCAACAATTTTTCTTTAGGAAGAAACATTCTTTAAAAATGAAGGCATATATGGAGTTGAAATAGAATATAATAAAGTTCATTTTAATTTAGGTAAATTCAAAATAGGACAAACCATAATCATGATTTCAGATAAGGTAACAGTAAAAATAAATACTAGTAAGAAGGAAAATCAAGGAAATGACATTGTTTAAAAATACCATAGAGAATAAACAGCATGTATATTAGGAGAAGCTCTGTTTCTTTTCAGTTTTGAACTTCTGTTATTAGAACTTCCTGAAACAATTCAGATATATCCAATCTGACTCAGTAGATAAATCCTAGGAAATTGTTTGAAGCACACCGAAACTAAGTGACTTGACGAGGATCACATAGATCCTGCCAGAGAATAGATTTGAATGCAGGTTTTCCTGATCCCAAGACCAAAACTCTAGGCATTTCACACTCTCTTCAATGAAATAATGTCAATGAATGTCAATGTTAAATTTATATGTGCTAAATGGCATAGCATCTGTATTTTAAAAGAAAAGCTAATTGAAATGCATAAAGACTCTGATAGTCTGACAATAATTATAGGTGATTTTAACATTGCTCTTTTAGAATTTAATAAATCCAACAGAGAAATCAATAAGAAGTAAATTACAGAGAGATCTGAGTAGGAGGTAAACTAGAGTTGTGGAAATGTTTGAATAGACATATTAAAGAGTGTATATATTTTTCAGCATTATATGGTACCTTGACAAAATTTGATCATATGCTAGCTTGAAGAAATGGTGGGTAATTTCAGAAAAACACAAGTATTGAAAATACTTTACAGACCATGAATCAATAAAATGGTGATCAATAAAGTAAATGTGAGCAAAAGACACAGACATAAATGGAGACTAAGTAATGCCATCCTAAATGGGTTAAAGAACAAATCATAGGAGCAATAAATAATTATGTTAAAGTGAATAACAATGAGGCAATCCATAAAAATTTATGAGATACTGCTAAAGCAGTTCTTAAAGGAAAATGTGTATTTCTTAAAAACTTATAAATAGAAAAGAAAGAGGGGACCAACCAAATAGGGATAATAGTTAAAAATTAGGAAATTAACCAACTACCAAACCTAAAACAAGCAGAAATGTTAAAAATCAAAGGAAAAATGAATAGAATTAAAAGCAAGTGACTATCATGCTGATAATAGAAATTCCTGTTTTTAAAGGACTAAAAAAAAAAAATCCATAAGTCATTAGCTAATATGATTTTTTTCAAAGGGAGTGGGGGGGGTGAGGAGAGAATAAAACCACATTGCCAAAGCAAAAAAAAAAAAATTAAACAATGAATTGACAATGAATATGAACTAAGTAAGAATAATAAGAGCTAGCAATTACTTTATATTTTAAGGTTTGAAAAGTACTTTATATAGGCTGTCTTATTTAGTCTTCACGACAGTCATGGAAGGTAGGTACATTTTACAGATGAGGAAACTGAGAATGAATACTTAAGTAACTTACCAAGAAGGTCACAGAGCTGAGGTAGGATATGAACTCAGGTCTTCATAATTAAGTCTATTACTTAGTCCACCACACCACCAGACTATCTTTAAAATATCACCACAAATTATAATACCCAATTATTTGCCAGGAAAGTTGAGAATTTAAGAAAATGAATTACTGTATTAAAAATATAAAATCTCCAAATTAATGAAACAGGAATTAGAGTTCTTAACTCAGTCTCAGAAAGAAAAAGCATCATAAATGGGGTGACGGAAAGTAGGACACAACTGAAAATGACCAATCAGCTTTCCTTTAGGAAACCACCAATGAGAAAATATTTGCTCTCTAATATAAATATGTAGTACACATATTATTTTTATATAATATGATATATATCATCATTATTTACTGTGTATTATATATATTACATTATATATATATTCTCTCTCCACGTATGTGAGGGTATGTACATACATTTATACACACACACACACACACACACACACACACACACCTTCTTTTATTCGAAGTGTTTCTATACTTTCCCAACTTTCCCAAAGGAAATCATAAATGAACTTCCAAAGGAGAGGAGTGGGAAATCTCCTGGAACAAGTGTAATTACAAGGGAGTTCTATCTCACTTTTAGGATCGACTAATCTCTAAGCAACATAAATAGTTTTTTAATAATTGAGAAAGGAGATATTCTACAAAATTCTTAAATGGGATAAATATGATCCCAATATCCAAACCAAGATGGATAAGGGAGAGAAAGATAATAGCTAGCATTTATACGGTGCTTTAATGTTTCCAAAATGCTTTACAAATATTTCATTTCATCATCACAACAACTGTGATCTCCATTTTACAATTGAAGAAAGGAGACAAAGAGAGGTTAAGTAACTCGTCTAGGATCATACAGATGCTAAGAGTCTGAGGTTGGATTTAAATTCAGGACTTCCTAATTAACTCTCTATCCACCACACCATCTAGCTTCCAGTACTATAAAAAAGTATATTTATATTTTATAAAAGAATTCTTATCTAGACTTTAACCACTGAATGGATGTTGCCTCAGACAAACTGAGACCTGGGAAAGACCTTTGCTTAAAAAGGCCAAGGTCTCCCACTGCATTTGGGGTCATCTCCAGTTGTTCTGACCTATATCTTGCCACTGGGCTCCAAATGACTCTGGAGGAGAGAGTGAGGCTGATGACCCTGCTCAGCTCTGCCTCACTTAAATCCAATTCACTGGCGAGTCGAGACATCACTCTCCTGATGTCACTGGTTTTTGAAAATAAAGGACAAACAGTAGGAATAGTAAAAAGACCTATAGACCAATATCATTAATGGAGATTGATAACATTTATTTAAAAATAAGTTTTTGTTATATTTTTTTACATTACCTATAATTCTCAATGTATCCTTCCCTCTCCAAGAGAGCCATCTCTTTTAACAAAGGCAGGGGATGAAGTGGGGTTAGAGAGAATGGGGGGTGAGGTTTAGCAAAATGTACTAAGAGGCCAAATAAAAAGTCTGACATTATTTGCAAGTATTCCACCTCATAGGACTAAATCTCTGCAAAGAAGTGGAGGGAAAGGGCTCTCTCATTGTCTTTCCAGTATTTTTGTGTTTTTCTATGTTCATTGTTGTAGATTTTAATTGTTGTTTGGTCATTTTCAGTTGTGTCCAACTTTTCATTACCCCATTTGGGGTTTTCTTATCCAAGATACTGGATTGGTTTGCCATTTCCTTCTCCAACTCATTTTGCAGATGAGGAAACTGAGGGGAACAGGGTTAAGTGACTTGCCCAGGGTCACACAGCTACTAAATATCTGAGGCCGGATTTGAACTCAGGTCCTTCTGACTCCAGTGTCAGTGCTCTATCCACTGAGGCTACCGAGCTGCCACAGATTATTATAGTTGTATATACTGTTTGATCTGCTTACTTCACTTTGATAGAAACGTTTTGAATAAACAAATATATATGTGTGTATAAAAATGTATGTGTATACACTCACATACATGGAGAGAGAATATGTGTGTAATGTAATATATAATACACAGTATATGATGATGTTATATATCATACTATATAAAATAATATATGTGTATTTATATTAGAGAGCAAATATTTTCTCATTGGCAATTTCCCAAATTATAATTTATCTAACCACCAGGGAATTTAAGTCAGAAGTTCCTTTGACTATAGTTTGTGTTCTTAAGTTAATTAAACACTAAGCATTTGTTTCTTTGTCATACTTATTTAAGTTTTTTTTATTGATCTTTTAAAATCATTTTTAATCAACTTCAAATGTTTATGATAATTACTACTTGTTTTATAATGCTATATCTAGAACCACTATACATGCTTTACTCTAGCCTATAAGATTATGGATTCAGAGTTGAAAGGGACCTGTCCAACTTTAGTTTTGCACATGAGAAACTGAGGTCCCAGGGCAGCTGGATGGTACAATGACATGAACATCAGACCAAAATTAGGAAGAGCTGAGTTCAAGTTTGGCCTCAGATACTTACTACCTGAGTGACCCTGAGCAAGTCACTTAACCTTGTTTGCCTCAGTTTCCTCATCTGCCAAATGCGCTGGAGAAGAAACTGGCAAACCGCTCCAGTATCTTTGACAAGAATACCCCAAATGGAGTCATGAAGAGTCAGACATCACGGAAATGACTGAACAATAGAGGTCCCAGATGGAGCTTTGAGTCCAGGTCTTCTAACCTGCACAGAGATTTCAGAAATAGCACAGCCAGAAAATATCCGGGATGCATGAGTGCTCAATCTTAGGAAAATAATTAGCATAATCTGTCAGTCAACACTCAATAAACATTTTAAAATACCTACTGTGTTTCAGGTACTGTGCTAAGTGCTAATGATATTAATCGTATGTTATGATTAATATTAATCATATTAACATAAAAACTCCCATGATTTTTTTGTCTCTTTGGAGGGGGTAGGGCAGGGCAATCAAGGTTAAATGACTTACCCAAGGTCACACAGCTAGTAAGTGTTAAGTGTCTGAATCCAGATTTGAACTCAGGTCCTCCTGACTCCAGGGCCAGTGCTCTATTCACTGTGCCACCTACCTGCCCCCAAAACTCACATGATTACACTAACATTGTACCATTTAACAAGATGGAGTATTAATTTATGATAAAATTTTTATAGAGCATAAGAATAGAAAGATCTTTCCTCAACATAATAAAATATATTTATCTAAACACAAAAGTCAATATTATTGAAATGGAGAAACACTGAACCTATCAAGTCAGCAAAAATGGCAGAAGATAAGAAAAAAAATCAATGCCTACGGAGTTGTGGAGAAGAGAGTGTTGTTGGTCAAGCTGTGAATTGCTACAAATAATATGGAAAAAAAATGAGGAAAATTTACAAAATGTTCATAATTTTTTATCTAATGTCTTCACAATTGGATTTCTACTCCACCAGACCTCCCCCCCTCCAAATGAAAATGAAAAAAGAACAGAGTAGGTCCCATGTACTCTAAAATATCCATAGGAGCACTATTTGTAATATCAAAGCTAGAAACAAATAATGGGTCCCCAAACTCGGAAATGGCTAAACAAATTGTGGTATGTAAATGCAGTAGAATACTATTGCATTATAAGGAACCAATATGTGAAAAATTCAAAGAATTGTGGGGAAAAAACCTCCTTTGAACTGATGCATATTGAAGGAAGTAAAATCAAAAGAACAATGACCATAAGAATGAAAATACAAAGCTCACAAAACTTAGATCAAATATAGTGGATAACACCAGTTCCAAATGACTAAAGTTAAAAAAAAATACTGCCTACAAATGGTAACAACAAAAACCTGAAATCAAACATATTGTTTAGGAACAATCATATATGGATGAATTCTACTTATCTTTTTTAGTGGAAAGCACTATAAAATGTTGTTTATTGGTAAGAGACCAATTTGTGAAAAATATAACAATAAAAATTCTTTGTGTTATTGGAAATACTTCATGGGACCTGAGCTGGTCATTGAAGGGCGGATAGGATTCAGACAAGACATTTGAGGTAGGGGCAACATTGTTAAAGAAGACCAAGGAATAGAAATGAGCCTGATGTGAGGTGGAGATAGTGAGATCAACCTGAGTGGCCAAGGGAGAGAGAGAGAGAGAGAGAGAGAGAGAGAGAGAGAGAGAGAGAGAGAGAGTGTGTGTGTTTGGTGTGCTCATGTATAATTAGTGGTAAGACACTATCTCCTCCTTCTCCATCTTATGCCTTTGCACAAGCAATTTCTATCCCTGGTATATTACATAATCCTTCATCTCAGGTTTTTAGAATTAATGGTTTTCTTTAAGACTCCATTCAAGCACCACCTTCATTAGGAAGCCTTCCCTGAGGCAGTAGAGAGAGCTCTGGACCTGGAATCAGGAACAACTGCCTTCATCTCTCACCATACATGTCATTTGGTCCCAAACAAGTCTCCAAGTCTTAGTGTTCTCATCTGTAAAATAAGGGGCTAGGACTTGGTGGTCTCTAGGATGTCATTCAGTTCTGGATCTATCATCCTGTGGTTTTTGGAACACCCCCTCCCTTGCCACAGCTGGGGATCCCTTTTCTTGGCATCCCCAATGTATTTGTGTGCATATTATATATATATGTCTTGTCTGAGTCCTATCCACTATACATATACATACACATACACATACACATACACAAACACATACACATACACATATACATACACATACACATACGTATATATATACATATACATAATACATACATATATGTACTTATATTATGGAAATATTTTCTCCTGTAATAGAATTTAAACACTTTGAGGACAGGAACTCTTTCATTTCTGTCTTTGTACCCCCAGTGCCTGGTAAATAATAGGTGCTTAATAAATGTTTTTTGACTGATCGATTGGAAGACCTCAAACAGCAGGCCCAGTGGCTACTGTCTGACCACATTCTCCACACGGACTCTTTTATACCATAGTGAAAACAATTGGGGAGATGATCTTGGCCCCAGTGCTGTGGATAATGTAGTGGTGCTACGCTTTCTAGGCATCATCTTTTTTAGAAATTTTTTAAAATTAAAAAAAATTTAAATTAAAATATTTTAAACATTAAAAAATGTTAAATCTTTTTTTCCTCATCTCCCTCCTCCCTATATTTACTCCATTCTTTAAAAAACTGCTTTATTGGTGCCCTTTTCTTTTGAACAACACTGTCTCTTTCTATTGACTCTTCTCTCCAGTCTCCTCACCAATGGAAATGCCCCTTTCTACAAACTAAAAGAAACAAAACAAACAAAAACAAGCAAACAAATCTATAGCTAGAAAAACAAACAAAAGAGAACATACTCATCATACCTGAAAATGTATACCCTGTTCTATTCTACTAGTCCACCACCTCTGCTAAGAGGTAGGAAGCACGTTTCACCCTCAGTCTTCTGAAGTACTAATTGATCCTTATATTGCCTTCTTGGTTCTCACTTTGATCTGCATTGGTTAGGACATATTTTCTTAATTTTATCTGAATTCTTTATCTAAATGCCTTGTTTCTTACAGCAAAACACTATTTATACTACTGACCCATCACTCACTTCCCAATAAACAACCTCCCACAATACCTTCCCATAAAAAAAAAAAGATAAAGCCACATTGACCGTTACGATTGGAATTGATGGTACATGTAACTTTTTATGTCTGTAGTGATCATTTGTTAAAAGAAAAAATAAGATGGCATTGAATTCGCATAATGCATTTTTTTCAGCCATTAGAAACTGACAGGCACTTACTTTGCTTATAGTACTTTGATACTATGAGAAGTTGTACTCCAAATATTTCTGCATGTAGGGGAACTCTTTCTCTTTGTTTGGCCTGTGAGGGTGGCTTCCTACGGCCCCTTTAATCTTTATCAGTTTCATGTTTTGTTATCTTTGGCAATCTAATGAGTAGGAGGTAAACCTCAGTTTGTATTTCTCCCAATCATTAATAATGGCTCTGAGCATTCTCTCATGGTACGAGCATTTCTTCTTCTGAAAACTGTCTTCTTATGCTTTGACTATATTTTAGGGAACAGACTTTTCCCATACATACACACACACACACACACGTATGTGTATGTGTATGTATGTGTATGTATATATGTGTATGTATATGTATATATACACATATATACACACAAATATATATACACACATGCATGTATATATGTGTATATATGTATATATATTTCTATCCATTTCTTATATCAGACCTTTATTATAGTCTTTTCCTCCAAAGATCTTTTTCCCATTTATCTCTCTTCAAATTCTAGTTTAATTGATTTTATTTAAAAGTTTTCCAATTTATTCTTGAAATTATCTATTTTATTTTCTAAAATCCTCTCTATCCCTTTTTTAGCTAAGAATTCCCCCTAGCCATAGCTGTGCAAAGTGCCTTTTTCAATTTTCTTCTTTTTTAGAATGATGTGACCTTTTATATTCAGGTGATATATCCATGTAAAGCTTATATTGTTACATGGTGTAAGGTTCCACTCATTCTGACTGTCCGGCATAGTCTGTAAATCTCACCTTTGCCCCCTCCCTATCCTCTCCCTTTGTCTGAATACTCTGAATTATCCAAGGCCCAGGACAAATCTCACCTCTCCTACAAAGCTGTCTTTGTTCACTTTTCTGCCTTGATTCCCTAAGCTACATCATGATTTTGAAGCCAATACACCTCTGATTATTTAGAGCAGTGTTTCTCAACCTTCCTAATGCTTTAATACTCGTATGTGGGCGTATCTGCCTATGGGCGGATCCACCTGGAGATGGATAGAGGAGCGGTGTCTCGGTTCCTAAGACCATTGGAAATATGTGTTTTCCGATGGTCTTAGGCAACCCCTGTGACCCCTGTGAAAGGGTTGTTCAACCCCCAAAGGGGTCACAACCCACAGGTTGAGAACAGCTGATTTAGAGGTTCTTCTTAAGGGAGGCAAATCACTTAAGCTTTTAGAGAAGATGACAACCTGTTCAGTAGAGGGATTTTCATCACTGGGAGCCCCTTGCATCAATGGAATCATAGTTCCTATTCCTATCCCTACCATAAAGTCCTCAGCCTACTTAATTTATGCCTAAATTCTACCTTCCCTGTACTAGAGACAATACTGCCCTAAAAAATTATAGAACTATTCTTTTTTTTTTTCCAATTCTATCCCCAAGGAAACTTAAAATAATAACATTCAGCTGAATATGATGGCTCAGTTTTCCAAATAGATTATAAGTTCTTGGAAGTCAGGTATAATTTATATGCTAAATTGTATAGTCTACAGTATCTAAATTGAATAAACATAAGAAAGGATCAATGAGCATTTAGGAGGCTATGATGTTCTAGGAACTGCAATCAGTTCTGGGATTTTTTTTTAAAACCTAACTAGAGATTTTATCCATTTAGGGAGAGTTGGTTAAACCACTGAGAGGTTGGAATTTTCCCAGTGACACATAACCGGTCTATGTCACAAGCAAGACCTGAATCCAGGTCTTCCTGATTCTGGTGTCGTCCTTCTATTCACTAAATCATGCTACGTCTTTGGGTGCTGAGATCCAAGACAAAAATGAAAAAAGCTCTTGTCCTCAACGAGATTGAATTCTATTAGGGAAGACAATCTGTACATATATCAGTATATACGAAAGACACAAGGGAATGAGGTGATTATCAGGAGCTAGAGGGATAAAGATAGCCCTCAAGTAGAAGGTAATAAGCTAACTAATAAGAGATCTGAAGGTAATAAGAGATTCTGAGAGGAAGAGAACTAGATAGAAGGCATTCTAAATCTATATATAGAGACACTGAGATGTGAGGTAGGATATATGAGGAACAGTAAGACCATTTTCTTTAGATCAAAGACAATATGAAATGAAATTAATTAATGTGTAATAAGTTGGGAAATATAGGTTAATTAGTCAGGTTATAAAATACTTTAAAGGCTCAATAAAGATTCATTTAATTCTAGAGATAATAGGAAGCCATCGGAATTTGTAGAAGAGGGAAGAGATGTTGTCATACCTGTGTTTTAGGGAAATCACTTTGGCAGCTGTGTGGAGGATGAGCTGGGGATAGGAGATACCTGAGTCAGGGAGATGGATTTGGAGGCTTTTGTATTAGTCGAGGTAAGAGATGAGAGAGAGAAGTCAAGTCCAAAGTTATCTACTTGGCTGACTGGAAAGATAGTTGCACCTTTAACAGAAGCAAGGATGTCCAAAAGTGAATAGTTTGGGGGGAAAGAGGAGCACTGCTCTTTATATATGTTGATTTTGAGATACCTAGAGAACATCCAGTGGAAAATATTCAGTAGGCAGTTGATCCAGAATTTGAAGGGACTGTAGAGGTCTAAACTCCTCATTTTATAGAAAAGGAAACTGAATCATAGAGCTGTTAAATGCGTTGCCCAGGGTCACACAATTAGCGTTTATGAATGCATTTGACCTCAGGTCTTCCTGAATCAGGGTCCAGTGGCCTATCCACTATGCCGCATTGTTCTATACTTGAGCTAATGAGAAAGACTGGTCCTGGATGTATAGATCTGGCTGTCATTTGCATAAATACATGAAGTCCCTACTATGTGAAAGGCACCTACCACAATGTCTTATCTATAATGGGCAGTTAATTATATATGATTTTAAAAGGAGGAAGGGAGAAAGGAAGAAAAGAATAAGCACAAAGGAACAAAGAAAGGAAGGAATGGAGAAGGAGCAAGAGAGGAAGGAAAAGAAGAAGGAGGAAGGGAGCAATGAAAGAAGGTAGGAAGGAAGAGAGGTAGGGGAAATAGGGAAAAAGAATGAGAGAAGAATGAAGGAAGGAATGGAGCAATGAGAAATATAGAGAGTAAGGAAGGGAGGGAGGGAGGGAGGGAAGGAAAGAAGGAAAGAAAGAAGGAAGGAAAAAGAGAAGGAAGGAAAGAAGGAAGCAAAGAAGAAAAGAAGGAAGGAAAGGATAGAGGTTGGGGAAATGGGGAAAAAGAGAGAAGAATGAAGAAATGGAGCAATGAGAAATATAGGGAGTAAGGAAGGGAGGGAGGGAGGAAAGAAGGAAGGAAAAAGAGAAGGAAGGAAAGAAGGAAGAAAAGAAGGAAGGGAGGAAGGAAAAAAGGAAGGAAAGAAGGAAAGAAAGGGAAAGGAGGGGAGGAAGGGGTATCTGTATATCTCATTAGGTTCACATCTCATTTAGACATAAGATCTGATCTTTACTAATACATGGCCTTTGGTTTATACCTCAGAATTATTCACCCATTACACAGAGACCATTCTGAATAGGCTTTCAGGAAAGGTGCATGGCACCCCCCCCACAAAGTTCTGGCACAAGTTCAGTCCAACTGGCCTTTTTCCCCTGAGGAAAGGGGGCAGGGTAGGGGGCAACATATCAGCAGCTCCAGTGTGACTCAGAGGGGCAGCCCTCCCCGCGGAGTGGTGACATGGGGCCCTAAAGAGAGTGTTGGGGCTTATCTAAAAATAAGACTCAACAGGGGCCTGGGGAAAGATTAAGTCATGTGGAAAAACATTCGAGTCAGAACAAAACCCTCTTTCTGCAAATTACTTCATCAAATTGCAAGATGATTTAGGTCATTTCAACTCTGCTTTTTTAAAATGCCAGTTCCAGAAGCATTAAAGTACATTCCCCAGTTCTACTTACGTAACTTAAGTGGAAACTTAAGCCACCTGAGGAAAGTCAATGACGTAGGGGATGTACCCATGACTTTCAAAACAGGTTTGCCTGAGTGCTTGCTTATTCAATCACATCATAGGGCCATAGAACCAGAGATTCAGAAACCTGGAACTGAAAGGGGCCTCAGAGGACATCTAGTCCCACCTCTGCATTTTACAAATGAGGAAACTGAGATTCAGAGACCTTAAATGAATTTCCCAAGGTCACACAGGTGCTAAGTGGAAGAATCAGAATTCAAACTCAGGTCTTATGACTGTAAATTCAGCACTTTTTCCACTGTATTCCCCTTGAGGGAGCATTCTTGACATGGGAGATTCATAATCTCCTTTCTGCCCCCATTTCAGGGAATGCTAAGGAAGAACCCAGAGCCCTGCTCTTCAGGATCTTCAGAAACAATTTTTTCCCCTTATCTGATTTTCATCTGTCCAAGCATGAAACTGGGAGCAGTCCTTCCCGTTCTATCCCTTCTCATCCAAATTTTGGCTCAGTTTGGAGAAGTCTAGGTGAATACACCAGGTACACACCCTCCCCAATCCACTGTTTCTCCTAAAATCCTCAGCCCAGAGTCAATTAAGATTGTAGATAGATATCCACTTCTCTGTTTGGCCATCAGGTAAAAAGAAGGTGGTAATGGAATGTCCCACCCAGGACCAGTTCTCATGACTGTATTTCCCATGCACAGGCCCAGGCCCAGAAGAAAGGTTAGTTTGTTTTCTGTAACCTGGGATTTGATGGTAGTGTGAGTTCAGGTTTCTTCTGACTTTTCTCTGAGGTGCCTACTGGGAGTCCCCACCTTTGCACCTGTGCTCCAGGTGGAAAGGGGAACACAATATAAATAACTCTTGAACTGGGGCACTGCTCCTGTTTCTTCCTGCTTCTCCTAGCTAATTATTAGCACCTACTTGGCAATAATAATTAGTTAAAATAGGAAACCACCAGATGGCCATGCTTCCTTCTCGATGAGCTCTTCCTCTGTGCATTGCTCCCTTACCCTGTGACAGTGTTTCAAGCAATGGCTACTGCCATTAGGGAGGGAAAAGAGTTAAATTCTAGGAGGAAAAGGAGGCAGGGTGTGTGTAAGACAGACCTTCCATCAAATATGGCAGATGGAGACTTAGAGTTCCCTGGGCTGGTCCGGATGGGAATAAACTAGGCTTTAGATGTCCAAATGTTTGCCTCTTTGGAAGAATTGTTTTACAGATGGCCCAAAAGAAAATAACAGGCATGACTGGACATAGAGAGAAGAGCCCCAGATGGGATTCTGGGGGTTGAGGATTCAGGATGAACAGAAATGTAAAAGGACCTAAGAACAACATCACATGGCTGGGTAAAGAGATGCTTAAGGAGACTTGGAGGGGCCTTCATGTTGGAGGGCCAAAGGGGACAAGGTGTTGTAGTGGTTTTTGGTTTTTTGTTTTTTGCAGGGGGGAAGGCAGGGCAATTGGGGTTAAGTGACTTGCCCAAGGTCACATGGCCAGTAAGTGTGAAATGTCTGAGGCTGAATTTGAACTCAGGTCCTCCTGACTCCAGGGCCAGTGCTCTATTCGCTACCCACCTAGCCACCCCCAAGGTGTTGTTGAAGGAAGCTGAGACTGCTTCTCTTTGACATTCCTTCTAGGAGGGCATGGTGGAAGGATTCAGACATGGAATTGGAGTCAGACTATCCAGATTATACTTCCGTCTTTCCCACTGAATGGCTCTGGATCTGGGATCTTTGATCTATAATCTCAGACCTGTGGTCCAGGACCCGTGTGTCTATCAGCAAGTAATTCACAACCATTTTATAGATGCTTCTCCTGATAGAGTGTAAGGTCCTTGCTGACTGTCATTAACTCGTTTTTGTCTCTGGGTCCTCACCTCCTGGCACAGTATCTCTTGACACAAAGTAGGGTCTTAATAAATTCAACCAACAAGCATTTACTTTTGTTGTTGAGTCATTTTTCAGTCCTGTCTGACTCTTCATGACCCCATATGGGGTTTTCTTGGCAGAGATACTGGAATGGTTTGCCATTTCTTTCTCCAGCTCATTTTACAGATGAGGAAACTGAGCCAAAGTTAAGTGACTTGCCTAAGGTCACACAGCTAGCAAGTGTCTAAGGCCAGATTTAAACTCAGGAAGATGAGACTTTCTGACTCCAGGCCTCTGTACTCTATCCATCGAGCCACCTAGCTGCCTCATTAACTGCTTAGTATGTTCCAAGAGGAATGTTCTAGGAGCCTGGGGAAATGACAAAAACTTAAACCTTTTTATGTATTAAGTGCCTGCTATTTGCAAGGTTCTGATTGGTTCCTGTTTCCTATTTATTCTTTATATAGCTTGTTTTGTATATATTTGTTTGCATCCTGTCTCCCCCATTAGATTGAAAGCTCCTTGAGGGCAGGGACCATCTTTTGCCTCTTTTCATATCCCTAGTACTTAGCATAATGGCTGGTACATACTAAGCACTTAATAGATTTTTATTGATTAATTGATTGGTTTCCTACAAATGAAAAAACTGAGTCTCAGACAAATCAATTACACCTGAAATACTTCTCAAAGTTTTGAATAATGAGTGTTGTAAATAGCAGAGTGATAAACCAACACAAGAGACTACTTGTAGCAGGCATCCCAGGGAGGATGCTTCAGATCCTAGATCAGTGGTTCTCAACCTTCCTAATGCCGCGACCCTTTAATACAGTTCCTCATGTTGTGGTGACCCCCAACTATAAAATTATTTTCATTGCTACTTTATAACTGTAATTTTGGTACTGTTATGAATTGTAATGTAAATATCTGATATGCAGAATGTATTTAAATTGAACATACCCCACAGGTTGAGAACCGCTGTTCTAGATGGACACAATGAGTTAGTTTCAATGTGACATCTAGCAGTAGACCTGGAGTCCCATCAGGAAGGCCCATGAAACCCAAGTCTTGAGGCCAAAAGACATGGGCCAGCCAAGCTTGGAGTGACAAAAGGAAAATATATTCACTGATTAAAGAGGTAACCTATGTCAAATCAGTGTAAATAATGAAAAAAAATTGTGTCATCTACCTCAACAGTATGTAAGCCATGCCCTGATGTCTCTACATACAGCCAGAAAGCAGTTTTAACATTGAAGACAGCCCTTCACAGTCTGGCTCTGGACTGATTACATACATGTGGCTCTCTTTTATTCACTCTGTCTTCCAGACAAACAAATCTGCTTGTTGTTCCTATTATACAACATCACATCTCCCATCTCCATGCCTTTATAAGGGGCTGTGCCCCATGTCCTTCAGGTATCTCCTCACTTCTGCCTCTTAGAATCCTTAATTTGCTTCCAAACTCAGATCAAATACTGTCTCTATAGGAAGCCTTTCTTGTTCCCTCTCAAGAAATAATGCGATCCCTCCAAATTTCTTTAGATGCACTTTGTATATACTTTTATAAGCGCATGTTTGTTTTTTTTTCTTAGTAGAATTTAAGCTTCTTAATGAGAGGAGCTCTTTTATTGATTTATTTTGTCTCCTTTGTACTTAGTACAATGTAAAGGCACTTTTAATTAAGGCTAATCTATGGATAGATTGACTTAGCATATTGTTCTGAAATGGGGTTGCTCCAAAGTGTAGGGAGAGACAAAATGAGAGAGTCTGGTACCCAGAGCAAGGTCCACAAAAGGCATCCTCAAATACGTTTTTCAAGATATATCCAGTTTTGATGAAATGGGAGGAGACGTTATAAACCTCAGGCCCCAAATCTCTATGGAGAAGACACCTTGGGAATACCAAACCACAGAGATAGAGATGCCCAGATGCCAAGAGGTCATCTTTGCGGCAATGCTGCTCCTTGGGGATAGAGCATGATGACATTGGGCCTACGACAGAGGTTCTTGATCCTTTACAGACCCTTTAGGATTCTGGTGAAGCCTTCTCAAAATAAGTTTTAAATGCATAAAATACATAAGATTATAAAATATTCCAATTTTATTGGAATGTAGTTATCAAAATTTAAAAAAAAAACAAATAAATTCATTTTGGAACCCTGAAGTCTATCCATGAGCCTCAGGTTAAGAATTCATCACCTATGAGAAACTTACTCATAAGAGTTGGAGCTTTCTAGTAGCTCCCAAACTTAACTAGTTATTCTTGCTATAAAGGTATTAGCCTTAGTTATTTCTATCTGCTGATGAATACAAGTGCTATTAGTACTCTCTAAATTTTAGCAACCCAAGTCAAAGCTCCAGTTGCCCTGCCCTCGTTTTAATTCTGAAATGAAAGCTAATATTAATATAATTATTACTATGTGCCAAGCGCTAGGCCAGATACTTTAAACATTATCTCATTTGATCCTCACAACAGCCCTAGGAGTTAGGTGTCATTAAATCCATTCTTCAGTTAAAGAAACTGAGGTAAACGGAAGTTAAGTGACTTACTCAGGGATGCAAAGTTAGTTAAGTATCTGAGGCCAGGTTTGAACTCAAGGCTTCCCGACTCCAGACCCAGCACTGTATCCATCTCATCACCTATCTGCCTCTGGAAATGGGAAGACCATAGTTCAGAAGTATAATCCTTGAACAGGACCCTCTTATCTTCCTTTACTGATGGCGGCTTCCTTGCATTCCTCCAACACAATGCAAGGAAATTTTTATGCTTGGAGCCAGCTCTGGGCCTATTTTATCCTAAGTGGGTAGTTAGGCAAGCAAGGGAAGCGGGTAGCAGATAAATAGGGCAGTTTCTGTGCCCTTAGTAGATTACAGCCCGGAAAAATAGAGAAGTCCTTTGAAGTTGTGGATAGGACATACCTAGCTGTAGTAAAAGAAAACATATATATGGATGTAAAAGGAATGGTATCCCCCTAGCACTTAGTGCTGAAAAGCACCATCGGGGAAGGGGAGAATGAGGGAGAGATTCCTAGCACCTTGGTGTAAGTAAACTTTCAATCAGCTCTGGTGGAGTCTACATCCTATCTGCCCCCAGATCTCCTGCCTCTGTCTCAGCTGGGATCAAAATCTGGAGCCTTCATACTCTTCATCTAGATGCAGTCGCTTCCCTGGACACTTCTGAGCCAAGGATTTGCTCTTGTTCAGTCACTTCAGTTGTTTCTGACTCTTCAGGACCCCATTTGGAGTTTTCTTGGGAAAAAACCACTGGAGTGGTTTGCCATTTCCTTCTCCAGCTCATTTTACAGATGAGGAAACTGAGGCAAGCAGGGTTAAGTGACTTGTTCAGGGTCACATCGTTAGTAAGTGTCTGAAACCAGATTCTAACTCAGAAAGATTAATCTTCCTGACTCTGGGCCCCAGGGCTGTGTCCTCTTCACCGCCTAGTTGCCCAAATCGGGGATACTTATGCCCAATCCTCAGTTCTTGCTTCCAGAAAAAAATGGAAAGAAACATTTGAAGCAAGCAAACAGACTCTTGGTTGTATACCCATGGTCTGTCTTTGATCATTGGTGCTGCCATCTTGACTTCAGCTTCTCCTTGGATTTGGGACTTCTGCTTTTAGAAGACCCAGTTTCTAGTTCTTACCTGGAGTGGTGAACTTGGGGCCTTGAGGCCACATGTGGCCCTCTAGGTCCTCAAGGGTGGCCCTTTGACTGGTGGCCCTTAATAAAAGGATTTGTTCCATGAAGTTTGGATTCAGTCAAAGGGCCACACCTGAAGACCTAGAAGGCCATATGTGGCCTCCAGGCCCCAGGTTCTACACCCTGTACTTCCTTTGTTTCCTGACCAATAGCTTGTTTTTGACTCTTGACTGCTGCCAATTATCCTTGAATTCCCTGGTTTGCTGACCCTGGTCTGTCCTGACCCTGGTCTGTCCTAACCTCTGGTAACCTCAGCATCCTTAACATTCCACTGGTCAAATCCTCCCTCTGACTACTGCTTGGAGTTTCCGATGCTGGCTCACTAATCCTTCCCAACTCTTAGCAGGAGCCAGGGAGTGACCTGGATCTCTGTTTCTGGGGGAGTGTTGAAGGAAGGGCTGGATTTGGAGGGTGGGGTGCTAGTTAGAGTTTTCAGAGGATGATGGAAAATGAGGTTGGTGAGATTAGAGGGATGTATTTCATCGATTCACAGAACATAAGAACTGGAAGAGACTTTAGATCTCATGATACGGAATTATTTCACTTAGCACATGAGAAAGCTGAGACCCAGAAAGGTTAAGCTGGTAGGAGTTATTGACCATGTAGAAGAGTCTAGCCTTGAGGCCCTTGGGAACAATTTATGGGTTCTTTAGCACTAAGTGTGAAGCAGATTCTAAGAACTGATGTATTTAGGATAGACTAAAATTGAAAAGAGAAGTATAACTGTCTGGAGAAGAACTTAATGGTAGAAGTTCTTGTTTCCTTTCAGCTGTGTCTGACTCTTCGTGACCCCATTTAGGGTTTTCTCGGTAGAGATACTGGAGTGTTTTGCCATTTTCTTCTCCAGCTCATTTTACAGATGAGGAAACTGAGGCAAACAGAGTCAAGTGACTTACCTAGGGTCATACAGTTAGTAAGCATCTAAGGCTGGATTTGCATTCAGGTCTTCCTGACTCCAGGCCTGGTGCTCTGTCCACCGCTCCACCTAGCCTACTCAGTAACGGCAGGAGAGCAGAGCTTAATAAGCACTCATTCATTCATTATTCATCATTCATCCTCTCAGAATGAAAAGCAAATATCTGTTGAACAGTAACATAGTCAAGGCTTCCTTTATAAATCAGTTCAACTCAATTTAACAAATGAGTATTAAATTTCCAATATGTGCAAGGCAGCAGTGGGCAGTAGATGGAGAGGTGAGCTGCCTGGGTCCAACTCCCACACTGCTTTTGGCCTGGGGCGAGTCATAGAATCTCCAAGTGCTCCCAGGCTGTTCTCAAAGATTATAAACTGTGGAGAAGATGCCAGTCTGCACTGGGAGAGGGAGTCCATCAACGGAGAGCTCCTCCTGCTGATAAAGTATCAAGATGTGGCCTCTCCCCCTCCATCCCTCCAGCAGGAAGCATTGGAGATGCCAAGACAGAGATGAAACAATCCTTTCCCTCAAACAGCTTGTATTCTGTTGGGTGGGAAACAACTCGAGTAAATAAGAATTAGATACAATTTTTATGCCATCTGTGATCGTTTTGTTTTAGGAAACTTCCTACTAGGAGATTCTCTAAAATCAATACGGGTCCCTACTCTCCTTCCACTTCATGGCTGCCTGGGGCCCTCAGAGGTTCAGGAATTGCCCTCCATCCCATAGCCAGGGTGTATCAGAGGCAGGGCTTTGACCTAGGTCTCATGCATTAGGAGGCTGGCTCTCTGTCCAGTAAGGCATTTTGTCTCTGCCAGACAAAATTCCAAACAATTTCCAGAGGGAGAGGACATTAACAAAGGGCATGAGGAAGGGTCCTGTGCAGTGATGAGTCATGATCTGAAGAAAACTGAAGATTCCAAATGGCAGAATTAAACAGTAATCATGATCCTCCTCCCCTTCCTCCTCCTCCTCCTCCTCCTCCTCCTCCTCCTCCTCCCCACAGGTCAGATCCCAGGGTGGCCTGTGGACAGGGAAGGCTGCACAGATTCATGAGTATTATGCTGAAAATTATTTCCTGGAGTGCTTTGAATCCCCAAAACATGGTAGTTTGCACTAAAAATTCCTTGTGCTACCAGCCTATCAGAGAAATAATGGAAGTGAAAACATGATCATCCTATTTTAAGAGTGAAAGAAAGGGCGGCTTATCACATTTAAGGGCCTTAACCAACATGACTAACAGTAGTAGCGGTAACAGCAACGATAATGATAATTAGTATTTATGAAATGCATTAAAGTTTGCAGAATGCCTTACAAATAGTATTTCTTTTGATCCTTTCAACAACCCTAGGAGTTGGGAGTTTTATTAGCCTCATTTACAGATGAGGAAACTGAGGCAAACAGGGTCAAGTGACTTACCTAGGGTCACATAGTGAGCATCTAAGGCTGGATTTGAACTCAGACCTTCCTGACTCCAGGCCCAGCATGGTAATAAAGCCTTAGAACTCCAGCTCCCATTGGAGCCACCCTTCTCTCAACTACTCCTCGCTTGCTCTCCACATTCCACAAACTCTGGTTTTCCACAGTGACTGAAATTCTGTCATCAGAAACATGTCTTTGGCTTTGACTTCCAGCCTCCACGTGCACGAGGCAATTACTTCTGTGGGGAGCAAACGCCTTGAATGTATTTACAATAATGTGTTAGAGACTCAGAGGGTACTCTGTCTTGAGGAACAAGAGTGTTGGGTACCTTAGGGGCATACAGGGTGCTGAAAGAGGAAGGAGAAAGCATTGTAAAGAAGAAATTGTAGAGAACAAAGGACTGACTTCACCTAGGACCAGGTGCTCTATGATCTCTCCCCCTAGTTCAGGGCTCTCAACCATCTTATGATCTATATCTCAGTGGCAATCTGGGGAAGCCTGTGGACCCCTTTGTATAACAACTTTTTAAAATACACAAAATTTTAAAAAAAGGATTACAAAGGAAAAAAAATCTGTGAAAATGCAGCTATCAGAATATTAAAACAAAAACACAAGTTCATGGGCCCTGGGTTAAGATCCCCCAGCTCTCTCTTTGCTTTGAGGCTCTGTTACAAGTGGGTGGCATTCATACCCACCTACCACACGTCCTGGGGACTGAGTTTTGTTTCTCACCTGGGCAGGCCTCCCTCAAATTCTTAGAGCTTCAGGCTATTTCAGCAAGTGGGCTAAGTGGGCTGTGGGGAGGTTGAACCCTCAATTTACCTTACTGTACAAAAAGGAGTTCTTCAATTCATTCATTCGTTCATTCATTCATTACCTATTGTCGCCAAATCCTCTAGCATCCATAGCTAGGGAAGGCCAGAGACACAAACAAACAAATAAGTTTCCTAGCCTTTAGGCAGGCCAGGGGTAAGATATCACCTTGTTTCTTGTATAATGAGGCTAGCCCACATACTGTGAGTGGGAGTCTCCATTGAGGGGAAGGGGAGTGATTTTTTTTTAAAGAAAGTCCTGACTCATTACCTGCTAATTGGGCTCAAAAAATCAGGAGCAGGTGAGCCCTCTACTTTATTAATAGTCTGATTTGTCTCTTTCAGTGGTTTAGCCATTGAATCAAGCCCTTCCCTTCCTGGGGTTTGTGATGCTGTTGCTTTTAACAGGGAAAAGCTGCAGAACTCCATGGGAAGAAAAAAAAGATAATAAAATATTCATCTCCTTGGCCAGAGGCTGCAAGAGATCCCTTCCTCTACTAGAAGATGGAATCCAAAGTTACACACACCCACGGGCACGCACACAGGCACACACACACACACACACACACACACACACACATACAGGCACACACAAGCCGTACACCTTCTCTGCTGGTGTAATGGAGGAAATAAAACCCGACAACAACAATCCCCCCCCATTGCTCCCCTCCTACCCACCCCCGCCCACCCCCACCTGCATACACAGCAGTCATCCAGAGGACAGATGCATGCAGATCTGCTCACATTGCAACAGCCAACCGATGTAACTCAAAGCCCCCACCAGCCCACCCAGGGGAGACATTCTGCAAGGGAAGAATGACTCATAGGTTAGTTATACAACTTGATTTTATGCACTGCCCAAGAAAGATAGTGAATTAAGAGAGAGAGGCCTGGAAAAAAAAAAGGCTGGTAAATGGAAGAAAAAGAAAAAGCCAGGGCTGCTGTTACATTTTCAAAAGAAGGGAAGAAAAAAATACAAAAAAAAAAGTGAAAAAAAAAGAAAGAAAAACTCCTTTTATCATTCACTTGTCTGAGCCCGATGCAAGCAAAGAGAGAAGGCAAGGTATAGTGTTACAGCCCTCCATAACATGTGTATTCTATTACACTCGGAAGGCCTTCTCTTTGAGCTGCTTGGTTAAAACAACAACAACAAACCCTGACTGCTGGTAGTGGCTTTTAGGAACTCGTCCAACCCAGAATGACAGCCTCTTTAGTGGCTCTCCTGCCACTCTCTCTTAGGCACTGCCCTGATTTCCCTCCTGCTAACAGATCATGCCAGCCCACCAATCCAGCAGGCCTTCCTTCTTATGGGACTTGGAAGAGGCGTGGGCAACGTGGTCAAATATGGACATGCAGCTCTCCATTTGGGCAAAGAGTAAAAGAAAGGAGAGAAATGTTAGCCCATCATCTCAGGAAGGGCCCATAGCAATCAAGGCTGAAATTCCCAGGGCAGCAACAGCCTTGAGTAACCTGATCACTGTGGTAGGAAGCAAACATACTCAAGCCCACCAATGGAAACCTTTCATGGGGGTGCAGAGGTCTCCCCTAATTCCCTGGGGTGGGGGAGGAGCTGCTTATATAAAGGCAGTAGAAACTAGATTCTGGAGACTTTAATATCTTAGAATCCTATAAGGATATTAGGACAGGCAGGATGGGGAAGTGGACAAAAGGTTGGCCTTGGAGTAAAGGCTGGGGTCCATTCATCCTTCTGACACATACTAGCTGTGCTGTTGAATCATTTCAGTCATGTCCAACTCTTCATGACCCTGTTTGAGGTTTCTTTGGCAAAGATGCTGGAGGCGTTTGCCATTTCCTTCTCCAGCTCATTTTACAGATGAGCAAACTGAGGCAAATGAAGTTAAGTGACTTGTCCAGAGTCACACAGCTAGTGTCTGAGGCTCTCGTGAAGATTAGTCTTTCTA
>CM053589.1:160589270-160593013 GCA_028646515.1 Pseudochirops corinnae
AATTCATAGTTCCCCCAATGTGTAGTCATCTATGCCAATCTGATGAACATGAAGTAAAATTTCAGAGTTGCACTGGTTTTCATTTCTATTATTTCAGTCTCTTTTTAACATAAATGATGCTATAAGCAGTCAAGCAATGTGAATAAATAGTTCTCAAAAGGACTATGAACTCTTAGCAACAACATTAAGGGTTGTATAGAGGAGAAATGGAAATCAATACAATTCTGAAGTTTCCCCTAGCAAACTGTTCAACATGTCAAAAGTTGGAAGTTATAAATGATAAAAGTTCTATAGAAAGCTGGTACACTGTGGAGGAGTGAACTGGTCAAACCATCATGGGAATCAAATTATGTTAGCATTATAAAGAACTCCTAGCATTTTCCTGTGGACTTATTTTATATCCTACTACTTTACTGAAGCTATGAATGAATTCATTGCTAATTCTCTGGTGTTTTCTAAGTAAACTATTATGTCATTTTCAAATAGGGATCATTTTGTTCTTTTTTCACTAATGTTTATGGTTTTAATTTTTTTCTATTATTAATGCTACCATTCTTAGAACTATATCAAGTTATAGAGGGAAGAAGGAGAATCTTTGTTTTGTTACTTTCTATATTTAGTTAGCTAATCCTTCTCTATCATAAATAATCTCAGTTTTTGGTTATAAGAATATACATTTCTATCACAGTAAAAATGGTTCTCAAATGCCTGTACTTTTAGGGGGTTTAGCAAAAATCAATGTTTTATTTTGTCAAAGACTTCATTGGCATCTATTAATATAACTGTGTAGTTTTGGTTGTTCTTGCTTTTAATATGATTAATTATGCTAATTATCTTCCTAATGTAGATTTTTCTTGTATCCCTAGTAGAAATACAATTTGGACTCAACTACTTACTAGCTGTGTCACCCCGGGCAAGTTGCTTAACCCTTTTAACTTCTATTTCCTCCTCTGTAAAATGAGCTAGGGAAGCAAATGCTGAACTACTCTGTCTTTGCCAAGAAAATACCAAATGGGGTCACAAAAAGTCAGACATGACTGAAATGACTGAAGAACTTTATTTTCTAAGTGCTGGCATACAAAAAGAGATGAAAGATAATCCCTGCCCTCAAGGAACTCACAATCTAATGGGGATGACAACAAACAAACAAAAAGTACAATCTATCTACAGTATTGCTAGGAAGTAATTAACAAAATTTAAGAGGGGTTGTGAAAGGCTTCATGAAGAAGGTAGGATTTTAATTGGGACTGGGAAGCTAGGGAAACCAGGAAGTAAAGATGAGGAGGGAGAGTGTTCCAGGCATGGGAGACAGCCAGAGAAAATGCCTAGGACTGAGGAGTGGCCTGTTTTATTTGTGGAACAGTCAGGAAACCAGTGGCACTGTATCAAAGAGTACTCCATGGTCAGTAAGGTGTAAGTATACTGGAGAGTTAAGAGGGTGGGCTAGGTTTTGAAAGGCTTTGAAAACTAGAAGATTTTGTCTTTGATTTTGAAGGTAAGAGGTGGAATGGTAATTAGTAATTGGTAATTTGTATAATTGGTAGAACGATGAGTTTGGGAAATGGAATGCAACAGGTTGAGAAGAGTGAGAAGAGGGAAAGCAGAAGTGTCCATTTTAGTCAGACTTCTCAAGGAGTTCAACTACAAACAGTAGAAGAGATGTAGGATGATAAGTGGGGATGGAAGGATCAAGAGAGGGCTTTTTGATGATGGGGGAGACATGAGCATGTTTGTAGGTGGTAGAGAAAGAGCCAATGGACAGAGTTTATTAAATGTGGAGGAGGGGGAAAGGGATATAACATAATCAGACCTAAGCTTACGAAAATTACTTTAGTGCTGAATGGAGGGTGAACTGGAGTGGGGAGACTTGAGGCAGGCTCACCCACCAGCAACTATTATAATAGTCCAAGCACGAGGTGATGAGGGCATGCACCAGGGTGGTGGCAGTGTCAAAGGGGAGAAGAGAATGTATTTAAGAAATAATTTATAGGTGAAATATACAGGTCTTGGCAACAGATTGGATATGAGGCGGGGGAATTAGACACAGTGAGGAACTGAGGATACCATCTAGGTCTAGACCTTAGGGGACTGGGAGGATGATGATGCCCTTGACAGTAATAGGGCAGTTTGAAGGTGGTGATGGCATGGGGTGAAAGGTTTACAGGGAAAGGTAATGAGTTCAATTTTTGACATGTTGAGTTTGAAATGTTTATGAACATCCAGCTCATGTGACTGAAAGGCAATTTGAGAAGTAAAATTGAAAATTAGCAGAGTGGTTAGGGTGGGGTCAGTAGATTTGGGAATCATAAGCATAGAGATGCTTAATTAAATCTGTGAAAGCTGATGAGATCACCAAGTGAAGTAACATAGCAAGAGAAGAGAAGATTCAGGACAGCCCAGTGGGACATGGGAAGAGTATCTGACCTGGATGAGGATCCAGCAAAGGAAACAGAAAAGGAGAGGTTTGACAGGTAGGAGGGAAGCCAGGAAAGGTCCTAAAAACCCAGAGAGAAGAGAATATCAAGGAGTAAAGGGTGATCAATAGTGTCAAAGGCTGTAAAGAGGTCAAGAAGAATGAAGACTGAGAAAAAGTCAATGGATTTGGCAATTAAGAGACTGTTGGTAACTTTTAAGAGAACAGTTTTGGTGGAATGATGAGATTGGAAACTGGAGTGTAGCAGGTTAAGAAGAGTGAGAAGAAAGAAAGTGGAAGTGTCTATTTTAGTCAGCTTTCTCAAGAAGTTCAGCTACGAAGGGTAAAAGAGGTATAGTAATAGAGTGGGGATGGAAGGATCAAGTGAGGGCTTTTTGATGCTGGGGGAGACGTGGGCATATTTGTAGACAGTAGAGAAGGAGCCAATAGATAGGGAGAAATTTAAGATTAGTGTTAATACAGAGATACCAAAAGGGGTAATCTGTTGGAGAAGAAGGGATGGAATGAGATTGCTTGAATAGGAGAGGGGTTTGTCTCGGTAAGGAGTAAGGCCATCTCATCATGTGAGAAAGGAATGAAGGAAGAGATAATGACAAAAGTCATGACTGATCCAAATTGAGAAAGAGGGGAGAAGAAGGAGCTCAGTGAATGGCCTCAATTTTTATTCTGTAAAATATGAGGTGATATAGCAGGGGGCAGAGCCAAGATGACGGCGTAAGAGCAGCAACATATCACAGCTCTCACATAGCCACCCCAAAATACCCATAAAATATGACTCTAAACTAATTCTAGAACTCCA
Organism: Pseudochirops corinnae; assembly: GCA_028646515.1. Taxonomy (NCBI): domain Eukaryota; kingdom Metazoa; phylum Chordata; class Mammalia; order Diprotodontia; family Pseudocheiridae; genus Pseudochirops; species Pseudochirops corinnae. The sequence goes on from CM053589.1 coordinate 160,592,504, forward strand.
AAATGCACACAAATATACTTTCCACTAAAGTCAGCTCAGCTACAAGGAACCATATCAGCACTGCGAACTGAAACCAGCCTGGCCTGAAACCTCAGCTGTGTCCCAGGGGCAGCTGAATGCAAGGAGCCAAGCCCCGGGCTGGAGCTTTGGGTGAGTGGATTGGCGGCAGCTGCGGCAGGATCCAGAACTAGGTCAGTGGGGCTTGAGAGGTTGTGAGAGAAAAGTGGTCCGGCCAAACTGCCTAGAAGGCTGGGAAGTGAAAGGTGTAGGTTTTGCACCCGCCTCCGCATTGTTGCTTCAGAGCTCTCGGCCTGCAGACTGCAGGGGGACCAAGCGATTGTTCAGAGGCCAAGTGCTCTAGCATTGAGTAGCCTGGATCCGCATTGTGGTCTTGGGCTTTGGTCCTGTGGTCCGTCTTTATTCAGTCAGCTGGAAGTGGGGGAGGGACCCAGCAACTCCCTGAGAGCTCTGGCAACTGGGAGGACCCCAGCGATTTGGGACAGAGCTTTC
>CM053589.1:160593513-160613206 GCA_028646515.1 Pseudochirops corinnae
TAAATATTTTTGCACATATGGGACCTTTTCCCACTTCTGTAATCTCTTTGGGATATAATCCCAACAGTGGTATTGCTGGGTCAAAGGGTATGCAATTATTTATAGCCCTTTGGGCATAGTTCCAGATTGCTCTCCAGTCATCTCACAGACTCTTGATGTCAAACCTTTTCCCCAACCATATACTCTTTTAATCTAGTTTCTGATGAAGAGATGACCTTTCTCCTGACTAGGGCTAACTCCTCTATATGTACCCTGCATTCTCTTCCTTCCTGCCTCCTTCAGCAGATTAATAATAATAATAATAATAATGATAGCTAACATATATAGAGCAATTACTTTGTGCTAGTCACTGCATGAAACATTTTACTATTATCTCATTTGATCTTCACAACAACCCTGGGAAGTAAGTATTGTAATTATCTCCATTTCACAGATGAGAAAACTGAGCAAGCAGAGGTTCAATGACTTGCCTCATAACTATCAGATTGATAAAATTGATTTAAAAAGGCAGAAATGACAAATGCTAGAGGGATTGTGGGAAATTAGGTACATTCAATTCTCTCTTGAAGTCTTTTCCTACATCAAGGGTTGCCCATTGGGTTTTTGGACCTGGACATCTCACAGGTACTTCAGAATTAACATGTCCAAAACAGAATTCATTAATTTTAGTCACAAATCTGCCAGTCTCCTGATCTTCCCTGAGAGGGAGGGTTGGCAAATTTTATGTTGTCTTTGATTCCTAATTTTCAATGATCCTATAGCTACGATCCACTGCCAAACCTAATTTCTTCTCCACAGCATCTCTCAAATGCATTCCCTCCTCTCCATTAACACAGTCTCTCTACCCTAGTTCAGGCCCCCATCACCTCTAGCCTGGACTATTGAGATAGACTTGTATGGAGTCTTCCTCCTTAAGCCTCTCTCCACTCCACTGTGCTCCACATGTCTTCCTTTGCTCCATAGACTCTAATGGCTCCCTATTCCCTATAGAATCAGAACAAATATACATTCTTTTGTAGAGAATTAAACCTCCCCATAACATGCCTGCTTATTTTCTTTCCAGTCTTCTTATGCCTAACTCTACCTCACTCCCCATCTCATACATAGACACTCTGTGATCCAGTCACATTCCTCACCTAGGTTGTTAATTTCCCATCTCTGCATCTTTGCACTGATGCTCCCCATGTCCAGAACATATTTTCCTTTGTTTCCTCTACCTATAAGAATTTCCAGATTTCTTCAAAACTCAGCTTAAGAGCCACCTGCTACATGAAGCTTTTTCTGGTCCCCTAGAAGTTAATGCCTTCTCCCAAAACTAACCTGTAATAATTTTGTATATATTACATACATTCTTATATAGGCACATGCTATCTCTTTCATTAGAATGCATACTTCCTGAGGGCAGGAATCGGTTCACTTTTGTCTTTATATCACCAACATTTAACAAAGTGCCTGGCATCTAACAAGACTTAATGGATGTTTATTGATTGATTGGTATTGCCTTATTTGTATATACTGTCAAACAAGGCAAAACCTCATAGGGATCTGTTATTCAAGTTGATTTCTTTCCCCAAGTAGAACAGCTGGGTTCGATATCAGGACAACATCCCACACTAAAAAATATACAGATGGGAGTTAACCAGACCTCCACTGAGCCATTGCCTGTAGTCAACAGCCCAGTCCTTGGGAGTAGAATAGATGCTCAGTCTCCTTCACCACTGCCTCAGCTTCTCTGTCTGGAAAAGAGACTAGGCATCCCATTTGCCATCACCACATATGGCTTGCAAATCACTCTGAATGCCCGAGGTGGCACCTGTTAGGATCAAGTCCATTAAGCATTTCTACCACCTTGCCACATTACCTGCTACAGCTATTAGCATAGCATGAACACATGGCACAGGACTTTAAACACTATAACCAATTAGTTTCTTGGGGTGCTCCCTCTTAAACACATTGGATTCAACAAGAGATGAGCCTGCCCTAAAAGCCTTTCTTTTTTCCCCTCCTCGTTCCTTCTTCTCTAACAGCACTTACCCATCTGTACTTCTGTTCCGTGGCAATTCCCACCAGAAATGCTGTGAAACCTTTCAAATAAAATATTTAACGTGTAGATCTGGTAATTTTATGTTGTGAGTTATGAAGCCTTTATTTAGGTCCCACCTTTTATTAAACCTCAGGGTTCTCTTTCGGTCTCTAATGACATTACGCTGCCTCAGAATTAGACGGATTTTTACGGGGCGCTGTATTATTTGTTGTGACTTGGTAATGCTAATGTTTAAATTTTGAGTCCTTTTACTGCTGATTAAACCTCTAAAGACTACAGCCGAATTTCCACTTCACTGCAAGAACAGAAGAAAAGAGCACAGTTTGTACCAAGGAGATCCCTTGAAGAATGTGTATAAGGTTGCTGCATTTATGAATAAAGGAAAGTGTTATCATTTTTAATAGGAATTAAACAGCTAGAGGGAGAAATAGGGCAATGCTGTGATCAGTGCGAAGGAAAACAATCTAACGATTTTAATTAACTGTATTTTAATAGCTTTAGTTATAATTGAATAATTTAAATACCAAGGGAAACAGTTAAATCTCCTAAAAGCTTTTTTTTTTATTTACATTTTAAATACAGTTCACGGTGAAGAGATGACAGCCAAAGAGGACTGGGGGGTGGGGGGGAGGGTGGGAATAGCACTGATGTCTTCAGCAGCTGGGCGGACCAAGTGGATGAATTGGTAGGACTTCCACCACAGACCTTCCTAACCATAACCAAGCAGGCAATGCTCATAGCCCTCAGCTGCCACCATGGGAGGTTTATGAGGCATGACCCAAAATAAAACTCAATGTGAAGAAAACGTATTGGGAAGCCCATCATATCTTTGCCATCTCATTCCACTACCAAACTCCATGTAAGCCAGAGGTCACTGCCATCACACATAATGGACGTTTCTATGTCAGCTCCTTCTGTTAGAGCAACATTGGGGATATGGATAAGGATCTCTTTTTCCTGGAAAGTTTAGGGACTCTGAAGGAAACTATCCATACTGTCAATGCCTTCTCTTCAGTAAAGCCCTTGTATCTTTACCCAAAAGTACCGTAAAGAGTGAGAGAGGAGCACAGACCAAAAGATCCCATCAAAATAGCCTGGACTATCAGGTCTATTAGCTAGAGATGTTGATTCAAAAAATGGCATACAAGTAGGATACTTGAAGGGAAAGGAGCGAGGAGCTTTGGTAGAAAGGGATGCGTCAACAAGGGAGAAGAGTTGAGACAATGCATGTGATTGCACTAGAGACCTTGAGAATTTATTTTTCTAGGATCATAGTGACAGAAATAGAAAGCACTGAAGATACAAAAGAAATTTGCACCTGCCTTTAAGGAGTTTATATTCTACTTGGAGGGTGAGAGGGAAATACAAGATATAAACAGGTAAATAAATTCAGAATAAATGTAAAATACCTACTGCTGCTGTTTGTCCTTCATTCTCAAGGAGAACCGTGACATCAGGGATGTGATGCCATGACATGCAAGTGAATTGGATTTAAGTGAGGCCTGGCTGTGCAAAGGCAACAGCCTCATTTTCTCCTCCAGAGCCATCTGGATCCAGTGGCCAGATATGGATCAGGACAACTGGAGATGACCCAGAATACAGTGGGGGACCTTGGTCTTTTCAAGCTAAGGTCTTTAACAGGTCTCAGTTTGACTGAGGCAGCACCCATTCAGTGATTATGGCTTCGTAAAAAATGAGGCAAAGGATGACCTCCTTAAAAAAATAGATCTGGGAGGGGAAGACCCTCAGGGTTTCAAGTTCCAGAATGGAAGAAGACTAATAATTGAAGGGATCAGGAAAGGGATCACAGAGGAGGTGGCACCTGAATTGTTCACTGAAGGAAGCTTCTTATTCTTTTTGGCTGAGGTGATGAGAGAACATTCTAGATTGGGGGAGGGGAGGTGATGTATTCATGCAAAACCATGGAAGTAGGAGATGCAGTATCATATAAAGAAAAGAGGCCTCAGGCCATTTGCAAAAGAGAATGTGTGAGGGATAATAATATGAAATTAGATTAGGAAGGTAGATGGAAACCAGACTAGAAAGGGCTTCAAATGCCAGGCTGAAGATTTTGTATTTCTAATCTAGAGTCAGCAGCAATATTGAAGATTTTTTTTCTACAGGCGAGATAGATCTTTGTTTTTTAGGAGTATCTTTTTGGCAGTTGTGTACAAGATAGATGAGAGTGGGGAGAAAGCAGAAGCAGGGAGACCAATTATGGGGCGATTGCAATAATCCCAATGAGAGTTGATAGAGGCTTAAACCAGGACAGAGACCATATGAACATGGAGGGATGAATATAAGGGACAGGACTAATAAAATATGGCATCTAATTGGATTAAGGGTTGCAGGATAAGAAAAAGGAAAAGTCAGTTTCAAGGTTATGAAATACGTGATACCATTATCAGAAAGGGAAAAAAATAAGTAGAGTTAAATTTGAGGGGAAAAGCATGAATTATGTCTTAGACATTTTGAGTTTAAGATACTGACAAGACATCCATGAAGAGATGTCTAGCAGGCCGTTGGTAATAAAGGACTAGAGTTCAGGAGTGAGATTAGAACTTGAAATCTGTATCTGAGAATAATCTACATAGAAATGATAACTGAATCCATGGGAATTGACAGGAACAACAAGATAGAGAAGAGGACCCTGGACTGATTCTCAGGGGATGTCCACATTTATTGGATGGGGGGAGAAGGAAGATTATTGAGAAAAGAAAAATTAGAAGAAATAGTTAGACAAGTAGGAGAATTAATGTCAGAGAGGGTCCAAGAGAAAGCAATGGCTGACCGTGTCAGAAACTTCATAGAGGTAAAAAAAAAAAATGAGGGCTATGAAAATTCCTTTGGAATTAGCAATTAAGAACATCATTAGCATCATTAACCTTGGGAGGAGCAGTTTTAACCAAACAGTAAGTTAGAAGTCACATTACATTGAAGGTGGGAAAATGGATGCAGTGAGTTTGGAAAAACTGTCCTAGGAGTTTTCCTATGAAAGGGAAGAGAGGTATCAAATAACAGTCCGAAGCAATGACAAGATCACATGAAAATTTTGTCTTCTGATTCCTTAAGGGGGAGGAAGAGTAGGGAATATTTGCAGGCATCAGGATAGGAGCCAGTGGATAAGGGGATATTGCAGAAGAAAGGAAAAAAATAAGGGAGGTGACAAGATCCCAGAACAGACAAGAAAAGATGGGGTCAAGAGCATAGGGAAAGAGATTGGGAATTGGGAATTGAGAAATCCCACCTCCTGTCAGAGACTGAACCAAAGGATCACAGGAACCACCCCATGCAACTCTCCACTAACATCAAGTCAAACATGAAACAGGGAGCCATTTGGTTTCCCAGATTTAATGTCATGGAGAGCTTGTACTTCATTGAACCCAAATAAAAGAAGCATTCCCTATTGATGGAGAGGTTCTCCAGATGCTCCTTTTTATACATGAGATGATGTTGATTCTATTGATTCACAGACTTCCCAATGAGACTTATGGTCACTCAAGATATTAGCCAACCACAGGTGAGAAACAAAATGACCAAGAAATGTATGTTGCACCTTTGCCATTTGCTACCTGGGTGAACTTGACCAAGTCCCTGCATCTGAGTCTCCTCTTCTGCATATACAAAGATTGATCTTCACAATAATCTGGACAGATGGGTCTTCTTCCTATCATATGGGTAACAAAATGGGCTCAGAGCTTAACTGAAGGAGGAAATCAGTATGGCTTCCATTTTGGAAATGGTGGCAACTCAAGCTATTTGCCAATGCAAAATTAATTCTTCTCATCAATGCTTCAGGTGTTTGCTCTACAGCTGGTAATCTTGAAAGATCATTATCTCAAAAGAGTAAGGACTGGTTAACTAAATGGAGATAGGAAGATACATAGTGGGGGTAAGGAGCCTAGCGGTGCTATCAAACTCAAATAGAAATGATCCCTGTGGGCTGCATGTTGACTTAGAAAACCACAAATTAACATTATCTATGTTGTATTTTATTTTTATTTATTTTGGTAAACACTTCCAAATTTCATTTTAATCTGGTTCTGGAGAATCCCTACAGTTTTACAGTCACAAAAGGCCTAAAGTCTGTAAATGGATACCCCTGGATTACAGCATATTACCAGCAATCACTTATTCATATTAAGTAGTCAAAAGAAAATCTTTTTTAATTAATGTTATGTAAATGTTTGTTTTGTTTCATAAATAAAAAATAAATGAAAAGAAAAGGAAGTGAAGTATTCTAGTCCTGTATTGAGAATAAAAGATAATAGATCTATAGACCAAATACTGCCCGGTGCCCTCAAAATATTAAAGACAAAAGCACTAGCCACAAAAGAAGACTACCTGTAGCAGATTACATAGATCCAGTATGGAGTGTTTATAGAATGATTTGGTAAAAAAAAAAAAAATGACTAGGATGGATCTCTATTAATTTTTAATTGAATCTCTATCAATTCAGAGAACACCCATACCAATGGAATCCCAGATGCATGGAAATATTATAATATTTACTCTGCTAACAACATTTTGGGGAGAAGAGAAGGAAAAGAATGTGTAAAATATGATGTGTTCTAGTATATGCATCCCTTTGGGATTTTCCTGGACAGTGAGCACCCCCAAAATTTTTAGCATTGGGCATTATACACATATAAACAATAATGTGATTCAGAGTTGAGAAGGAACCTTGGGGATGGACCAATCAATGTCATCATTTTATAGATGGACAAACAGAGTTCTCCATTAGGTAAGTGATTTGCTGAAGTTCACACAGGGTCAAGAAACTGAGGTTCTAAAACCAGCTCATCCTCCATGTCAGTCAAGCACTCATTCTGTTATAACAGCTTGTTCCCTTTGATCCAAGAAAAGGGAATCAGGAAGCTCCCAAAGCCCACTTTCCACTGAAACTCACAAAGCTTCCTGTCTTGGAGAGAAATGGAACTGGGCTCTGTTCCCATCCCCACTTCACACCTAGACTGCTGGCAGAAATCCAAACCATGATGGGTCACATTAGAGAAAATAAGAATCACAAAATAAAATAGGAACTAGAAGACAATGTCCCTAAACCCAGAGAAACCGGGGCTGGTCTGATACAAGAGCTTCCAGCACCATTCTCGTTTGAGGAAACAGGCTGATTAAAGGGGAACCAGCTGTCTGGCACAGTCTCTATTAACACCTGAATCCACCCACTGCCATTCTCTCCAAAGGGCTGAAAGACTTGATAATTGCAAGAGAAGAAGGATCTAGTCTGCATTCACCTGGATAAGTAAAAAGAGTAGGAAAGGTCAGGACCATTCAATACATTAGAGTCTGAAACTCTTCTTGTCATCAGTGAAGGGCCCAAGAGAAATTAAGGAGAGGGAGGTAGGGAGGAAGGCTGAGCACAGGAACAAGACAGGTTTCAGTTGGGGCAAATCAGACTATGGTTTGATTTAGGAAGCCATTCAAGATCCAAGGATCTTTCTTTTGTTAAGCTTTAAACTCTAGACTTTTCTCAGCTTAGATTGAAATAAAAAATACAGATTACAAGATGTCTGAACCAGAGGTCTTAAAAATCATTGATTTAGATTTGGAAGGGATCATAGAGATTCTCTAATCCAGCTCTTATTTTAAAGATAAAGACACTGATATCTAGAGAGGTGATTTTGCCTAAGTTAACCTAAATATAAATGGAAAAGACTAGATTAGAGACCAGATCTTCTGTCTCCCAATATGGTTTTCTTTCTACTGAATCATGTTGCCGTGTAGTCTAATGTTTCATTTTTCCTTTCAGATAAGGAAATTCAGATGTAGAGCAGTGAAGGAAATGACTAGTCCAAGGTCACACCTGAAGGGCAGCATCAGGATTAGACTTCAGTGGTTTTATATTTTATTGGATATTTGCTTATCTCATCCATCCCTTTCCTTATACTTATTTTCTATCACACTAATTAAACTTTCCGCCATGATAATTCAGGTCCTCATTACCTCTCACTTAACCTATTATAATAGCCTCCTAGGGTCTACCAGACTTGTATCTCTTCTCCCTACTTCAATCCTTTCTCCATGCAGCTGCCAAAGTGATTTTCTCAAAGTCAACCCGTCAACCCATAATAAAAAAAAAAAAATTCAATGGCTCCTATTACTTTCAGGATCAAAGTCATACAATATACTCTGTTTAGCATTTAAAGCTCTCCATGATATAACCCCTTCCTACCTTTCCCATCTTCTTACACCCTACTTTCCTCCATGTATTCTGCCCTTCTTGCTGCTCCCTCCACACACCTCTCAATCTCCCATCTCTGTTCTGACTGTTCCCCAAACCTCAGAGTGCTCTTAGTCCCAACCTCTGGCTCTGAGGATCCATGGCTTCCTTAAGGGTTCAGATTAAGTACCAACTTCTTCAGGAAACGTGTCCTTAGCCCCAGCTGCCAGTACCATCCCCTCCAAAGTCACCTTCATTCTGCTATTTACATGCTAATTTAGCAACTAGAATATAAGCTTCTTGAGAATGGGGATCTATTTTTGTCCTTTCTTTGTGTATCCCCAGCACTTAGTGAGGTACCCAGCATGTAGTAAGTACTTAATAAATCCTTATTGATTATCAGTCAATAAGAATTTATTACAGAAAATTTGAAATAGTTATTTCGATAGTTGTTTAATGCATACATCTATAAATAGGGGATTGGCCAATGAGAGCCCAGTCCTTAGAGAATATGCAATATGTTCTGTCTGGTATTAACTGACAGAGAAGTTTATGGAGCCTGCCTCTGGGCATGTATAATGGGGAAGCTTTGCCATCAGAGCATATTCAGGTATACTGACTTTTTTCTGTCAGCTAACTGTACAGTGAAGAAAAAAACAAAAATCAAAACAAAAAACCTTTTAATCAGCTGCTGAGGGAGAACTGAGTATGCATACAAAAGTCATGAATAGATAAAAGGTTTTCCTCTCCCTAATAAAGAGAAAGAAATGCCTAAGCCTCTGGTAGGGTGGGAAGAGTATAGTGTCAGGAAGTAAAGTGCAGCTGTCTTTTCTCCCTAGCCAAGCCACTATGTATCTGTGAACTTGTGGAACTTCTTGTTTCTTCTGCCTCTTCTGTGTTGCCCCTTTCCTGATCTTAAGTCAGAGGTGGAGAACCTGTCACATGTGGCCTCAAGGTGGCAGGTTCCCCACCCCTGTCTTAGGTGAATGGGTATCAGACCAGCTCACAACTTTATGAGCTCCTGAAGGTCAGGTACATGATTATCATATGTCTATCATCTGGAACCCAAAGCAGAGTCTAGAGGTAGATAGATATACATCCAGGTAAGAGCTGAGGACCAACTCACTTGACCCATTTCAGCCACAGCCCATTGAAATGTCAGTGAAGACATGGTGTGTGTGTGTGTGTGTGTGTGTGTATGTGTGTGTGTGTGTGTGTGTGTATGTGTGTGTGTGTGTGTGTATAGGTCTGGTAACGTTGGAAACTTACTCTCATCTGAGTTGAAGAGGAAACAACATGTACATCTGGAGAAGTGTAGACGTCTTCTGAGCTTGTAGAGAGGTGACGTGATGTCTTGTAAGGGAGCCAGTGACGCTATGATGTACCAGAAAGTGGAATAGCTTTTCTAATGCTAGCCTACCCTCCAAATCATGGTATAAACTCAACCCGTGATAGTATCAAGACCATATCTGTCTCACAAAAGAAGCTGGGCCCCCTTCTGAGGATAATACTCACACCAATGAACTCTCTGATCCATCAAAGCAATGACATTCCCATTTAAGTAAATATTGACTGAAGAAAGATAAAGAATAAAATGAAGAAAGCCCTTTTTCATTGGGGACACATACCCACATCTGGTGCAGCAGCCAAATAGAAGGCTTTCCATCTAAAGACTTCCATGATGTAAGTCAAAAGGGGATGGTCAAAGGATACATGCATTTATTCTGAAATGGGAGCCTTCCCCCACCCTTCTCCACTCCATTCCACACTTTCACACATTTCTGGAAATGAGCTCTGCAGATCTCCACATGAGTTAATACCAGGGACAGCATCTTGGGCATGCTCTGAGGACTAGGCCCTCACTGTTTCTTATTGTCAGTCTCTCATTATCCATCTATAGATCTGATAGTATACTGATGTGGGTAGGAGGCCCATTGGCTAGTCCTTAGCAGAATTATGGGGCTCAGAAAGGCTTTAAAAAAATGAATCAGATAGAGCAGTAATGCCTAAATCAACAGGCTTTCTATTACCTCATCCCATAGAAGAGAGACTCAGGGCCTAACGCAAAGCACCCTGGACACAAGAGTAGCAGCAATGAAGGAAGGGGACCAGTAGGTCTGTTGCTAGAATCTCAGAGTGCTGATCTTCAGACCACTGTGAGAGAAAGAAGTATGTGTGTTTGTATGTGGAGGGGAGTTCGTGGGGAGGATACTGGTGGTGTTACAAATGATCCTTTAGAGAGCCCAACCTCACACCAAGGCATCTTAAAATCACCTTTACATTAAGTCAGCTCCCAGAGGTAGTCAAAGCCATGGATTTATGCGGAAGGCTGTACCAAATCTGGCTAGTTATCTATCTCTGATGTCATAGGCAGGGAAATACTAGGTAGTATCTTCCCTGAAGCAGGACTGAATCAAAGAGAGACCATGAGTATAGAGGTCTGGAAGTGTCCATAAAAGTATAGGAAGAAGGGATTTTAGGCAGGAAGAGAAACAATGGTCAACAGCTGCCTGTTGCCATCTTCTCAGATACTCTCAAAAAGACCCAAAGGATGAGTGGTTTTTTTGGATTATAGCATCTCATCTACAATATATCCAAACCTTTTTATATCCTGTCATTCACTTCATTTTATCCCATAAATGCTCCATATAGAATCTGCCCAATGTGTTGAAAGCCTCCTACTGGTGGGTATCAGTGTAGGACTCAGGTTGTGCATCTATCACTCCTGACTCAACCCTCATGGACCATGGAATCTTTGCAAGTACTTTGATTTTTTAAAATTATTTTTGTAATTAGCAAAAAATTGTTTTGTATCATATTAACACCCCCCATCCTGATCTCACTTTTAGGATATCTTGAAATTCAATCCCTCAATGCCTTAAAGCCTTTCCAACTTAACTCAATTCTTTGCATGCTTATCAAACAGTAGTAATCAGCAGGAAACTCTTTTTTGGCTTTTTAAAATTTATTTTATATTTTTCCTCAATTACATGTAGACAAAAAATTTTAACATTTATTTTAAAAAATTCTTAGTTCCAAATTCCCTCCCTCCCTTTCACCTCCTTGAGAAGGCAAGCAATTTGATATAGATTATACATGCACAGTCATACAAAACATTTCCATATTAGCCATGTTGCAAAAGAAAACACAGACTGAAAAAAAAGAAAGTTCAAAAAACATGCTTCAATCCAGCAAGAAATTCTTCAGCAAGCACATCATCCTTCTGAGTTTCCAAAAAGGGCAGCAGGAAAGAGTTGAAAACAGATAGATATTCTGCATCTACAACTAGGCCAGGTAAGAGTGTCAGGTAATGCCAGAGAAGGGAATTAATCACGATAGATGGTTGGGGTCCAGAAGTCAGTGTCTAAACTGCCTTAAATATTAACTCCAGGATTTTAACCCTGTTTGGACTCATATTTACTACAATTATTTCTATGATACTTCCTACTCTGTTTCTGTCTGAGTCTTATAACCAATCTAGACTAATCACATAATCACACAACAGTAGTTAAAAAAAAAGGAGAGAGGAACAATTTCAAGTTTAAATTTTGGGGTAAATCCCAAGAAGGTAAATGAAACAACAATCTTAACACCCATGGATGGAACCAATGAGCCCAAACTACCTCCCAATCTACCTGGAGATAGAAGGTAAATCGAGATTGGCCTTGGCCTTTTGCCCCAGCTAGCAGCAGCCCACCTCTCAGCCTAGGGACTCAATCTTAGCTCAAGTGTTTCACAGGTAGAAAGTGTTTGACAAATGCTTTATCATCACAGAAAAGCAGAAAATGGTAGCTTAACAACTTGTTCAATATATAACTATGACAGTTATCTCTCATCACTGAACCAGCGAGTGTACAGGATTCCACAGGAAAAGATTGAAGGAAGGAAGGAAGGAAAAGAGGGAGAGAGAGAGGAAAGAAGGGAGGGAGGAAAGAAGGAAGGCAAAAAGGAAGGAAGGAAAGGAGGCAGGGAAGAAGGAAGGAAGGGCGAGGACAGAAGGAAAGAGGAAGAGAGGAAGGAAGAAAGGAAAGAAGGGACAGAGGGAGGGAAGAAGGGAGGGAAGAAAGAAGGAAAGAAGGGACAGAGGGAGGAAGGGAGGAAGGAAAGAAGGAACAGAGGAAGGGAGGAAGCAAAGGAAGGAAGGAAAGGGAAGAAAAAAGAAAGGAAGGAATGAAAGAAGGAAGGCAAAAAGGAAGGGAGGAAAAAATTATTAAGTGCCTACTGTGTGCCAAGAGCTGTGTGCTAAGTGCATTATAAATAATCTCTCATTTGATCCCTATAACGATCCTGGCAGGGAGGTACAATTATCATCTTCATCTTACAACTGAGAAAAATGAGGCACAGTTTAGTGGCTTGCCCAAAGTCACACAGCTAGTAAGTGTCTGAGGCCAGATTGAAAATCACTTCTCTCTGACGCCAGCCACCACTGCCCCCCATCACCAAAAGGGCTAAGTCTGGGGGGGGGGGTTGCCAGAAGGTATCAAGAGTTAGAGTTCAAAGATCAGCATGGTCAGAAAGGGGAGAAAAACCCCAAAGTCTGCAAACCCTGGCCAAATGGAGTTTGTTACTGACACAGTCCTTTACCTTTGTGTCCGCTTCATTCTAGTGCTTTTCATTCCTCTTTGTGCTTCTCACCTCCCTGCCTTCTTTTGGATGTTACACCTAAACAACTAGGATCTTTCTGAATGATATAGAGATGTTTCAGAGTCTCAATGCTTCTAGGATCCTCCTCAAAGAATGACTGTCTAAGGTGCCTTACAGCTTCATGAGAGAGAGAGGGGGTGTGTGTGTGTGTGTGTGTGTGTGTGTGTGTGTGTGTGTGTGTGTGTTGTAGGGGGGGTTGGAAGGGGGAGGATTAGTCTAGAGAGAAAACAGAATCCATGCCTACCTTTTCATGGATCCTATAGGAGATTCATGGAAACTGGTATAAGACTAAATCACTTGGTATTGCTCCAGTGGAAAAATCACACTCCAACTGGTTTTCAGAAAATGTTTCATTTTGTCCTCAGCCTGCCCATACTGTGCATTCAGAGAGACCATCGGTGTTGCACAAGAAAGCCAATTCCTTGCACCATGCACCATGCACCATGCTGATTGATTTGGAAACTTCCTAGAACCCTTGAGCCCTCTGATGTCAAAAGATGATATTTGAACTGTCTCACAGTGGAGTCTTTTTGTCCTTTCTCGGACTGAAGTATGCATCAGGTTTCAGGAACCCTGTCTCTCCCCTTTATTTTTTCTAATTCCTGGAAAGCTTCCTCCATCCTGAGCAGCCTCTCCAGAGACACCCAGGCTAGGTGAGGGTGGCATTCATGAAATGGTGCATTTTGACAAATGATACAGTGCAGTCCTGACAAAATAAGTGTGGATGTTCATTAGACCTCACTTACTCTCTGCCAGTTCAAATGCTCCCACTCTGGGGAATGGCTTCAATCCACGATGACATCTGAATTACAGTGAAGCATGAGATGCTGGGTTGGGGCTGTGAAAAGGAATGTGCTCAGAGGAAATGATAAACAGAGGACAAAAAACAAGCTGGGTGGAGAAGTTGGTGGCAACACAGGCCAATGGACGGATAGGGAGCAGAGACTTGAGGCTCCCTCCCCTCCCTCAGGCAAGGCTGCTTTGTTCTTCTGGTACAATCCACAAAAGACCACTTCCTGCATAATAAAACCATCTGCAAGATACAGAACCAACCCTCCAGCAGCCACTCATCTGGTTCTAGCTTCAGAGCCATGCAGAGGGGCCCTTTCCCGGAAAGCAGAACCAGAGTGCTAAGGGTGATTATTCCCCTGTTTAATTCTTCTGCCTCTCCATTGAGATTGATTCCATTTTAGTTGGATTGGTCTAGCATAGACAGGCAAATGCATTTAAATCCTGAAGTTAGGGGAGGTGGAGGGATGAGTCCTTCAGCTAACAAACACATTCAGAATACCCAGCTTCCTTTTCACCTTCAACATTTTCATGCAAAGAAAATACTATGGTATGTAGTTGGGATGCAAGGAAATAAGCTGGCCAGCTGTGCAAACATCTGGAAGTGATAAGGACTAAGAGAAATTGGTGTCTGGATGAAAAAACAAAACAAGGGACTGCAGATTCATGCACCTTACCAAGGAGAACTAAGCTTGGCTCAAGCAGTTAAGACATTCTATATTCCATTCAGGGACCTAAGGTTTGGAGAGTGCAAAAGAAGCACCAGTCCCCTGGACATTTAGCTGGGGCAATAGTTGTAGAACGGTGACTTGGTAACCAAATTCCATTATCCATGTTTCTTTCCTCTCTTCTAAGAATTGTTAGTTCTTGGTCAGGGTTATAGAGAGTGGCTTGGGATTTGGTGGTATTATTGGCATGGAAACTCAGCTTGGAAATAAGTCAGTGATTCTTTCTTATGCAAACCCATGAGTGAGGAAAGAATGTTTACGGTCTTTTTTTTTTTTAAAGAGGAAAAAAAAAGTCAGAGAGAAAGCATATATGATCTGCATAGTATGACAGATGTCAACTAGATTGATGTGTGGTTTAGGAATATCCTTCTAATGACATGTTAGCAGCAGTTGGAAACAACTTGTCAGATTAATAGCAAACCTACACTTTTTTTTTTCCTCCTTTCTCCTCAAGCTAGTGGGAATAAGCATCACTGTATCATCCTTTCGTGTTCTTCTGGGATGGGAGGCAGTTTTCCAAATAAAATAAATAGCAAATCCTTCCCCTTCTCTGGATTTTTGTTTTCTTTTGAAGACATACAAGTGGTATTAGGTCAGTAAAACTAAGGAACAAAGAACCATTCTAGGAAGGACCCAAACTGAATCTTCAAGGAGATGATTCATCAATAAGCATTTATTAAGCTCCTACTGCGTGTCAGATACTTTTAAATGCAGAGCATGCAAAGAAAGACAGGACCAGAGAAATGGTTCCTGCCCTCAAGGAGCTTATGTATATGAATGGAGGAAACTTACACAAATAAATGGGTATATATGCCATAGAAAGAGCAGAAGGAAGAGAAGCTTAGAAGTGAAGGCTTAAGTGTTTTTCAGAAGGTAGCATTTGAACCAAAAGCCGGGGATATCAGGAGAAAGAGGTGAGGAGGAGAGCATTCCAGCCATGGGAGACAGCCAAGAGAAAGGTATGGAGGAGAGAGTCTTGTGTGATTAGACCTTCCATATTCTGATCAGGGATACTTCAACCTACATTTTTCTTTTTCATGTATGTAACAGAAAAAGCCTGAAATCAGAAGTTAGGAAAGTTGGGTTTTAGTTTTACCTCTGCTACTTATGAAGTGAAGGGCTATGGATAAATCTGAAACTGAACTTCAGTTTCTTCATTTATATATAAAGGTCCAAACCACCCTAAATCATTTTAACTTTGATACCTTAATTAGGTGAGTATATGTCCCGACTAGTCACTAATAAACCTAGACTATGCAAAAGAATCATATTTGAGTAGCCCAGAGGAAATCTGGTCATGCCCCAGAGTTGATTTATAAATTATTAAGCTAGTTGAGAAGGAATTTAATTTCAGAAATTGGAGCAAGCATGGATTTCTAGTTAAAATTCCTGAGAAGGAACTGCTGAAGTATGGACAACATGGAAAAGGGGCCTTGGCTTTGACTTTGTCCAAGTTTGTTCTCCCCAATCCTCTGCTTCTCTCCTCCCGTCTAAGAATTGTGAATACTTGGTCAGGGATGTAGAGAGTGGCTTGGGATTTGGTGGTATTATTACTGGCATGGAAATCTTGAAGATTTTGGAATTCCCATCTTCCCACTGGTATCTTAGTGGTGTCCCCATATTGTCTCATACTAGTGTCTGAATCAGGAGTCAGTGTCAGATGGCCACAGACTCAATATGTTCAAGAGAAACTTGTGCATCCATGAATAGGGGGAAAAGACGTCTAGCAACCAGGATCCATGAGTTACTCCCTTTGTGACCTACGCTTTCTAAGCTGGAATTCACTTTTCCCTGGAATCTATATTAATGTATGGAAGTTTAGAGCTGGAATTCCAAAACCCATTGGAATGGGCCTCTCTCCTCATTGATGGAGACCAATACCATGCCTGTGTGAGAGGTGGGCAGAGTTGGTGAGAGCAAGAGAGAAGAGAGATCCAGCCTCTTGGTTTTCTTTTTTTTTTTTTCCAATAGATGGCCTTTATGGAGAGTGGCAAACCAAAACAAATAAAATTAAAGGATCAAACATGTAAAAACTAGTTGTGAGAAATAGAAACCAATTTAGTTCTTAGCCTCAACACAGAAGGGTGATCTCAAGGAAGCCAAATCTCTTCCTACCCGCCACCCCCCAATCATGAAATAATAAGTCATATCCAAATCCCTATCCTCCCACTCCTCTAGTTCTGCCTCCTTCCTACCCCCCAAGTGGCAAAATCGTCATAGATCCTCCCTACAAAGTGTTCAGCCAGGGCCACATGGCACAAAGCCTTCTCCGGAACTCATTGTTTGTCAACATGAGGCCCCCAAACACCTCTGGACTCCTGTGGTAGTTTCTCCTCTGTGACTAGTAGTAAGTTAGGTTTCTGTACAAGCAGGAAGAAATAAGGGGGAAAGAAAGGCGGGAACAAGGGGAAAAAAATCTCCAGAAACTGTCCTCACGGGACCCCAAACTGCACGACCAACCTCTTTTGCGTCGACCCGGATCTGAGAAAGTGCACTATAGGCATAAGCAGCTATTCTGGAGACCTGCTGCAAATCTGCAAAGGGGACAGGGTCACTGGCAAGCACTTGGTGGGGCTGGCTGGTGAGTGATGGCAGTGGTGGCAACTTCTTCCAGTGAGTCAAGCTACTGTTCAGGACAGCCAGGTGGGTACTGTATTGTCTCGCTCGGTCCATGTACTCGTGCTGCTGCATGCCCTAGGAATCTGTGGCCGATACATCAATGATGTTGCTGGCTGTCTTGGCGAGGATAGAAGACAGCAGGGCCTGCTCATCCGTACGGGCTGCTGGCAGGCTGTGGTAGTTGGGTTCCGCTCCATTTAGGGTCTTGGTTGGGGGACTGGTGGAGTTCAGAAGTAGCTTCCGCTCCTCTCGTTCCTGATCCGAGTCCTCGTTGTCACTGCTGTAGCAGCGCCGCAAGCCTGGGGCCGGCTCCGGGAGCTCAGAGCTAGAGGATCGGTGTCCAGCAGCGGCTCTTTCTCGTCACATGACCCAAGACCGCGGTCCGCAGGCTACCCCCGACCGCGCCACCGCAACAGGCAGAATCCTTGAGTTTCTTCTAGAACTCCAGTCTCTTTAGGTGCTTCTGACTTCCAGCTTCAAGAGAGAAGATGGGTGATGCCAGTCCTCTTCAGGTTGCAAAGGGAGGAAAAAACTGAGAAAAAGCTGACACGAGAGGATCTGGAAGCCTCCATCATCTCGTTATTCTCAGCTTGCTACGCCAGACGCGTTTCCCTGCAAGTCATCCATCAAGATGGCCTTGTTATATGAGTTAGTCACAGCTTTGAGGTGGGGTCTGTGTGTGTGTGTGTGTGTGTGTGTGTGTGTGTGTGTGTGTGTGTGTGTGTGCGCGCACGCGGTGTGAGGCGGGGAGGGGTAGATGGGTTGGGGCTTGAGCCAATAGCATAGAGAATCACCCTTGACCGTTCAGGGGCATCTTAGTACCTGTAGAATCCTGAGGGAGAGTTGAAGTCTAGCTCTGGGAATCTGACTTGTCTATGAAAGTGGGGCTTGGAATGAGACTCTTCAGTCCAGTGCTCTGTGCCCTAGGGCACCATGTAGCTTACTCTGCAATCTGTGAAGCTCAGTTTGGGATTTTTTTAATGAGGTTCCAACGAGTTAAGAAGTATGTGAAAGCACTATTAGCTTTGAAGCTTCTCAAAGGAAATGCATTGTTGTTAATGATTTTGTTATTATCATTATAACTCAGGCTATAGCCTTCATTCTAATCTAATCCACAAAGCATTTATAAAGTAATGGTATATGCTAGACATCAGAGATACAAAGACAAAAAACAAAACACAAAACAGTTCCTGATTTTATGGAGCTTACATTGAATTGGAGGACAAAGACATAGCATGTAACACGTAAACACATAGGTATATGTGTGGTAATTTAAGAGTAGAGAAAGCACTAATAGCTGAGGGAAACTTGAAAGATTTTCTGTAGGAAGTGGTTCTTGAGATGAGCCTTAAAAGAATTCTAGGAGCTCCACCAGGCAAAAGTAAGGAGGGTGGGCATTCCAGGCATGAAAAACAGTATGTTCAAAGGTGTGGAGACAAGAGCTGAAATGTGGAGTTTGGAGGAATAACAAAGTGGCCAGGATTGCTGAATCATAGAGTGATTCATAGTCATGAGTAACGAGCCTGGAAAGATAGATTGGAACTGAATCTTGAAGGTCTTTTAATGTCAAACAGAAGAATTTGTATTTGGTCCTAGAAACAATATGGAACCACTGAAATTTATTGAGTAGGGAAATGACATGGTCAGAACTGTGCTCTAAGATTCATTGGCCATTATGGGAAGGATGAATCAGAGAAGAAAAAGAGCTAAGGCAGGTAGAACAATTGGGAAGCGATTGCAGTCATTCTGCTTATATGTCTCCATGTTCTGGTTCTCCCAAGTTTCATTCTCCAGATCCTATTTAGGGTTCCACATTTGTTAAAAGGATTAATTAACAGACATGCTTTTGGTTTTCTATAAAATGGTGGCTAATAGGAACTGAAGTATTACCAAGCTCAGAGACTGTCTTGGTTCCTTTCTCTTTTTCAATATTTTAAATTATAGATATAAAAACACAAGTAAAATTATGAAATAATGTAATTGAGAGAAGATAAAATGCTAAATAATTTTTAAAAGAAAAAAGTATGAAATAAATAATAACAATAGTGGCACCTTACATTCAATGTTGGGAAGTGTTTTATGTAGGTTATATCAAAACAGTCCTGTGAAGCAAGATTTGGTTATATCCATTGTATAGATGACAGAACCAAGAGAGGTTGTTGAATGAATGAATGAAATGAATTTATTAAACACTTACTATATGCAAAGTACTAGGGATACAGATAGAAAAGTAAAATCATCCTTTCTCTCAAGGAGCTCACATTCTAATGGGGCTGACAACACATATGGAAGGTTTCTACTTCAAGATGGAAAAGTCTCATGGTATTCAGGAAACAGGCAAAGCAGATAGTAATGCCTTTTTTTTTTTATATTTTTTTTTAATTTATTTTTTATTTACTCATTTACTTTTAATTTACAAGATTCAGTTCCACAATCACTTGGGTTTCAGATTTTCTCCCCTCCCTTCCCCCCCCCCCCATGGTGGCGTGCAATCATGTATAGGATCTGCAAATACTTTCACATTGTACAACAGTTTGGTCATATAGAAGGGCTGCGACCAGTGAGTGATCACTGGGAAAAGAAAAAAAAAAACAAAAAAAAAAAACCAAAAAAAAAAACAAAACCAGACATGAAAGGGAATGACAGCTAGTTTTGCTTCAGTCTCCATTCAAACTATAGTCTTTCTAT
>CM053589.1:160613706-160630893 GCA_028646515.1 Pseudochirops corinnae
TCTTTCTATATCTTTCTCTGAGTTTAGGTAACTCCTTCCATCTTGAGGTTTGTAGAGTTGTCTTTAGCTGTGCGTTGTTGAGGATAGTCCATTTTATCAGGGTTGGTCATCATATGTACGATGTGTCTGTGATTGTGTACAGGTTTTAGTAATGCCTTTTTAATATAATTTCCATTGATAAAATTAAATCAATTTCTGATATTGGACGATTTGACAATTCCAAGGACTTTTGTGGCAAGAACATTTTATCTAAGTGGTTGTAGTCCCTGTAGGACCAGAAGTCAGGTTGATGGTTGAGTGTATTGGGCTGGAAGGAATGCTATTCTAAAGGCTGTTGGGTTTAGAGTCCTGGGCTGTCCCCATCAGAGTCTGAGAGATGTGCCCAAGGTGGTGGTGGTGGTGGTGGTGGTGGTGGTGGTGATGGTTTGACCTGCCTGGCAATACCTCATCTTTGTAGCTCTCTCTCAGGGCACCTTGATACTTCATCTAGGTTGTTTGGGCTGTCCCATGGGTAGAAGTTGGTTGACAGTTGGTGAAGATGATTTGACCCTTCTCTGCAGAAGTTGGTTTTCTCAGTGATGGCCATGAGGGCTGGAATGGAATCATGACAGGTGGTCTTGGAGATGCTACACTTCCAGGGTTCTTGTGCTTAGGTGCCTATTGGTGGCAGTTGCTTAGAAGTTCTTGCTGCTGGTGGTGAGGAAGCTGGATCCCTTCTCCACATATTTTTTTTTCCTTTAGTGATGGCTGTGGGGGCTGTGCTATTAGTATTTCTGGTCATTGGGATGCACACATTGATATTCACAAACATCTTGGGGGCTGGTTCTGGACTGTGTAAAGGAAGATGGTAGTCAAGGTGGTGATGATGGTTTGACCTGGTGGTACATATTACCTCCTGTCTCTCTTTCAGTTAACATTAATGGCACAGATGAGCTGGCTTGCCTACTCTCTGTGTTGCAGTTGGTTCAGACAGATGAAGTAATTGGGATGGGGTCACAAAACTTTTAAGTAACTGAAGCTGGATTTGAATGCAGATCTTCTTGATTCCATGTTAGCACTCTAATAAACCAGACTATTTCTCAAATAAAAATACAAAACCTGTTTCAAAATCTTATCTCAACCTCTAGCCTTTAAAAAGGCAGAATTAAATTAATTAACAGCAAATAAGCAAAGAAAATACTTTTGTTCTTTGTCTTCTTCCAGGCCTGCCAGATATTCTTCCATTGTTTGTCTTATTTTCCTTCTTTCCTCCCTCACTTCCTTCCTACTTTCCTTTCCTTCCTTTTTTCTTCCTTCATTCTTTTTTCTTTTCTTCCTTTCTTCTTTCCTTCTTCCTTTCCTTCCTTCTGTCCTTCCTTCCTTCCTTCCTTCCTTCCTTCCTTCCTTCCTTCCTTCTTTCCTTCCTTTTTCTTTCTTTCTCTTCCTTCCTTTTTATTTTCTTTTTTCTTTTCTTTCTTCCTTCCCTTCTTTCCTTTCTTCCTTCCTTCCTTCCTTCCTTTCTCTTTCTTTCTCTTCCTTCCCTTTTATTTTCTTCCTTCCTTTCTTTCTTTCCTCCCTTCTTTCCTTTCTTCCTTCCTCTTTTCTTTCCTCCCTCCCTTCCTTCCTTTCTCTTTCTCTTCCTTCCTTCCCTTTTATTTTTTCCTTCTTTTCTTTCTTTCCTCCCTTCTTTCCTTTCTTCCTTCCTCCTTTCTTTCCTCCCTCCCTCCTTTCTTTCCTCTTCCCTTCCTTCCTTCCCTTCCTTCCTTCCTTCCCCCTTCCTTCCTTAATTTCCTCTTTCCTTCCTTCCTTTTTTTCTTTTCTGATTATATATCTGCATATATGCCAGAATATTTCTGAAATAAAATGAAAAATGTAACCCCAGCCCAAGTATACACACACACACTACATACATTCATCTTCATACATATATTGTATATATACATGCATACATACACATGCTTGTAGTTAGTATGTATGTACAATTCTAGTTCTGCTGATGCTTTTCAGAGGGGATTCTTTAAGGTTGAAAAGACCCAAGGAAATGATGCTTTGACACTGGAGTTGTTGGCATTCCAATAGGCAGAGGGGGAGGCATGTTGTGGAAGGCATAGTCTCCTTGTGCCACAAAGGTAGCTGCTTATTCTGTCAAGGGGAAATCTTCCCTGGTCCTAATGTACACTATCACTTATGCTGTTGAACAGAGGGGTGTTATTGCTTCCTGTAACAGTCTGTTCTCCTCCTACCCTGAGCTTTCATTAGGGAGATCTATGACTTCACAGCTGTTTCCCTGGAAACAAGCAGTGAGGCCAAGAGCAAAGAATGATGTCATTTTGTCTGAACTAGCCTTTCAGAGCTGAGTCCAAATTCAGGAAGCTTCCTTCTTTGAACCCTGGTCTTGTCAGAATTGGGGCTCAAACTGAGGGCAGGGCAGATGAGAAAGAGAAGGAAGGGACCTAGGTACTGCTGAAGCAGGGCTGGTGATGGGGATGGTCTTAGCAATAGGAAGATGAGGAAGTATAGACAGGTGGTCCATCATTTGCAGAGCGGTCCAGGAGTCAACAGGCAGATACATCAGCAGGGAGGTCTCTATGTGGTATCAGGGAAATCTGGCAACAGTAGTGATGCAGAGGGCCAAGCAAGCAGGTGGTTAGCATTTAAGAAACCTGGCAGTAAGTGATAAGGATCAGTCACAGAAGCTCTGTATTCCAGTTTTTGGTAGGGTCAGTACTAGCTAAAATTCAGTCTTTGAGGAACCTGGATTGCAGACAAGGAAGGAACCATGGTAAAGATTGAGGCCTAGGGGACAATGAAGGGTCCCAGTTACTAGAAGTTGAGTAAAAGATCATATCCTGCAGTACCTTCAGAGCTCCAAGTCTTGTTATTCTTATATTTTTTTCTAACCAGAAACTGGGTTGGTCTTAGACTTTGGCCATGGGGCAGGGGGCAGTGTTGAGTCTACAGAAAATGCTTAGGTGGTTCCTGCTATGAGAATTGGAGGGATGAGGGGGCAAAGGGGCTGCCGGTCAGCTATTGACATCACTAATTAAAGACAAAAAGGAAAGAGGGTGTAACTAGTCAAATGGATGGCTTCCCATGTAAATAATGTTCCCTTGCCAAAGAAATAGCATTTTCTTTGAATGCAGGAAGGCAGATGTGCCTCTTACCAACATGGCAGCCGGTTCAGAAACCCAGAAAATAGAGAGTGGGAATGCAGCGATAAGGCCTGTCATTAAGTGCCACGACTACAATGATTCCTTATTGGCCATAGAAAAGGAGAATGTGGTTGTCGCTCCTCCAGAAGCAATGACTTTCTAATTATGGAAGGAGGTGTCAGAAACTCTCATCTCTCATCAGTGACTTCTTTGTTACCACAGAGTTTTCTGAAATACCATTTACCAACTGGAAATTTGGGGGGCTAGATGGGGATCATTTTTCCAGAATGGGAAGAATGGCTAGTCTTTGAATGTCCAGGCAGGCCATGGCATCAAGGAATCCCTGGGAGAAAATGAAATCACAGCCCTGATCCTTTTGAGCAAGGACTAGAGAATGTGAGGATTCTAAGCGTCCTTGATCCATTCGTGATAAAGGAGACTTTCCCCCAAAGGTTGCTACAGATTTCATACCTCTGGTCTAAAGCAATAGCTTGAAAGCTGTTTTCCGTTGATCAGATACATTTAATCTCCTCCAATGGCTGTCATGTCTCCCAATTCCTAGAATTTCCAGAGATAACTTCTCCACCCTGCCGAATGAAGGCCAGTAGCTTGGGAAGAAAGATTCTACTATTCCCTTGACTCTCAGCCCTCTACAGCATTTTGTCCCAGCAAGTATTTTCCTTCTACTGTCGAAAATCTGGGGCAGTTGGAGAAGGAATTAAGCAACTTAACCATACTCATAGGTGGTAGTGGGGAGAAGGAGAGGGGTAGGAAGACTGAGAAGAGGAAAAGTCTCCACCAACTGCCTTTGATCAACCATCCCATCACATCTTTACCTCCCACTAGCACTGCAAAGATAGTCTGCGGAGGGCATTGAATTAGACGGCAGTACCTGTATATAAACCCCAACTCAAAAACCTTCCAGCTGTATGACTCTGGGCGACTTACCTAACCTCTCTGAGCCTATACAATGGGGAAGATGATAGCACCCACTTTATAATATTTTGGAGTGTATTGAGGGGGATGATAGACTACATGTGAAGTACTTTGCAAGTCTTAGCTAAAAATGTGAGCTGCTGTTATAGGCCTTTATAGGCCCGGCCGGACTACCCACCTCTTCCTTGCACATCCTTTGCAGGCTGCCATTTTCCTTACAAGACTGAAGCTTGAGATTAATTTTAATCTAGTTTTATTTGAATTTTTCATCTAAATGTGGATGGAGTAAAGCCTAGAGTGAGTTCCCTTTATCTTTCTATCTCCTTTGGAATAGCCTTGGGTATAAAGGAGGGAAAGGGCTTCTCTAAGAGTTGTTTGATTGGAAATCACAAAATGATTATTTCAAAACCCCACTGTCTGATACAATTTTGCAGGGAACCCTACAGAATAGGGTTGGTTACTAACCTCTAGCAATCAACAAGCATTTTGTATATACTAGTCCAGTGTTTGCTGTGGTAGCAGGGGAGAGGGTTACAGAAGAAGGTGGGGACAGTTGAGTTCTCTAAATGTAAGGCATCCAACTTATATGGGGACTTGGCACAAAGAATTAGAGTTTTGATCAGGTAATTAATCAAATCAAGTATTCAGGCATTGAACGAATGCTTACTAAGTGACCAGTGCTGTGTTAAATGCTGGAGGGATATAAAGCAAAACAAAAATATCCCCTGCCCTAAAGAAGCTTCCATTCTAATGGAGGAGACAGCAGGTTCATGCCCAGGTCAATACAAGATACATCCAGAGTAGATGGTAACATTGAAGGGGAAGTCATTAGTAGTCAAGTGGACAAGAAATGACCCTCTGAAGGACATAGTGTTTGCCAAGTGTAGATAAAGTAACAGGCACTATATGCTAAATACTTGGGTGATCAAGAAAGACATGGTACAGTAGGTGATAACTGAACTGTGCTCAGAAGGGAGATTCTGCTGGATAGAGGTAAGGAGGGGATGCATTCCAGACATTCCTTATTGTTAATTCAGATCTATGTCTATGTAACTTTTCATTGGTCCTGAAGCAACAAAGAAAAAAAAGCATATGTATTGATGAAGAGCCAAAGATTTGTCTCTTTGCTAGAATCCTCTTAGACCCTGGAATTCAAATGCGCTGAAACATCGTTGACCCATGCACTTAGCCTCATCTCTGGAGATGGTCTGATAGGGGAGCATTAATTGAGAGGATGGGAAATGGCTCACTTAATGGAAAGGGTACTTGTATTTCACCCCTTGGCCCAAAGTTCAAGCAGAAACCTACTGGGGTCTGTATCCATCAGATATAATTTGGAAACCTCACCAGCACTTTCTCGAAGATGAGCAGGGTCAATGCCTGGTGCCGGCTAAGAAAGTGATCAGAAGTTGCTATGAATGTTAATTATAATAAAGGAAGATCACAAGAGACCATATGGATACATGCATGGATAGATGGTAGTATGCTAGAGTCAGAGAGGAAGCCTTAGAGCATTGGGCTTGGAATCAGGACGCCTGGGTTCTAACTAGCTATGGAATCTCTGGTAGCTCACTTCACCAATCTAAGCATGAGATCCCACCTCTGTAAAATGAAAAAGTTGAGCATGATCATCTCTGAAGTCTCCTTTGGCCCTTAAATTCTCCATTCCAGGACCACATAACTCTAGTCCCAGACTAGTTATCCCTTTTAGTGGAGATTCCTAGCAGCTGATTGGTTCAACAGGGAGTCAGGAAGAACTTGGGAGTCAGGAAGACCTAAATTCAGATTCCTAACTGTGTGACCCTGGGTTAGTCACAACCTCTCAGGCTCAGTTTCCTCATTTGTAAAACAGGCATAATAATAGCCACCTCACAGGCTTGTCGTGAGGATCAAAAAGGATGTTTGAAGTGCTTTGCCAATCTTAAAGTGTTTTTATAAATGCCAGTTATTAAAGTGTGGGCATACGGGCCACCTGATACACCTGCAATACAACTGGGCACCAACATTTAACTTCATTCAATCAAACATTTGCATTGTAACTCATTATATTTTGTAATCATGTCACCTCTTTCCAGAGCTTTTAAAATGTATCTGCATGTTGAGATTAGTCAAACATTTCTTCCTGCCAAGCAGCGTATCCTTCTGCACAATATAAATCTTTTTCTCCCCTCCCCCCTTGAGTAGCGTTTATACACAGAGGTTCTCAACCTGTGGGTCCCGACCCCGTTGGGGATCGAATGACCCTTTCACAGGGGCACACAGGTCGCCTAAGACCATCAGAAAACACATATTTCCGATGGTCTTAGGAATCGAGACACTGCTCCTCTATCTGTCTCCAGGCAGGTCCACCCACATGTAGATACGCCCACATACGAGTATTAAAGGGTTGTGGCATTAGGAAGGTTGAGAACCACTGGGGCTCTGGACTTATCCTCCCAATCCTTAGTTGCACTGAGATATTGAATCCCAAAGGAAGACTTCATTTCTCCTTCAGGATTCTAGGGGTAACCTGATCGATTGGGGGTAGTTAAAGGTGTCACTACAAAGTAATTCTGCCATCAAGTTTACTTTTGGGTGCAACATAGTTGATGGACAATTCACTACCATGCTTTTGGGGCATAATATTTCAACATCCAGGTCAGTTCCCTGCTGAGACAAGCAGGTTCCTCCTCGTGGCTCACTCTCCTCTTAGTTCAGCTGCTGATGAAACTCTGCTATGGATTCCAGTTCCTGGATCCCTGATGGTTTTTCCCACCATTTGTAGCTTTCAGGGTCCTCTGATCTCAATACTAATTCACTTAGGACCAGGAAAAAATGAATACAATAGAGACAGAAGAAACAAAATTTAAATCACATAGCACCAGGTGGGAGAATGGCTCTCCTCACCTCCTCACCAGTGGCTGCTGGCTTTCCATTGTCCTCACTTGAATGCCACTAGAGAGAGAAAAAGTCAAGTTCCTCGACTGGAACTTTTTGTCTATACTCTCACTTCCAATTCAGCTGTCAACTCAAAGGTTTTTCATCCCCTGAAGTAAATGGACAGTAACCAGCCCCAGATTACCAGTCATGGCCCCCTGGGTTTGGATCCTCAGAAACAGGCTCACCAAACCTCCATGTATGATTGCAACAAGAAGAGAACACTGAGTATGTTCCAAGGATTGGATTACCATTAGCCAGTCATTAGTCAATGAATATTTGTTAAAAGCCTACTGTGTGCCAGACTCAGCCGTCCTGTGACTTTGGTAACCAGTCTACTCAGCTTTGCACTAAATTGTCCTAAATATACTATGAACATCCCTTGACTGCTTTTCTCACCCTTAGCAAGCAACTTGAGGGTACAGACTGTTTTTCATTCAATCTTTACATCACCAGCATCCATCATAGTGCCTTCACTATAGCAGCCTTTTTGAATCTAATTGGATTAGTATCCTCAACAGGATAGAGGGAAAGGCAAGAATAGTTCTTCCCTTTTTTGATGGAAAAAAGGGAAATGCAAAGAGGTTCCTCACCTTAATCAAACTAAGCTGGGAAGAGGATTGATTATATTCTCCTGAAATAAAATAAATTCTTCTTCCCTTTAAGAATTCTCTTCTAAGTCATAGCTGATAGATTCCGATCCCAAGAACCTTTCCCTTGAATTATAGGTCTATGGGTGAAAAGAAAAGATTCTGCTCTCCCACCAATTATAATAGCCATTTCCCATTTTTAAATAAAGCTTTTCTATCAAGGTCATCTCTAGTGATGGGGCTGAATGAATAGGAGAATGATGTTTCAAAATGTTGGAATTCCAAGGTCTAGACAACTGCATGAATGAATGTCAGTGAAATGAGAAAGCATTTGCTAAGTACTAGGGGTTCAAATTCAAGCAAAGAAGATAGTCCTTGACCTCAAAGAGCTTATATTCTAAAAGGGAAAGGCCACACATAAAAGAGAGGGGTGGTCAGGGAGGAGTGTCTTGACCAAGAAAGAGTCAGATTAAGTGGTCATTGGTAGTAAAGGACAAACTGACATAGCTACACCAAGAACATTAGTGCTGATTTAATTATGGTCCTCAAAGCCAGAGTTTGAAGGCAGAAGGGGAGAGAGCAAGGAACATATGCCCACAATGCCATGATGTGAAAACAGGCAGAAAGTGATGTGGAGGGTCTGAGACTGGGCAAGGTAAAGATGAATGGTCATCAGTCAGGGCCCAGTGGTCACTAAAGTGCCTCCCAACAAATAGTCAGTACACATTTTATATTATGTGTAAGGCACAGGGCCAGGTTCTCTCAAGGAGTTTATGTTATAGTTGGGAATTCAAAATATACATCTGTATTGTTACTTATCTCTTATCATATCTCTATTATAATAATAACTAACATTCATATAGCACTTTGCAAAGTATGGCACAGGCATTGGTTTCCCTATTTTCCAGATGAGAAAACAGGCCAAATGAAGTTAAATGCCTTGGCCAGAGCCACACAGCTAACAAATATCTGAGGTAGGATTTGAACCCAGATCTCCATGATGACTAAGTCCTGGGCTCTATCTGTTTTGTTATGCTGCCTCTGCATGAAGAGCTGGATATAGGATCATAGGTCTACAGTAAACATGAATATTTATATCTTTAAGATGTACCATATTTGTCAATCCCTATATACTCAACTTTGAACTGCTGATGGGGTTCATCTGCTCAAGATGAGCAAATGCTTTCTCATTTCACTGACATTCATCCATGCAGTTGTCTAGACCTTGGAATTCCAATTCATATAGAGTTCTATATGCTCAAGAACAATGGTCTGAGTGACATAAACCAAGAGTTCGGTAAGATTTCAGGGGAAGTGAAGATCATTTTGTTGAAAGAATGAAGAGGAGCTATATAATGGTCTAGCGGCAACCACACTGACATACCCAGGACAGCTGCTAGCACAGGTTCTTAGATATGCTTTACTAGGAAAGAGCTGTTTAAGGGGTCAACAATCTTTTTTAATTACATTCACTAGTGCAGGGGAAAAGTCAGCACCATGAACTTCAGAGAAAATACAAACCAACAGACAGGGCTCTGACTGCTTGATTGAACTGTACACTTTACATACATCCCTAGATTGAGAGCACCTTTGTATCTGAGCAGTCAGGGAGCTTTGAACATAGGGCCACTCAGAATCTCATCCAGGGAATCACAAGAACCTTCTCATAAGTGAGACCCCAAGCAAAATATCAACTCAGGGCATATAAACATTTCTCAGAGCCAGAAGGCATCACAACCCTCCTGACTCAGTGCCTAATTAGAAATTGGCAAAAGATGTGAAATCCTTCTTATAAGCAAGCCTCCACTAAGGAAGCTTCCCTTAATAGCATCCACTTGAGGCCTATTAATGGGTCAGGAAGATCTTAAATTCCATTAACCTTACAAATGGTGCTGCCATTTGAGCTGGGATAAGAAGGTGGCCAAGAATTTGGTTAAGTGGCAAGGAGGAGGAAAGCTACTCCAGGTAGGGATATTAGACTGAACAGAGACGCAAATGCCCATTAGGTGTTTGAGAGATAAGGAGTAGACTATCCTGGCCATAAAAAGGATTGGATGAAGAGAGCAGGGAAAGAATCAAAGCTGTACTCTGTTATTATCTGATGTTCCCCCCGCTTTCAGACATCAATGACCCTCCTCCATAAAACAGAACAGAAGTTTTCTTCTTGTAAAGTTACCTCCTTAATTGATGCCTTAGATACAGATTGTAATTGCTCCTTCCTTATGTGTCATTTAACTGATAGTCTGCTTACTTATCTATTTTCTACATTAACCATCCCTGTCACCTGCTCACATTTTCAGGCTTTTCTGCCACTGCAGGGAAGTTTTAGAGACTGATGTTTGAAAAGGTACTCAACCCAGATTTGGGACTGGGAGGAAGAGAGAGCACCAGGCAGTCAGAACTGTACAAGTGGATGTAAGAGAGAGCCCTGACAGAAAGGGGGCAGGGAGTAGGGTCAAAATGTCCTGTGGCTCATTGAGGACAGGGCATCCTTTCCAGCAGAGAGGCAAAACCAGCCTCCATTGGGCTGTTTCCGCACCCAAAGTCAGGAAGGGTTGCCTCCTACTACCAAATGGACCTGCATTCCTTATTTCTTAATCTTAAATGGAATGGAAATTTTCCTCTGACTGTAGCACTTAGCAGAAGGGCAAGCATTTTGGAGTTCTTACTAATGGAACCCTTTCTCTCTGGGTAGCAAAGGGGGATGAATTACTCACATTCAGCCATTTGCAGGAGATGTGTCGTGGAAGAACTTTAACCATTTCTCACCATGTTCTGCTATACTTTAAAATATTGTGTTGATTTCTCTTATTTTCACATTACCTACATTTTCCAGTGTATCCATTCCCCCCTCCCTCAAAGAGTCAGTCATTTTAACAAAAATAAATAAATAAGAGGAAAAATTCAGCAAAATAAAAAAACCTTACACATATTTATATATGTGCATATACATATATACATACACATATGTATATATAGATATACCACATATATTTATGTATATATACATATTTGTTTATGTATATATAGTATATTTGTGTGTACACATATCTGCCAAGAAGTAGGTTGAGTTATCTTCATATATCTCTTCTTTAAGGTCAGGCTGGTCAATAATTCTGTAACTCTTAGCATTTGGTTGATGTTCTACTTATATTGTAGTTATTAAGCATATTGTTTTCCTGGTTCTTTTTTTTTCCATATTGCATCAGTTCTCAATTCTTCCCAGTCTTTTCTGGATTCACCACACTCATCATTTCTTATACATTCATATACCACAATTTCTTTAGCCATTCCCCAGCTGGTGGGCATCTACTTTGTTTCCAGTACAGAAAGGACTGCTATATGTTGGTGTATATGGGGTCTTTCTTTTTTTTTATTGACCTCCTTTCTCTGTTGTACATGCCTGTGCTTGGGACTCTAGCTGGGGATTTATATCCAGGTGAACTACAGCTAGCTTAGCACGAAGTACAGATGCTGATATTTTTCAAAAAGGAAAGGATTAAGGTCAGGAGGTGGAGTCAAGACTGCAGAAAAAAAAAAGATAATTAGACTTGAATTTCCAAAAAACAAAAACAAAAATGCCCCCAAACCTATAGCATCTTCTATTCTTTCCTCTTTGGGGTCTATCCTCCACACCAGAGTTGTCAAACACACTGCCCATAGGTGCCACATGGCACCCAATACTCTCTAGTATAGTTTGAAATAGATTAAAATGTAAATGGGAAATATTTGACCAAAAAAAATTCAACAAAACACATATACTATTACATTTTAGAATCAAGTCAATTTGCATCCACAGGGATCCATATATATAGATTAGAAGTCCCTTATTTATATTTTGAATTCACCACCACTGAGTCCACTCCTGCCAAGATAATCTTCCTAGAACATGAGTCTGATTCTGCCACTCCCAGGATCAAGAAGATTGAGGAGTTCCCTGTTTCCTATGGAACAAAACACAAACTGCTCAGTTTGACATTGACAATCTAACTCCAGGCTACTCTCCAGGACTATTTTTCTTTGCTCTTCTCCACACAATCTATATTCCAGCCAAACTGGTCGCCTTAACTGTCTCCAAACTCCGAACTCCTCATCTCTGGGTTTTTGCACAGGATGGACCCCATATATAGGATGTGTTCCTCCTCAGTCTTCCTCCTAATGCCCCTTATTTAAAGGGGCATCTCCTAAGGAAAGTCCTTTACTATTACTGAGATAGCCAGGTGATGCAGTGGCTAGAAGACCCAGCCTGCAGTCAGGAAGTCCTGAGTTCAAATCCGGTCTCAGACACTCACTGACTGTTTGACCTTGGCCTAGTGATCTATTTACCTCAATTTCCTCAAATGTAAAATAAGTGTAAGGATAGCATGAACCTCACAGAGTTGTGAGATTGAAATGAGATGCTTTTTCCTTAAAAAAGGTGTTTAGCTCTCATGGCAAGAACTATACAAATGTATATTCCTTCTCCTTAAATGCTTTTTCCCTCCTTCTCAAATTATTTTGTATATTCTTCTCTTTTTAAAATCATACCTTAAGGGCAGAGTCTATACGTTTCTTTGTTTTGTCTTTGTATCACCAATCTAGCACATTGTTTTTCATATGTTGTTGCTCAGTTGCTTCAGAAAACCCGTTTGGGGTTTTCTTGGCAGAGATGCTGGAGTGGTTTGCCATTTCCTTTTCCAGCTTATTTTGTAGGTGAGAAACTGAGACAAGCAGGTTAAGTGACTCGCCCAAGATCACACAGCTGGTAAGTACCTGAGGGCAGATTTTAACTCAGGTTATGTTGATTCTAGACCCAGTGCTCTAT
Organism: Pseudochirops corinnae; assembly: GCA_028646515.1. Lineage (NCBI taxonomy): Eukaryota > Metazoa > Chordata > Mammalia > Diprotodontia > Pseudocheiridae > Pseudochirops > Pseudochirops corinnae. The sequence continues at coordinate 160,626,084 of CM053589.1, forward strand.
CCCCTGATTCACCTAAGCTGCCTCATACTTTTCATATCATAGGCACTTAGTAAATGCATGTTGGATCAGATTCAATTGGATTGCATTGGTAAAAGCTGTAACCTGGGTCTCAGTCCTATTCAGTTAATGAGAAGTGTAGTGTTACGCTTTAGACCAAGATCTTCCCCTTTCCAAGCCTCAGTTTCCTCATCTGTAAAGTGAGAGATTTGGGCTAACCAGCCTCTAAGGTCCCTTTTAGCTTTAAAATTCTGTTATTCTATTCATGTCTTTTGGAAACTGGTTGCCTGCGTGATAGCAAACAGCCCTGAATGGAATGACATTGCAAGGCTAAGGAGACTGACTGTGAATTAATGGATGCTTCACAGCAGGTGTGGGCTTGGCTCTATCTTAAGAGAGTTAAATTGCTACTGTCCCTCCAGCTGTGCTGGGCTACGTTGAAACAAGCAATTGATAATCTCCATCAAGATCAATATGTTGGTGCCGGGATAGAGGGGAACTCAACAGAATTTGGGCTTTTCATGTGTACAGGTTTGGTCAAGGTGATCATGTCCCTGCAGGTGGAACCAGGTCAAGGGTACCCATTATTAAACTCTGGGTCCCTGGAAGGTTGCCAGTTACCTCCCTCCTGCTTTTAGATTCAGCATGCTTTGTTGATGCATTTCAAATAGCACTGGGGTTTGGATTATCTAAAATGCTTGCTCATAGCCAAAGCTTTCTGTTTTACTCCTCTGCCACTGGGGCTCAGCCTCTTCAGTGAGGATGGGCATGATAACATGTAGGAGAAACATGGTATGTGCCTCTATTGGTCAAGGACTCATGACAATGGCAGAGACAGCCAGAAGAAGGTGAAAGACAGGTGTTTCATGTTTATCAGTTGGTTGGCCTCCATCATTACTTTCTGTAAACCTAGGTGGGGGTAGGAAAGGAGGGAGAAGAAAAAGGGATGGTGAGAAGAGAGGGGGAAGGGAAGGAATAGGGTTAGGGAGAGAAGAGGGCAGTGGGATGACATACATCCTGCCTTTCCATGAATATGACAACCCAAGGATTACAATCTTCACTCGTTTTTCATACCATGACTATTCTATGGATCAGTGATCTCAAGAAGGTACTTCATCTTTTCTGACTCTTCGTTTTATAGGTGAGAAATCCAAGGCCCAGGAAGTACAGTTATCCCTTTCATATCATGACTTTTTCCGTCATGATTTTGAGGTTTTGATATATCGCAGATTGGCATAAGAAATTAAATGGGAATTTTTGAGGAGTTTTGCAAAAGCTACAGATGATACATGAAGGCCAGCAGATGACACAGAAAAAAACTGGAAACTCAGACATTCATAAAAATATATAGTATTGTGTAATACAAACATATTTTATCTTCTAATAACATAATTCACACTTCTTCTCTGGTGTGAAGGGAGGGCCAAAAACTTTTACATGGATTTTCCAGATTGCAGGGGCACTGGTGAGCATGATAATTCTGTTTTGCTTCAGAAGTCGCCATAGTATTAATTTTGTTGTAGCCCTTGATATGATCCTTATACTGACCATACCAAAGACCAAGCTTGGCAAGAGTTGGGGAAGAGTTCTGGAGGCCTCAAAGATAAAGCCAGTACCTTTATAGTTTAGCTTGGGGAGAGGGAAGGGTGTCCAAAATCCCAGGGACACCATTTGTTCCTACAAAGGGGAATGAGTACCTATGTTCTATTAGGGGTATAGAAATATTCATGCTCTGATTGGAAATTGCTTCCCCCAAACCACTTCCATTTAGAAATGGCTCCTTTGTGGCACAACTGGAGAGATTTGGTTCTGTTTGCTACATAGGTTGGGGGCATCCATTCCCAAGCCTTATTTCTATTGCAAAGCATGTGAATCTCTGCTGTGGTTACAAGGATACAGGGAATCTAGGTGATCTTGATAGGGAATCAAAACTGTCACCAAAACCCACTTGTGCCGAGCTAATAATGCTATCTAAAAGGAAGTGAGGTTAGAACGATAGAACAAGAGAATGTTGTAGACTTTGTCAAATACTTTGTTGAAATCCTGGTATACCAAGTCTTTCATGTGTATATTCTCATGGATAAGATGGACAGATGTGGGTCAGACAAAATGGCAGAGTGAACAAAGTTTTAGTCTTGGTGTCAGGATGATCTGGATTCAAATATTGCCTAGAATTTTTTTGAGCATATAATCATGAAAAAGTCAGTCTTTCAGTCAGTCTTCTTATCTATAAAGCAGGGATGGTAATACAATGATATTTACATCTCAGAATTATTGTGAGAAAAGTACTTTGTAAACCCGAATGCTCTATTTAAACATGAGTTATTACTATTTCAAATTGGTTGTGTGATCAGAACCAAGGAATGGATAATAGAATATGGCATGATATCATCCCAGCTTTTGCCCATGAGTCCAAAATGAGCCAATATGGTGGAAGATCTTTATTGTCCTGCTACAAGGCTTCTTCTCTTTAACATTTTCATTAGTGAGTATGATAATCATAGCATCTCAGATTTCAGCCTTTATCCAATTTGTGGATGATAGGATATTGGAGCCTCACAAAGTCCTGTTCTGGTTCATTATTCTAGAAAGGAAGGATCCTTTGTTTTCAAAGGCAATATCAATAAAGGGTAAGTGTCAGCACAGCCTGCCATGTCAGAGAGGTTTTGAGTATAGTTCTAGGATCTGAATCTGCTTCCAAGGTCCTCCTTACCCTTGGCTGGAAATAGAGAGGATCATAGTCAAATGACTGCTCAACAGGTGCTAAATGTTTTGACCATGGTAAAATGAAAAATGAAAGAACAATTTTAAATGGTTTCCATTCCAATGTAGCCTCCTTCTGCTCCCACAGTGAGGCTGCAAGGAATTAGATTGTTTTTAGATCTTCCATAGACATGAACTTAATTGTAATGGATAGAGACTGGACCAGTGATTTCATCAATGTAGAAGACTCCCGAGTAAGGAAATCTCCTTTACCAAAGTCCCATTGCCATCTTCTCTACAACTTATCATCCCCAAGAGTTGCCTAGAACATCTAGAGGTGAAAGACTTTCCCAGGGTCACATAACTAGTGTGTGTCAGAGCTGGAACTTGGATTCCAATCATGCTACCTCTCTAACTTCTGTATAGGTTCTCTAAATTTGCAATCTTTGTTCAATGACCAAAGAAATGGACATACCATTAGAAGAGTTCAGATATGTCACAATTTGTATTCTCATATAAACAGAATAATAAGACAAAAGAATAATCACTCTTAAATTCTGCTTAATAATAGCTAACATTTATATACTATATGCTATATGCCTGACTCTGTGCTAAGCACTTTGTAAATATTATCTCATTGACCCCCACAACAACTCTAGGAGATTGATGTTAATATTATCTCCATTTTACATTTTAGGAAGTTGAGGCAGACAGGTTAAATGACTTACCCAGGGTCACATGATTGGTAAGGGTTTGAGGTGACATTTGAACTCAGGTCTCCCTGACTCCAGGCCCAGTGCTCTATCTACTGTACCCCCAAACAATTGCATTGGTAGAGTTATTTTTATCATATACCCAAAGAAACTAAGAGACTTTCCTTAGTGGGATACTTGTTCATCTTGCTTTGGAGTGTTCATGATAATTAAACAAAAAAGAATAATTATTATTGTAATTACAAGGACATTTCTATAGCTCTTCAAGGTTTGTAAAGCACTTTGCACATTAACTCATCTGATAAAGCTAACTGCAGCTTATGTTCCAACATCCCTTGTGAATGAGGAATATTTAGAGAAAGTCTAGGGAGTACTTGACAACATCTCCCAAATCAAGTTAAACACAAACTTTACTATTCAGTGACTTCAATATGAAAGTAGACACAGTGGAAAATGGAGCAAACTAATGGAAAGTATGGTTCAGGTTTGATAAATGGAAGAGGCTCAAGGTTGGTAGACTACTCAGTAATCCTACACCTGTATCTTATGGCTACTTTCTTTCAGAAGAGAGTCAGAAGGCACTGAGCATGGAGAGCATGGAGGAATACTACAAAAATAAGATTTGACTACTTCTTAATGGACAGGAAACATAGATTTATTGAGGCATGCTGCATATCAGGATCAGTTGTCTATTCAGTCAGAACATATCAACTAATTGGACTAGAGGTCAAAATCAGTACCAAATTAGAAGAAAGTCGAAGAAGAAGAAGAAGAAGAAGAAGAAGAAGAAGAAGAAGAAGAAGAAGAAGAAGAAGAAGAAGAAACTGGGATCAGTTTCAAATTGGCCCATTCCAAGAAGCCATCAATACCAAAAAATAGCAAATGAGAAAAGACCAATGTATTAATTTTATCATCATTTTCTCCACATGCTTAATTGGTGCAAAGTAATCTTCAAAAAGAGGCCAAAAACTGCCCAGAAACACTTGCTCTCCTTGTCTAGTTAAGAGATATGGAAGCCAAGGGCAAGAGTGGTGTAGAATGCAAGCTCATTTGTAAAAAACACTTTAGAAGAAGATGGAGGGAGATTATGAGCAGTAATTGGCTATAAAATGGTGACAGAGGAAGCAAAAACAAATCGAAAGAAGGCTTGGCACGAGATCTGGGTGAGTCATATCATCCCAAAGAACATTCCTAGATGAAACTAGTGGGAAGACAAAAAAACGGGCATGAAATGGAACAAATTTGTCATTGTATCTATAATGATCTATATTCTTCATCAGTGAAAGAGAAGCCACAACATTTAGATTCAATACATCAGTCCCCAAAATAGTATAGGAAGAAGTACGGATGCAAGATACAGTTGAATTTGTTTGTTGATTACAAAAAAGTGAGAACCT
>CM053589.1:160631393-160656117 GCA_028646515.1 Pseudochirops corinnae
ACAGCCAACCCAGTGTGTCCCCCCTCCCCCAGTCTATTCTCTCCTATGTCACTTCTCAGTAGGGCAGGATGGATCTCCCGACCACAGTGTCTTCATGGCTCATTTCAAGGCCCACTTCTTCCATGAAGCCATGAAGCCTTCCCTGAATACTTGAGTTAATCAACCATTGACCTATGAAATCCTTCATGATTACTATAGCTTACACGAGTCTCTCCTTTCTTAATGATGATCTTGTATTTGTGTGTGTGACATATGCCTATCTCAGGGAGGTTTTGTGCAGATAAAATTAGATAATATATGTAAGGGCTATACAAGTTCCAACTATAATTATTCTTATTCTTATTTACCCAGAAAGAATTACAAATTCCTAAAAAGCCAGGACCACTTCTTCTCTTCTGCCCCATTTGACAAATACAAGAGGTTATTCTAATTCAGCACAATCATAGAAAGACTATCATCGATTAGGTTGTTCCTCAACTCTAGTAGAAGTTCCAGCCCTGGGTCTGTACTAGTTGGGTGCTATGGCAATCATAAAGACTGTGGCTGTTAGAAAAGTGTTATCCTTGGGTGACAAGGAATGGTTAACCAAGTCTTAACACAGCCTACAGGAACTGTAACTGGACTCTGGAATACTGGAGTTCAGGTGTCTTAGACATTTGCTGTGTGACACTGGGCAAGTTGCTTAACTTCTCTGGCAAGACTTTGTAAAGGCTTTTGCTTTCTCAATTCTAAAATGAGAGAGCTGAACTCAATGTCCCTTTGAGCTCCAAATCTACACTCCTGTCATGGGGTGATCCCTATGCTCTCCACTTTCCATCCCCCTTCATTACCACTATCAATGAGATCTTTCGCCCCTCCCTCTTTATAAAAGGACACTTTCATGGAGGTGATAGACCAGGAAAATACTCGACTTACACAAGAAACAAGGTTTTATTGTATGTTGAGGAAGTGTATAATTGATATGACTTACCCTGAGAGGCCCTCATTTAAGGCCAAAATGTAATCAGCCATACTGCAGTGAAAAATCATGATGGAAGTTTCTTTTACATAGCAGTGTAGGGTGAAACATAACCAGGCGAGTCCCACTGGTCATTAAGAACTGTTCTGACTTCAGTGAGGTCATGTTAGGTCAATGTAGTTGCATATATTACTGACTCCTGTATTCTAAGTAAGTATTATCTTCAAATCAGGACTAAAGCAGTCTCAAGACTGGGAACACCATGGCTGAAGGCCTGGACTTATTATGCAGCCATGTGCACTGTTGGGGAAATCTATCTCTCCAAAGATAAGAAGAGGGAGAAGACATATGATTTGAAATGTTGATAAGCTATACTACTACATTCATTATGAATTATTCAGATATTATTATGAATTAATAATTCACGCTATGAATTAATTTTACCACCAATGTAACAATATAAGAGGCAAGATTGATAAAATGCCAAGCCCTGGCCCCTGACCACTAAGTGCCACATTTGTGAACACCTAATCCACCAAACCAGACAAACTCTGACCCCTCCTTAGAGTGTCTCACCATGGGTCCAGAACTGGAGTTTGAAAATGCTGCCTACCCTGACTTGGATCAATTTAACTCTGTGCTTGTGGTTGCTCAGGGGAGAGTTGTACAATTTTTCTTTGACCTTAATAAGAAATTACATCAGATTTAATCGTCTAGCAGTCTTCCCCTGTGACAGAAGTAAAAATTCAAATTAAATGACTGCTGTTCATCTCAGCAGATCTGTTCTGGTTGGGGATGACAGCCCTGCATTCAAAATCCCTTTCCACTTGGCCACAGAGAGAAAAGGATAAAGACGGATTGCTCCCATTCCACCATAGCCTATTACTCTCCCTATGTGGCAAGGAACTGGTCAAGTGCAGGTGAACAGCTCCCAGATGGTTTTAGCAGATGAAAACCTCTCAAGAAAGATTTGAAAATTCTTCAGAAAAAGAACCTCAATCTTTCTTCCTTTTAAAAAAAATATATAAAAAGGACTCTTTTAGAAAGAAAACTTAGAACAGAACTTCAGGAAATTCATCAGGAATTATAGAAAGGATTTGTGAAAGCTAGATTGGAAGAAGATCTCAAACATACAGAGATATTAAAGAAACATTTAATAAATGACAGATCATTAAGCATAAATTTAAAGGGGATGTGGGATATGTTCCATTTGAGTGATGGACATTTAAATTTTGGAATCTCAAACAGAATTCTGCAAAAGCCCCACTCCCTCAAACCCTTTCCACTTGATTACCTCCAGAAATAGCCTTGTGTGATCTTCCCATGGAACCTTCCAAATGCCCAAACTTGATTGTGCATTAGCACAGCCAATAACATGACTTCTCCTAGGATGGAGAACCCATTATTCAAATGTCTCTTTCCTTGATATTTGGATGAATAAAAATACTTTTTACTGGAATGTTTACCTGCATGTTATTACATCATCTTCAACATTATTATCATCACCACTAGCATTATTATTGTTCCTGGGTTGTGACTGAAGTCTCTAGATATAGAGGACTCATTTACATGGATATCCCCCCTCCATTGATCCCTACTGGCAAATCTTTTTGTATTGTATAGTGTAAGAAAGTTGCCCAGGGTACGAAGAGATTAAATGATTTCTCATGAAGTCGCATAGCCGGAATGATTCCAAGGCCAGATTTGAACCCAGGTGTTCCTGACTCTAAGGCCTGCCTACACAAAACCAAGTTGTTCTCTCATTGTTGCATCATAGAAACACAATCAGTGGAGTTGGAAGGGACCCTTGGTGGTCATTCCATCCAACTTCACATATATTACAAGTTAAAATAAGTCTCTAGGGCAGTGCAGGAGTGAAAGAAAATAATTCACCTCTTCCTGGCTCTGGGAGAGCTCTTTTGTCCAGGCATCTAAGAAGTAAGAGCTACCTGAAGTGGTTGGGGACGTTAGATCAGCATTCAGGCTGTCTGGAAGCATGTAGGTCCAGAGGACAGCACAATAAAAGGCATGTACTCTATCAGTATTTTCTACTTTGCTCAAAATCATCCAGTGGCTCCAATTCCCCCCGTCTGTGAGATGAATATCTTCATGGTTACTTGAAAGAGATACGCTAGAATGGAAACTCCTCAGAGGAAAGGGGCTGCGTCTTTCATATGATCCATTCAGCACAAGGGACTCTGTAGGTAGAGAATAAATGGTAAGCATCAATCTATCTGACAGAGCAAAGGACGTGCCCATGCTCATTTTAAAGCTAGATTCATCTGTTACTTCACTTGGTAGTCATGATGAGAGAGATAGAAAAATCAGAGGAGAACGCTGTTACATATTCAAACAGTCAACAGTCAGGTTTCAGATACCAATTATGCTTTCAAGCCTATTGATTGCACATTCATTCATTCACTCACTCACTCACTCACTCACTCATTCATTCCATACACATTTATGAAGCCCCTGTGTGCTGACATGGTCCTTTATGAAGCTAACAGTCTAGGAGGGGAATGAAATACAAACATATCCAGTATAATCAAAACCATGGCTATGATTTTTTTATACTGAATATAAGCATCACAACTCAGTTTCAGGAAGAGGAACAAAAGGTGTGGAGGCAGATAAGATCTTGTTGGGAGAGATAGAAAACCCCGGAGAGTAGTCTTCATGGGTGATAACCTGGGGAGGGGAAGCAGGCCATCTGTTAATTTCCTATTTTAAAGAATAATTCATCTTAATTAGGTGTTAAGGTCAGTTTCTTCACTCTTGGCCTCTAACAAGCCTGACTGATAGGTGGAGAGTAGCCATCTCTATAGGAAGCAGATAGCAGCTTTGAGGAAGGGGGCTGAAAGAGGCCTTGAAGTAATCCCTCTGTCTCTCCTAGCCTCAAAGAAAACAAGCATCATGAGACTGTAATGTTCATTGAGTTTATTTTATTTGTTTCACATAGAAGAAAACTATGGCCTTGGATTGGGAAGAGATTTATCTAAGGCTACAAAAGAAGGTTCATTCAATTCTTACTGAAATGGAGATGGAGTTCAGGTAGTAACAAAGACCAGATCCCAGAGACTCACAGACTGGCTAGACCTAGGAGGGACCTTGGATATCTCTTTGTCTGTCCAACCTCCATTTTAGAGAGGAAGAAATCAAAAGCCCAGAATTAATGTCAGAACAGGGTCTAGAACCCAAGTCTTTTGGTTCTCAGTTAACTATCCTTTCATCCAGATTATAGATATCTGATCTGGGCTTCTGAGATATGACTATAGCTCGCTATGGGAAACTGGCCCTTGCTAATCACTAGCCCCTGGCCTCATGATTCAAGATGAGCAGTTGAACACACAGGAGAGCTCCTCAGGCTTTCCTGATCACTTTCTGTTAGGCAGCAAACCGGTCTCCTCCAGGGGAAGAAAGGGCCTAGGCCTACTCCATACTTCAGTGGGGGTAATGGGTGGGAAGGGTATCAGACTGTTCCTACAATCACCTCACCAACCTGTCCTCTATCCAAGCCTGAGCTGCCAGTGCCATTAACACTGAAGGGGTCTGGGGGCTGAGGCTGGTCATTCTTCTCCAATTTCAGTCAACCTAGAGCTTAGCTCTTGCCAGCCATAGCCAGGGTAACCCTTGTACCAGCTTTAAAGGCAACCATTCATTTCTGAAATAGGAGAGTAGAAGTAGGGAGCAGATAAGCAGAGGTTTAGGGTGGTGAAGGTAGTTGGCTTTTTTAAATACAACTTTAGTCCAAGATTAAAATATAACCAGGGAGTTCATTTTATTTTAATTTTTTAAAAAAATTAATTAACATTTATATTCTCATTCTCCCACTGTTCTTCCTCCTGGGAAGTAAACCTTTGTAATAAAAATACCTAGTCTGGCAAAACAAATTCCCACAATACTCGAATCCCAAAATGTGTTCCTCATTCTGCATATTGATCCATCAGGATCTCCCATCCCTCATCAGGAAGTCTGTGTCTTTCTTCATCCTAGATTCAGTACTTCCAGTGTTTTGGTACCAGGCCTGGTACATAGTAGGCACTTAATAAATGTTTATTGATTGATATTGATTAGTTGGTCCTCTGGAATAATGGTTCATCAGATCATTAATCAGATTTCTCAAGTCTTTCAAAAGTATTCACAATGATGTTATAGTATAAATTGTTCTCTTCAATCTGCTCATTTTATTCTGTATCAATTCAATACACCTATATTAAAATATTTTAAATGTAAAAAAATCTCAAAATCATGTAATTTTCTTTCTTATATGACTTTTTATTTTTACTATCTATGCATCTGCTTCCCTCCACTTATATGAATAATATGTAACAGCCTCCATGTTCATATATACTATATGTATAAAACAGTAATATTCAACATTAGGTAAAAATCCAGTGTCAGCTTGAAAGCATGTCAAATGTTCAATATTCATTATATGAATAAAAGAGACCCTAGTCCCCACCACTACCACCAACCCTAAGACGCACGTTGTTCAAAGGCAAATACTTTAATTTACTAGGTCAGTTAAGAGCCGTTGGGAAATTAAAGGGATGTTCACACAGAAAACAGAATTAACTTTCTTGATATTTTGAACACAAACAAAATGAGCTTTCTAATGTTCAGTTGAGAACATAGCCAGTCTTTGACTATTGTCCATCACAGAAGAGATACATACACGTGGGGAAGTTTTCCACAAAACATCCTACCCTGATGACTCATCACTGTATAGAGCTTATCTAGGCTTTCTGAAGGCTGTGTCAGGAGATTGCAAGTTCTGGCAAGTTCTACCATGAAAGAGAGGTCTAGAGAATTGTTTCAGCTACTCTCTGAGGACTGTCTATGGAAGTACGGTTAGCCAAAGTGGATGAGTACAATTGTCAAAAAGTCAAGAAGACCCAGAAGGAAATCAAGAAAGTCATAATACTGAGAAAGATGCCCTGGTTCAACAAGTAAGTCATGAAGTCCCAAGCCGAGAATCACAAAATGATAGACAAAATGAATAAGACATCTGCTGCTCCCTCTAAGAAAATGAAGAAAACAATTATTGTCCATGCTCAGATGGTAAAGTCATCAAAGTCCAAAAAACCTACTCCATGTAAACCCAAAGCCAAGTCTGTTGCCAAGAAGAAATTAATTTGAGGTTCTTTCATCCAGACACACCTCTCTGCAACTTCTTTCATAAAATGACTCTTTATGATGAATGATTTGGCCATGCCAATTCATGAAACAATGGCAAATATGAAATGGCTTTCAGTCTTGCCTGATTCTCTTATATTCATGTAGTTACATTGAAGCGTGGTGGGAAAGTGGGAATAGAGGGCTTAGAATTCCACAGATTTTTGTCTAGTTCTCAATCTTAATTTAACTAGTGAAACTCTAAATATGAGATCCTTGTCTAATAATCAATGAGTGAAAATGCTAATGGAAGAACTGAATGATATCAATATTAACATCTTCCTAGAAATGAAAACCAAAGGTATAAACAAGTAGTAGAGAAAAGGAAGAATGTCTAATGGCATCTCTTTTCAGTGGTAAATAAAGGATTTAACTAAATTGGCTTTATGGCAACTCCAATGAAAATAGAAACATCATTTCATAAGGGACTTGGTCATCTTATTTTGAGAGTGGTCAACTATGTGCATAAGTGAAAAAAAAGACCTCCTTGAAAATAATTGCAGTTTTATGTGAATTTGTTGCAGGGGACCCGCAAATTAACACATACTTTCATTCTTCACAATGTTAATTCAAAGGTGGTCATGTGAAAGTGGTGAAAAATATATAGGAAAACATATTTCAGCATTAAAGAATAAAAGAAAGCAAAGTTTTACAGTAAAAATGGACCCCTTAAGCCAATATAATATGAATATTTTCTTCAAGAAGAGACTTGGAATCCACTGAACATGTTGAATGCTAAATAACATCACATATACACACAATGAAACTGACCATAGGTTATATCTTAACAGTCAGGAAAGAACTAATTATTTATTTGAGCATCATATCAGAAGCAGCTGTATTATGTATAGCTGAACCATTAATTTTTTAGAGAAAGCACAAATATTAATAAAAATTAGGAGAAAGGCGCAAAAACAAATACGTAGTTAAGACCATTACAACTTGATTTGATTAAAAAAGTTACCAATGTCAAAATATAGGAAACAGATAAAGGAACAGACATCTATATAAATTATACTATTTCTTGCTGGCATAAAGCATTTGACACAATAACCTATAAGAACCTAGGAACCACGTTAGCTACCAAATACTTAATCTTGAACAACAGAGAGATATGGTAGGCAAGTATAATACCATTCACAAGCATGTTCCACTACACATCTGTGACTTCTCCTAATATCAATAAAATTATGGGTGTAGTCCAAAAATGAAGGAAGGAAGGAAGGGAGGGAGGAAAAAAAAGAAAAGGGAGAGAAGAAGAGAGGGAAAAAGAAAGGAAGAAAGAAGTGCAGGAAGGAAGAGAAAAAAAGAAAGAGAAAAGAAAGAAAAGGAAGGAAGGAAGGAAGTAAAGAAGGAAGAAAGGAAGGGAGAAAGGAAAGGAGGAAGGAAGGAAGAAAAAAAGAAAGAAATGGCAAAGTAATCAGTACAAGACCAATTAAGCTAAATTACCCTAAGAGAATTTAAGGATAAAATTAAAAGGAAGACAATAAATAGATGAACAACAGAAAAGATCTGTCAGTGCTTCCATGACAAACTATTATCTTCACAAGTGACAGTGGAGTTTTTGTATTTTAACTCTACTATCACACCAGCACATGGAAATGGCAATAAAGAAAACAGTGACAGGAAGAGAAGTTGCAATAGATCAGATATACACAGAAGGCATCTCTGCTGTAGATGACAAAATTTTGAAGGTGGTGAGGGATTCATTTTCAAGATATCTGAAAGAAAAATGCTGAAATTTTGAAAAAAATAGATGAATACTACTTCTACTGAGAGAACATTATGATTCATACTCACACAACAACTGATTTAGATACCTACTTTCTCGTTACTACAATAAACTTTATAGGAATGATACTTTTATTAATGGAATTCTTAATGAAAATGAAAGGAGATGACAAATACAATGAATACAGAGAAGCAGGGAAAGATCTAAATGAATTGATACAGTGAAGTCAGCAGAGCTAAGAAGACAATATATACAATGACTATAACAATATAAATGGAAAGAACACTCAGAGAAAACAAAATTACAAAAAAATATTAAAAAGAAATATAAAGAAATATAGCTCCAAAGAAAAGGCATGAGAAGATACCCCCCACCTCACTATTTTGCAGAAGTAGAAGATCCACAAGTGTGGTACCTTGCAGCATCTTCAGACTTTTTTGATGTATTGATCCGTTTTGCTGATTTTTTCTATTTTTTTTTTTTTTGGTCTTTGAAAACATTCTTTGTTTTACAGGATAACTTTCTGGAAAGAGGAGGAGGAGGGACATTTGCTTATCTATATGAAGTATTTGATTTGGTTAGGATCATAATAACTCACAATTATATTGCTTTTCAAGATTTCTGAAGTACTTTACATACATTATCAATGCAGCCTTAAAGGTTCTTTTCTGACAAGGCATTTCCCATTCATATAGCATGATGCAAAATTCCTTAATATATGTAAAAGCATAGATATGACTTTGTTCAACATCCCTTAATTATTTACCTTGAGTTAGTCATGAAACAGGGAGATTTTTGATTCTTCAGGGTGTTTTCCACTGCTGTGAAAGATGTCCAACACAGAAGCCAAATGGAAGAGGGTGTTCTCTAGAGTTCATGAGATCTTCTGAATGTTCCTTTTTGTAGATGACATTATGTGGATATCGTCATGTCTTAAGACACTGCAGAGTCTTCTAAATGCGATTCAAAACCACTCTGAATAGTTTGATCCAAAAATCAATGCAGGAATAGCCAAATAGATTAAGAATGCCTCTTGTCCAGATTTAAGTATACAGTTGAATGGACAGTTCATTGGGTTTGTCTATCAGTACATGTACCTTTGATAGCTACTACAGATGGAGAATGAGCTGCTCTGGAACTAAAGGGGAAAAAAGGGAGAAGACTATGTTGTATCTTGGAAACTTCACATCACTTTCAAAGACCCCTAAGCTTCTGCCTGAAACAAAATCTTATCTTTTGAACATCAACAGTCTTCCAATGATGTTATTTGTCTATGAATCTTAGAATACCACATTCTATGAAGCAGTGTATTTGGGGGTCACTCAAAGATCAATGGATAGACATGTGGTGAAGGCAAATAGACTGCCACATATTACCAACAATCAACTGCGTGTGAAACACCCTTATTAGCTATGGTCAAGTTTAAAGCACTGTTGTCATCATCAATTAAAAAAACCATGACCCCAGTTATGCCCCATGCCAGACCATAGCAAATGACCTATTCATTAGAAAGTGAAAAAGAGCATTTTATTAAAACTATATAGTAAAGTAAGTAACAAGAATTGAAACTTGAAATAAACATTCTTTTCACTCACACACAAGTGGTTCCTTTTTTCCATGCTTCTAGAAGAGAACTAGTCATCTCCAGTGAGGTAGTATAGTGAATAAAACACTAGGGCTGGAGTCAGGAAGTATGAGTTCAAATCCATTCACAGACATTTGCTTGCTGTGTGATCCTAGACAAGTCACTTAACCTATGTTTGTTTCATTTTCCTCAGCTGTAAAATGGGTCTAATAATGGCATCTACCTCCCAAGGTTGTTGTGAGGATAAAATGGGATAATAGTTACAAATTCCTTAGCACGGAACCTGGCCTTTCCTAAATAATCATTTTCTTTCTTCATCTCTCTATGTCTCTAACAGAGGACAAGAAGGATGTATTCACATGTTGTTATGAATTTCCTCTTCCTAATTACTTTCCACCTTTCCACCTAATTACTTTCCACCAGTCTTTGCAGAAAATGCTAGAAAGAGATGATTTCTTGGAGCTAGATCGACCCTGAAGCCACTTTTCACATTTCTCCCATCCCTCGTCATAGTCTAGAGGGAATTCTAGTGCTCAGAATATTCTGGCCATGGTAATTACTTTCTCTCCATACCACTGTCTTTTTTCCTACTTCAGATCTCCCTGCTATCTCTCTCTTTGTTGCCCATGCCAAACTCTGATGTCAGATTTCCAAAGTGTTTTTTTTTTTTAAACTTCCCTTGCTATCAAGCCTCCACTCCCAAGCAAACCCTGTACTGAATGATGTTACCATGTAGGGGACCCACATATAGACTACTTGGGAATGTAAGGAAAAGGCTTTCTCTCAATGAGTAAAGCTCCCTCAGCCCAAGCATTGTGGGAAATAAAAACCCATGAACATGACCTGTACTTGTGCAACAATCAAGAATCAACATAGAAAGCATTATGAAAGAGATGTTCTACTATAGAAAGAGGGGAGTTGGTCATGTATAGACTGATCTATAGATTGTAGACTGTCTGCTAATCTGATGCCAACATAGTCATGTGAGATTTGTAGGGGCATGTTGCGGAGACACGATATGGAGGATTTATGAGATAAGAGGAATAAGTTGTGCAAGATAAGCAGATATTGATGGGTCAAGACCTGCTCTGCTGGAAGGAGTGCTTACATTGAAGAAGCCATAAGGCTCCCCATACACTGAAGTATGAAGAGGGGTTCATGTTGATCTGCAAGGCTAGAAGGGATTCTGTTTTTTAAAATAATTTAGTCCTCATTTTTCCAGTGTCTAGCATATGAGTCAAAGATTGTTTTTTTTTAAAAATACCAGTGTGCCTTTTTTATTGTTGAAATGTTACATTATTCAGCCTGTGCCTTTGCAATGGGATATTACTCATAGGTCTAATTTCTTTGTCCTTTGCTGTGTTATTAATGTGTGTTCTCTATGGAGGTTTAATTTTGGAAGTCATTTTCCATAATATTGTCAAAAGTCTTACTTTATAAATGTGAGATAATTGGTAACAGTGCTCCTTGAAATCAAAACACTCTTCCTGCCTGAGAAATGGCATTTCTGGATATTAGTGCAAGAGTATGACCCAGTGGTCACCAGAGCTACATCAACTCTAGTTCTGATAGAATTCATTCTTTATAGGAAAGCAAAAGGACTCTGTTGGAGCCTACAGAGAAGAGGACCTGATAGTGCCATATCGATTGAGTTTGGTCAAGTTCTTGGCTCAGCCAGTGGGTGTTTGCCTGTTGAATATCTACTGTTCTTCTGACTTTGTGGTTTGAGGGATGAGATACAAAGAAGGATTAAACATAAGACCTCCCCACAAGAAGTTTACAATTGAGTTGTGGATATAAAATTATCCTCTTGTATGGTTTGTTGTCTATATATTACGTTATTAGCTTTATATGTCATTCATATAGTTACATAGCTAAGTTCAGAAGGTTGGCCAGTAGGTGGGGATTTTTTTTTTTTAAATCATTGCAACCAATGAAGGTCATCTACCAAAGCATGAAAGGGTTGCATTGGGAATCTATAGAAGCAAGTGCTTACATGGATGAAAGCAGGGTCAATGGTAGAAATAATAGGGATACAGTTCTTAAATTCTTTTAAAATTCTTATAAATGTTCAAGTGTAAATTTCTTGAGAGAAAGTGATTTTAAAAAATTGAGTCCCTAATATGGTAAATATTGTGGGGAATATCAAGATTGTGGTTGAACTGAATGGAATTCTACATTTTCTGATGTAAGGGACTTGCTTCTTATTTTAGTTCTTCAGACATTTATCACTAGCACAAGGGAGGCGTCCTCACTTTCTTCCTCTGGTGAAGAAGGAATATTCTCCCTCCTCGCTGGTGTAAAATCTCCTTGGGGAAAAAGGCTGTTTTCATTTTTGTCTTTTGCATTAGAATAGAAAAAGCACTGGCTCTGGAGTAAGAGTATCTGGATTCAAATATTGTCACTTAGTAGTTTATGTAATATTGTAATATTAATCTCCATGGGCTTCAGTCACTATGCCTCACCGGTCAACCTGAGAGGGTTGACTAGATGGTCTCTGACATCCCTTCTGGTTCTAGATCAAGGGTTCTAGAATTGTGTGGGTATGCGATAGACTCCTTTGACACTGTCAAGAAAACGATATAAAATGGCACCATCCCATTAGGAGCTTGCAATTCAATTGAGAAGAAAAGTATTTTTATAGGTCATTGAAATCTATGCAATCCTTCTTATGATATTCTAATGCATAAAATAAAACACGTAGAATTATAGAGGAAAGCAAAGGATAATGAAAATAAAGATATAATCCTCGACCCAAATTCAAGTTAATGGATCCCTTGAAATCTACCCATGAGCTCCTTATAAGTCTGTGGACCCCAGGTCTAAGAAGAACCCAGGTTCTTGATGCTTAGCACTAAGGGTACCTTCAGCAGAATTCCCACTTAATATATGTGAATTGAATAAGCAAGTCAAATGTGTCCAACCCTTAGCCCAAGATCCTAAGCCCCAGGTGTAATCACAATAAGGTTGGTTTCTTTTTTCAGGTTTTGCTCATACGTATTATATCAAAGACACAGGCCTTCAAATCTAGTATTTTCTAAACCTTTGAAGTTTTTCCCTTTGTTGATTTTGACAGTTACAGAAAAAAAAAATTATATTCATGTAAAACTGAACTAAAGAAAAAAACACCAACAGTGTTCCAAGAATGGTAAGGGATTGTTCAACCCACCAAAAGCCACAAAATTCAAACAATCAGGACAGACCCTTTGCCCTGGATTCAACCTATTGTCCAAGCCCATTTTTCCCCTTTGTTCCCTTGCCCAAGGGGGTGACTTAAGATACAGTATCATTTGGGCGTTTTCATGCTCTCTCCTTGCTGCCTGGCTTTTTCCAAGTTTCTAGTGAAACATTCTTTCCCAGCTGACACATATTAAAAATTTAAAGGCCTGCTCTTTTGAACAGTGATCAAAATTAAGCTATTACCCACTCAGGGATATTTACATAGAGCTGCCCTACAGCTGCTTAACAGGATTTTCCAACTAAACATTTCTTTTGACCCTCCTGTGTCATTAGCCAGCATCAGACTATTGGGTTACTGCATGAGGGTGGTTTCTCTTTTTTTCCTTTCTTTTCTGTACATATGATAAATGGCCACTGGGAATTATTTACCAAGTAAATAATATAATTCTTTTAGTCTTCCAGAGCCTGCTGCAGTTATAGGAGACGTGCTAATTACTTTTAGATCCTGCTACATGCAATTTGCAAATAAACTGCAGAAAGTAGAAACATGTAATTAGTAATTACCATGGTATGTAGAGATGCTGCACTTGTGAAGTCAGTCTATATGCCTGAAATCTGAAGAAAAAAAAAAAGAAGACGAATTGAACTGGGTAGACACAGAGCTTGATACACTTCGCTGCAAGGCCGCTGCCAAGGATTTTATTAGAAAATTGGCTCCTTAAAAGAACCTATAGCCAACATTGCAAATCCAGGGGAGTTCTCATTTCTGACTTTAGCAATTCCCTTACATCAAAAAACATAGAATTCCATTCAGTTCCACCACAATTTTGATATTCCCTACAAGGTTTACCATATTAGGGATTCAATTTTTTAAAATCACTTTCTCTCAAGAAACTTACACTTGAACATTTATAAGTATTTTAAAAGAATTTAAGAATTGTATCCCTATTATTTCTACCATTGACTCTTATTTCATCCATGTAAGCACTTGCTTCTATAGATTCCCAATGCAACCCTTTCATGCCTTGGTAGATGACCTTCATTGGCTGCAATGATTTAAGAAGTGGGTGGAATGACATGATTTCTACACAATCGTATGACTTAACTTTTGCCATTGTCTTGATCTTCTCATATCTCCTAGTTACCACCTGCTTCCACCCATTACAGATGAAGAAATTGAGACCCAGAGGAGTACAATACTAGCCCAAGGTCACATAGGTCATATGTAATTGAGGCAGGCTTTGAATTCAAATGCCACCTTTCCAGGTTGGTGGCCACAGGATGACTAAGTATCTCAATGTCTTAGTATGTGTTCAATTTGTCACCTTCTCTCATTATACATCTAAAGGAGGTCACACTGCTGAGTTAGAAAGTCATCAATGGCTTGTTGGTTCTATATGAATCTTTGTTCAAATGATTTTGTTATATTCTCTAGAGAGAAAAAAAAGATTTTGTTGGAATTGACTGGTAGATTTTTAGAATTTTAGAGTTGCAAGACTTTAGAACTTATTTTATGTTATTTATGTACTTGGCAGGTAAGTAAACCGAAGTCCAAAAACAGTGAAAGCACATGCTGAAGATCACACTGTGGTGTTGAGACCTTAACTGTAACATCACCAAATTACTAAATCTCTGATTTAGAAACGATCTGCAAAGCCATGTAGTCGAACTGGAAGATGAGAAAATCCATATTAAAACATGCACAACAAAACTAATGTATTTCTAATAGTCCTCTACAACCTTAATAAAAGTGTCTTTTGAGAAACTCCATTGACTATACCATACCATCAGATGATGGAGACTATAGGAGAACAAAGCAATCACAGAGAATGTCCTAACTTAAAATCTCAGGGAATTCTAAATTTCTATCTATCTATCTATCTATCTATCTATCTATCTATCTATCTATCTACATATATATTTAATATTTCTAGGACTCATTGTTGCTGGTAGAGATCACTCCCAATCTAGGCCCTGACTAAATTCCCAAAGAGAAGAGAGAAAGAGATTTGATTAGAAAGCTGAAAGCTTGAGTGAGCCAGGATTGCAAAGTTTAATTTGTTGGGTGGGGGGGAGGAAATCAGTGAAGGATTCTTCATGTCTTTATGTCTGCCCAGTGAACTCTTGATAGGGAGACAAATGGCTTGGGGAGCTGAATTCGAATCACCACTCACATCAAGTATTAAAACTTCACCACTCTCATCATGCCAGCATTTACAATTCCACTGCTGAAAGGGTGAGATACAGAGAAGTGTGTCTATTTTGTAAGATTCCGCTAGTGTTGAGGAATAATCAGTATGGCAGCAAAATCTGTCTACTTTCTGTTTCACAAGATTCAGATAGGATAAGAAAACATGAAGAGTTTGTGATCTGGGTAGATGTAGAGTACCCACTGAGATGAAATCTTGGAATTACCAGAGTATCTACAAGCTGCTAATGGCAGGACTGTTGAAGGATTATGCCTCAGAGTGAAATGGCTAATTGGGGATCATGGCCTTGTTTACAAAATGGCAGCCTTGTTCACTGGAAACTGTGTCATTGGCTACCATTTTTCACCCTATGTGAAAAGGAATCTTTGCTCTGCAAAATGTAAAATGGGATCATGAAAATTTAATAATGGCCTTGGAAATTAGACCCAGAAAAGAGCCATTAGGGCATCTAGTCCTCTCTCCAAGGGCCAGTTTAGGATTCCTTCATATAACATATTTTCTATTACTTAGCTCAGTCTAGCTTTAAATATCTCTAGGGACAGAGCCACCACCATCTTCTCTGGAATACTATTTCAGAATCTAATAGATCTTACTTTCGGGAATTTCTCCCTTTTATTTAGTCTGTGTTTTCCTTTTAATTTCATTCTGCTTCCTCTCTATGACCAGACCCAACTACTCACTCGTTTTCCTGCTCAGAATGTTCACACCTTTCAGCGATCAAAAACCAGCAATATTCACTGCATGTTCCTTAGCAGGGGCAATCCTCAGTAATAGTAATGAGTTTATTTTCTGCTAAACTTTGGATACCTATTCTGTGAAACTTCCATCTTCTTTCTTCTGTGCTCAGTACCCTCATCTCTCTTTTCTCTTTCTCCTTTCCTCACTTGCCTTCAGATTGTATGGGATGAGTGAAAACTTCTCAATTTGGGGCGGTTAACTTTTCAAATTGCTTCTGTCAATCACTTTTATCTTCCTTTGTCTGTTTCCCCACCTTGGTGGGACCCTCCCCTTATCTTTCCTTGCTGTCCCAGTTGGGGAAGTATTTGGTGAAGTACGCCTCTCCACCAATGAGAGAGGAAACAGTCCGGGAGGGGTCTTGACTAAGTTAGGTTATAAATTCCAGCACTATCTTTTGTAACTGGCCTCTTCTCCATGATGAGTCATGGGGAAGACCGCCCTCTTCTCCCAGGGAAGAGAATAAAGTCCTGTTCTTATCTAAGAGATCTCCGTGTTTGTTTCTTTTCACTAAATTAAGGATGAAGGATATTTTTCATCCCATATAAGATCTTTTCTTCCTAGTGAGGGACCACAGCACAGAATCATGGAAAATATTGATATAGCTATAAAATACCTGGGTTCTAATCTCAGGTCTGCCCCTTCCTTATTGGCTGTGTCACTTTGGGTAAATCAATTAACCTCTTTAGGGTTTTAATCCTTTGTCCCCAAAAGAAAGCAAACACACACACACACACACACGCACACATACACTGGCTCCCCCCCCCAAAAAAAAAACCACCCAAGTACCTAGGGCTAAATTATCTCTGCATTCCTTCATAGTTCTGATACTCTATATCTGAAAATATATTTTGGGGGTGTCTTAATCTGTGATTTCATCAGTGTATAGAACAATTACTATCAGTAAAGATCTGAAATTGGTCTGCTACTTTTAGTCACAAAGAGCATTAAGGAGTTAGGGGTCTTCAGGGTCAAACTGTCAGTATATTTCAGAGGTAGGTCTTGAACCTAGGTCTTTTTGGGTCTTCCTGACTCACCCAGGGATGGAAATGGAGTGGCCATTCATAGCTAACCCCACCACCAATCAGCAGAGAAGCTTAAACTGCTCCATTTTTAACCTGGACCAGTTCGACTAGCTTTAGGCAACTAGTTGGTTTTTAGATTGCAAGCTCCATGACAGCAGGACTATCTTTCTTTTTCTTATTAGTATTCTCAGGCACAGCACCTGGCACAAAGTAGGTACTTAGTAGACATCTATTGTTGGGCATTACATTGATATACCACCCCCATTCCTAAGGCTCATTATTTTAATGCCAAGCTTAATGTTTATACCTGATTTGTTTAGCCCATTGCAGTTCAGAAACTCCCAAATTTAAGAGATTTCCGTGTTTCAACCTTCCTGGAAGCAATGATTACTGGTATGTTACCATGGCAAGTTGTCACTTGAGGTAATCACTACTACTGCTGCTGCTGCTATTACTACTACTAAACATAAACAATTAACATGTTGACTTTTTTTCTGAAGTTTTTTTTTTTCTTCCTCCAAGAACCTTTCCCTGTAGAGAACTTGGAACAGGTTTTCTCTCAGAACTGGAAGTAAGAAGACCCAGGACCTCTCCTCTCCCAGGCTCTTACCAACTCCATACTTCATATAGGCTGGTAGCATCAGAGTTTTGAATAGTCATTCTCTACTGATGAGGACAGTCTTATGCAAATAGAATTGAAACCAGGTCACATTAATAAAATACCTTAAGATAAAGAAAGACATTTTTCTGCCCTGGAGACATTAGTAGTAAAAGGGATTGTCATCATTATTTTACAGATGAGGAAATTGAGGCTCAGAGAAATTAATCATTTGCCATGGTAACAGGTATCTGAGACATCATTTGAGCCGAGGTCAGCTGAAGCCAAATCCGTTGGTCTTCCTGCCCATCTATACTGCATCTCCTCCTTGGAGCAATGTCCAAGATACATTTTTAAAGCTTTGATTTCTGAAATTGAGGACTAAGTGAATTTCCAGCCTCTTTACTTCGGACACAAATTCTTGCTTCTGGCTTTGCTATACTTACTTTGCTCAGCTATCTTTTACTCAAAGTTTAGAGGAAAAGATAGAAATAGTATTTCAGTCAGCATGACAGTAGTTTTTACAGTCTGAAGTGATAGCTAAGGCATTACCGACATGATGTCCCGCCTTCTTGTGGAAGGTATTAACCTGAAAGCCCACCTGAATGCAAACCAAACTACCATTTGAGCACAGTTAAGGGGATATAGAGCATGGTCTTAGATTCAAATAAAAATGGGGGCCACTATTCCATCTATAAGGAGCCCGGATAGCTGTATGTTGACTAAGTTTAAAAATGTAACGTTATCTATGCTTTTGTTGTATTTTTATTCCTTTTGTTGAATCTTTCCAAATTATTTTTTAATCTGATTCTGACTACCCTCGACAGTGTTGCTAGTGGTCAGCATGTTTGACCCCTTTGTTATTGAGGGTAGAGAAGAAGCCGAAGATGGCCCCTTGTCCTCCAGAAGCTTATAGTTTAGTTGGGGATTAAAGGTTAACTAACATGCATGAAACAAAATATGTTTTACAATTGCTTCAACATTCTTACCAAATGTAACATTCTATCTTTATTATTATACTGCTCCTTTCAATTCTAGCATAAAAGAGAGCTTATAAATAAGGGCTATATTACATGTGCCTAGAGGGAGGGAGATAAAAGTTCCCTTGTAATCTTTCCTGATAATACTATTCTGGAATGCCAGGTTCAGTCTGGGGCACCATATTTGAGGAAGTACATTCACAGACTGGAGTGCATATGGAATAATGATGATAATACCAGTTACTATTATACTATAATAATTATTATACTGTTTAAGGTTTGCAAAGTATTTTAAAACTTTTATTTCATTTTATCTTTATGACAAACCTAGGGGGTAGATGCTACTATTATCCCAATTTCATAGTTGAGGAAACTGAGGCAGATAGGTTAAATGATTTGTGCAGGGTTATATAAATATAGTGTATGCGTGTGTGCGTGTGTGTATGTGTGTGTGTGTGTGTGTGTTGTGTGTGTGTGTGTACATGCTGACCACTAGCAACACCATCACAGGTGGTCAGAATCAGATTAAAAGATAATTTGGAAATATTCGACAAAAATAAAAATCCAACAAAACATAGATAATGTTACATTTTTAAACTAAGTCAATATACAACTGTCTGGGTTCCTTCCAGATAGAGTAGTGGCCCCCATTTTTATTTGAGTCTAACACCATGCTCTATAGCCCCTTAGCTCAAATGGTTGTTTGGTTTCTGTTTAGCTGGGCATTCAGGTTAATATCTTCCATAAGAAGGTAGAATATCATATTGGTACACACACACACACACATAAATACACATACATATACACTATATGCATATAAATATACATATATAAGTATTATATATAAGTATAATAATATAATACATATCTGAGGCCAGATTTTAATGCAGGTCTTTCTGATTCCAGGTCCGGTGCTCCATCTACTACAACGCCATAGTGGAATGGGAATTGGCAGTGAATTTGAAATCAGGAAGCCCTGATTTCAAATCCCACCTCAAGCATTTACCTGCTATATTATCCTTGGCAAGTCATTTAACCTCTTGCGTCTCCTAGCTTTCTTGTTTGTAAAATAAGAAAGTTGGACTCATTGACAGCCAAGGACCCTCATCTTTAAATCGATCATCCTTTGGTCTAAATAAGACCCCCAAATAGATAAGGAGATTCAAACAAATGTCCTGTGAGTATCAGTTAAAGGACATGGGATCTTTGGCTTGGAGAAGAGATGATATGAGGAATGAGATGTGATAGCTCCCTTCAGGTGCTAGAGAGGGTCATGTGAAAAACATGAAAGGTCAGACTTTCTCTGATGGGCCCAGAAAGCACAACTGAGACCAGTAAGTCATAAGAAAGTAGATTTCAAGACAAAGAAAAACTTCCCAACAGTGAGAGCTATCTATGGAAAAATGGAGTGGGTGGCATGCTGTTTCCAGAGATGGTACATTTCTTGCCACTGAATGTCTTCAAGGAGTGGCCATATAGTCATAATAATAAAAAAACAATTGTGCCATTGTGCCCCCTCTCCACTGTCTCTCCTCTCTGTCTCTGTCTTTCTCTTTTTATCAGTCTCTCTATCTCTCTTGGTCTGCGTCTGTTTCTCTGCTTATGTCTCTATTACCCTGCCTCTTTGCCTCTGTCTCTGTTTCTGTCTCTCTCTTTCTCTTTCTCTGTTTCATCAGCATGAGCAAATGATTCTTCTATCAACAGATCACAACTGGTTTCTGCCTGAGGAGATGTTATTGGTAAATTGCCAAGATTGAAAAACACACACACGTGCACACACGTGTATATGTTTGTATGTTTCTATATGTGTGTCTTTGTGTCTATATACATACACAGTATATATACATACACAGAATGCACATATGTATGTGCATATATACATGTATGTGTATATACATAGATGTGCATATGTGTATGTGCACACATGCATGTATGTGTGTATAGATGTGTGTGTGTGTGTATCCTGATGGCCAACCTTCTGAGAATGAGCCTCTCTGAACTTACCTAGATTGCTTTTTGGCCAACAAACATATAGACCAATCCTGGGCTTGTACTCACAGTCTTTCCATCTTGGCAGGATTTATCAATCAATTAATGCACAAAAAGATATATTAAGTACTTAAAATATACCAGAAATTGTGCTAAGAATAGAGGATATAAAGAAGGGGGAAAAAACAAACAAAAAAAAAAATCAAAGAAAAGAAAACTCGTTCTTGCCTTCAGGGAGATTGCATTCTAATGGAGGAGACACTATAAATAATTAGATCCACGTAGTGTGTATGTGGAGTGTATGGAAGGTAGTCTGAGAAGGGAAGGCACTCGTGACTGGGGAGATCAGGAAAGACCTCCTATAGAAGGTGTGACTTGGGATGGCTGTTAAAGGAATGCAGAGATTTTAAATTGTGGTGGTGAGAAGGGAGACTACTTGAGGTGTGGGATGTCAGCCAGGCTAAGGTTTTGGAGACAGAGAGAGAGAGTGCCATGTGGAATGATGAATGTGCTGTTATGGTGGGATCAGAGAGTGTAAGGAAGGGAGTAGTATTGGAAAATATTGGAAAAAGCTAAAAAGATTATGACTGGATTCAAGCAAAGGAATTTAATCTTAGTGAGAATTAGGAGCTACCAGAACATATTGAATGGATATGGAAAGGGAAGAGTATCATATGGTCATGCTTACACTTAGGAAACCAGTTTGGCTGCTATATAGAAGATGGGTGGATTGGTGAAAGATCTGAGTTATGAAGACCAATTCAGAGGCTGTTGCTACAGTCCAGGAAAGAAGTGATGAAGGCCTATATTTGAATGGCAGTTGTGTGAATAGAGACAAGGGGATGTACATGAGAGATATTGTGAAGGGGAAAAGGACAAGATCTGGCAAAAGATTGGATATATGAGTTGAATGAGTGAGGAGTCCGAGATGACATTGGTTGAGGGCCTGAGTGACTGGAAGTCCAGTGGTATTCTCAACAATATTTGGCAAGTTTGGAAGAGGGATAGGATTTGTTTGGGAAGATCATGACTTCTGTTTGAGATGTTGTTGTAAGACACCCAAGCTTGACTTGTGCTAAGGCCTTTGAGAGCCTTAGATCACCTTCAAGCTGGGATGGGGCAGACATTGGGTGAGGATTTCACCAAAGGACTTTGGGAATATTAACCCAAACTGGGATCATATCAGTCCCGAAGGAAATTTGTCTGAGTACTGATTATCCTGTATGTCTAAGTCTAGCCACCTCCACTACCCTAACACATGGAATGAATTGTACAGAATGTCTCTAATGCCTGCAAAACATTTGGAGCCCCATTTGAGCTGAGAAACTAAATGTAGATTGATTGCATGGATCACATGATGACATGACTTGGAATCTCATGACAAGCCACCTTATGGCTTCTATCCACAAGAGCAGAATAACGTTCTAATTCCTAGACTGGGCTGACCCAGGCATATCTTAGTGCTGTTTTTGCCATTCTTGTAATCACTGAGGGAAGTACTGCTTGTCTCTTCTTATAACTGAAGAGAACAAGCCACATTATCCGGGAAGCACCTTTCTTGCCTTATGGAAATGACAATAATTGACACAGGAAAATCTTCCATCCAATTCTTTACAAGAATTTTTCATCCATTTTTTTTTTAAAGTAGGCAAATTGGAACTTGTAAGGTGGAGAGAGGAGGAAGTATCAGAAGGGGAAACCTAGCTTACTTTGATTATGGGAACGGTGAGGAGGAAATCTGACTTAGTTTTACCCAACTAACTGTAGGATCTCAGTCCTTGGCAACCAGTTGACTCTGGGGGAACAGGTCAGTTGCCTGGCTCCTACTGTGGACATCAGCTACTCCTATTATCAAATGCTTTGTGAATGATAATTCTGGAGCACTATTTTTTTAAATGGGAAATTTGCTGAGTGATTCTATCTGTGATAGGTAGACTTAGGACAGGAAGCTAGCTAGGTGGCATAGTGAATGGAGTGCTAGTCTTGGAGTCTGGAAGATCTGAGTTCAAATTCAGCCTCAGAAGCTAGCTGTATAACCCTGGCAAGTCACTTAACCTCTATGTGCCTCAGTTTCCTCATCCATAAAATGTGAATAATAATGGACTTTATCTCACAGCATTGTTATGAGAATCAAATAAGGTATGTGTGTGTGTGTGTGTGCTTGTGTGCATATATATATATATATATATATATATATATACACTTTGTAAATCTTAAAATGCTCCATATATATTAGTAATTTCATTATAATTATAAATAATTATTATTACTATAAACTATAACTGTTTTCCAAGTCAAGTCAGTGTCTTTCCCTTATGGTTCCTAATCGTGCTTTATATATGATAAATGCTCAATTAACACTTGCTGAATGATTGGCGACAAAGTCCTCTCAGTTTGACAATGGCACAAAATTAGTGTGGATGTCTCGGCTTAACTGGTGAATTAAGTCAATTTACTTTTAAATGTAGCTGTTTCCTCTCATAAAGCATCTGGCAAATTAATTCAGTTTTTAAATTTTTTTTTCTACGTTTCAACCTTGTTACATTGGCTTCTTGTAGGAATGACCCCAAGTGCATGGCTATTCCTTGTCCCCCATATTCCAATGGCATGGAAAAGAGTCATATGAAAGGTAGGGGCTAGGAGTGATAATTAATTATAATGTAGTGGATGAACTCTGGCCTTAAAAGCATGAAAATCTGTACTTCTATTTCCTCATCTATAAAATGTTAATAGTAATGGAATTTATCTCACAGGGTTGTTGTGAGGATCAAATGAGGAATATATATATATATATAAATGTATACATGTGTATAAACCTACTTTGTAAACCTTAAAACATTCTATACATACTAACTGTTGTTATAATTACTATACATGAGAACAGTTTTCCAAGTCAGGAACAGGGATCCCCTGGCCACATTGTTTAACCTCTCAATGCTCTAAGCAACTTTATAACAGAATAAGTTGCAGAGAAATTGTCAACCTGAATTGGTGGAGGGAGTTTCCTCACTAGGGAGATCCCTATACTGATAAAATAATAGGTCTAGTCTTTATCCCCATCCCCATCCTTATCTCTATCCCTATCACTATTCCTTTCCATTATTCCTAACCCTTTACACAACTACAGTTATTATGCCTTCCCTTCCTGGGGGACAAAAGCATTAGAAAAAGAGAGAACATCCCAAGATACTCTAAGCGAACAACAGAATATCCCATGATTTCAAACATGAGATGTTGGACTTTTCAAGTGGAAAAGTAGTTAATTTCTCATCGATCTCTTTCTTCCTGAAGGTATAACCTTTGCAAACTAGGAATGGAAAATGTCTAGCAAGAAGAAATTTTGAAAAACCCATTCTTCCATCCTTAACTATCATCCGCTGGGGAATCCTCAATTGCCCATCTTCTCTTCACCTTTGGCATGTTTATCTTTTTCTTATTTTATAGAATTATAGATTCTTACAGGTGGAGGGACTTTATAAAGTCCCTCATTCAGTTGAGTTGTGAATTGGTCCAGCCATCCTAGAGAACAATTTGGAAATATGCTAAGGAATTGAACCAATTGTCCATTCCTTTTCACCCAAAGATTGTGCTGAGCCATACTTTGACCCCAAAGATGAAAGAAATGTCCTGTATGCAACAAAATGTCTATATCAATGCTATTTATAACAAATAACTAGAAACTAAGTAATACACATTGATCAGAGAATGCCTAAACACACTGTGCTACTGAAAATATAATGGAATATTATTGTATATTAAGAAATAATGAATGCAAAGGATACAGAGAATCATAGGAAAATTGGTATGAATTGATGCAAGGTGAAATAATCAAAACCAGGCATACAATAGACCACATCTTGCCTCTCTTTGACTAAGAAAGGGAAAGGATGAAAAGTTTCTATGTATGGTAGGAATATTCTATTATAATCATCATCATCATCATCATCATAACTAACATTTGTATAGCACTTACTATGTGCCAGGTATTAAGCTAGCTGCTTTACAATGATCTTATTTGATCCTCATAAAAATGCAGGCAGATGGATCCTATTATTATTCCCTTTTACAGCTGAGGAAACTGAGGCAGATAGGAGTTAATGACACATAGTTAGTAAGTGTCTGAGAGTGGATTTGAACTTACGTCTTCCTGACTCCAGGCTAGGTATTTTATCCACTGTAGCACATACCCACTTTTTATTACTAAAAAGTAATAGTTTAGGATCATAACAGTATAGGGATCAAGCTCACTCCATAGATGTAGAAAACCTTATTTCTCAGCATTCTTTTTGCATGCACCTATGCAATGGTGAGGTGCAAAAATACCACACAGATTCTGGAGGTACATATTGGAAACACCAAAGTTAAAAAACATTGAGCCCTGATTTATGTTTCTGAACTGGGAGCTCAAAAGAGGGGAGATCTCTGGTGTACAACTCTTTTCTGGTCATCTCAAGAAACTAAGCCTGAGACTGTAGCTCTGGAGGTAACAACAAGACATTTCTGGTTCCCAAGATTATACCTCCCAAAGAGAGGTTCTCAATCTTTTTTTTTTTTTTT
>CM053589.1:160656617-160694397 GCA_028646515.1 Pseudochirops corinnae
ATTGGTTGTAAATATTCTTTCCCAATTTCCCACCTCCCTCTTAATCTTGGTTACATTGGCTTTGTTTGTACAGAAACTTTTCAATTTAATGTACTCAAGGTTATCCATTTTGCATTTTGTAATGGAGAGGTTTTCAATCTTTTTTGTGTCTTGGACTCTTTTGGTAGTGTCTAATGAAAACTACAGACCCTTTTTCAGAAGAATATTTTTAAATGCATCAAATAAAATATATAGGATTATAAAGAAAATTAAACATATTAAAATAGTTATTGACAATATATATACATACACACACACACACACATTTATTTAAAAAGTTCACAGATCCCAGGTTAACAACTGCTGTGATGGCAGCCATCTCTAGGGTGGGAGACTGGGGAGGGGAGAAGGAAGAAGTGGGGAAAGGAAAGAAAAAAAGTAAAAGAAAAATTTATGTGATAACTTTATTATATATTTAAAAAGAATAGCAAGTTATACACAATAGTTTGCAGTTTTGTGTACAAATTATTATACTATGTCGTGGAAATTTGTACTTTGTTCCACAAATTAAAAATCAAATAAATAAAATTTTAAAAACAAACTCATGCTGTGAAACATAAACTTTTATAACCATTCCCTTGATCCAAATTCAATCCAAGTCCAACAGGTATTTATTATTCAATTCAGTTTAATTGAATAAACATCTATTAAACACATACTTTGTATCAGGTACTATGCTGGGTATTGGGGAGGAAAAGATAAAATGCCTGAACTCAAGAGGTTTACATTCTACTAGCGGGAAGAGAATAACATAGATGCAGTTCTAACTAAAATCCCATTTTTTACTGGAAGCCTTCTCCAACCCTAAATTCTGGTGCCCTCCTTCTCTTAATTATTACCTATTTGTGTGTGTATGTGTGTGTGTGTGTGTGTGTGTGTGTGTGTGTATTTATATATGTTTACATGTTCTCCCCCATCAGATTGAAATCTCCTTGAGGGAAGGAATTATCTTTCCTTTTTTTAATTTGTATCCCTTGCACTTAGCACAGTGCCTGGCACAACATAGCTGCTTAAGAAATATTTGTTGAATTTACTGAATTCTAATATATATTTTAAGTGATAGCTTAATAAGCTAACTAGAGGAATATGCCTTCTGGTCCCCTCCCCACAAAGGAATCCACTTTTTACTTTTGAATCCATGCTTCAGGCTTTGGAAAGCTAACTTAGGGAGAGGGGGAAAGCACAGATGATAAGAGCGGAGAGAAGAGTTCTCTAATTTTCTTTCTACAAGTGACTCCTGGTTGAGACCATTCCTACAACTAATTTTGTAAGGTGAGCCTGTGTGGTCCCATTCTTTCCAACCTCCTGCCTTGTACTGATAACTTTTATTACCAAAGAAGAGAAGAGAGTTTCTTTGATCAAATTTCTTTGGGGCTCTTCTAGGGAAATTGATGTAACTGCCTGACTCACACAATGCTACTTTATACCGGGTGGAATTCTCTCATCTGAGATATAGTGCATAAAGTGAGACCTAAACTCCATTTGGGGTGAGTGATGGGGACATGTGATGATATTATTCCTTTGTATGGAAGAAGTAATTTGGATTCTTGGTTTTGTATAGCTTGGGCATGGGAAAACGCTGAAATTTACCACTAAATCCCAGACTACGCAGCTATCAATAGTGAACTCAGGACAACTCTACATTTGACAAATCTGTCACCATTCTTTCTAGTCTGCATACTAAAAATAAGATTCAATGGATCCTCACCACTGGGCCTATTCTAGCTACAGCTGCATAGCTTCCAAAAGAGTTGGCTTCTTAAGCATTTGTATTTCTACCTTTCTTCCCAATTCTAACCCTCATCTGAATTTTCCTGTTTCTGTCAAGGGCACCACCATCCTCCCAGTCACTTGTAATGCCATCCTCATCTCCTCTCTCTCAGGTCGTATATCCAATAATCCATTGCTGCATGTTGGCATTTCTACCTTCACATCTCTTGTATATGTTCCATTCTCTCCATTCACATAGCTGATATCCTATTAAATTAGATCTTTATCACCTCACACCCAGACTATTTTAAGAGCCTTCCAATGTTCCCCCTGTCTCTAATTTCTCCCCATTGTGGCCCATTATTCACAAAGATGCTAACATGATCTTCCTAAAACATGAGGCCGACTATATCAGTCTCTACCCCTATTTAATAAACTTCATGGGCACCCTATGACCTCTAGTTTCAAACATAAAGCCCCCTCTTTGGCATTTAAAGTTCTTCACCATCTGTGCTGTCAATAGGGATTGCTGAGCCCAAGACATATCACTCTGTGTCCCTGTCCCCTCAATAAATCATTTGTTACCACTTATGGGTTTATTAATTGCATCCCCATCATACGTTTGTTTTACTCTATTATCTATCTAAAGCCATAACTAGATATTTTTACACATGGGAGAAATAGGATGAAATGCAGCCTCAATAGCTTTACTGGGACTGGGGTGGTGGTAAAGACCTCAGGAAACTATGAAGAAAGAGAGAGGATTTGGGGTATGTCAGAGGAGCTAGAACAAAAAAAGTTCTTTTGGCTGAAGGAAGCCAGATGGAGGAAGCACATAACTTCCTATTTAACTAGCTATTGTCTCTAATGAGGTTCTAAACTTAGCTATTTCTTTGATAAGGATGACAAGTGGTATCAGCATTCTCGAAATTTCAATGAGCTGAGGCAAAATCTTGAGTAACCTACCCTGAGTTAGGTTACCTGTCTGAATCTTGCCCAATATCCAATATTCAACTTGAGGCTTGCCTCCTCTGCGAGACCTTCCATAGTTACCCCAATCCAAATGGTCTTTCTCTCTTCTGAAATGCTAATACACGTACTGTCTTTATAATTTGTCTCACAATGAGTCTTATGCTATCTTTCAAGAGTTCTATTATTATCTTGGATTGATATTACAATCTTGAATTTTCTTTTTGTATTCTCTTCCTTTCTGTTTTTTCTTCCTAACTAGATTATAAGCTCTTGAAGGGCAGGAAGTTTTTCTTGCTAATTATATGGGTTCAAGCCTCTGCACCCTCCATTTCTTCATCCACAAAATGAGATGATTTCCATAACAGCAACACTGTGTGATGATCAATGGAGACTTAGCTCTTCTCAGGAATGCAATAAACTAAGACAATTCCAAAAGACTCATGATGGAAAATGCTATCTACATCTAGGGGAAAGAACTATAGAATCTGAATACAGATTGAAACAGACTGTTTTATCTTTTTTTTTTCTTTTTCATGGTTTCCCCCTTTTGTTCTGATTCTTCTTTCACACCATGACTAATGTGCATGTATCAGATTGCAGGTTGTCTTGGGGAGGAGGATGGGAATGAGAGGGAGAAAATTATAAA
This sequence comes from Pseudochirops corinnae, assembly GCA_028646515.1. Taxonomy (NCBI): domain Eukaryota; kingdom Metazoa; phylum Chordata; class Mammalia; order Diprotodontia; family Pseudocheiridae; genus Pseudochirops; species Pseudochirops corinnae. The sequence goes on from CM053589.1 coordinate 160,659,985, forward strand.
GCCAAAATCTTATAAAAGTGAATATTGAAAGCTAAAACTAACTAAATAAACAATTAAAAAAGATTATAAAAGATGAGGTGATTAGGCTGACTGATCTTTAGAGTCATTGATCCTATTGTATGTCCCCCCAGCCCTGGGCCTGCTCCATTCAATCACATGTTTAAATGGTATTTATTAATTATAACCAACTCCAGTAGTAGCCTAGAAGAGGAAAGGAGGACACAAAAAATGAGGGTGGAGTTTAGGCTTTGCATTGGAGAACTTGATGGTCATGGATTTACTTATGTGTGCATATGAAACTCAGATCTTTTCACCACCTTCATTTAACCCAATATACCTTCTTCTAACCCCCTGGCTATCTCCTTAGGTTACTAACCAGTCACCAGTGGCTCCCCGCCCCCCCCCAATACAGCATGACTACATAATGCTCACCTTTAGAAAATATCCTTGGTATCTCTCCATATTTTTCCCTTTGGTAATTGGAATACTCATATACACACATACATACATACATACATACATACAGATAGACATACATGCATGTATATGTTTCTCTGTCAGGGGAGTCATGAAGATTCAATGAAAGACATAGCCTTTCTATATCAGGATGCTCAGACAATGAGGCAGAGGCTTATTTGCAATCAACCACTTTATTGGTGTGAGCTGTGCTGAATCCATAGGACTTATCCAGATCTATGCAAATCTGTAGTCAACAAAATATTTGCTTGCTAAATGTTCATTTGTTATGTGCGTAGCCCTCTGATAAGGTTATACTCAATGGAACTATGATCTCATCAGTGTTACTGTGTATGTATATAATGTGTACATACATGTATGTATATGTAAATTCACACCTATGCACTATATAAATATATACTACATACACTATATACACATATACGTGTATGTATATATGTATATTATATACACACACACGGAGGCACATATATGCATGAAAAATACTGACAATGGGCAATTGAATCGGGCAGGAGAGTGAGATAAATTGTTTTTGGGAAATATGCATATAGGAAGGGAAGGAGAGAATGAAGGAGGTGTGAACACACCCTAAAGTTTGTTTGTCCAACGATATACTAAGAAAATATACCTAGAGTCAGGAAGATCTGAGTTGAAATCTAGTCACAGATATTTAGGAGTTATAGGACTCTGGGCAAGTCACTTGACCTCTGTTTACCTCAGTTTCTTCAACTGCAAAATAGAAATAACAACATTACCCATCTACCAAGTTTGTTTTGATGATGTATGATATAACATGTGATGTGACATGATATGATAGATGAGAAAATATTTGTAAAGCATTTAGCACAGTGCCTGGCATAGAGTAGGTCTTTGATAAATCCTTCCTTCCTTCCTTCCTTCCTTCCTTTATTCATTTGGTTTTTTTTGCATGTGTATAGTTAGGGTTAATTCATTAAAATGACTTTGTATCTTATTAAGAAGGCTCTAAAATGTCTGAAGCTTGATTCAATCAGCACCAGGTCATCTGTAAACAGCAACATCTGCAAGACTTCACCCTATATATTGAATACCATTCAACTTGGACTCCTCAATGGAGCACCTATAAGGAGGTGGTACATACCTTTGAAGAGCATACATCTCACTGTTTTAGACTTTGTTTGTCATTAGTTAATTAAAGGGTTGTTAAAGAAGATAACCTGCTTTTATAATATCCAAAGAATCTTATATTATTTTGACATAGGCTAAGGAGACATCTTGTTGGGGGAAAGTCTTTAGGTCTTGTTTGGTTTTATTGTACCAAATACTTTTTATATTTAACACTTGATGAGCTCATTGGTGTCTTATATTCTCACCGTATTTCAGGCAGTTGTGTGATGGTAAAAATGTGGCTTATTATAGGAGTATCAATGGTGAAAGCCTATATCTTTTAACACCCTTTTCAAGGATGTCCTCATTACACACATAGGTTATTTTCACAATGTTTTTATAGGTAGAAACTGAAGCATATTGGTTGGTAGTCATTGATGGTCTCCCAGACACTTTTTGCTTTGGGTAATAATAAAGTTCGGTAGTCTTTCTAAACCTTTAGCATCTTCTCCTCCTTCAGATACCTTGAGAATTGATCTTTCAACCTTCTCAAAATTGTGTTGCCTCTAGCAGAGACCTCCTCTGTATCTGCCTAGTCTAGTCCATCTGTTTTTCCCCTCTTTGTTTTATTTAGTGCTATTTCTACTTCCTCTAGAAGCATATCCAGGAGGGTGATGTTAGAGTCCAAATGCAGTGACTTGACTTTCTTTGATGGTGAAAAGAACTTATAAAATTTTTGCAGTACTTTTCCATCTTTCATGTTGTACTGCTTCCAGTTTCAATCTCAAGTGCCCTTGTCTTGCTGTGAACTTGCTTTGTTGGGTCCCTTCAAGCTTTCTTTAAGCTAGTTTTCCTCCTCTACTGCTTCTCAAAGCTTTATGAGGTGATGATGCCCACAGTTTTCCACCATCCTTCTCCATAAGATTTTATTAAAGAATTTATAGTCTAAACTCAAGTTACCATTTATTATTACTATTCTCTCTCTCTCTCTCTCTCTCTCTCTCTCTCTCTGTCTCTCTCTCACATCTCTTTCTATATCTTTTTGTCTCTCTCTATCTCTCTGGCTCTGTCTTTTTCTCTCTGTCTGGCTCTGTTTCCCAAGTAGATAATTGTTTTCTAACTAAAACAACATTTTAGACTCTTGGTTTTCTCATTATGGCCATTGATTTACATCAATTAAACTTCTCTACAAAATTGTCATGATTAGTGTCAATGTTCTTTTCTCCCTCCATTTGCCATTCTTCAGTGTTAATAACTTATTTAAATAGGTCAAGCTGGACCTCTCCATTGCCTGCCATGTTTTTTCCCCTCGAATTTTTATTTTTTCTTCAGGTTTTGAATTAGTTTTTCTCTCTCATCTAACAAGCCAATTGTCTGACTACACAGACAGCTGATTCAGCAACAACTCCCACATCAGCGATTACTCATTTCCTGTTTGTTAAAATATAACACATTTCATTTTTGGTGATATTATTTGGTACTCAACCTGTCCATTGCCTCCCAAATCTTTTCGTGGAGAATTATTCATGATTTATAGGCATGAGCATTCTGGGTGGTCCACACGTCTTTCGTCTCACTGCCTCCTTACTCTTAAATTATGTTTTCCAATGTGCTTTTCACTGTCTCCCTCTATGGCCACCTCAGTACTGACATCGCCGAGTATCAACGTCTATGTTAATTTAATTTAGAAGGTCTTATCAAATTCTTTATAGAATTTCTCCATGTTTTCATTCTGTGCAGCAGATGTTGGCACAAAGATGCTTGGGCTATGAGAAGAATATATAAGGATAGGATACATCTGGCCCTCAAGAAATTAACAATGTAGATGACAGAAGACACATATGTCTCCATTCACCACTTATTAAGTGTGAGGCAAGTACTTGGGTGGGGTACAAAGACAAATATGACATGGGAACATAGATTTAGATCTAGAAAGGAACCAACAGGTCATGAAATCACAGGATTATAGATTTAAGAGTTGGGAGGGATTTTTAAAATCATCATCTCCAATCCCTCATTTTACAGATGACAAAACTAGGGCCCATTATTTTCAGAGTGTTTTTAGAGGTAGAAGTTGAAGTGCATTGGTAGGTAGTGATCAATGGTCTCCCTGGGTTATCAAACTAACAAGTGTCTAAGATGGGATTTGAATCCAGGACTTCCTGACTTCAGATTTAATACTCTATCCACTGAGCTACACTGTCTTTTTCTTGTCAAGCTGTTCAATTTCACCAATGAGGAAACTGAGATATAAAGACAGGAGATGATTTATTTAAGGTCAGTGAAGGTAAAAAGTGACTCAGCTGGGATTTGCGACTAGTTACTCTTAACTATAAATGCAGCATTACTTATGTGGTTCAGATAAAGGGGCAAATATGAAAGGAAACTATATCAAGGACATCAAGTTGGGTAAGGTGCAATAAGGCCTAAGAAGAATGGGCAGATCAGAGACTTATGGGTGAGGGCATAAGAAGGCACAAAACAGAGATAGTTTGTCTAAAGCAAGTCTCATTTTCTCCTGTGGGTTAAGTCATTTTTAATTGATTGGGATTAGCATATAGAGAAGTAAAAAATGCTACTGGGTTTGTTGAAGAAATACCATTTTCTGCTCTATCTTGTCCTACAAGAAAATAGAGGTGAAGGGGATAAGAGGAGGGGTGTGATAGAAGGGAGGACAGATTGGGGGAAGGGGCAAACAGAATGTGCACCATCTTGAGGTAACGGAGCAGAGAGATGGGGAGAAAATTTGGAACTCAAAATCTTGCGGAAGTGAATGTTGAAAACTAAACTAAATTAATTAGTAGAAAAAAATAACATTTTCTGGCTCAGAGATGCAAGAACAGCATCCGGAAGGAGATGACATTTAAGCTGGGTCTTGAAGGATGGTTTGGATCTCAGGTGGAGATGGCAGAAGGACATTCCAAGGTGAATAAATAGCATAAGCAAAGTTATGGAGGTGGGAAAGTATTCAGTGTAGCTTTCTGGACATGAGTGGCTAGTATGACATAAGCCTTACAGGCTAGGAAGGGAGTGAGGGGCCAGACATGCACACCTCCATCAATTTGCCTCCATGGATGTGAACCAGACTTCATTGAGGCATGAATTCCTACAAATACTGCGGTGGCTTATTTTAACATCATTGCCTAATCAAATCTCAGAATTAGGAGCAAAAAAGGAGTGTTTTCCTTTACAAGCAAGTAAAACATTACTGGTCCAAGTGTGATGGAAGAAATTAGTGGCTTTAAATATGTGTGTGTGTGTATAAGAATTACTACAAATCACTGCTTCTTAACAAGAGACCGAGAATTTTTCTGAGTCTCTGGATAAGTCTTCTTGTCATAACACCCAGTGTGTACAGGGATGAAATATTACGTGTTTTAAAGTGACGGCTATAACAGTCAATTCTCATGGGTTCTCCAAGGTTGAGAGCAAATTAACCAATCAAACACCACTTCAATCAACTCTTAGGTGATTAGCATGAGAGATTTGCATGGTCGTCTGAACACCACCTACCAGAGCATGGAATTTCTGCTGACTCAGGAAATGTCTTCCCAGACGAAATATCTGCCATCATTTTTTAAAAATCCCCCAGCTGCTAAATCCTTAGCTTTATTAGACCTATATTACACAAACCACAAAGTGATAATGATCCTATGAGGCTGAGTCTTAGCCTTGTCGGTATTTCTTGAAAGGAGGGGCTATAAAACCCAGTGAGGTTCCCACAAATGAAGTGACTGGGGCACTTAATCAGATTTGTGGCCATCGGCTTGATAATAACTCACATTTATATAGGGCTTTATGGTTTGCAAAGTATTTTTTTCTTAAAACCACTCTGTGAAGGAGATGGTGTTGTTAGCTCCCATGGCCTTCAATTTCCTCATCCACAAAATGGGAATAAGTGTATTGTCTATGATCTAGGCAGCATTAGAACCTAGTTCTTATTCAAGCTGTCTCATTTGGCCTGACTGAATTTATTGAACAAAATCTCTTCTGAATGGGAATATGTTTTGCTCTAAAAACAAATAGATATCTGCTCGAGGAAAATCTCTTCAAAAGCCAACATTATACCCTTACCAACCTCCTAGGGAACCTTTTCTTTAATTGATAGAGAGAGTGGGTCAGGTCCTCCTGAATTCTTCCTTCATCTCATTAATGAGGTGTTGAATTCTAAAAGGTGTGAACTCACCTGGACCCCAGTTCTCTCTTTGTCCTGTCTCTCTTCTTAATACCAAATTAAAGCTGTTTGATTCAGTCCAGTCCACTTGCCTGAGCTATAGGTTGAACTTGGCTTTTAGGAGAAAAGGTCATACAGACCTAGAGGGGGGGAAAAGGGGGGGGAGACAGAGACAGAGAGTCAGAGACACAGAGACAGACAGACAGAGAAAGAGACATAGAGACAGAGTAAGAGGGAGAGGGAGGAATGGAGAGAATGAGGGAGCAATAAGGGAAGGACAGATGGAGGGAGAGAGAGAAAGAGGAAAAGAAGGAAAGAGGGAGAGAGAGAAAGAATGAGGGAGGAAAGGTGATAAGGAGAGAGGAAAGGAGGGAAAAAGGGAAAAAGGGAGGGAGGGATGGAAGGAAAGAGGGAGAGGAGAGGAAAAGAGGGAGGCATAGGGAGGGGAGAAAGAAGAAAGAAAGAGAGAGAGAGAGAGTGCTGCCTTATCACAGAAAGACTAACTTGAACTCTGTTCTCAGGAGAGGAAGCCTGTAAGTCTAGCAGGGTTCTTCAGGAAGCCATATGCCTGCAGAGGTGTTGGGGGATGGGGCAGAGCAGCAGGGAATTTCTGGGCCAAAGCAGAAGCTATAAAAAGTAGTCACTGAAGGACAGATGAGTCCCCAGACTGAGCCTCCTGGAGCCCAGTGTAGCTCTTGGGCTAAGCAGGAGCTGGACCTCAGGAGAAGCAAACAGCAGAGCAACAATTGAGAGCAGCCTCCAAATTTCACCACTTGCAGGGTCCTTCACCTCTCAGATCACTTTCCAACTACTCTGTACATATTTGGTGCTATACCTAGTTATTTATGTGTCTCCTCCATTAGAACATAAGGCCCTCAAGGGAAGGAACTTGCATTTGCACCCTTAGTTCTTTGCACATAACCTTGTGCACTTTTGCTATCTGTTAAATCATTTCAGTCGTGTGTGACTCTTCATGACCCCATTTGGGGTTTTCTTGGCAGAGATACTGAGGTGGTTTGCCATTTGCTGCTCCAGCTCATTTTATAGATTAGGAAACTGAGGCAAACAGGGTGAAATGATTTGCTCAGGGTCACCCAGCTAGTAACTGTCTGAAGCCATATTTGAACTCATGAACTGATTCTGAGCCCAGTGGCCTATTCTCTGTCACCTAGCTGTCCACATGCCTTGCATATGGTAAGGGCTTAGATGCTTTTAGACTGACTAACTGGTTCAGTTTTCTGCCAGTATCTTGCAAATGCAAGAAAATGAGGTAGGGAGCTGGATCAGTGCAATTTATGCCCACTGGAATTAGCGTGCAGGCACATACACACACACAAATTTGGATAATAACATTATTTTCAAAAGAATCTTAAAGATCATTTAACTCAAATCTCTTGTTTTACCTCCAGATAAACTGAATGACATATACTGATTTGCTTTTCTAGGGGGCATCTTTAATGTATGGAGAAAATACTAGGAGCCCAGAGCTAAGTTTGGATTAGTTTGGTGAGACAACCTTTGGACTGTGGTGCTAGGTTGTGAGAATCACACTTTGAGAAAGTCATTGACAAGTTGGAGGATGTCCAGTGTAGGGCAACCCAGATGGTGGAAAGAGCAAATAAAGCAGCATCCATTAAGGACTTACTATGTGCTGAACATTGTGATATGTTCTGGAGATACAAAGAAAGGGAAAAACAACCCGCAGAGCTCATACACTCTGATAGGGAAGACAATATGCAAAAAAAAAATTATACTTACAAGATATAAATAGACAGACAGATAGACAGACAGACAAGTAGATGGATGGATAGATACATAGAGAGATAGATAGATAGATAGGTAGATGATAAATAGACAAGTAGATAGATGGATAGATAGGTAGGTAGGTAGATACAGACAGACAGATAAGAGAGACAGAGAGATAGATAAATAGATGATAAATGGTAAGTGATAGATAAATATAGTATATACACACACATATATGAATGCGTATATGTATGTATGTGTGCATATGTATGAATGTATACACACATATAGTTATTCCTTCTACCTTACAAGGTTTAGAGGTGTGGCACCCCCAAAGTCTGAAAAATCCCTGTAAAGTTTTTTGCCCCTCCTTTCATATTAAAGAAGTCTCCTAATTTTTTTCTTTTTCTTTTATGGGATGTTTTACAGTACTTTATTATAAAATCTGGGTTAAATATTTGGTCATAGGCTATATGTAAGTTAATGTTAAGTAAATATACTTGCTTTTGCATGTTGTCCTCTGGCTTTAGCATTCTTTTTCACGCTTTATTTTTTTTAACTTATTTTAATGTTAGAAAAGAAATTGTGTATATTTATGGCATTAAAAGATAACATATGTTGATATTATACATAGTCATAATGTGGAAGGGATAAGTGTATGGTGTAAAGGAAATTTAATCTCAGAGTGGGAAGGTCTTGACTGGCCTCCTGGGAAGGGTGGAAAGTGAGGACAGAGGTGAGAAAGAACATCCAACAGTCAGTTCTTTCGACTGATAAGGTGTCAGGAAGAGAAGGACCAGTGTTGCTGGATCACAGAGTATGTGTAGGGGAGTGAAATGTGAGTAGATTAGGAAGGTAGGATGAGACTAGGGCTGATAGATGGCTGTAAAAGTCAAGTAGCATTTTATATTTGATCCTGGAGATGAGAAGGACCCATTGCAGGTTGACGTGGTCTGACCTGCTCTTTAGGATGATCAATTTCACAGTTGAATGGAGGATAGGCTGGAACGGGGAGTGACTTGAGACAGAGAGACCAACCAGAAGGCTAGTTCAGTAGGTGTCTGATGATAATTGCCTGAATCAGTGTGGAAGCCGTGTCAAAGGAAAGAAGGGGATATTTACAAGATGTGAAGAGTGAAAGTAAGACTTGACCACAGATTGGGTAGGTAGAGTGAGTGAGGAATTGAGCATGAACCCAAGGTTGCCAGCGTAGGTGACTGGGAAGATGGTAATATTCTCAACGGCAACAGGAAAGTGAGTAAGAGGGAAGGGTTTTGGGGAAAAGATAATGAGTTCTGTTTTGGACATGCTGAGTTTGAAATATCTACAATTAATCTATATTGAAATATCGAATAAATAGTTGATGTGAGACTGGAGATCAAGAGAGATATTAGGGTTAGATAAGTACATATGAGAAGCATCTGTGTAGAGATAATAATTGACCCCATTGCAGATCTCAAGACCATATCATATGAGAATTTGTTGAAAAAATGGGGGTTAATTTGCCTGGAAAAAAGATTGAGGGGGTTATGATGGATTAGGGAATGGACCTGTGGTTTCACTGGCATAAAAAAATTCCCAGGGGAAGTGATTCTCTCTGTTAATAAATCTTGGCCCATCTCTGTAATTTAGGGTGTCACAGAGTTGTCTAAGGAACCAAGAAGTTAAGTGACTTGCTTGGCAACACAAAGCCAATATATTTTAGAGGCAAGACTTGAACAAGGTCTTTCTGACTTCAAAGAAATTTCTTTATCCAGTACCGTATACCACATGCTCTCTCTCTCTCTCTCTCTCTCTCTCTCTCTCTCTCTCTCTCTCTCTCTCTCTTTCTCTCTCCATCTCTGCCTTTGTCTCTCTTTGGCTCTCATTGTCTCAGTAGTGGAGATACAGTAATTAGGGCTTTGTCCCAGAGTATGGGTCTCTGAGATGAATGAAGAACCCAAGAGACAGAGTTTCTGCACAATTAATAATCAATTTACTAATTAGATTAGCATATAATCAATAAATTGATGGTTGGTGATTTCTCTCAGAAACCAAAGATCCCTAATGGAGATACTGAATACCTTAATATACTTTTGGAAAAGGGATTGTCCCTGACAGGTGAAAATCCACCCTGATTGGTAAACAGTTAATGAAGGGGTGGGCATATTAATGGGGAAGTAGGCTAAAAGTCTTCATTTCCTTCTGCTGAAAAAGTGGCTTGATCATGAGACTCAGCTGCCTCCAGGAATCTATCTTTGCTCAGGCCATTCTGGTTGGTTTTCTCTTTCATGAGCTGGGTTACCCTAAACTCCAGTGGAGGAGTACAAAGGGTGTGGATTTAATGCTTTAGGACTGGAATGCACCTAGATTAGATTCTATTTATACTCTTAAAGTAAGGGTCTCCTAGTCTGTGGAATTCCATCCAAGATCAAGAAGCACGTTCCCTGAGGATTTGGCAGCCTCTCTCATCAGTCTCGTCCTTCACGGACTGGTTGAATGACCAACAGGGGCTGGTCTCTGAACGAGGAACTAAAGATAAAAATCTTAATCCTAATTTAATAATCAGGTAATAGCATAATAGAAAAATAGTAACTTCTTATCTCCATGGGGGTGTTGAGTATTATGAAGGAGGTGCCATCTCGAGGCCTCACCTTACTACACTCCAGAGGCAATCATCACAGTAGTTCCCAATCACAAACTCATGATTTTTCTCCAAAGGCCACTTTTCTACCTAATCCTTAGTAGACTAAAGGCCGGGAATCCTTGGGTGATAGGATTCCTCCTCCCCTGTAACTATACCTTACTGCTCTGAGGACATCATAGCACTCTCCTAATGTATAGAGTGGTCTCTTGGAATAAGAATTAGACTCATTCTTCTTGGGTTCCCCCAAGATAAAAAATGAGGAGCTATGAGGAGAAATGATAAATATGAAAATTTAGGCCAATGAAAAACTTCTTAACAGGGAGAGCTGTCCCAAAGTAAAATGAACTGCTTCAGGAGGTAGCTGGACCCCTCTCATTGGAGGCCCTGGAGAGATGACTAGATGATCCCTTGTTAAATACGTACATTATTTGGGATTCTTTTTATAATATGACTCAAGCTGGTTGGCTGCTAAGGTACTTCCCAACTCTGAGATTCTGTAAAATGTGTGACTACTAGCTTTGTACTGATCAGGGGCCATGATTGTCCCTCTCCATATATGACACAATTCCTACTTGGTAATTAGTATGCTGAGTTACCTGGTGGTCTTTGATTAGCTTTTGGATTTTCCAATTTAAGCCACCTAATGCCTCTGATGGATATTTTCCAACAGTTTTTTTCTTTCTTTCTCTCTCCTTTTTTTGGGGGGGGGGAGGGGAGGAGGGAGGAGGGGAATGTCATTTGTAGCTTGGCAACAGCAGAGATGCATGGCTTTTCTTCTTGCCAAGCTGTAAATATACCCTTCCCTCAATTCAGTCTAATGATGTTAAAAGACCAACAACCAGTATTAAATGTGGGTGGCAAGGTTGCAGGCCTGGTAGTCACCAACAGTGAGAGAAGGCAGGCCGCTTGTGTCAATAAAATTGGCACCCTGGGCTCTGCATGTTTTCAAGGGAAATACAATTGCTCATTGGAAGAATAACTTGTCAGTGGGAAAGGAGCTAAGTGCTGACTTGCTCCTTTGCTTTCCCTTCTGGGTCAGCTATGAGGTCTTTGGAGTATGGTCACCTGAGGCCTGCTGAGCTGAACAGGTCACAGGCATAAAGAACAGAAAGATTCCCAAAGAAGCAGGGTTCTGCCAACTCAAGCTGGGTTGAAAGCCGAGCCAGGAAGACAATGAAAGGGATGGTGGAGGGCAAAACTTCAGGAGGTGCTAGAGACTCCCCAGCTTGAGAAGTGGACTCTGGGGTGATTCAGGAAGCAGAACTGCAGGGCTGCAAAAAGTCAAGTTTTAAGGTAGTCTCCAATGAAAGACAAGCTTGCTCCATGTCTAATCAAGATCAGAGGCGTTTCTAGTGAATGACAAGCTGGGGGCCCTGAGCTTTTAGAAGTTCTGTGGTATAGCTGCTACCAGGGGCTAGTAGGATACATCGAAGTGAGGAGGGGATGAAAGGGGGTGACCAATGTTTCCCCTTAAAAAAGGAGACAAGAAAGGAAAGAAGAAGAGAGAAGGAGAGAAGAGAGGACAGGAAGAGAAAAGGGAGGGGAGGGGAGGAGAGAGAGAAAGGAAGGGGGAAGAGAGGGGAGGAGAGGGGAGAGGGATAAGGAGGGGGAAAGGAGGGGAGGGGAGGAGAGAGGGAAAGGGAGGGGGAAGAGAGGGGAGGGGAGGAGAAAGGGAAAGGGAGGGGGAAGACGGGGAGGAGAGGGGAAGAAGGAGAACTGAAGTTTTCGTAGCTAAAAATTAAATCATCTCTGGAGCTGGCTACTCAGAAACAACACCCTTCTTACTACTTCTGTCCTTCTTTCTTCAGGTCACCCAAGCAGTCTTTTTATGATTTCTTTCCTCCTTGATTTTGATCCAACTTCACTTGGATACAAATGTCATCAAAGCGATGACATTTCAGTGAAGTCTCATTGAAATCAATTTGTCCTGTATTAAAGATACAAGTAGAGGAGGCAGTGGAACAACGGGTGCAAAGCTAGTTCTGAAGTCAGATAGACTTGGACTGGTGTCCCATTTCTGGTTCCTGTTGGCCGTATGAACCTGGATAAGTCACTTAACTTTTCAGTGCCTCAGACAACTCTCTAATACCAGAAATGCTGGAGCAGTGGCTGGTCTTCATTGGCTGAAGGTGTTTCCTCAGTGGCAATTCCCTACACTAAGGAAATGGCAGATCTGTTGAAAAAACAAACAGAGGAACAAAAAGCAAGCTAAGGAAGAAGTCCTGAGCTAAGAAGCAAAGAAAGATGGGAATATGGAGTAATTCACCCTACCCTGGTCCCTCTAAACATGACCTTAAGTTATCTAACAGTAGGTTGTGAATAAAAATTATTCCACCCAGAAACAAATACATTTTTAAACTTGGCATCAGGAGAAAGAAAGGAAAGGAAAAGAAGAAGAGAGGAAGAGAGAAGATAGGGAGCCAACATAGCGTAATGGAAAGGAAGCCAGTCTGGGGACTTGGCCTCCATGCTCCCTGCACTTCAACATGCCATATTTAAATAGGAGTTACCTTCCTCATCTTCTTCTTCCTCATTCTGATGACCATAATCCTGATGATGGCAGTCATCACAATTATTGCTATTTTAATCCCATCTGTGCTACTGACTCTCTTGTGACCTTGAACATGTCCTTTTTACTCTGTGGGACTCAGTTTTTCCATATGTAAAACAGGGTGGAATGAGCAGATGATCTTCCAGGTCCTTTTTTCTTAGTTCTAACATTCTCTGGGTTTCCCCTATAGGAAAATATTTTAGGGAGCATCTTCAAGGAAAATAATTTTATAACGAATAGACTATCAGTTTTGCTTCAGTTACCAATTGTGTGACCTGTGAGCCTCACTTTCCTCATCTGTATCATGAAGAGAGGTTGGACTTGAAAGCCTTTAGGGTCCCTTCCAACTCAGAATCTATGGTCTTATGATTGCCTTACAATTCTTGAGTCTAAAGCCCCTTCCTAGCAGTATATTCTCTTGTGGCAAAAAGACCTCTATTCTCTGGGCCCTTTCCAGAGAGGAGGAGAATCTCTCCTGGTTTTTGTCCCCTGTGACACTTCTCTTGGCTGAAATCACATGGAAATCCTGGAGTGCTCTGTCTCTCTCTAACTGAGAGCACCCGCTTATCATGCCATCTGGAAGGGAAGCTCGCCTGCCTGGAAAGAGATTGAACTAATCGTTTTTGCAAAAAGGTTACACAAAGTTCTAGCAGCTCAATGGGGAGCCACTGAGCAGGGATAATCTGATGTATAGCTCAGCTGTGGGCAGAAAACTTGCATGTAGGTCACGGAGCGCAGCCCTGCTGCCAGATGTTAAATAACTGGACTTTTCCTATGAGGAAAAAAAAAAAAGTGGGACCACTCCCCTGCTACACAGATACACCACAGGGTCCCCTTTAATCAAGCCTGGAATACTGGAGAGGAATAAAGAGTTCAAGGGTCCATCTTCTTTACTTTCCAGGGATTCTGTCATCTCTGTTTGTGTTACTGTTACTATCGTCATAAATCCTTTTTTGGCTACACAATGTCTGGTTAGAGGGTTCTCTGTTTGAGGCATCAGGAAGCCTCAAGGGTGGATTTTTTCGTTCAGGAGATTAGGTCTGAGATGCAGCTGGGTTGCTAAGAGTTGGGTTCTGGGGATAAGGAGATCGCAGAAGGTAAATATCCTCACGAGGCAGACCAGCATACATTAGGAAGTCTGACCCAGTAACCCGGCCGGCCATCAGGGAGGTGACAGCTAGGGTGGTCGATAGTGAGTGCTGAGAGCAGTTGCTCCCATGAAGGAACTGTGAAGACAAAGTGTTCCATCACAGGCTGATATGGTCAAGATCTAGAAGGGACCAGGAGAGGCAACATAGGGCAAAGTGGATAAGGCAGTGAACGTAAAGTCAAGAAGTTGTTGTTAAATCATTTCATTTGTGTCTGACTCTTCATAACTGCATTTGGGGTTTTCTTGGTGAAGATACTGGAGTGGTTTGCCATTTCCTTCTCCAGCTCATTTTACAGATGAGGAAACTGAGGCAAACAGGGTTAAGCTCAGGGTCACAGAATCAGTAAATGTCTGAGGCCAGATTTGAACTCAGGAAGATGAGTCCTCCTGACTCTAGACCTAGCACTCTATCCACTGTACCACCTGGGTTCAAATCCTGCTTCAGACATTTATTACACATGTAGCCATGAACAACTCACTTACCCTCTCTAGGCAAGTAGATATGTTGGAGGTAGGAAGACCTGAATTCCAACCCAGTTTCAGATATTTACTAGTAGTGTGGCCTTGGGCAAGTCACTTAACCTTTGTCTGCCTCAGTTCCCTCCACTGTAAAATGGGGATAATAATATCTCACCAACCTCACAGGATTGTTGTAAGGATCAAATGAGATTACAGATGTACAGTGTTTGGCACACAATAAACACTATGTAAAAATTAATTGTTACTATCATACTTTTTATTATATAGTAATCCTACAACGCACAGAAACTTTTCATCCTCTTCTCTTCTTAATCAAAGACAGGCAAGTATGAGATAATGTTGATATGATATTTATAAAGTACTTAGCACAGGGTGGACACACATTAGACACTTAAGAAGTCCATATTACCTTTCCTTCCCCTTCCCTATGTCCCCCCTTTCCTCTTTCATAAAATGAAGTGGTTAGACTCACTGGGTTCTAATGTCCTTTCCAGCTCTAAATCATCTGACCACTGAATCATTTTACAGATGAGAAACCTGGGAACCACTAGGATCAAGTGATGCACCCAAGCTTATATTGCTGTTCATTATCTGAGCCAGAACTGGAATCCAGGTCCTCCAATTCTCATTAAGCTAAAAGGATTCTGTCAGTTCCACCCAAGAACTTCTTCAAGAATCTTCAAGAAGCTGGATTATCTAAAGTAATAAAATGCTAGATGGAACCTCAGAGATTATTGTATGTCTCTATGTAAAAATGAGTTTACAGTTGAGGAAGCTAAGTTTTAGAAAGTATACACTGGTAAATAGCAGATCTTGATATTGGAAAACAGTTGGATAACTTCAAGATATGAGGGTACTTCTGTTTCATTATCTAAGGGAAAGGCTGCCCTGCTGCTCATTGTGAAAAATATTTCCCATAAAAATAAGTTTTTGACTCAGAGGGGGCTGAGAAGTTGTTGGACACAGAGTGGAATTACTCTGAGCCCTCTACAGCTATCTCCAAGAGACAAGGGACAATTTCATTTAGAATTAAACGTATGTGTACAAATTTGATGTGGAAATGGAGTGCTGCGCAATAATAGAAAGAATACTATGCGGGGAATCAGGACACAGATAATTTCAAAGGGACATGGAAAGACATATGAACTGATGCAGAGGAAATTAATAGAACCAAAAGAACAATTTTTACTGGAACATAAATATTATTCAAAAAAAAAACAATTGTGAAGCATTCTATTTTTTTTTTTTTGGAGGGAGGAAGGCAGGGCAACTGGAATTAAGTGACTTGCCCCAGGTCATACCACTAGTAACTTAACACTTGTTATGTATCTGATGCCAAATTTGAACTAAGGTCCTCCTGACTCCAGGGCTGGTGCTCTACTCACTATGACACCTAGCCACCTCTGTGAAGACTTCTAATAACTGATCAAGAATAAAATGAGCAGAACCCGTAGAACAATTTACACAATAACAATAACATTGTTAAAAAAAAAAAAAACAAATACCTCTGAAAGTAAGAAAAATATTGATCAATGACCATTCATAATTCCACGGGACTGATAATGAGACATGTGGTCCACTTCCTGATCAGGATGTAGTATGTACTTGATGCAAAATGAGATAAATACATATGTGTGCATGTATATACACACATGCATATATACATATGTATGCACACATATATGTATGAATATTTGGATGTGTATTTATATCTATTTGGATACAGCCATTGGAGATTTCTTTTCAGTGCCCATTCATTCCAGGGATTTCTTTTTCTTTTTTCCCCTGGGGAGAGGAGTGGGTAGGAGGAAGAGAAAATAGATTTCTGTTAACTTAAGAAAAGGAAATTAAAAAGAAAAGAAAGAAAAACAGTAAAAAGACCAGTTGGTACAATGTGTAAAGCGAAAACTGCAGCCAGACTATCAATGGGTTTATATTCCGGACTGAGGAATTTGTATTTTACCAGAGACAATAGGTATCCACTGAAGGTTCGGAGCAGGGTAGTGACACAGCCAATCTTGGCTGTGTTTTAGGAGTGTTATTCTGTTCTCATAGCTGTGTGGAATATGGATAAGGAAAGAAAGAAAGGAAGGAAGAAAAAAAGAAAGAAAGAAAGAAAGAAAGAAAGAAAGAAAGAAAGAAAGGAAGGAAGGAAGGAAGGAAGGAAGGAAGGAAGGAAGGAAGGAAGGAAGGAAGGAATCTGGGAGTACAGTCAGGGAGGCTGTTGTAAAAGTTTAGGCAAGAGGTCATGAAAACCTGAACTAAAATGTTGGGCCTTTGAATAGATGTATGTATGTGAGATATAGTGTGGAGTTAGCATCAACAAAAATTCACAAGAGATTAGACATAGGGAACTAAGGAGAGGAAAAGTATGGGATGATTCCAAGGTTGTGAACCTGCGTTACTGATAGGATGATGTTGACCCCAATTGAAGAAAAGGTGGATTTAAGGGAAATGATAATCCTTTCTTTGGGTTGTAAAGAACCAGGATAGAATTAGGGTTGTCCTTTTGGATATATAGAGTTTGTGATATGTATAGACTATTCATGTGTAGGTAAGTGGAGCAAGCAGCTGGTGATGTGAGGATGGGAGATGGATGATCATTTGTTGTGTACATTATAACTGGGATTTGTTTAATGTCTAAGATGGACGAGATAGTCACAGTGATCCTTTCCAACTCTCAAATTCTCTTATTCTGAATTCAAATAATATTAGGGCTGGATATATAGATTCAGGACTCACTTTGGGGGAAAAAAAGATGACCATGGAACCAATTAGAGCTAATGAAATCATGAAGAGAGTTTATATAGACAGAAGATGGCCCAAGACAGAGCTCTGGAATGTGACTATGACTAGAGGTTGGGACACAAGAGACTGAAAAAGAGGTCTGATCTAGGTCGGATGATGAAGACAGTATTATCTGGAAATGCTGATGGTGGGAAAAGTAACCAGTTGAGACTGTCAGAATTCATATAGGCCAAGAAGGATTAGAACTGAGAAAAGCATTATCTAATTGAGTGAATGAGTACTTGGGATCATTGGAAAAGTGCAGGTTAATTGAGTTATGAGATTGAAAAAGAGGTTCCAAGGTTTCAAGAAATGATTGAGAGAAGAGGAAGTGGAAGCAAGATGTAGATCATTCCTAAGAGACTGGCCATAAAAGGGAAGAATGTTAGGAGAGTAGCCCTCTAATTTAACCAATTATTATTGCTAATGATGTGCCAGTAAGGCTTTGTATGGCCAGACCAGGGTCCAGGGGATGGCACCCATAGGATGGAAAGAATAAATGAAAGAATAAAGCATTTTGGAAGGAAATTGGTTTTCTCTCCTTTCCATTACCACCACTCTTGTCCATAGTACCCTGTTACATGCACATGTGCAATTTATCCCCCATTAGATCATAAGCTCCTCAAGAGTGGGAGCCATTTTTTTTTTGCCTTTTTTTTTGCATCATCAGCATTTTGTATAGTGCCTGACATATAGCAGGCACTTCATAAATATTTGTAGATTTGACTTCAGCCCAACCAAAGCAAGGGCAGAAAAAGGATCAGAACCATTCGTTGAGATTGAAAAAAAAAAAAAAACAGTGGGAGCAGAAGATAGGAAGGAAGCAAGAGCTTATATCGTCACTGACCTAGGATGATGGGTGATGATATATGTATAGAATGTATAGAATATCCATGTGGAGGTATTAATGTATGCTATAGTGTTCTCACTTCTTACCTGTTCTCCACATTGAGAGAGAAGGAAGAAGAAAGGGGAATGTGTGGAAGAAGGGAACTGGACCATGAATAACTTCCATACCACTGTTATTCCATAAACACAGTCCCCAGTAGGCACCTTTCTCCTCTTTTTGCCTTTCAAGAGGATCTATAAGGGGAAAAAGGCTAGACTGGGACCGTAGACCCTTCTGTGAAAGGAGTGTGAGCTTATGGCAGGTGCCACTTTGTCACTTCATGATGGGAGGGGTACACCTATTCCAGACATCCTCCGACTCTTCCTCTGTCTCTACTCCTGACTAAAGACCTCCCTTCTAATGTGTAGGGAGGTAGCTGGTAGGTTTGGTAGTGAGAATCAAATCAGGCAGGAAGACCACTGAGTTCCTATTAGAGTCCACAATTTGGAGAAGGGACAACCCTAATTCTAACCTGGTTCTTTCCATCCACAAAAAAACCCTCAGCTAGTCCATTGGATCAGAAACCTATGTCTAAAACCAAATCTATTCCTTCCTTCTTTCCTTCCATGTTGTTCAGGAATTGCTGAAGGTGCTAGAATACAGATGGGCCATGGACAAGAGGGATACCCTTCTGACTTTTCCAGACTCACAGATAGTATTAATGGAAGGCACCAGATGCCTTAGTGGTCCTGCTTCTCTTTACTTTACATTCCCTCATATGGACTTGTGACTACCTCTCCCCCATCACTGGACCCCCACCCCAGGCCTTCCAGACCGCTTTGGTAGCCTTTAAATTTATTATTGCCTGGAACAAAGCTCTAGTTGCCTTCCCTTGGTTATAACTCTGTTAGTAAAGGTCATTTGAGATGGTATGTGAACTGGCCATGTGTAAAAAATAAAAACACAGGGGAACGATATAACTTTTAATTTCCTTAAAGCCTATAATTTATGTAGTAAATGGAAAGTAAGCATGTGTTCCATATCTCGGCTATGGAGCCGAGTGGAAAGTGAGCAGGTGAGGATGTTGCAATAGGTTTAGCTCCTGAAGGGATTGAAAGTCCCTGCTAATGTGACCCTTTGTGGTGCTTGGACCAGGAGATAGTAAACAGTTAATGATAAGAAAGAGATCTAATCATTCATTTATTCATTCAACACTCTGCGTGCAAGGCACTGGGCCAAAAGCTGTAGAAGAAATCAATAAGAAATGTGGAAGAAGAAATGTATAACACAGACTCTGCTTTCAGGGAGCTTACATTCTAGTAGCTTATAAACTCCAGTAGGAGAGATAAATGAACTACACACAAATAACTACAAGGCAAAAGGTAATGAAAGACTTGAGAGAGAGAGCACTTCTTGATGGATCAGAGAAATGGGTTGGAGAAGGGGGCCCTTAAGTTTGGCTTGGACGAAAGAAAGGCAGAGAGGACAGGTAGGAGGGAATCCATTTCAGGTGTGGAAAGACACCATGAGACAGGGTTATAACTAGTGTAGGATGATGGGGGCTTTGACTCAGACATCCAAAACTTAGAGGGTTCCATCTTTTGGGAACTTAGAAACAATTGAGTTTTGTACCTAATTAGAAAAGATGATTAGGTCAAGTAATAAGGTACCAGAATCAAATGTTTTCTACCTCCAACACCCCAGATAAGATCCTTCTTGGCTAGCACCTAGCCCATACTGCTCTTCTATCTGCAGTTAACAGTGTTGCTTACAGTAGTTTCATGGTGTCCAGTGAGTGAGTAGATCTTTCCCATCCCTTCTCGCCCCTGATGACTCACTCTATCTCTAAATTTAATTATGCCATTTTCAATTTGTCTCAGGCGCAAAACTTTCCAGCTGTGATCCTGATGTGAGCAAATGCACTTTTATACACACACATACATAACATATACATATATGTAATGTAAGATACATATCCAAACATATACATACATATATAATACACATACATATATGTGTATATATGTAGATAGATAGATCTATAGGTAGACAATAAGAGGTCAGATAATCAGATGAGATCAAGGAGTGGCAAGCCATGTTTAGCTTGTTCTCCTATACGGAGGAGTGCGGTGAGTGTTCTGAGTATGAAAGACCTTGAATGGAAGTCTTATAAATTCTATTTTTATTTGTCTAGAGGCCTGGGCATCCCCCTTGTACCTGAGGCTCCTAGAATAGCTATCCCAGGACCAAAATATTAAACAGTTATACAAACATGTCAGTTCCTGTGAACTCTGAGCACTTTTACTCTAGTCAACCAAAGAGTACCATTTGTTCAAAAGAAAGGCATTTATGAAACTGTATAGTAAGATTTGCCATAGAATACACACACACACACACACACACACACACACACACACACACACACACACACACACACACACACACACACACCCCAAACCCTAGAGCCCACTAATTCACATATACTCACACTATCACTAAGGAGAATGATTATGCAGAGAGATTTCACATGAAAGCTGGATGTGGGGAATATGGGGGAAGGCGCAACTCACCCCTGTGAGCCACAGGACCCTATGGTCTTCTGTTGTCCCCTGTTCTCCACCCCTGTCTCCCTGTTGTCCACCCACCTAACTAGCATTCTAGTCTTCAATGGTCAGAGGATGGTGGCAGGGATGTCTGGCCTCTCTGTGCTGCTTGGTGTCTCTGTGGTGCCCTGCCAATTTCACAAGAGTCTCTGGGGGCCTTGGTGCCTCATCCCAGCTTCACTCACTGTTACTCTCTTCTCTGTTCATTTCTTCAGGGCCAGTCAAACTACCTTAGTCTCAGTTTGCTAGAGAATAGTGGCTGGAACTTCTCAGAAGAGCAGTCTGACAGTTCTGTAGGCACATTGCAGAAATATTCAACTAACAAAAGCTAGGCAGGTGCCCCTAGACTAAGAGTAAAATTTTTCTTTTTGATCCAGACATCTGGGCTGAGATCAAAGCCTTGGTTACAGGAACTACTGTACTGAATTTAGGGTTAGATCGGAGTAGATGTGGGGTAGCTAGGTGGCACAGTGGATAGCATGCCTGGCCTGAAGTGAGAAAGGCTCATTTTCCTGAGTTCAAATTTGACCTCACATACTTAACTAGCTAGGTGGCCCTGAGCAAGTTGCTTAACTCTGCTTGCCTCAGTTTCCTCATCTGTAAAATGAGCTGGAGAAGGAAATGTTAAGTCATTCCAGTATCTTTGCCAAGAAAACCCCAAATGGGGTCATGAAGGATTACAAACAACAGAAACAAGTGAACAATAACTGAGTGGATGCACCTAAGAACTTCAGATGCCAAACAATTCAGCAAAGTGGGCAAGGTCCCTGTTGTCCACCCACCTAACTAGCATTCCAGTCTTTCCTATGCATATTTGCCAGAAGTAAAGTTTGATCTCTTCGGTTCCCAGCATTTTAACCAGTTAAAAACTGTATTCTCCAGCATTGTATGGGCTGGGTGAGATCCTTAAAGGGTTCTGATTACCTATAATGACAAAATCAGGTCAATGGATTAGAAAGATTAGACCCTAGCTTGGAGAGACTAGAGGCAGTTTGAAGGGGTAGAAAGTTAGAATCTTTCTACCTCTGAGTAGATAATGCCCATGATGGAAATCAAACAAGACAGTCAGAGGGTCCATGAGATAAAATAAGGTGTTCATGGAATTAAAGGATGGCAGTTATAAAGCTGAAAGGGCCTCTAGGGACCATGGAGTCCAAACCTTTCCTCCTCCCCACCTCCATTTGCAGATGAGAAAGATAAAGAACAGAAGAAGTAAATGACTTTCCCAGGTCATACAACCTGTAAATGTCTGAAGCATAATTTGAACCCAGGTTTTTCTGATGCCAAGTCCAACATATGATCCACTCTGTCATGTTGCCAAGGGAACTGAACCCCAGATTTGACTCAGAATAGGAAGAATGCCTAGGATTAAGAGTTTAAGGATAAGTTTAACCATAACCTGAAATAATATAAATTGGATAAACTGACATCCACCCACCCCCTATTCCTATTATTTTTACTGAACTATGTTTATAAGTCAGCATAGTATAATAGAAGATTAGCCTTGAAGTCAAGAAGACCTGCCTTTGGTATAAATTAGCTGTGTGACCCTGGACAAGTTATTTAACTTCTCAGTGTTTCCAAGCAACATGCACTGGAGGCTCTTAACCTAAGAGTCCCTGAAACTGGGGATGGGGATGGAACTTGGAATCACACCTTTATTAGAGCTAACCTCTAACTTAAATCAAGCATTTCCTTCAATTATTTAAAAACAGTATTCTGAGAAGGGGTCCCTAGGCTCTACGAAACTGCCCAAGGGGTCCATAACACAAAAAAGGTTAAGAACCCCTGCTCTAAAGGCATGTTACTCTGAAGGGGGCTTTACACAATGAGTATCAAATTAAATCATAGGCCCTGATGAGGAAATGGACTTTTTGCCCAAGTGTTAATGAAATCAAAGATCTGATCCCCATCCTTCATTAATGAATTTAATCTAAGATGCAGTCAGTCAGTAGCAGTCTTAGCACCATGCCTTGCTAAGACCCAGTATTAGCACTGGACCTGGTGCATAGTTGGTGTTTAATAAATGCTAGCTGACTGACTAACTGACCTCCTCCCTCTTCTCCCCCCACCCAAACAATACAAACTAACAACAACCTACTATTGCTAGTAGACCAGTTTCAACCAAAACATGCCTACATATTTTTCTACAACTCCAACATTGGCCATAATCGTAAAGAATGGGAAATTAAGGGGATGACCATCACTTGGAAACAATTTACAGTATATAATTGTGATGGGATACTATTGTGCTGAAATGATTAGCAGGATGAGTTAAAAAAAAAAAACCTAGAAAGATTTGTATGAATGAACTGATGCAAAGTGAAGTGAACAAAACCAGGAGAACATTGTACATAGTAACAGTAATATTGTAACAATGATCAACTGTGAAATAATTAGCTACTTTGATCAAGAAAATGATTCAAGACAATTCCAAAGGTCCATTATTAAAAATGCTATCCACCTGCAGAGAGGGAAATGATGAAATCTGAGCACAGATTGAAGCACACTTTTTTCACTTTCTTTATTTTCCTTGCTTTTGTTTTGTTTTTGCAAAATGGCTAATATGGAAATATTTGACATGACTTCACAGGTGTAATTGATATTATATTGCTTGCTTTCTCAATGGATTTGAGGGAAGAATAGAATTTAGAATTCAAAATTTTAGAAAAAAATCAATGTTAAAATTAATTTATTAAAGGAGGGAAAGTAACATAGCCATATTCCATTTATTATAAATCCTGGCTTTGGACTATATTTTGACAGAGAATAGCTGTTTGGGTCAGAAGTCCTTCTCCCCAAGTGATTGTCTCACTGGGGAAGGCTCAGCTTTCCCTGTGACCCACACTCCATGACATTAGAACTCCTGCTCCTCTTTGGGAAAGAGCCTGGGCACATGGACCTACACTGTAGACCGGGGAGTCCCAGGTGGCTCCAGAATCACCAGTCTGAAGACAAAACATGCTCTTTCCTGTCTCCTAGCAACGTACTCTGCAGCGCTCGGCTCCGCCTTCTCCCAGCTGATACCCTTGCCTCCACTTGTACGGAAGCATTATGTTTGAGGTGTGCTGGGGATGATTCCTAATGTCCTTTAAGTGATCCACGAAGCAATTTGCTTATAAAGACTCTCTCCTCCCTTCCTCTCCCCTTTTCCCCTTTTGCCAGCATTTACCAGAGTGAGCCTCCTGCAACGCAGGTGATAAACAAGGCCCTCGGAGGCTCAGTTAACAAAGACTCTGGATCGAAAGCCTGTGACAGTGGGGCAACCATTCAGATGCCTGGCTGGTGGCAATGTGGCCCATTTATAGGACTGGGAGTCAAGAGGGTAGAGGGGTGTTTGAAGTTGGCGGTGGATGCATCTGGATGGCAAAAATCCAAGTCAGACTATGGACTGGAGGAGAAGAGGAATAGTCTATGTATATGTGGATGCTGGTTCATTTTGGTTTCATGATCAGGGAGCCTACCCCCCCTTTTTTTCTCCCAGCAAACTGTATTTTATATTATAATCCTTCAGTGTGTGTGTGTGTGTGTGTGTGGGCTGGGAATAATTACGTTGAAAAATGTGTATAATATGTGGAAAGGTTCTTTTTGTGGGGAATGGGAATGTACCAGTGGAATATCTTCCTCATGGCAACTAATGCCTTTTTTATAAGACTTTCAAAACAAAGTCGGTAATTGGGAGCACAGCGGAAACTCTTACCTCTTAATGCACAACCTAGGGAAAGTTCTCTGTAGTTAGAGGAAGGCCCAGGGTCTGGTGAAGGCAAACCCCT
Source organism: Pseudochirops corinnae (assembly GCA_028646515.1). Classification (NCBI taxonomy): domain Eukaryota; kingdom Metazoa; phylum Chordata; class Mammalia; order Diprotodontia; family Pseudocheiridae; genus Pseudochirops; species Pseudochirops corinnae. The sequence goes on from CM053589.1 coordinate 160,684,267, forward strand.
TCTCCCTTACGCTGAAGTGGAGCAAGTCTGATGGGGGAGGTGGTGGGAGGGGGCAGGATTCCCATTTAGAAGCTGACTGCTTTCTTGGATAAAGCCTTTTGGGAGTGATAGCCAAATCTGCAGACTGCCTGATTTCAATCCCAGTCATGCTGTCGTGAAACCGAATGTATACTGTCCATTCCTCTGTATAGGGGCATGTCCGTGTGGAGACATCCGCACACAAATGTAACTTCCCCCCTCCTGCTGTTGTGGGGCTGAATATTGCAGAACAGCCTCCAAAATATGCCTGCGACATTTTTATTGGGAAGAAATCGACATCTGCCTTCCTTAAAAGGCCACAAAAGAACTTTCAAATCCCTAACATTCTAAATGTTTATTTATTTATTTTGGGTAATGCGTATGATTTAGGGACTGCTTCAGCTGGCTTAATTTGAGCCACATGGCAAGTGCACAAACTTTTCTTTGCCACATGCAGGCCCCTGATTTGATATCTGTTTATCCAGAAACCCTGCAGCTTTGATAGGGGGATTTTTTTTGGAAGGGGGGATGACAAAAAGAAAAAAAAACAAACAATAACCTTATGCTAATTAATCCCCTTCCTCACCTGTGTGTTAATGAAAAGTTCATCCAGAGAAATTTACAGGGTGAACTGTGCTGGAGCCACTCAGAAAGGTCTGAGATGTGATAAATGGGTGCTTGCCTCCCTTAGGAGGTTGCTGGTTATATGAGAGGAAATCGAGTTTCTCAGTGTTTCAGACTCCACTAATTAATACTATTAGAAGGAATGTAATCTAGTGTATCTACCACTTTTGGCACTGCCATTGATTGGGAAACTGAGGCTCACAGAGGTAAATTGAGGACCAGAATGTCACAAAACTAGTGTTCAATAGGGACAAAGTATTGATCCACCAATTTACAAACATAACAGAGTAGAACCGTAGCTGTGGGGGATAGTATGGCTGCTTCCCTCAAGACGCTTTGAATCTACCTTGGGAGACAATATGTGGTGACATACGTGCCAATGACAGGTAAGTCATTAATGGCGACAGTTAAGTCAGCATCTATGACCACAGAAAAGCTGTGGAGGGGAGCCTGTGCAAACAGACAAATCCACATGGGAAGTTCAGCTGTGCTGACAGAGGCAGCCCAGACCCACCCAGTCCTTCTCTACTTTATTTCATTTCATATGATAAAAATGGGATGAGGGCAGGGCTATCAGTGCAACATCTCTGAGAAATAAGCCCATTCCACAGCTTGGATTTGGGTATGAGCCCTGAGTTTTCTAGCCTGGGGCCATTTTGTTATAACTGGTGTTACTTTGGATTCATATAGGGACTACACCCCTCTCTAGCTCCAGGGCCATGAGGGAACAGTCTTGTTTTCTCTCTGAAGTCTCATATTTTCCTGTCTGAGGTCATTGCTTTATAACCTTTTCTTCTTAATTGTCAAATACTCAATCCTCAGTCTCATTTATACAGGAAGGGCACACACGTGGGACTCAGTTAAAGAAAGGGTAGGATCTTTCTTTGGTTCTCTTTATGAAGTTATGAAATTGGTAGATGGAAGTAGTTCTATTGACATAATTTACCTTGATGTTAGCACAGTATTTGATAAAATATCACTCATCTCAATGATGAGGTAGATTATGGTTCAATTAAATTCACTGGGACCTGACTGCATGGCAAGATTTGGACAGTAGTCATTAATGGTTCTAAATCTGCTTGGAAGGAAGTCTCCAGTGGAGTGCCCCAGGGATCTGTGCTTGGCCTTGTGCTGTGAATCATTTTTTTTAATCAATCAAGAACTATTTATTATTAATGCCTTGAATGAAGTCATTCATGGCATAATCATTAAATCTGCAGATGACCTAAAGCTGGGAGGGATAGATGGTTAATACAATTGGTGACAAAATCAGGATTTAAAACATCTTGACAGGCTAGGGCATTGAATTGAATGTAATAAAATAAAGTTTAAGAAGGATTAATCACTCAATCAACAAGAATTTATTAAGTGCCAATGTAAAGTTTTACACTTGGGCCCCAAAAGCTCAGTCTAACAACTGCGAGAAAGGGTTAAAGAAGGATCAGCATTTAAGAATATCTCCAGGGACCAAGCTTAATCAATTGACATATGTACATATGAAAGATAGTAGGATGGAAATTTTTATTGCAAAACAGTATAATATTTCTTTGTCACTATTTGTATTTAAAGTGCATTTGCACAGACAGGAGAAATTATAGTAAAGTATAGCAAAAGTATAAAAATATTCTTTCTTCAGTTGATGTGATTGACATATCTGGTCATCCTAGTATGAAACATCAATTCCTCTGAAAAAAGATCTGGGGATCTTAGTGAACTGCAAGCTTAACGTGAATCAGTAGTTGATGTGACGGGCAAAGAATATTGGGTAGAAAGTTTAAAGTGAAAACTTCCAAATTTATGTAATAAAAAAAATGATAATCAGAGTTTTCCATATTGCTCCAGGAAAAACAACTTTCCCCCATCAGAGGAAACTGGGTGGCACAATGTGTAGAGCACTAGATACTGAGTCAGAAAGACCTGGGTTTGAATCTGGCACTCATAAGCTAAGTGACCCTGGGCAAGTCATTTAACTTCTGCCTACTTTAGTTTCTTCATCTATAAGATAGGGGTAATAATAGGGTAATAAAAGCCCAGGATTGTTGTGGGATTAAATGAAATAATATTTGTAAAGAGCCATATAAATGCTAGCTATTATTATTAAAGGCTGTCTGACTTGTGATTTGGGGAATGGGTTAAATTAGATGGGCTACTGAGGTCCTTCTTCCAACACTAAAAGCAAAAGATTTTATTATTCCTCATGGCTTTCCCTGCAGGCAACAAACACCGTCAGCTCCTCATTATGATTTTGCGGTAAATATGTGCATTTCCTAAAAAATGGTCCCCTGATGGTTTTTTTGAAATTTTGTAGGCACAAAATGGATGGTGAGAGTGGCTATCAATGAGCTTGGAAGGGGAGGTCAAAACATCCCCAAGAGAATCCCATCCTGCCTCTAGTTTCCTGTGTTTGCTAGAAAGCTCTGGGCTTCAGCATCTTCTCTATCAGCTCCCTTCCAGAGGGTTCTCCAGAAAAGCGGGCAAAGGAAAAAGTCCAGGCAAAGGGGATTGAATTAAAGAGGGGAGCTTTCTCAGCAATGCATTTTTGCTGATTTCTTTGGATTCTGGCAAGCTTTGGTTATAGCCCAAGTAAGTCCCACTCTTCCCTCCCTAAGCCCTTTCACCACAGCCAGGTCCTCTGGCCCAGTATCCTGTGGTTCCCTTCCTCTCCCTCTGTTTCTTAGGAGAGTCTCTGATCTTGGTCACACTGAAGATCTTAGACTGAATAAGCTTAAGTTCGCCTCAGAACGCAGGGGAGGTGGTCCAGCTGAGCCTGCATGGTGAAGCCCAGTCAGCCGTTAAAGCACCAAGAAGAAGTTAAAACAAAATCTGGCGGAGAATGGGTTAAGTTGCTTCAACTGTTTCCATCTTTGAATAGTGCAACAAACAACAAAAGCATCCCAGAGGAACAATGATGAGTAATGGGTTTTAAAGGGATTTTAGGCATCTGTGAGGAGATGAAGGAGGTATTCGGGAGGCAAGGGGGACTCTTGCTGACATCTCTGAAATCGTGCCAGGTAGGGGGCCACCGCCTCTGTCTCTGGGCCAGGCCAGCGGGGTCTGAGAGTGTGGGGGGAGTGCAAATAGAACAGGATGGGAGGGGCGTGCTGCTTTAGCTGCTGTTGGGAGAGAGTAGAAAGAAAGGCTGTGATTGTTGATGCAGGAGCCCAGGTTCACCCCCGGTTCCTGCTCCTGCAGCCCTGCTTTCCCCAGATGTTTTTATCACATGGGCTCTGCCATTTCTCCTCTAGCTTGAAGGCCAACAATGCCAGAGGTGCTGCTGCACACACTCAGTGTGAGCCGGGAGCCAGGGAAACATGAAATAGTCTGCACCTTTCAATGCACCCATCTCATTAATCTTCTGCCTCTGCAGTACTTCTGAAGAGCACCTACTTAAAGCTGCTCATTCATTACGCCTCTAATAACAGCAGCGGGCATTACAGCGCCAGGCTTCAGCAGTACCCAGCCTTTGCAGCTGCAGGGAAACCAATATCTTTTTAAATACATTTGCGCAGCAATAAATAAAAAGGATCTCAGTTTACCTCTTTATTAAACTCTATTTGCTTATTGGAGTTAAGGGCCATATTTGTTTATTCATCTTATTCTCCCAGGCTCGCTGCATTTATTTCATGACTTAATCAGAGTTAACTGTACAAGCCTGTGCTCATACAAAATCTTTCACCACCAAGCAAGGCTCATTAAGGGTTCTTGTCTGGGGACCCCCATGAAGTGAGTGCTACAGCATTTGGGGTTCTGAGAGCACCAGCCCCTGACTTGGATAGGGAAGTAAGGAGAGAGGTTGCCGGGCTCCAGTCCCATCACTGGCATTTATTACTACATTATCTTAGGCAAATCAGTTAAGATCTGTGGGCCTCCTTTATCTCATTTGTAAAGTGAAGAAGGTTGGTCTAGAGCAGTGGTTCTCAACCTTCCTAATGCCACAACCCTTTAATACTTGTATGTGGGTGTATCTGCACGTGGGCAGACCCTCCTGGAGACAGATGGAGGAGCAGTGTCTTGGTTACTAAGACCATTGGAAATATTGTTTTCCAATGGTCTTAGGCAACCCCTGTGACCCCTGTGAAAAGGTCGTTCAACCCCCAAAAGGGACGCGACCTACAGGTTGAGAACCACTGGTCTAGAAGAACAGGCCCTTTCCTCTCTAAGCCCATTATAGATCCTGTGATTTTATTCCAGTTCCAATATTCAAAGTGGAAGGGCCAAGACCAGAGAATGCAAAGGCTCTGCTTATGGAGGCCTTTTTTGTCTTTGCTACCCATTCTGGTCTACCCTGGCTGAATAGACGAGGAATGTAATATGATGGGAAGAAACATGAGGAACCTGGTAGGAGGGGAGAGTACCTCAGAAGATCTGCATTCTAGCTCTGTCCCTGCCACTAACTCACTGTATGACCTTGAACAAATGTATGTTCTTGTTCTCAGTCTCAAATTCCTCAGCTGTCAAATGAAAAAGCTACTTTGGATGACCCCTAAATTCCCTTGTGGCCCTAAAGTTACAGGATTCTATCACTCTCTCAGGTTCTTTCTTGTTTCTAGGCACAGGTCAAGGAGGTAAATCTAATTTCCAAAGCTTATGGTTTGGGGTCTGGTTTCCTTAGGTCCTGTCAGTCTCTCTAGACACTAGTCTGGCAGTTGAGGTGAATCTCAGGACTCTCCCTTAAGAATACCACAAGAGAAAAGTTGGGGCATCATTCTGACTTTACAGACCCAGTGTTTTGGTGTCCGAGTCCCTAATTTAGCCAACAGGAACAAACTTTATTCTTGGGTCTAATTCTTTTGGTCACTGCTGGGAAGGACCTACAGGCACTACCAAGGATGTCAGTCTACCCAAAGATTCACCAGTTGGGTTGTGGAAGTTGAGTATTATAATGGAGAAGGAGGAAAGTGACTTTGGGGAGTGATAGGAGGGGAAGGTCAAGGAAGCTCATTGGAGCTAGATGTGAGTTAGCCAACTTAGTCATCTGCAAAGCAATAAATCATCTTTGGCCTTGCAACTCAATGAGATTTGACATGGAAGACAGAATAATAATCACCTTCATTATCAGCATCCCAACACTGCTTGTAGTTACAAAGTCCTTACCTCATATTATCTCATTTACTTCCCACAACAGTCCTGTGAACCAGGTAGAATAAGAATTATTAGCCCTATTTTACAGATGAGGAAAGAGATTCAGAAAGGTCAACAGACTTTCCTAGTGGAGTGGGTGGTAGAGTTGGAGCAGGGATTCTAACCCACTTTTTGTTTTTAGGCAATTGGGGTTAAGTGACTTGCCCAGGGTCACACAGCTAGTAAGGGTCAGGTGTCTAAGGCTGGATTTGAATTCATCTAACCCACTCTTCAGATCATGGGGTAAGAGAGAGGGACAATGACTAGACCCATGACTACGCTGGTGGAAGTATCTCTCAAGGGAGGAAACTCTCTACCAGTGCAGGTCAGCACCCAATCTTATAATCAGTTACCTAGAACAGTGGTATCAAATTCAATACAAAATGGGAACCACTCAACCAAAAACGGATAATGGCCTTGTAGACCGCATATAGACAAAATTTTAATAAGTGATGTGTGTTTGATACCTTGGACCTAGAACATTTTACCCCAATGAAAAAAGTAGGATTCCAACTCAAATCCTCTCATTTGGAAGCTAGTGTTTTGTTCTCTGTATTATGTTGTTGTCTGGTACCAAAGTCAGTCTTCCTTTCAGTATATTCTAACCTCCTCTCTAATTTTTGTCTTAAATTCTTTACCTCAAAGTGTACACAGTGCTGGGTCTGGAGTTAGGGATACCTGAGTTCAGATCTGACCTCAGACATTTCATAACTGTGTGACCCTGGGCAAGTCACTTAGCCCTGTTTGCCTCAGTTTCCTCATTTGTCAAATGAGGATAATAACAGTACCACTCCCAGGATTATTGCAAGGATCCAATGAGATAGTAATTACAAAAGCATGGTGCCTGATACATAGTGAGCACCATATAAATGTTACCTATTATTATGCAGGTTCAGGCAAAATTAGAGTTAAGTATCACCAAGTATTAGAATATTACTTAAACTAAAGAGTTCTTTCCCTGCCCATATTTTCCTTCTACACGTCTCAGCTTTCTATTCCGTCTGATGACAATGCGGGGCTAGAGAATTTCTAAGCTACCTTCCAGCTCCGACAGTCTTTGAAAACACATATAAAAATGCGTAATGCCAATTCCAGGTGGGTCCTGTTTGCTGGCCCTAGCAACGAAACTGCAGTGAAAAGCTGATCAATCATGCAGTGGAATGGAATCAGCTGACAAACATTTATTTGACACCAGGTACCAGCAAGACACTGTGCTGCAGAACTTTAGGGAGATCATATTATTTGATTCAGTGGTATATTCAATGGATTTTTTTCTTTTCTTTTTTTTTTTTGAGGGGGGAGGCAGGGCAATTGGAGTTAAGTGACTTACCCAAGGTCACACGGCTAGTAAGTGTTAAGTGTCTGAGGCCACATTTGAACTCAAGTCCTCCTGACTCCAGGGCCAGTGCTCTATTCACTGTGCCACCTAACTGCCCCTATTCAGTAGATTAAAGAACTGTCAAGACTTAGATTCCAATCCTGTCCATAGATACTTACTAGCTGTGTGACCTTGGGCAAGTCACTTAAGTCCTCTGTCCCTCAATTCTTCATCTGTAGAAAAGGGAAGGTTAGGTTAGACCTAGTCCATGTCCGGGCTATGATTTAAACCCAAGTCTTCTTGATTCCAAGGCCAGTGCTCTAACCACTTTGCCATGCTGTCTCCCCACCATGTACTTAAGGCTCAGGCCCTTCTTTATGTGAGATATGCAGGCTTATAGGCAAGTTAGGATTCTAGACAGGTTATAAAAAGATAAACAATTTGAGACTGGTGCAGGGACAAATGAACAGTGAGACAGATGATAGCCTTTACAGGAGACTGGAGGAGAGAGAGACAGACAGACAGAGAGAGAGAGACAGAGACAGAGAGACAGAGACAGAGAGAAGCAGAGGCAGAGACAGAGACAGAGGTAGAGAGAGAGAGAGACAGACAGAGACAGAGAGAGACAGATGGACAGACACAGGTCCAGACACAGATACAGAGACAGACAGACAGACACAGGTACAGAGAGACACAGAGACACAGAGAGACACAGAGAGACAGAGACATGGAAAGGCAGATGGACAGACACAGGTACAGATACAGAGAGAGAGAGATATACAGACAGACACAGGCCCAGACACAGATACAGAGACAGATAGACAGATGGGGGGGGGGGGAAGGACACAGAGGGAGAGACAGACAGACAGACACAGACACAGATACAGAGAGAGAGCAGTGTGGGCTGGGGTCATCAGGAAAGGCTTCCCAGGTGGGCCCTGAAGGGTGCTGTACTCATCCTCCCCACGCCCCCTCTCCCCAAGGTAACATCCTAAGCCAGCGAGGGCATTTTTCTTCTATCTATGGTAATAAGCAATCACATATTTTTCTTTTCCATATTATTTTTCTGTAGCAGCAAATTACTGCTGACAAGTGGCAATTGATCTCTTCACATTATTTTGAAGCAATTATATTGAAATGGGAAACAATGCTTCCGGGAAAGCGCCTCGATAAGAGAGCTGAACACAATGCCCACATGAAGACAGATAGGGGCAGGCCAATTTGCACTGCATAGAAACTGACCAAATTTCCTTTCAGGGAAAATTAAGGTTAGTTATTGCCTTTAAGGTAGTCGGCTAAAACCTCTGCCTAAGTGGGCAGACTCTAGAAACCAGAGGCAGCTCTAGGAAAATATTAGAACACGGTTTCAAAGCAAAGGATCCATTAGGGCAAGCAAACTGGAGTGAGTAGGAGCCAACTCCAGACAGTCAGTGAGTCGGTCAGTCAACTAGCATTGATCCTCTTTGAAAATGAAGGAGGCAGTGACAACAGCTAGCATTTATTTAGAGCTATTGTGTGTCAGGTATAGGGCTGAATGCTGGAAAGATATGGGCTGGGGGTAAGGAGAGAAACATACTGTGTAAATTATATAAGACATAAATTAAACTACAGATGCTAGTGACCCTAGAGAATTCTTTCCCTCTCCCCCTCCCTAAAAATAATCAATCTGTAATTGATCATGTTTTCATATTGTGAATTTTCAGGTTCAGGGATTTCATAGATCAATTATTTAGATCTAAGAGAGACTTTGGGGATAATCTTTCTCCTCCAATACCTTGATTTTACAGATAAGGAAGCTGAGACCAGGAAAGGTGAAGTGCTTTACAACAAGGTCACACCAGCTAGCTAATAAGTACCCAAGTTGGAACTCAAGTCCGGCTCTTCTGATGGAAAGTCTGGTACTTTTTCTAATACAGTATATTTCCAATGGGGATTGCCTATGGTCTCATTCCAAAGAAAAATCTGTGACATTCTGCCAAGCTATAGCAACTCCAGTAATTATCACTTCCTCCCTTGTGGAATTACTTTATATTATTTTGAATATAAGATGGTAGGAAGTGGGGGTGGTGACCACCCAGAAATCCCACAATATAATGGCAGAAAATAAGGGGCAGATAACAAGGTTATTAACCTGTCTCTAAAGATGCATTATGCTGGGTGATCCCTTAGGAAGTGTGATTTAGATCCTGGATTTCCTTGGCTTTCTGAGATGGGGAGTGAGTTATTCAAAAGCTAATTCCTTGGTATCTTTTCCTTGTGGCCATATTATATACCTATCAGATAATGGGAGGTTTTCAAGGACAGGGATTTTGGTTTTGTCTTTGGATCTGAAGTACCTACCTAGCATATGAAGACTTTCCCTGGTGGAATGGATAGATGAGAACAATTTGTTCAAATAGCTATGAAAATGGTGGAAGCAGGCACTGTGGAGGGCTTAGAGCTTGGTCAGACATTGAAGACACCAAGGTCATCCACTGTACCCAGAGCCATCTCCAGTTATCCTAATTTTTGTCTTGCCTCTGGACTTCCAAGACTCTGGAAGAGAGAGAGAGTGAGACTGGTGACTTTATCCAACTCTGACTCACTTAAATCCAATTTATGTGCAAGTCAAGACATCGCCCCATGCTGCCATTGGTCCTCTTCCATGTGATGTCATTCATCCTCTTTGAAAACAAAGAACCATTAACACCAACACCAACAAAAAGCCTACCCAGCCCAGTACTTTACACATAGTAGGTGTCTAACAAGTTGTTGATGGATAGAAGTGAATTGAATGATTTATCATCCTGGGTAGCCCAAAGACTCAAATCCATTTAGAATCCCAGAGTTATTTCTTTTTTAGGAGTTAGGTGCTAAAGACAAGGTAAAGTATACAGTTCTCTAGTAAGCAAACACCTTGAAGGCAAGGCCTATAGAATGGTAATGCCAAAATTGCTCAGACTCTGGAGTCAGAGGGCCTGGATTCAAATCTTACTTTTGATACTTACTACCATCCTGTCCTTAGTAAATCTCTTCACCTACCTGGATGTAAGTTTCCTCCTTTATAAAAA
>CM053589.1:160694897-160715213 GCA_028646515.1 Pseudochirops corinnae
GCAAGAATGTTTGAAAGTCCTCCACCTCACTGAATGACCATATTTTCCCCTGGAACACTATACTCAATTTTGCTGGGTAGGTGATTCTTGCTTTTAATCCTAGCTCCCTTGATCTCTGGAATATCATATTCCAGGCCCTTCGATCCCTTAATGTAGAAGCTGCTAGATCCTGGGTTATCCTAATTGTGTTTCCACAATATTCAAATTGTTTCTTCCTGGCAGCTTGCAATACCTTCTCCTTGGTCTGTGGATTCTGAAGCCTGGCTATAATATTTCTAGGAGTTTTCTTTTGGGGATCTTTTTCAGGAGGTGATCGGTGAATTCTTTCGAGTTCTATTTTGCCCTCTGGTTCTAAAATATCAGGGCAATTTTAGTGACTTATATTCTTATAAATTTGTCTCAGTTCTTTATGTATTTTAGAAATGAGGCTTTTATCAGAGATACTATCAGTAAGAATTGTTTCCCAGTTTTCTGCTTCCTGTCTAATCTTGGTTGCAATGACTTTGTACAAAAACTTTTTAATTTAATCTAATCAAAATTCTCCATTTTGCATTTCATAATATTCTCTGTCTCTTGTTTGATCATAAATTCTTCCATTCTCCATAGATCTGACAGGTAAACTATTCCTTAATAACTCTCTTAATTTGCTTATAGTCTCTATGTCTAAATCATGTATCTATTTTGACCTTATCTTGGTATACATTGTAAGATATTAGTCTACGCCTAGTTTCTGCCATACTATTTTCCAGTTTTCCCAGCAATTTATGTTCTGTAATGAGTTCTGATCATAGAAGCTGGAGTTTTGAGGTTTATCAAACAGTAGATTACTATAGTTACAATGAATATTTCTTAGTGACAGGATGGAAAGATGGTTTGTTGCTATACCCTTATTTCCAATTTCCAGTCAGTCATATTGTTCCTCACTCCTATGATGCTACAAGCTTTGTAACCAGTTATGCTGTTTTCCCCATCTATGATTCTGCATTCTATTCTGAGAGCTCTGTCTTTTGTCCATCAAAGAGAGTTGCCCTCTCATTTGGGGTCTTAGCTTTTCTGAGGGGCTTAGACCTTGTTTATTAGCAAATTCATGATCTGTCAATAAATTGATCATGCTGGGAAATTTGTGCTTCAATTTATCTTAATTTTGATCATAACAGTTCCTTACTAGTAGAGTAATCCAAAAGAGGTACAGGCCTCCTTGTCTGTTTGTGAGTTCTCACATTGATATCTTTAAGGAAAGAACGTATAAACACTTGTTGGGTATACTGTAAAGGGGATATATTTTCAAATACTGGTTTGACTAAGATGTGGTTAGATTTCCTTTCAATTGTGAATTTCTAAGATTCTGTCATGATGTTAGCTTACTGTAACACCCTGTATGTCACAAGAGTGGATACCATCTCAATTTCTTCTGCCCCAAATATTTTTGACTTGGTCATGTAAAGCTTCCTTTCTTCCCTGTTCCCCTCCCCAGGGAAAAACACTTCTGATTTTCCAAAGAGAATAAACAGAAAAATAGGATTTCATTTACCAATTTCTCTTCTAGAGTCAACTTTCTATGAAGGAATACTCCATTCTCCTTTTTTTTTTTTTTTTTTATCACTTTCAGTCTTATTGATATGTTTTATTTTTATATTACAGAAATTTACAGATTACTCCCACTTGATGAGAGGTCTCTTGTAATAGAGTAAAACAACCAAGTTAAACTAATAAATGCATTGACCTCATCTGAAAGTGCTTGAAACATTTAATGTCTGTAGCACCCCATCTCCTATTAAAAAAAATTAGAAATCTATTTTCTCTCCCTCCCACTTCCACTACATTGAAAAAAGAAAAAGACAAATTTGGGGTAACAAATTTGCAGTCAAGCAAAAGGATTTTCTCCAATGACTATACACACATATACAGCTAAATGCAAACATATACATGTACTGAATATATGTACATACATGTAGATATACATTCACATGTACATCTACATATATGTATGTGCATATATATATACAAACAAATATATGTATATATCCATTGGAGAAAATTGCTTTGCTTGACAATGCAAATTTGTTGTGAGAAATTTGTTTTTCCCCCCTTTTTTCAATGCAGCAGGGCTGTGAGGGAGAGAAAATAGATTTCTGTGGGCTTTTCTAAATAGAAAGGAGGGGGAGGTGCCATAGATATGAAATGTCTTATGTACTTTTAGATGAGGTCACTGCATTTTTAGTTTAACTAATATATATAATATATAAGCTATATACACATGCATATTACAGATATAACTACATTACATATGTGTGTATATACTTGTATATATGTGTGCATATATGTATTATATATTATATATGTGATATATAATATATATGTGTATATGTATGCAGGTATATATATATATATATATATATATATATATATATATATATATACATATGTATGTTTATTACAGAAAAGTGGTGAATTGAAGGTGCAAAATCAGACTATACATACACATATGTGTACATATATATATATGTATATATATATGTATCTCTTTCTGTACCTTCGATCCACCAGTTCTCTATGATGGATATTTTACCCATTCTTTATCAGAATTACTCTACGGGTAACCCTTATTTTTAGAACCAAAGTGAGTTCAACCTAATCAAGGCACTCTCTCAATCCAATACAATGTGATGAGAATTTACGATTATCTCCACGTACAAGGAACTGTATGAGACACTGGGCGAACCAAACCAATATTAAAAACCTTCCGTGCTCTCAAAGAGTTTATATACTACAGCATCCACTGCATGATTTGGATGACTATATAACTATATCAGAAGCAAGAGAAAGCAATGCCTTCCTGTTACAACGAATTTGAAAAATGATGTCAATGTTATTTGCCATCCCAAAGTGAGCTCTCAATGAACACATAACCCATTGCACATCAGATCGGGGGACTGTCTTTCACCTGAAGAACAATGTTGGTGGTCTAGTGCTCTGGGAAGTATTAGAAGAGAAGACTTGTGAGCCCTTCAAGAGAAAATTAGGTGCCATCTTAAGGAAAATGGCATTCAGGGACCCTTCTAGCAGTCCATATGTTCTCCTAATGTGGTCTTTCACCATGATACCCCTCAATTAACTCATAATTTCTGTCCACACATATGGATTATGCATTATTTGATGTAAATTCAGGTCTCCTGGCACTGAACAAATTAGTGGTTGTTAAGGAACCTGAGGTAATTACCAAAATAAGCCCAAGAGACCATCTGAGAAAATAAATAGTGTCTAGTTACACACACTCTTCCATTCAAACAACACCTATGTCTGAGGTAAAGTCCTCTCTGACGCTTTGGACACTCCTTCACAACAGGACACAGAAATGAGAGCTTCACTTGACCTGGAATGCAGAGAGGAGATAGACTGGGGCAGCCACCCTCCTTGGAATGATGGCAGCCTGCCCGAGAAGGATAGTTAAACTGCTGAAGGTGAAAGAGAAAGATTGATTTTAGGTGAATAAGTGCTTTAAAGCATACCTTGCCATGATATTCTGTAGAGCACAGTCCCTGCTGCTCTTCAATATCTACACATCACACATACTATATGTCATATAGGGCAGCTAGGTAGCACCATAGTGCATAAAGTGCTGAGCTTGGAATCTGGAAGACTCATCACCATGAGTTCAAATCCAACTTACTAGCTCTATGACCCTGGACTAGTCACTTAACCCTGTTTGCCTCTGTTTCTTTATTTGTAAAATGGGCTGGAAAAGGAAATAGTGAGCCATTCCATTATCTTTGCCAAGAAAACCCCAAATGAGGTCAAGAAGAGTCAGATAGAACTGGAACAACTCATCAACAAACAACAAAAACATGTCGGTGATTTTCTACTCTTATCAGTTTTCTTGTGTTATTACCATTAAACCTCCTTAACTGCGTCCTTAGTGATTTGGATCTTGTGATTGGTTTCCAGTTCATCTTGGTGTATGACACATGAAAAAAAGGAAGATTTTTCTAAGTCAATGAACAGTGTCATGGGGAATGATATTGTCTGATAGAGGAGAGGGAGCTATTGTTAAGCACCTGGGCAGTACCCATTTGCAAATGCTACTTACAAACTGAATCACTCTTGGTAACCCTTAAAGGTAGTTTCCAAGAACATCTTCAATGTATTGTGATTCCTGGATATGCTTGGCTACATTATTTGTCTCATTGGGCTTTAGTGGAGAATCAGTTCCCAAAAACTTAATAATGAAATCGAAATGTAAAAAAGAAAGCAAATTGGAGTGGCTAAGTGGCACAGTGAATAGAGCACTGGCCCTGGAGTCAGGAAAACCTGAGTTCAAATCCAGCTTCAGACACTTAACACTTACTAGCTGTGTGACCTTGGGCAAGTCACTTAATCCCAATTGCCCTACCTCCCCCTCTCAAAAAAAAAAAAGAAAAAAAGTAAGCAAATTCAATTTTGTTTAGGATTTGTAAAGTGGTTTATTTTCCTCAAAACAATTGTGTGAGAAAGAGAATGAAAGTATTTCTACTCCCTTTAATAGATGAGAAAGCTGAGGCATAGGGAAGTGATTTGCCCATGATCAAATGGTCTTCTGACTGTGAGACCAGTCTTTTTGAAGCTACATCATATTGGCTCTCCTTACTTTTATTATTGGAAAACTCCTTTTCTTTTCAACATTTCATAATTTTAGATGTTTTGCAGCCTGGTCTTTCCTACAGTAAGTCCAAATTTGTAACATGTTATGATATATATGCATAATGCATGTAGTCTTCATTCTTCTTTCCAATTTTAAGACCATAATCAAATTGGTACCATCATTACTTCTAGAAAAGGTGTGTCAGTTTATCTGTTGGCTTCTTTTACCAACCCAGTAAGTTTTCAAAGATGGCTCTGGAGAAGAGAGTGAGGCTGGTGACTTTGCACAGCCCTCCCTCACTTAACTTCAATTCCCTTGCAAGTCAAGCATCACTTTCCTGGTATCATAGTCCTCTTCAAGAAAGAAGGAGAAACAGCAACAACAATAAGAAGTTTCCAAACCAAAATTGATTTGTGTTGTTTCACCCTATTAGAATGTATGTTCCTTGAGGGCAAGAATGGTCTGCTTTTATTTTTGTATCCTCAGCTCTTAACTCTGTATTTGTCATAGTGTAAGAACTTAAAATCCTCCTTCATTCATTCATTCTTGTCTAGAATTCACTCGTTAAAAAAAGTCATAAGATTTCTCTGAGCATTCCTCTTCCCTTTCTTAAGCCCTCTGTCAATTTAAATTCATACATTACTCACATATTATTGCGTTCAGTTTCATTTACAGGATGTTTCAATAAAATTACACACACCTTAACAACTGATATATTTGTAATGAAAATAATGGTGTTAAATATCACTACACATAGCTCGAGGGAACAAATGTTCAAAATATTTGCCATAAGCTTTTTCGAATTTTTTGAAAACAAAAGCACACAGAGAGAAAGCATGTAGAAATATATATTAGTGTGAATCTTTGTTTCACCCATCTTGCAGGTAAATGAGTATCTGCATAACCTTGGCCTCAAGCTAAGTGTATAACCTTGAAATGGAGCTGTGACTAAGAAAAGGACCTTTCCTACACACACACACACACACACACACACGCATACACACACACATACACACACACATACACACACATATACATACACACACATACACACACATATACACACACACACATACACACACACACACATACACACACCCTCAACACATTTGAGCATCTGTTGGCATCTCTATGACATTTTTCATTTCTGAGCAAACACTTTAAAAACCACTTATATTGCTTAAAGTCAAATGTGATTCTACCATTTTGAATTTCTTATTGCTTTTCCTCATGTTTGTAATTAATGGCACGTCACTAATGTCAACTGTCAGTCATTCCTGGGCAGCATCAATGAGCCTGATTCCATCTACATTCACAAATGTCTCATCAAAATTCAGACAGATCTACTGAGTATTTCCATAAAACGTGTACCAAGACTGCAGCAGTTCCTGCAACACACCTTCCTTTTACCAAATAGCTTAGACTTTGGGATCTGGTTCTGATATTATACGGGATAACCAATCTCTGACCAGGTCGGCTGGCCTCATGGATCCCTAACTGTTCACTCTGTTCTTCTAAGATGAAAAAGAACAAAGACAAGGCATTCAGTGTGATGTGTAGCAGTGTCCCTGACATACTGTTGCTCTGCTGATCCAAGAGGTAGAAAAATCGGGAGGGATCGTGGGAAGAAGTGGAGGAGGAGGGGAAGAAAAGAGGGAATTTGGGTATAGAATCTCTGCTTCTATTTAACTCTGGTATGCAGATGCAAACACACACACATCCCTTTATAATTATGCCATAATATTATAAAGATACTCATATTCGTGCTCATGTTAAATACTTATTACAAGTGTTAAAGAAGTGGGTACCAATCAGTGATTGTTTTTCTTCAAAGATGGAAAAGTTACTGAAATGTTTTCCAGCAAGTCCCTGAAAATGTGGATGTCAAAATCTGCTCTCTGGAGTCACAATCAGGATGGAGAGGCAGGCGGGATAAAGCAGGGAATCTGGTATGCACAAGAGGCCTCTCCCTGAGTGCTGACACTGAATAACATAGCAGTGAAATAATGCCTGTTTTGGAGGAGGGGAAAAAACGCTTCAGCTTTCAGACCCCTCTGGTTCCTGATTCATCTTTGCTGTGTGATTTTGGGTTGGGTGGCTTGATGAAGAACCCTCCGGATCTGAGAAATCATAAGTAATGGTCACAGAGGGCAAAGGCTAAAGAACACACAGAAATTATTAACTCTTTACCTGTGGCCTGGTTCTAGAAGTCAGGACTAGTTTCTAGCTCAAAGGACAACTCGGTCTCTGAATTGGACAAACTATAATTTTAAAATACAGCAACTGTTAGACCCTGGCAGAAATAAAGGCTACTGTGTAATATAACCTAGTTCCCTCTTCCCTCAAGAAATAAACATTTTCTGTCTCATTTTCTAAGGGAAACTTTCAGCTCCAGTCAACATACCCTAACAAAATTTGCTGATACGGTCAGTGGCTTCTCCTAAGAAACTCTTCTATTCAGTGTCCAGACTCCAATCTGGGCGTGAAATAGATCTGGGGATTTGGGGGATGGGGAGGGAGCCAGAGAGTAATAGTTAATGAAAGCCAACATGTATATAGCACGTTAAGGTTTTTAAAGAGTTTTATGTATATTATAGCATTTTATCTTCACAATACTTAGATACACATGCTATCCTTTATCAACCCTGTTTTTGTTGTTCAATCACTTCAGCTGTGACTGATTCCTCATGACTCCATTTAGCAGTTTCTTGTCATTGATACTAGAGCAATTTACCTTTTCCTTCTCCGGCTTACTTTATAGATGAGGAAACTCAGACAAACAGGATTGAAGGTTCAGGGTCACTTGCCCAGGATCACACAGATAGCAAGTGTCTGAGGCTGGATTTAAGCTCTTGAAGATGAGTGTTCTTGATTCCAAGCCCAGTGCTCTATCCACTGAGTCACCTAACGAAATGGAGGCAGAGGTTTCACGATTTACTCAGAATCATCCAGCTATTGAATATCTGAGACTGGATTTGAATTTGGGTCTACTTGTCTCTGTCTATGGTTCTATCAGGTCCTTCCTCACCAATAAAAATCTTCCTGACGTATGATGTCTATGGGCCGCTCAAAATACATGTAAATCACAGAATCATAAAGATGGAGCAAACCTTAAGTTTCCTCATCTGTAAAATGAATGACTGGAATGCACGCTTTCTATGGCTCAGAGAAGAGACGTCACTCATCAACGGTCACCCAGATAATTAGCAAAAGATCTAAGACCAGACTCAAGTCTCCTGTGTTCATTCTTCTATGTACTGTCCTTGCTAATTTTCATGGAAACATAAGTTCTGCCAACCTTATTCATTCTCTGTTTGTTTCTGTAGCTGTGTGACCACAGAAGCCTCTTCTTCTTCATTGGTGAAATAAGACTAATAATACAGTTTGGTACCCAGAAAACTTTGAGAACATTTTTTCCTCCTTATCAAAACACAGATGAAGATCAGCTGCATAACACAATGTTGTGCCCAGAAAAGAGAAGATTTAATTTTTAAATATTTTTTCCAAATATTCGAAAGAATATAGAAGTGTTAGCTATAAAAAATCAAAATCTGTTTTCTGGGCAACTTTCACCTGTTGGTCCTGCTTCTGCCCTTACAGAGTAAGAAAAAACTTTCTAGTCATTAGAGATGACAATGGAATGGTCTCTCTTTCAGGTAGTGAGTTCACCATCAATGGGGGTTTTCATGCAGAGGCTGGTCAGCCACTTAGACTCATAGACTGTTGTCAAAAGAGATGTGAAAGATCTGGTCCAGCTACTCCTTATACAAATGTTCATCACATAAAGAAGCAAAACAGCTTTTCCTAGATCTCTGGACTTGTTGGGGTTAAATACATTGTGTAGAGATGAGACTGGAGGATCTCAAAGGTCCTTCTGGTTCTGCAGTTCTATATTTCTATTTTGCAAATAGAGTAGATTCTGGAAATGATGAAAAACTCTGGATACTCAAACTTAGATATCAAAAGGTTTAGATGGCTTTTAGGTTTTGGTCCTAATGACATCGCCCTTTTTCCTTCTATTCAATGAGCTAGGAGGGAAGGGAATTTCTTCCTAATGACTCTTCTTTCTAATGTACATATTACAACAGGTGCTGGGCTCTAGCAAAGAGAATAATGCAAATAGTAGATTTATGTATTTGCAAAACAAATTAAAACCAAAAAAAAGGCCAAAACAAACCAGAAATCAGTACAAGATCACTAAATGCATTTTTTATACAAAGCAAGCATGAATAAAACTTTTATTTGGCTCTCCAAAACCTGTGCACATTTTAGTTCAATAGATGTTTCTTTAGTGCCTACTATGGGCAAGACATATAACTCTAGATATATAAAGGGAGAGGAGAATAAAAGTATTCCCTGACCTCATGGAGCTAACATTCTGTTGGTGGCAGAACATAACAGGTACAATAATCGGTTTATATACTGTAGTGTGTGTATGTGTATAAGTGTGTGTATATATATATATATATATATATATATACATACTTATACATACATATACACAATGTACATATATAATATGTGTATGCATGCATGTATATATGCATATATGTATATATATACAACATGCATAATACGCAAATATTTTCTTAATGCTGGTACCTTCCCTCTGTTGATTATCTCCAATTTATCCTGCATACAGCTTGTTTGTATGGAGTTGTCTCCTCCATTATGGATGTTGCTCTTCCTCCTCTATGACAGAGACTGTCTTTCTTTGCATCCCCGACACTTAGCACATACTAGGTGTTTAATTAATGTTCATTGACTGACTATCATTCTTTTATACGGATATATACCATTATTGACTGCCTGTTATCCTAGCCCTAGTACGTGACCAGCCTCCAGGCATTACAGATGAAGCATTTGGAAGATTTTGATAATGGCATTTTCATTTTTTAGTCTGACTGAGCCAAAAAATTCAGAATATCTTCCAGAGAAGTTTCGTAACAAAAGCAGAGTGGGAAGACTGAAAAGAGAAAACAATATTCAGTCCCGCAGTGACTGGCTGGAAGCTCCACACTGTCAGTGTCTGGCTGTTGTAAAGCAAAGCACCTAACCATTGTGGCTTGCCCCCTGAATGTTCCATGCTTCTCACCCCCTTGGTAGGAAGAGGTAGCACTGTCAGGCAGTGGGGATGGGAAAGGCAGTTGATTGTAGCAGAAAGCATTCTTGGTTACCACTTAGCAGCTCTGGAGGAACAGAAGCCAGGTATGATTTTTAATCTATCTTAATCATCCTCAGCTTCACTGTAGTGTGACTCTGGTGACCATTGTCCTCTCCTCAGCACTGATCTGTCTTCCCTTGGTTTGGGGTGCCATTGTACGTGGCATCTCTGTCTCAGTGGATCTCTATTTATTCTTATATGAATATTAGCATATCATTTCACTTCTATGGGGCTATGGTTTCCTCATCTGTAAATCAATGGGGTTGTACTCAATGGCCTGCAAGCGTCCTTTAGGTCCAATATTCTGTGATTCTCTATTTGCTCAAATAACTGTCATAGATTTCTGAAGCTTGGAAAGGGTGCAGAGAGAACAGGAAGACATTTATGATGTGAAAATGACAATTGCAGTCCTAAGGTCCAAGGACAACCATTACATTCCACACACAGGATCATCCAATGTTAGAACTACAAAGGGGCTTTGAGTTCATTTATCACAACCATTACATTTTACAGATGGATAGAATAAGGTCCCCAATGACAGTGATTTGCCCAAAGTCACAAAGTTGATAAATAAGTCAGAAGTGGAATGAAAACTCTTGACTTCCAATCTTGAGTGCTGTCATGGGGTTGTTTCTATTGGTGAAGGATTTTTGTTGCTGCTGCTGCTGCTGCTAATATTGATGACAATGATGATGATGATGATGGTGATGATGGTGATGATGATGATGATGATGATGGTGATGATGATGATGATGGTGGTGATGATGATGATGATGGTGATGATGATGACGATGATGATGATGATAATCTGGAGAAGTAGGAGAGGGAGAAAGGGTGAAAGAAGAAGAGGAGGAGAGGGAGAAGGAAGAAAAAAGAAGAGGACAAGGAAAAGAAAAAGAAAGAAGAAGAGGAGAGGGAGAAGGAAGGGGAAGGAGACTAGCAAGTGAATTCTTTTATTTTGCTCAGGGGTTCTCCAGACAAGTCTCTTCTATGCCTCCATACTGGAATACACCAAGAAAACAGAGATTCTCCACCAGCCAGCACTGTATCATCGATGTGTGCAACCAAGGGTCACAGTGAATGGAGAAATTTTGAATGCTGTGGATAGGTTCACTTACCTAGGCAGTATACTCTCCAGGGCTCTCCACACAGATGATGAGGCTGATACATGCATTGCCAAAGCTAGCTCAGCATTTGGGAGGCTCCAAAAAAAGTGTGGGAGAGAAGAGGTATCAGGATTCCTACCAAAATGAAAACCTACAGAGCTATCACACTGACAGTACTGTTATATGCCTATGAAACTTGGACAGTCTACCAGTGCCATGCCAAAAAATTGAACCACTTTCACTTGAATTGTCTCAGGAGGATCCTGACGATCACTTGAAAAGATAAGATATAAGACACTGAGGTCCTCTCTGGAGCTGAGAGGCCAAGCATACAAACTCTACTGCAGAGAGTGCAACTCAGATGGGCTGGCCATGAAGTTTGAATGCCAGATGCATATTTATCCAAAAGATTATTTTGCTGAGATCTTGCATGAGGAAAGCACTCACATGCTGGTCAGAAGAAGTAGTATAAGGACACTCTCGACATCTCTCTGAAGAACTTCAGTATTGACTGTGAGACATGGGAATACATGGTACCCTGACTCCAACATTGAGATGTCATTGGTCTGAAGTGAAAATAAAGGATGAACAATATCAACAGCCCTCCTCTAGATAGCTAGGTAAGACACTCTCCTACCTTGGTCAGTCACTACTGAAGACTTTGCATACCTTATTCCATCTACTAGTCAAGAGGAACCTCAATCGAAAGCCATACTTTGATGATTATCCAGAGGATGGCCAGTAGGGAAAAGTGACCGAGCAGGAAGGGGTGGGGTGGGCATGGGGTGGGAGGGCTGATCTTCCCTTGGTGGTGGAGATAGATTGCCTTGGTAATAATGAGCTGCAAAACTGGTCAGTAAGCCTGAAGTTAAGGACTTGTTGCTCAGCCCTGGTCCTTGGGGCTCTCACCCCAACTCAGTTGCGGGCCAGCAAAATAACGTACCTTGGAAAATGATCTTGGTCCATGTCAGGGAATATTTTTCCTAAAACTTGTAAATGTTTTGTAATTGTGTTTGTCAGGAATATTAATGCACAATTACATCTGTGTAAATATTTCCCAGGAAGTTTTGTTGGGTTTGAATTATTTTTTGAGGGGAGGGGGTAAGAAGGGTGAGCACTCCCCCCACCCATATACTTTCTCCTAGCTGGGTAATTGAAAGACAGAGCACAACCCTTTCTTTATAAAAGGCAGCCAACCCTCCAGTCTCGGGGTCTTTATTTTTTTTGTGTGTGGCTTTCTTTCTTTCTCTCTTTCTTTTTCTTTCTTTCTTTCCAGCCACCAACACAAGGATGACCTCTTCTATCCACATAATGCAGGCAGTCACTCATGCATTAACAGCCATAAAGCCCCAAAGGTCGTTTCTATGGCAACCACGGGGTTCCTTAATGACCCTGGCAGTCCAATGATTGTTTTGTTTGAGAGTGAAAGAATAATAAGTCAGTCTTTCTCCCTCGCCCTCTCCCTCTTCCTCTTCTCCCTCTCTCTTTCTCTCTCTCCCTCTCTCTTTCTCTCTCCGGGCCGCTGCTCATTATCTGATTCCAGGATCAGCCCCAGAGACAGAGCAGCAGCCAGCTCTGAAAGACAAGGGCTTCTCTGCAGACAAAGAAGCAACCGGCAGTTGAAAACGACCTGAGCGTGTCTCGCACGCTGCATCCCGGGCAGTTTTCTTTAATTCCATTACTTGCCCAATGAGTTTAAGCAAGTGACCCTGTGTAGCACCAGAATTGGGAGTAATACCAGGAATGCTCCCATCTAGGGCGGGCAGGCATTTAGAAAGTGCATCTTGCAGACAGCTCGAAGGAGGGTTTTCTATTGATGATGTATACCAGACACAATCAGACACCACAACTTCTTGGCAGGGAGACCTGTAATTTTAATGATGTGTTGAATAAGGGTATGAAGGCGCCTCACTGGAGCATGTGTGGAATTGAACTAAGACCAGTAAGATCTCTGGGACAAGAAAGTTTTGTAATAAATCCTGAACCAGAAAGAGCCTAGCTCATGATTCTCACATGCCGGTGCCCTGCCCATCTTGCCACTGCCTTCTGGCCTTACCATTCTGAACTTTCCCGGAAAGTCTCCTCCACCCCTCAAACTCCAATTTGATGGTAGAGGCAAATCTGAGCCGGAGCTTGTTACCTTCTTTTTAAAATTTGACATTAAGCAGCCAGAGATTTTGCTAGCAGTCACTTGGTGTACCTGGCATTATTTCATGGAACAGCAATCAAACATTCAAGAAGAAAAAAAGTCATCTTCAGTATAACTATTATCCTCTCAAAAAAGCCAGCGTTCAATTCTTACTGGTTGTCTACTGGCCCAACAGGCTACTATCTGTGCAGTAATTAGTGCCTCCCCTAGTCTCCCTAGATCTTAGATACTCCCCTAGGAAAAACAGAGAATTGGGGAGCTGTCCTAAATGCATTTGTTGTAGCAGAAAAGGACATATATGTGCTCATATGTTTATTCTGTGAATGCTGGCTGGTACTTCCAGGTTACATTCTGTAACTTGAGATAGCTGGGTGACAGTGGATAGAGGGACAGACCTGGAGTCACTTAATCTCTGCCTCAGTTTCCTCAACTATAAAGCAGGGATGCTAAGAGCACCTACCTCCCAGGGTTGTTGTGAGGATCAAATGAGATGATTATAAAGAGCTTAGCATAGTTCCTGGAAAATAGTGCTTAATAAATGCATTTTCCCTTCCTCGCTTCTTCTGTGGAGCTGGCAACAAGATAGGATTGCCTGGGAACCAGGAGGCCTGGACTTCACTCCTGTCTCTGTCAACAACCATCTGAATAATCCTGTTCAAGTGGCTCACCCTCTCTGGGACTTAGCTATTAAAAAATACACACAAACAACTATTTGGACTAGATGATCTCTAAAGACCATTCAAATTTGAAAACACAATGATTTCTTTTATTACAAAGGCCAAAGAAATTCTGGTGGCCCTCATACTTTCCACCACAAAGACCCTCACCAGACATGCTTAACTTCACTCTCTCCTCACCTGTCTTTGGATTCCACCTCCTTCTGACCTGTCATGTTGTCTCCTGGGTTATCCCTTCTTTCCCTCCCTTCCCCCCCAGAATCTCTTTTCTTCATTAGAATGTAAGCTTCTTGAGGGCAAGTACTGTCTTACTTGCTTTTATTTATATTACCAGTGTTTCACAGTGTCCGACATATAGTAAGCAATTAATAAATATTAAATCTATCTATCTATCTATCTATCTATCTATCTATATCTACCTATTTATCCATCCATCACTCATAATCTATCATCCATCTATCCATCTATCATCCATCTATCATCTATCTGCCTATCTATCTATCCATCTTTCTTTTTCTCTTTTCCACCTTCCTTCCCTTTCTCCCTTTCCTTTCTTCCTTTCTTCCTTTTTCTTTCTTCCTTCCTTCTTTCCTTCTTTCCTCTTTCTCTCTCTCTCTGTCTCTTTCTTTCTTTCTTTCTTTCTTTCTTTCTTTCTTTCTTTCTTTCTTTCTTTCTTTCTTTCCTTCTTTCTCCAGTGCTTTTGAATGTATGACTTGCCATATTGGGGAGGCAAAGCCTTGAAAATGCAATGACAGATGTTGTAAGACTTTCAGGGGGGAAGGTGAAGCTTGGTCTTAGCTCAGATTAATTGGAAAACAAAAAGTAAGTGGAATTACAAACTATGAAAGTTGGCAAGGAGTCCCAGAATCCAGGAATTGAAAGGGTCATAAAGTTCATCCATTCAAGAGCCAACCTCCAAGCAAGTGAAGTCCTATTCCAGATGTGAGGACAACCTAGGTTTGAATCCTGCCAAAGTCAATTATGAAGTGACTGAGTGGATCTAGTGTGACTTTGAACCAGTAGTTTCCTATAAATGGGGAGATTGTACTTGCTAGCCTCCATAGTCCCTTCTTTTCTAAATGTTCTAGGATCACAGCATAATAGTTCTAGAGCTAAAAAGAACCTTGGATGCCATCCAGATCAGGTCTAGTCAACTAGGTGGAGTAGAAAGAGTACTGGACTTGGAGTCCAAAAGACCTAAGTTCAAATTTTACCTAGACTTTTACTATCTGAATCACTTAGGTGGCGCCATAGTGCACAGAGTGCCAGACCTGGAATCAGGAAGACTCACCTTCCTGAATTCATATCTGGCCTCAGACACTTAGTATCTGAGTGACCCTGGGTAAGTCGCTTAATTTTGTTTGTCTCAGTTTCCTCATCTGTAAAATGAGCTAAAGAAGGAAGTAGCAAATCACTTCAGTGTCTTTTCCAAGAAAACCCCAAATAGAGTCATGAAGAGCCAGAAATAACTGAACAAGAACAGCAATAACAACTTGTCTCACCCTCAATTTCCTCATGGGCAAATCAGGGAAATAATAGTAGTCGTGAGGACAAAATGAGATATTTGTGAAGTGCTATGTAAAATGCTTACTATTATCTTTAGTCCTATGAATAACTGCTTGCTTTTTGCTTTTCAGGGAAGGGGACTTCAAAAATTGTTATCGTTGTTATAAAGAAGTGCATATTTTCATGGATTTTCTCGGGCCTTATCCTTATCAACCACTGTATAGCATGTGACGCTGTTGACTTCCCCGTGTTCTGTCAGGCATTGAGAAGTTTTGTTTCTCTTCCCTCTTGCTTTGACAAGTCCTCCACCTCTGCTTTCTCTTTCCTATTGTGTAAGTACCAGCATTCTCTAAGACTGTCCTTGATCCTCTGTTCTTCTCTTTCTCTATTTTTTTGACTTCGTGATCATAACAATATTTGCAAAGACCTCGAAAACACGTGTCTTTTCCTACCGAGGGGGGAAACCAATCCTACAACTCAGTGAGCACTTGGATTTGGTGTTTCTCTACAAACATTAGCCCGTCACTGTCGCTCCTCCTCTGATTTTCCCTCTTTCCCTCACTGTTCTCGCTCCTCTTCCTCTTCCTGACTCCCTTTCCGCCATGTCTGCTGTCCTAGAGAATCCTTATCCTCAACAACAGCCAAGTTCTTTGTTCTTGCTCCTTTCCCTTGCCTTTGAAGAAGGCCCAGTAAGCTCTTCCTTTTGTATCCTGAGCTTTCTTTCCCATAGTCTTTGCCAACATGCTCCAGAAGTCTTTCTCCAAGCCTGCTTCCAGAGCCCAGGTGGTGCTGTGTCTCCTCCCCACGCCCTTCTCTAGGGTGCGGGCTGTTGTTTCTCTCCTTCATAATAATGGTATAAAGCTTATATTAGCTTTAACTCAGAGTTTGTTATGTAAAATGTTACACATGACAGCTCAGCTTTGCCCTAATTCTTATATTTCCTGGAGCCTCTGAAAGATCTTTTTAATGTCCTTGTTCGCTAATCCATTAATTTCTGTTTTATGACTAGAGACCTCCTTTGATATTTCTTTTCAGTTAGCTAACTTTCCCTGTTTTTATTTGAAAGCTCCAGGCCCTTTGTCTTCCATCAGACACCCTCCTCTCGCTTTTGTATATTTCAAGTGTGTATTTTATCCCCCAATGGCCAAAAAATACCTCCTCACATACAACCAAAAGCTTTTCTATTTTAAGCCATCTGTTTTGTAGGCCCAATGGCAGAATATGCTAGCTATGCTCAGCACACCCTAATGTCTCTTTAAAAAGTAGCTTTGTATTTTAGTTTAATAGTTGGACATGTTCTTTTAATTGTAAGGTATGGATTGTAGTAAGCAATGAAACAAATTGCATAATATAGGTGTTGCAGAAAGGTAGAGGAAGCCTGTGTTTGCCATAAACAGGTGTTCCCCATCATTGTGGCATGTTAGGACTGTCGGTTTTCTTCTCCCTTTCTACAGCCAATGTAGATGAAATATAAAGCTCATGAAAATTGACCATAACCAGAATTTGGGACTTTGTGTCTCACATTAAAAGTAAAGTTTAAATATCAATTTAAAAGATGTTTAGTCAAGAGAGGCAACATTAATATAATGGATTTAACTCCAGTCTTGGAACCAGGATGATCTTTGCAGTACATGGTCCAGGAAATGGAGCACAGTGAGATGGAAGGGAGCACATTTGTTGCCATATAGTATATGTAGAAGGTTTTCCTTGGATGTACCCTCATACATAGTAGGAAGCAGCTGGGGCAGGGAGTAGATACTAGATAATAAGAAGGAGCTTGGCATAGAGTGATTTGGTGAGGTATAAAAAGCAGACTATTATATTTACTGAGTCATTAGCCTCTTTTGTGAGAATCAATGAAGGGCATGCAAAAGATGGACTGACAAACCCAATGTGATCATGGTACCAGAGAGCTTTTCCCAAAGCAGTATATTCATGAGTATCTTTGTCAAGGGCAGCTAGGTGGCACAGTGGATGGAGTGTCAGGTCTGGAGTCAGAAAGACTCATCTTCTGAGTTCAAATCTGGCCTCAGACAGTTGCTGACTGTGTGGCCCTGGGTGAGTCACTCAACCTTGTTTGCCTCAGTTTCTTCATCTGTAAAATGAACTGAAGAAGGAAGATGGCAAAACACTCAAGTATCTTTGCCAAGAAAATCCTAAATGGAGTCATAAGGAGTCAGATATGACTGAAATGATTGAACAACAGAAATATTTGTCACCCTGGGTTAAATGCTTCTCATGTTCCAAATACTGGAAATAGACAATAATGAGAGTTATCCTCTGACAGTTAGACTCTTTATCAACCGTGATTACTTTCCCCTTTCTAGAGAAGGGAGCCCCCAGTGGTGTTATTGCTAGGCATAATTAATCATCTAATGATGGAAGTTGGGTCTTCCCTTAAACATCTCTTCTCTGATTTAACTTCCCTTATCCCCTATCCTTTGGCTAGCTTTGTTAACCTCGTATTGTATCTGTTTAAGTTTCTTCACTTCCTTTAGTAGTATCTGGGATTCCCCTCATTGATAAATACCTTTGAATTCTATGCCAGTCCTGAGGCACTTTATGGATGAGGGTTAGCATCCAATTAAAATCACAGTTCATAAGCCCCCATTAGTGTATTTTTTAACCAACCAATCAGCAAGCATGTTAACTATTTTTTTTAAAAAGGCACTTAATTAAACAAAATAGAAAGAATAAAACCATAAATATCATTCCTATTATATGGTACTATAATTAATATGTGGGGTTAGGAAAGGGATACAGACAGAACCTTTAGTTCTAACAATTATATGATCTTTGAGTGATATAAGTGATTTGTCCAGTCCATACAATGAATCAGGAGACCAATAACTAATTCTACCACTAATTTCCAGGTTGGTTTTATTTCTACTTTACCACACTGCTCCACTAAATTGTTGTGGGTTGTAGTGGCCATGGAAGGCTTCATTAAGG
Organism: Pseudochirops corinnae; assembly: GCA_028646515.1. Taxonomy (NCBI): domain Eukaryota; kingdom Metazoa; phylum Chordata; class Mammalia; order Diprotodontia; family Pseudocheiridae; genus Pseudochirops; species Pseudochirops corinnae. The sequence continues at coordinate 160,713,070 of CM053589.1, forward strand.
ATGTGAATAGTGAAGTGAACCCTGATGTATGGGTAGCATGTGACTAAGCAGCACATAGAGTAAGGACACGTCAGGCAGGCATATGAGCAAAGAGATGGAGGGGAGAACAAACATAGTGGGAAGCAAGGATAGGTACAATGGATTACTCCTTTTTGTTTTCCCTGCCCTCCCATCACCTAGTAAAAGGCTGGACTTAATAGGTTCTCAAAAACTAATGTAACGAATGGAAAAGTGAGTGAATAGGTTGGGTGAAAACAGCATGTTGTGTTTCATGAAGTACTCAGGCAACTCAAAGGAAAGAGTGTCAGGCAGACCTTAGTTATAATCTTGACTCAGACATTTCCTGTGAGACTCTGCAAGGCACTTAACCTTTCTCAATCTAGATTTCCCCCTGCAAAATGGGGGTGTTATAGCACCCACTTTACTAGGTTGTTAGAAGGATCAAAAAAAAATGAAATAACACATGTAAAGCACTTTGTCAGCCTTTGAAGATCATAAAATGTTATATAAATGTTATTTATTTATTTATAAATGTTATTTATTCATTTATAAATGCTATTTATTCATTTTATTTGTTATGTCCAGTAGAACATAAGCTCCCTGAGGGTAAGAAATGTGTCATTTTTGTATCTGATACCCCCGTACCTATCACAAGGCTTTGCTTTTTTATGGCAAGCATTTAAGTGACCTTATAGCAGGTGTTTTAGGAAGATGTTAACAGCAGTATTCAGAATGGACCCCTATTAGAATCAGGCTAGGAACAGGATGGGAGTAGAGAGTCTTTTTATAGGTCAGAAGGTCCTTTCTTGGGATTCAAAGTTTATGCTCTATGAAAGCAGAGTTATCTCTGGTCCTATTTCCTCCATGACCCTTCTCCATTTCTCCTCTGCCCCTGAATCAGTGGTCTGTGCCCTCCCTTTCCTGCTAGAGCTAAAAGTAGTACAGAAATTGCAGAGCCTTAGACAAAGGAGATCTGGAAGGGCATTTTCTTTTTCCAATACCTGGATCACTAAAATTTGAACCTTGGCAGCTAGCCCAGACTTCACTGAGCTGTGTTGGAAGTAGCTGCTGTGGTTCCAGCCTTAACTCTTTATGCAGATACCAACTCAGGTTGAGATTAAGTTACATGTGGATGAGTAGACAGACCAATAACCTTGCTTTCTTTCTTCCGTTTCTGCTCCCTGTTCTACAGTCTATTCCAATTCACCATCTTCTTCAACTCTCTGTACTGATGTTATACTCAAATATTCGCTTTGACCTCTTGTCCCATCATTGGAGGTAATTCATCCAGTGGTACCAATTGCAACCCATCCATATCCACCCATCCTGGATGACTCTTGCCCATGTCTTTCCATAAGTGCATCACAGGGAATCCACCCAAAGTACAGAGGGTTTTCCTGGTATTTTATTATTAACACATGGATCCTAATGAAGCATGAATGCCATCCTTCCCTCACTCTTGACGTCTGACTGCATTCTCCACTCCTTACACACAGATACTTTTCAGCTCCTTTTATATCCTGTCTTTCCCCATTACAACACATGAAGAACCAGTGGACAAAATTTTAAATCATAACAACCCTTTAAAAATTATTGTCGTTAAAGTTAAATTTATTATGATCTTGAGGTTGAAGCTGACAGTTCTATTCCAATGTTCATTGCTTAATATGTGAGTATATTATTTCCTCATATCTCTCATCTATCCATATATTTAAATGGGTAGTATTGTTTACACAAGAGTGTTGAGGCTTATTAAGTTACATTATATAAAAATTGTTATTAGTCATTAAAAAGTCAAAAATTTTAAAAAAGAATGTAAGTTCCTTGAAGGCAGGGATTGTCTTTCGTTTTTTGCTTGTATTTGTATTTCTAGCATTTATCATAGTATCTAGCACATAGCAAGTATTTAATGAATGATTGTTCAATAAATGGCTGTTGACCTGACCAGTCCAACTTTTTTTCTCTTTCTGATCATCTATATTTATCTCATTGATGACTTTTTTTATGTCACAGATGTTATGGAGCTTAAAGTAAAAATGACTCCTCCCCAACTTCAGATGGAAGAGGAATCCCTTTGTTTGGATTCCAACCTATCAGCTGAAAAAAAAAGTGTGTGTGTGTGTGTGTGTGTGTGTGTGTGTGTG
>CM053589.1:160715713-160737790 GCA_028646515.1 Pseudochirops corinnae
CTAACCCAACATTCCTAAAGCTCACATAACATTGCCATCCTATAGGTTTTGCTGCCCTGAAAATAAGTGTGTTTCAAGATTACATGGATTTTAAAAATCAAGAAACATCCAGTGTATTTGCAATTCAATTCTAGATCCTCCTATTAAGCATATGTCAATCATTTAATCACCATATACTGAGCACCTCCTACGTGATGAGTACCAAACCAACCACCCTAGGAGATGCCGTTCACATATGGGTATCTGTACATGAGACGCCCTGTGCTGGGTGCAGAGGGAGATTGGAAAAGGCATCTAGGCAAACCCTGGGCCTGGTGTCAGGAGATTTGAGTTCAAATTTGGCTTCTTATACTTGCCAGCTGTATGGCCTAGGCAGGTTACTCAACTTCTGTCTGCCTCAATTTCCTCCATTTGGAAATGAAGGTAATAATAGTGCCTAACTCCCACGATTGTGAGGATCACATGAAGTAATAGTTGATTTTTTTTAAGTGCTTAGTACAGTCCCTGGCACATAGTAGGTCCTTTACCCCCATCCTCTCCTCTCCCCTTCCCTTCCCTCCCCTTCCTGTTCCTCTCCTTTCCTCCCCTTCCCTCCCCTTCCCTCCTCTCCTCTCCTTCCTTTCCCTACCGTTCCCTCCCCTTACCCTTCCCTTCCCTTCTTCCCTTCCCTCCCCTTCCCTTCCCTTCCCTTCCCTTCCCTTCCTTTTCTTTCCTTTCCTTTCCTCTTTTAAGACATGGTCCTACCCTTAGTGAATTTATAATCTGGGAGAGGACATATTCACAGAGTAGATGGCATTTGAATGGAGCCTTGAAAGGAAGGTAGATTTGCATCAGGCAGCAGTGATAGGAAAGGAGATTCTAATAATGGCACAATTGGACAAACATGTGAAGGGAGAAAGTATAGGGAATGATCACAGATATAGTTAGAGCTAAAATGAACCCCAATGGTTATCAAACTTCAACCCTTTCATTTTACTGATGTGGAGATAGAGACCTTAAATGATTTGCCCAGGATCACATAGGCAATTAATAGTAGAGCTAAGGTTGAGACCAGAACCTCTTTGCTCTTTCCAATGTATCCCATCTAGATGCTAAACAAGTCAGTCAATAAACATTTATTAAGTGCCTACTGAGTGCCAGGTACTACACTTGGACTATAAAGAAAGGCAAAAGACAGTCTTCATTCTCAATTTCACAATCTGGTTGGCCACACAAGATCTATAGCTGCAAGAATGTGGTACTGATTGATTATCAATGCCTCAGGACTTCAGCAAGGGGAGAGATCAGTCAGTGTAGGCTAGGGGAGTAGGAGGTTTCATGGCAGAGATGGATCTTGAGCTGAGCAAATGGGAATTAAGTAGATAAAAAGGAATGAGAGAGATCTCCGTGCTGAAGGAACAGTACGAACGGAGGCAAAGAGAATTGTATCTTTGAACCTCTGAAGACATACTGTACTGGCAAGATTGGAGAGAACTTTCTGAGTACTTGTTGGAGAATAGTGGAAACAGGGCTGAATGGATAGAAAGAAGCCAGATGATGAGAGGCCTTGAAAGCCAAGTCAATAAGGTTTAGACTTGATAATGAGTGATCAGGAGTCAGTTGAAAATTGCCAGGCAGGAGAATAACATGATGGAGGGGAGGTGTAAGGAAGATCAGTCTGTCACAGTTGTCTAGCTTATCAAAGACTGAGAATGGAGCAGTATGCTGCCTTAGCATATATTTACTCTTATTTTCAGCAATGCTCTGAAATCCTCAGAATGCTGAGCCTTAAAACATGTACTGTAAATAAACCAAATTAAAGTCAAATTGACTCATTTAGCAACCAGTCTCCAATCTTGCATTAGAGGCAATTCAAGAGACTTCGCAGATTTTAGTAACCAGATAAGATTATTATATAAACAGACTGCTGCATTGAATGATGTCCCATATCTTGAAGAGAATATTAGGAATCAATAGCAATACAGGTTGAAAATTAAGTAATGTGGTTAAGCACCTTCGAATGATGCCATTTTTAGGAGCTGATTAGAAATAAATATGCCAATTGCAGGGTAGCTGATAGCTGGAACAAAGTGATGATTAATCAATTTAAATCTGAAAGAGAATGAGTCCATCTTAACAAAAGCAGTCCCGTGTGCTGTGCTTTCTAGGCAAAGAAAAATCCCAAATCTTAGTCACTGAGCAGCTGTGGTAACATAGAGTTTATGAACATCCAAGGAAACAAGCTCAAAAGGAAGGATCAGGATCATCATGCAGAACAACTGAATGACAGATGAACAAGGAAGACCCCTAAAGGAGAGCATGGCTGACCAGTGAGCTCTGAGCGGATTACTCAGCTCCTCAGAGTATAAGCTACTTAACCCAAGAACCCAGAGTGATGTGCCAACAAAGAGATGAAATGACTGTTCCAGGACTTTGAAGGTCCTCGTTTCTACTCTGGACACCCAATTACCATAAAACCAGAGAAGAGATGGACTGGTGGCTGTGCCCAAATTTTTCTCCCTATTTTGACAGAGGATGGTATAAAATGCTGTACTTTCCTAGAAAAGTATAGCCAGTGTTAGGAGTGAGAACCCCAGGGGACAGGTTGTGGGGAGGTGGAAATATCATGTTTGTGCAGCTGTCCACTATTATTAATTACCCTCTGGGCAATAAAAGAATGTCAGGATGCTCTTTCTCTGACATTGATAATCAGTGGAATAGGCAATGGCTATGAAAACACCCAGGGGAGTTGGTGGTGATATGGAGAGCAGTTGAATAAGTGTGGAATACAAGAGTGAAATATTGGTGTTATAAGGAAAGGGAGAAAGCATGGGCAGGGAGCAGCTTGGCTCTGTGAGATTCGAGAGAATGTTAGATGTTTTATGTCACAGTTTGACCTACTGAGATAACATGTGGATCAAACTTTAAATTGCTATATAAATACCAGCAATTGTTGGTGCTGCTGTTACTGTTGTGAGAGATCCCCAGAAGTTTCTGAGCTAAAGTTCCAGATATAGAGCCTCTGGAAATACTGGTTTGTGCCTAAAGTGAGCCTTGATCCAAGGGGAATGGGGAGGTGGGGATGAAGAATGAAGTCACCTTTCAGGGGCAGTCACTTCTAGCCTTGGAGTCCATCCAGTAAGCTTGGGTGTGGGCTGGTGTTGGCTGTCAGTGATGGCAACACGTGCAAAGGTGAGTGACCTTAAAGGCAGAGTTCTCAGTCCACAGTAGTGTTCACATAGGAACAGGATGAACCCAGGATTCATTGTGGTCAAGGGTAGGGCAAAAAAGAAACCTAAGCTAGAGCATCAGAATGGTTGTGAAGGTATCCATGCTATTGTCTTCTGAAAAACAGGTGGCTGCTAGGTGACAGTGGATAGAGTGCTGGGCTTGGATCAGGAAGACTCACCTTCTTGAGTTCAAATCTGACGTCAGACACTTCGTAGCTGTGTGACCCTGGCCAAGTCACTTGATCCAGTTTGCCTCAGTCTCTTCATCTGTGAAATGAGCTGGTGAAGGAAATGGCAAACCCCTCCAGTATCTTTGCCAAGAAACCTCTAAATGAGGTTGTGAAGAATCAGACACAGCTGAACAAACAACATATAGACATATTTGTATGTACACATATATGGATATATATTTGTTCATCTATATATACTCACGTATTTACATATGTTTATATATGGTATATGTGTATTGTGTAGATATATAAGGTGTCCCAAAAGTCTTAGTGCAATTGTATGCTTTAATAGCTTAAAAAGCTAATATAAAAGTTATAAGTATATATATACATATTAATATATAATTATATGTACTTATCAACATTCCCATGCATATGCAAATGTGTCTATAATTATATATTATATTTTGTGTATTATGTCTATAGAATATATGTATATGTACATGCATGCATAAGCATTTATGCATATGTATGTATATATGTTCATGTCTGTGTGCAAATATACATATATAGTAGACACTTAACAAATGCTCATTTCCTTCTTTCCTCTCTTCCTCCTTCCCTCCCTTCTTTCCTTCCTTTCTTCTTTCCCTCCGTCTTTCTTTTCTTCCATATATATGCGTGTATATACACACACACACACATATATATATATATACACACACACACATACATAAATACATGCATAACTTACTAACAATTAGTGTTATCCAAAAACAGAATGAACTTTCTTATAAGCTAGTGAGGTCCCCCATCTCTGTATCACTTGGACTTTTACAGAAGGGTTTCCTCTGCTGGACAGGAAATTGGACTAGATGACCACTTACTTTCCATTCAGCTTAGATTCTATGAGGCTAGAATGTGTAAGAGATAAGGAAATTAGGAAATCTTCTCTTCGGTGTCCTTATTAATGCCTTTTGTGCACCTACTACACCTACTATGTGTGTTGCAGTAGTTACGGGGTGGGGAGGCACAATGCCACTTTGGTACCCAGTACATATAATTACAATGCTGTCCCTGGCATCTGTTTAGTGTACCCTAGAATGCAGCAGGAGAGGGCATCATTAAGTATGCAAAGGAAAACCCTTTTTTACTTTTAATAAACTCCCTCTTCTGGTAGTGCTCTCCTCTCAGAGCTTCTGAGAATGTTCTAATGCCCATCGCCTATCATTTTATGTAAACTTGTTGACCTGTCTACCTCCCGATTCCTAGAGTAAGGACTAGGACTTCATTGTCACTTATGAGGCAACTGGCTGATGTAGTAGATAAAGTGCTAGGCCTGGAGTCAGGAAGAGTTCAAATTTGTTTCTAACTGTGTGACTCTGGACAAGTCACTTAACCTCTGTCTGCCTCAGTTTACTTAACTTTAAAATGGGGATGAGAGCATCTACCTTACAGGGTTGTTATCAGGATCAAATGAGACACTATTAGTAAAATTCTTAGTACCGTGCTTGGTACATAGTAGACATAAATGCTTATTTCCTTCTTTCTTTCCTTCCTCCATCCCTCCTCTCCATCCCTTCCTCCCTCCTTCCTTCCTTCCTTCCTTCTTTCCTTACTTTTTTCCTTTCTCCTTCCTTCCTTCCTTCCTTCCTTCCTTCCTTCCTTCCTTCCTTCCTTCCTTCCTTCAGAGCTAGAAAATACCTAAAAGGTTATGTAGGTCATCCTATGTCTTTTATCAATTAGGAAAATGAGGTCCAGAGAGAAAAAAGTTATTTATCTAAGGTCACTCATTCTATGATTTTTAAAGTGCCTGAAATCCTGAAATGAATGTCCCCTGTGGTCTGGCCTACAAAGATAACTCACATACTTGACACAGAGAGGGTAGATATCTAAGGTGGTGTCATGGGGATTACGGATAATCAGAATACCTGAATTACTAGTCATTATCATCAACACCCTAGTATAGAGCATTTATATAGGACTTTAAGATTCAAAAAGTACTGTACAAATATTGACACAACAAGCCTGGGAGGTAAGAGCCCTTATTATAACCCTGATTATACAGGAGGTGGAACTGAGGCAGACAGGTTAAGTGACTTACCCAGAGTCACACAGTTCGTGTCTGAGGAAAGATTTGAACTTGAGTCTTCCTAATTCAAGGTCCAATGCTCTACCCACCATGCTCCCTAGAGGATGCTACTTTAAATCGACAAATTTGGAGGATAGTGTGACGCTTTGCAAAACTAAACCAAAAGGTCCTGAAAATCGATTGCTGACCTTTGACAAGTTGTTTTCCTTTCCTGGGACTTAATCCTCACCTGGGAAATGGGCAGATTAGACTAGATGGCCCCTAAATTCCTTTCCAGCTGTAAATGAGGCCCCTCATGATGTGGCTTTATAACTGGAAGTAGCTTTAGAGACAATGCAGTCCATCTTGTTCATTTCCCAGGTGAGGAAATGAAGACTCAGGAAGGTAATTCACCCAAGGTTGCACAGATGGTGAATAACAGAGCTGTATTTTGAAGCTGGGTGCTCTTAACACCAAATCTCATATTCTTCCTTTCCGCTGCACAATGTGCTGCCCAGCATTATACCATCAATGCAGTACCAACACAAGGTTACCAAGGAGCAATGGCTCTTTTTCTTCCCTATAATGGGAGGACCTTTGGCTGGGAGCATGGGGGTGGGGATTCTTATCCTCTGAAAACCAAAACTGGACAGAGAATTCCACTCAATCCAATTCAAGGAGCATTGACAGGTACTGTTTTAAGTGCTCGGTTCTTGCCCTCAAGGATTTCTATTTCTAGCAAAAAGAAGCCTCATGGAGACAAAGAAGTGTAAAAATAGATAAAAGAAATAGGAAGCAATTTTTGGTGTAAGGAAACACACACAACTGGGAAGAATCCCAATAGGTCTCATTGAGGAAATGGAATCTGAAGAGAGCCTTGAAGGGAGCTGGTATCATTCTAGGCACAAAAGGGGATAGACTGTTATGTATGGGAAACAGCAGGTACAACAGCTTGGCTTCAACATTAGATTGGAGTCAAATGGTGAAGGGCTTTGACTGTCAAAGGAAGGAATTTGTTTTTATCCTAGAGGCAATAGGGAGTCATTGAAACTTCATGAACTGGGGAGTGATGATCAGATCTGTGCTTTTTTCTTTGTCTCTACAGAGCTGTTTGAAGAAAGTACTTTTTTTTTTCTGTAGAGCGTTATACAAATGAAGACTCTTATTATACTCATTATGGGCTTTATATGGAGAGGAAAAATTACAGGATTTAAATCAGCAAGACCCGGGTTCAAGTTATGTCTTTGATACATTCAAGTCATGCTTAATCTGTATGTATGTCAGGCAGCTCCCTTTATGTTCTTTATGAAATTAGAGATGCTAACAGCTGCTTAGACCAAGTTATTAGTATACGTAGTGCTGTGGGGAATATGCAGCAATATAAAGATTGGGATCCCTCCCCTCTAAACCTTATTGTCTAGTTGGAGATAGGGAACTGAAACAGATAAAGTGGATGGAGATCAATGAAAAGGTAATTGTGGGATTTCCAAAGAGTTTTGTCTTGAGGATCTGAATAGACTGGGGAAGGCATTATGGGCAGCCTTAGATTCCAGTCCTCCCCTGCCAGTGACTGACTACCTCAGTGACCTCACTCCAAGGGCAGCTCCTTCATCTAGAAAAATGAGGGGCTTGGATTAGATGATCTCCAAGGTCCTTTCTACTCTCAATCTGTGATCCTAGATAATCTCTTTATAAGAGAAAGCTCCACTGAGGGGGTGGAGCTGGAGTTAAACTTTGAAGGATTAGGGGTGGTGAGGAGTTGAGGGGGGGAAGCTTTCCAGGCACAAGGGATGAGCCCATAGAAGCTCTGCCTCCATGGGTCATGGTGCCAGGAATGTCTTCCTTTCATGGAAGAAAAATATAAATGAGAAAGAGGAATCATTTCAGATGGTTAATTCTTGTTGTACCTGACACGCTCAGAATTCTAGGTCTTAGAATCATTGACTATAAGAACTGGAAGGAAGCATGACAAAGCCCTCATTTCACAGAGGTAGAAACTAAAGGCCAGAGGGGAAGTGACCTGCCCAAAGTTATACAGTGGTGGCAGACCTAGGACTAGGCCCTAAATCTCCTGAAACTCGGCCAAGGAACTGCTCTCTCCTTCTCTCTCTCTCTCCACACACACACACACACACACACACACACACACACACACACACACACACACACACACACACACACACATTTGCTCTCCTTTCCTCCTCTCTCTCTGTGTCTCTAACTCTCTCCCTTCCCCTCTCTCCCTTCTCTGTCTCTCTCTCTCCCTCCTCCCCCTCCTTTTCTCTCTCTCTCTCCTCTCCTCTCTCCTCTCTCTTACATGCACACACCACACACTCACTCTCTTGTCCTCTCCCACTCTCTTCTCTGTTTTTCACACATAAAAAATGCCTCTCTCTCTCTTCCTCCTCCTCCTTTTCTCTCTTCTCTGTCTCTCTCTCTATCTCTCTGTCTCTCTCTGTCTCTCCTTTTCTCTGTCTCTGTGTCTCCCCCTCCCTCACTCCTTCTCTTTCTCTATCTCTGTCTCTCTCTGTCTCTGTCTCTGTCTTTGTCTCTGTCTCTCTGTCTCTCTCTCTCTGTCTCTGTCTCTGTCTCTGTCTCTCTCTTCCTCCTCCTCCTTTTCTCTCCTCTCTGTCTCTCTCTGTCTCTCTCTGTCTCTCTTTCTGTCTGTCTCTGTCTCCCCCTCCCTCACTCCTTCTCTTTCTCTACCTCTGTCTCTCTCTCTCTGTCTGTCTCTCTCTCTGTCTCTCTGTCTCTGTCTCTCTCTGTCTCTCTGTCTCTCTCCCTCTCTCTGTCTCTCTCTCTGTCTCTGTCTCTGTCTCTCTCTGTCTCTCTCCCTCTCCCTCTCTCTGTCTCTGTCTCTCTCTCTGTCTCTCTCTCTCTCTGTCTCTCTCTCTCTGTCTCTCTGTCTCTCTCTCTCTCTCTCTCTCTCTTTCTCTCTCTCTCTCTCTCTCTTCCTTTCCTGTTTCTCACATGTTAAAAATGCCTCCAGTCTCTAGGTCTGTCAAACTGTAATAAAAGCCTGAGGAAATACCATTAACCAGCAAGCAATCACACAGTACTCTGCGGAGGAGGCGAGGCTGTTGGCTCATCTGAAGGGCGCCTGTTATTCGGTGCCTTGGGGCTGGATTGCTGAATTGTGTGTGTCACAGCTTTGCCATCAGGTCCCGAGGCCCTCTGGTGCCTTCCTCCCTGCCCCTCTCCTCCTCCTCCTTTCATTCTAGGCAGCCAACTTCCCCAACTGGAGAGCCCAGCCTCTGTACGCAGCTCCCGGGGGCCCAGACAAAATCAAGTTGTTCGCTGAGCGCCAGCAGCAGCCCCTTTGTTCCCAGGAAGACAGGCCGAGGGGTGGCTGGGTTGCCAAGAACACAGGTGGAGCACACTGGGAAGAGGAGGGGGAGAGAAGCCCATTGCTCCCCCTTCCCCCAACCCACGAGCCTAGGTTTTATTCACTGCACAGCCTCCTCTCTCTAAGTAGCTGGCACCCGCAGCTGGCTGCAGCGGGGAGAACCCGCAGACATGGCGCTTGATGTTAATAAATGTGTTTGCCATTAAGTGGCTGTTGTAATGCTCTGCTTGTTTGCCTTCCTGCCTGCACTTTCATCCTTCACTGTAACACTTGTCCTGCCTTGTAATTTGTCTCTGGCGTTTACACAGCCTGCTGCAGGTATACAAACCTCTTAGATCAAGTAACCGCTCAGACACTTGATAAAAGGATTCCATTCGGGGCCCTTGCCTAGTCTGTCTGCCAGATTCCGGCTCAGCCTTGATGCTCCGAATACAAACTGCCTGATAGTCACAGGCCGCTGGCTTTTGTTGTGTGTGCTGGGTGGGGGCTGCTTTCTTTCGCTTTCCCCACGCAGCCCTTCTTGACGTCTGACTGAATAGTGAGATGCATTAGACCTGGGAAAGCTCAGCGTGGCGGCGTGCCCGCCAGACTGCCAGCCCCCGCCGCGGAGCTGTTCTCTAAAGAGGGATCTGTGACAATCTCTCCCAGTCTCTCTGCAGCAGACTCCCTGCTTCCCTTCGCTGTCTCGCCCTCTCTTTGTCTCGCCTCTCCTCCTCTCCGCTTTTTCCTCCTACTCATCCCTTTCTGAAACCTGCCTGGGAACCAAAGGATGTTGGTTCAAAACCCGAGTTTGTTCCTCCATTCTAATATGACCCTTGGATAGGTTACAACATGGTGTACTGATCTGTAAACAGAGGGTCTTGAACGTCTGGTAGAATACAAGTCTCTTGAGAGTAAGGATTGTTTCGTTCATTTCCTTTTTAAGTATCTGTAGTAGTGCCCGGCATGCAATAGGTGTTTAATAACTTCTCACTGACTGATAGACTGATGGATGCATTGGCTAGATGAGTGTCAAGGTCCTTTCTGGCTCTAGCTTTGTGGTTCTTCGTCTTGTTGGTATCATAGACTCTTCTGGGCAGTCTGATGAACCACAAGGACTCTTTCTCGGGGTTATATTTTTAAGTCACTGCAGGAAAGCTACATTTCAGTCAGAGGTTAGTGAAAATAAAGATTTTTTTTTCTCCCTATCTGAGTTTACAGACTGCAGGTTAAGCATCCTTTTTTTTTTTTTTTTTTTTTAAGCTGAGGAAACCTTCCTCTTCCTTTCCTTAAAAGCTCTGGAAATTCTTTCAGGCCAGCGAGGATATGGTTTCTGTGCCAACTGAGGCCCAAGTGAAAATGAGGTCCTTCTAGGAAAAAAAGGAAGGCTTGTTCCCACTATTCTTACCCTCTTCCTCTAGCATCTCTCACCTGATTCTTCTAAAAAAGCTTAGGGAAACACCAACCTAAGGCAATGATCTCTATCTCCAAAATTATACAGTATTTATTGTCTAGGATAAGTAGAAGCAAACACTGTGAGGAAAAGGGCTATTTTTTATCTATTTATTTTTAAACATTTTGTCCTTAGATCCCTAACATCCAGCATATTGCCTTAAGTATAGTGTATGTTGGGAAGCAGGGGGAAGGGAGTTCCTGGAACTGTGATTTCTTCAGTGTGAGGAACTTGCTGTATGGAAAATCCCTCCACCAATGCAGATCAATAACTCCTTTGTAACTTGTGGTCTTAGAAAGTTAATTAGGGGCACTGAGAGGTTTGGTAACTTATCCCATGCCACAGAGGTTGTCAAAAGCAAGACCTAAACACAGACAGTCCTAATTCCAGGACCAACACTTTATACATTATAACATGTTATTTCTATCACTTGAAAATAGTGGTAATTTAGTAAATTCTTAAGGGAAGCTAGGTGTCACAGTGGTTAGAATGCTGGGCCTGGAATCAGAAAGACCTGAGTTCAAATGTGGCCTCAGACTCTTTACTAGCTGTGTGACCCCGGGCAAATCACTTAAACCTGTTTGCCTCAGTTTCTTCATCTATAAAATGAGGAGATGGGAAACCAGTTTAGTTAAGTTTGCCAAAAAAAAAAAAAAAACTCCAAAAGGAGTCACAAAGAGTTGGACATGACTGAGAAAAACAACAAAAACAAATACTTGCTATATTGGATACAGCTAAATGGTAGTTACCAAATATATAGTGTTTGTAAACTGTATACATATTTTATCTCATCCACAAGACTGGGCAGTCCTTCAGGATACTGACAGTATTTTATACTTCTCTGGATTCCCTAGAGAGCATAGGACAGAGTTGAACCTACAGGAAGCCCTCAGTAGGTTAGCTGAAGAGATGAAGGGTGTGGAGGTTCCCTGTCAGCAAATCACAGAAGAGAAATGTATGAGAGGCTTTATATGAGGCTTTCTTAAAATAGCATCCCCAAGTGGGAGGGTCCTGGTGGTCCAGATGGTGGCAAAGAACATGTTAGAAATCCTGTTCTACATTTTGCTGCTGATTAGCTAATGTCTCCATGTCTCAGTTTCCCTCTCTCTCAGGGTGGCTGATCTTGTTAGCATAAAGTTCTTCTCATTCTTCATTTAATGCAGAGCTGGTGGACTCTGATTTTTGGTGCTAATTGGATTTGAGGTAAATCTCCAATAAGCAACAAGGATCTGAGATACAGTATGAGGAAATTTGGAGCTTTGGGGGAAATAGAAGTAATAAAACCTGATTTGTTAATAGATTTATTTATTGATAGAGTTGGTGAAGAGAAGGATGTGTCAACAGAGAAGTGAGAAAGAAAGATATATATGGGATAAAGGATAGGAGATAAAAAAAAATAAGGGGTTCTGGGGACTATTCAAGACAAAGCTGAAGAAGAGAATATTAAAGAAGTGATTGGGATATCTGACTAAGATGACTGGCTGCATGGAGGTAGGCAGCCTGGTCCTCATATACCTATATCAACAAAAACCTAAAAGTGATTTCAGATGAAATAATGATCAAGAAATCTAATGAGAAATCTATTAAGAAACTTAAGTCAGTAACTTGATCTGCTCCAGAGATGCATAATAAATCATCAAGAAAGCCCACAGACAACAGAAAAGGGGTATTTCCAAAAAAAAAAAAAAAGTCAGCACCTGCTAGGTAAATAATATAGAAGCTATCCAGTGTCTCTAGAGGCCAGGCCAGAGATACCTGTAGCTTGTAAGGTTCTATATCCAGGAATAGGAATAATGGAGAACTCCCACAAGAAAGTTTGAGGTGGCTGAAAACCTTGAATGTGACCAGGAGTGCCAATGACAAGTTCAAGTTTGATAACACAAAAGGTGGAACACCTTAGGTCCAGGGGCTCTGAGTTTCATAGCACTCTGTCCTGAGATGGCATATGGTAAAGATTCAGTGTTCTGCTTCTAAAAGATCTAAGAAACTTTAAAACCTTCTATAATATAATAAAAACAAGCCCACAAAGTAGAAGTTAGTGCAGGAACAAGGTAGACCTAGATTTACATCTAACAGAGGGAAGAGTCTGGACCTGACACAAAGCTCCAAATCAAGAGCTATGGCTGAAGATATAATAAATTTAAAAAAAACCACACCAATCACTAAAAAGAATTATTGTAGACCCAGAAATATGCAAAAGTCCAAACTTAATGAAGAATAGTTTCACAACAACTATAAGCAGAGACTCAGTGGGAAAATTATATTTTCTGCAAGGACTACATGTTTACCTGGGAGAAATGAAATGAGATCAAAAATTAATTAAGCTTTTGGAGAAAAAATTGAAAGGAAAATAAATTACTTAGAGTATAAAGTGGCAAAACTTATCCAAGCAATGAGTTAGAATTAGAATTAAAATAGACCAAATAGTAGCCTATGACTCCATGATATAATAAGAAAATTGGAGCAAAATCAAAAGACTAAAAAAAAATAGAAGAAAATTTAAGACACTTACTGTCAAAAACTATGACCTCAAAAACAGATCAAGGAGAGTTAATCGAGGAATCATCAGACTCCTTGAAAACCATTTTTTAAAAAATATAGATGTTATATTTTAAGAAATTATAAGTGAAAATTTCCCAGTTCTATTAGAACCAGAAGTCAAAGTGAAATTTAAAAAAATTCACCAATCACCTCTTTAAAAAAAAAAACCAACTCCCAAAGGAAAAGTCACAGAAATATCATAGAAAAAAAATAAAAGTATGCAGATTAAATGTAAAGAAAAATTCTGCAAGGAGTCCGAAAGTGTACATTTATAAGGACACACCGTCAGGATCATACAAGACATAATACCTTCTACTAAAAATGAGAGGAGATCTTGGAATACAATGCTCCAAAAAGCAAAAAGTAATGAGTCCTTAACTAAGAATAATTTGCTCTACAAAGCTAAGTTTTATTGTGTATGGGAAAATGTTCCTTCAATGGAATAGAGGGTTTTCACACAATCATGAAAACACCACTGCTAAATAGAAACTGAAATGCAAATACATGTCAAAAGAAATAGCAATTTATTTAAACAATTTGAAGGGACTCTATAATGATGAAGTGCTAACATTTTGACAGGAGAAAAAACATATATCCCTTCAGAACTTTAGTATTTTTAAAAGACATTGATGGAATTAGATAAAACAGAGAACCTGGTGGTGAACTGGTTATGTTCCTATTGTATTAAGAAGGTAAAGAGAAGGGAAGATAAAGAGACCATGCTAGTCCACAACAGAAGAAAGGGGTGGAATTCAGTTTTTCCTGTAATTGGGGTCTTAAAGAAAAAGGAACATACAAACTTGGGGGGAAAGGGAAGAGAAAAGGGCATGAGATGACCTCCACTTTTATCTAGATGGAGACAAGAGTGTTGAATAACAAATGCAATTACATGCAGTTTTAAATACAAAAATAGGGATGGCAGAAAGGGGTGAGTAGAATGGAGAATAATACAGGAAAGAGAATAGTATAAGAAAAACAAAATAACTTTGGAGGGTTGATCTTGAAAAAATGGGGGAAGGGGTTTAAAAGGAAACAAAATAGAAAGGAATTGAAAACTAAGGAGGCCCATTGAGGAATGGCTAAAAAATTATAGCACATGACTGTAATGGAATATTAATGAGTCATAATAATCAATGAAAGAAATTTTTAGAGAATCCCAGGAAGGTTTATATGAACTGAAATAGAGTAAAGCGAGTAGAACTAGCAGAATATTACAGGAACATTGTAAAGAAAAACAACTTTGAAAGATTTAAGAACTATGGTCATAGTAATGATCTTCCATAACTTCAGAAGACCTAGGATAAAGTATATTATCATTTCCTGACAGGGTGATGATGGGTTCAAGGTACTAAACCATACATTTTCAGACATGACCACTGAATGACTTGTTTTGCTTGAGTAAGTTTTTTCATTATAAGTTTCTTTTTCTTTCTTTCTTTTTTAAACTTAGATGTGAGAGTTTAGGGATAGGGAAAAGCAGGTTAGAAATAATGATGTCCAAAAAAAGGAAAAGTAGGGCCATTGAAATGTTGTTTTTAGTGTACAGATGAGAAGAGGAAGTTCAGATGGAAGCATAGATAGGACAGCTTTGGAAATAATATGACAAACTGATCATCTACATATGTGTGTGTATGAATGTGGGGGTTTATATATATTATATATATATACACACATATATGTACACATATATACATATATACACATATATACATATATATCAAAGTATATGAAATAGTCACAGTTTCATATACAATCCTCTTCTATGTTTTTTTTTTTTAATACAGCTCTGCTTGTATTTTATATTTAGTTCAGAATTATTTTTTTTAAAAAGTTAAGTGACCTGGGTAAGGAGCTGATTGCTAAGAAAAATGATTCCATATATACCAAAATATTCAATAATAGCACTTTTGTGGTAGTTCTTCAGAAAAGACAACTATTTATGAAGAATCAAAGTCATCCATCCTTACTTCTCTCCCAGCTCCCCTCTAGAACCTCTGGGCTTTTCCACTTCCTCTGATTTAGTACCCATCACACCTACTCCCTCACCAAGCTCCCTCCCATGCCACTTTCCCATGCCCCTTTATATGTTGCCTTCTCCCATTGGAATTTAAGTGGCTTGAGGGTAGAGATTGCCACTTATGGCAGCTGGGTGGCTAGAGTGCTAGTCTTGGAGTCAAGAAGACCTGAGTTCAACTTAATGAACTTACGCATTGGCTGTGTGATTCCAAGTAACTTGCTTAATATCTGTCAGTTTCCTCAACTAGAAAATGGGGGATAATAAATAGTACTTACCTCCCAGAGTTGCTGTGAAGATGAAATGAAATAATATTTGTAAAGTGCTTAGCATAGTGCCTAGAACATCATAGGTGCTGTCTAAATACTAGCTATTACTATTGTCCTTTTATCCCCTTGTTTTTTATTCCCTGAATTTGGCACAGTGCCTGGCATAGAGTAAGTACTTAATAAATGCTCTGTCTGTCTATGTAATGATTTCCATTTCTACCTGTATATCTAATACTCATCCCTCCTGAGCACCAATCCCATATCATCGGTTATCTTTTAGACAACATGAACTGGTTGTCCCATATGCATCTTGAGCTCAATACGTTCAAAAGAGAACTTATTATTTTTACTCAACCTCTCTCAAGCTTGCTATTCCTCTTGAAAAGGCCAGCATTTACTCAATTACCCAGACCTGCAACCTCAATATGATCTTTAATCCCTATCTCTCACTTACTCCACATACTCAATTTTTTCCACTTCAGTTTTCCCATGTCCTATATATACATCTCCCATTGAGTTGATGAAGTGATTTTCCTAGAGTGTAAGTGACCACATCACCCGTCTACTCCATAAACTCCAGTGCTACCCTTTGCTTGTGGGATCAGATATAATTTCCTCTGTTTAGCATTTAAAGCTCTTCACAATATGAACCCTTCCTACCTTTTTAACCTTCATACACTTGACTTTCCTCCACAAATTCTTTGGTATGGTCAGACTATATTACTTACTGTTCCTTATGCAGATTACTCCATTTCCCATTCCACCTCTTCCTTTGCATTGGCTGTTCTTCGTGCCTGGGATAATCTACCCCCTCACTTCCACCTTTTGGTTTTCCTGGCTTCCTTTATGATCCATCTGGCATTACACTTGCTAGAAGAAGCCTTTCCTGGTTTGCCCCCTCCCTCAGTTGCCAATAAAATTACCTTTCATTTATTTTGTATATACCTTATGTATGCCTAGTTATTTTCATATTTGCCTCCACTGTTAGAATATGGGTTCCTTGAGGATAAGAACCATTTTTTGTCTGTCTTTGTATCCCCAGTGCTTAGCACAGTGCCTAACACATTGGAAACACTTAATAACTGTTGACTATCTGACTGCAAGGGAGCTCAGTGGCCTAGACCTCAATGGCCATCTAGTCCAAGCCATGCATGAAAGCATTCTGCCTTATAACATACTTGATAAGTGGTCATCCAGACTCTGCTTGAAGACCTCCAAAGAGTTGATGCCCAATATCTCCCAAGGAAGTCCATTCTATTTTAAGGGAGCCCTATTTTTTAAAATTTTTTTCCCCTAAAGTCAAATTTAAATTTGCCCTTTGCAACTTGGTTCCTTGTAAATTGTTACTGGCTTTGCCCCCCAGGACCAAATAGAACAAGGCTAAGCCTTCCTCCATAGGACCTTCAGATATTTGAAGGGAGCTCTCCTGCCCCACTCTTGTCTAGATTAAACATGCCCACTTCTTTCAATTTATCTGCATATGACATCACTCTTGACATTATCCAGGTTAACAATGTGGCACTCAACAATGAACACAACATTCCAGGTGAGGTCCTTAGGGACAAAATACAATGGGACTCTGACAATCTGCACTCATTCACTCCATCAGTCAATAAACCTGGCACTTCCTTTGGGCCAGGCACTATGTTAAGTATTAGGGATATTTTTTTAAAAAAGACAAAAGATAGTGCCTGCCCTCATGGAGCTCACAATCTAAAGGGAGAGACAATATACAAACAAGCTATATACAAGAAAAATAGGAAACAATTAAAAGAGTGAAAGCACTGGAATCAAGAGCAGTTAGGGAAGACTCCATATAGAAAATGGGATTTTCTTTGGTAAAGGAAGCTGGGGGGATCAGAAGTCAGAGTGAAGAAGGAAAAGTGTTCTGGGCATGGAGGACAGCCAGAGAAAATGGAGGACAGCCACAAGTAGAGAGGTGATTATTGAATTATTAACAAGTATTTATTAAATGCCAACAGTATGCCAGGCATGCCATGTTTAGACATGGGAGATACAAATTCAAAAACAAACCAGTCTTAAGAAATGCATATCCTACTGAGAAGAAACAACATGATTAGCCAGTCAATAAGCATTTATTAAATGTCTGCTATATGCCAGGCACTGTGCTAAATTCTGGAGATAGAAAGAAAGTCAAAAGATAGTCCCTGGTCTCAAGGAGCTCACAGTCTAATAGGGCAGAAGTTATTCAAACAGCTGTGTCTAAATGATCTATAGCCAGAATAAGTTGGAGATAATCAGCAGAGGGAAGGCACTAGAATTAAGAGATTGGTTCAGATCACCACCTCCCTCAATCTGCCCTTCCTTTTACCCACCCTCCCTCCCTTTACTTTCCTCTTTCCCCTACTATTTCTTCCCTCCCTCCTACTTCCCTTCTAACTACCCCCCTCCCTTTTCTTTTCCTTTCTCCTCCTACTTTCCTATAGGGTAAAATAGATTTCTATACACAATTAAGTGTGTGCGTTATTCCCTCTTTGAATCAAATCCCGTGAGAGTTAGGTTCAAACAATATTCACCGCACCCCTTCTTTCCCTCTACTGCAATAGGTCTTTTGTGTCTCTTTGTGTGATATATTTTACCCTATTCTGCCTTCCCTTTTCCTCTTCTCTGAATACCATACTTTTTTTTAACCACTTAATTAATTTTTTAAAATATCATTACATCAAAGTCAACTTATAACCACGCCCTCTGTCTATGTATATACCCCCTTCTAACTGCCCTAACAAAGACACAGTTCTCAATGGTTACAAGTATCATCTTCCCAGGTAGGGGTGTAAATAGTTTAACTTTATTGAATAACATGCTAACATGCTTGTTTTTTTTTTCTTTTCTGTTTATCTTTTTGTGCTCCTCTTGAGTCTTGTATTTGAAGATCAAATTTTCTTTTCAACTCTGGTCTTTCATCAGGAATGATTGAAAGTACCCTATTTCATTGAATATTCATCTTTTCCCCTGCAAGATAATGCTCAGTTTTGCTGGGTAGCTGATTCGTGGTCATAATCCAAGTCCTTAGAATTACCAGAGGTTGGGAAAGGTTTCCTATAGAAGGTGGGAATTAGCTAGGACTGGAAGAAAGCAAGAGAAGTCAGGAGCATGAAGACTGGAAAGTGGAGGGAAGGGCTACACAAATAAATGCAAACAAAATTTGTGCAAAATAAATCCAGGACAGTTCTGAGAAAGACTTTCTATAAGAGCCAGAACCTGAATTGAGCTTTGAAGGGAGCTAGAGATTCCAAGAGACAGAAGTGAGGAGAGAGTGCTCTATAGACATGGGGAAGAACCAGCACAAAGGCTCGAAGATAGAAGATGTATTGTTATATACAGTAAAAGACTAAAATCAGTTTGTTTGGAAGGTAGAGTGTGTGAGGGAAGAGTGACATGTAATCAGCCTGAAAGCTAGCTTGGAGGCAGATTGTAAAAGGCATTAAGTGCCAGACTGAGAAGTTGTATTTTATCCTGAGGGCAACAGGATGCCATTGAAGCTTCATGAGCAAGGGAGTGAGCTGGTAAGCATTTTAGCAATATCAGCTGGCAATTGTGTGGTTGATGAACTAGAGAGAGGGGAGGGTAGATGCAAAGAGATCATTTAGAGGACTATTGCAGTAGGCCAGGGAAGGCTGGATTTAATGGAAAGAAAGAGACAAATGGGAGAGTTGTTGTGAGAAAGGGAATAGACATGACTTGACAACTGATTGGATACAGGGGCTGACTGTGAGTGAAGAGGAAGGATGAGGCTTAAATTGTGACCCTGGGTGACTTGGAAGAATGGTGGCACATTTGACAGAAATGGGGATATTAGGAGGGGTGGCTTAGGGGAAAAGATAATGAGTTCAGTTGGGGACTGGTTGAGTTTGAGAAACCTCAGTGACATCCAAATAGAGCTGTTCATCAGACAATTGGAAATGCTTATCAATCCTTTGTTCCTTTGAGTTGATTTTTTTTTAAATCCTTTTCAGGGGAATTTGCATTTTAATAGAGATGAGAGCCTTAAACTAAAGAAAGGAAGCTTTAATGGTGAAATTTCAGGCAATCATAATTGTAGGGACAAAAGAATCTTTTCAGTCAAGGAAAAATCTGCCTATTCTGCCTATATATGAGACAAGCTCTAGTCACACCCAAATACATCAACACTCAGTTAAGAAACAATCATTAAGTACCTAATATGTGCCAGCCCACGTGATAAGAACTGCAGACAGAAAAAGAAGCAAAACAGTCAAGTGTTGTGAGGAGTAACTGGGATTATAGACAAAAAAAGCATTTTGAAAAATTGAAAATTCCACTTTGATTTCCCAAGTCATATCATCCACTCATTTATTAATTAATCTACTTACATATATTTTTAGAATTTATTCACTGATTCATTTGGCCATCTAGCTGTCATCTATCCCTCTACCTATCACTTCTCTATTTATTTATCATCTATCTATCTATCTATCTATCTATCTATCTATCTATCTATCCATCTATCCATCATCTCTCTGTTTATTTCACTGACAGAATGACACCATGACCTGGGATTTTGGTATTGTATAGGGCTCCCAATTCTCAATCTCCCTTCACCACTGCAGGTAAGCAACTGAGCTGAGGCACTCCAAATTATGGAGGCAATGTGGAATAGTAAATATAATGCTAGAACGGAGTCAGGAAGACTTGAGTTCAAGTTCTATATCAGACACCTATCCAATTTTAACCCAGGGCTAGTCATTTTACCACATTTCATGAAACCCTCAATTCCGTCATATATGAAATAAAGGATTGGATAACCTGGAAAGTTGTTTTTAGCTCTGACGTTATTCATCTACACTACGGAGAGTTCAATGTTGTAGTTCAGGGGTGGCAAACCTGCAGCCTTAAGGCAGCCTTTTGGCTGAATATGAACTTCACAGAACAAATACCCTTAATAAAAGGATTTATTCATCAAATTTGCACTCAGTCAAAAGACCACACCCAAGGTCCTAGAAGGCCACATATGGCCTCAAGGCAACAGATTCTCCACCCCTGGTGTAGTGGATATAATACCTGACTTGGAATAAGAAAGACTTGATTTCAAACTTGCTAGTAGGTGTCCTTGACCAAATAATTTAATCTCTCTGAGCCTCAACTTTCACCTCTATAAAATGGGAATAATGAGTCTACCTTTCTAAATAGGGTTGTTTTGAGAATCAGATGAGATAATATATGGAAGGCACTTTGCAAACTAGTTCCTAGTTCATAGCTGATTCAGGCACTGAAATATTAAATGACTTGAGCAGGGTCATACAACTAATATGAGTCCAAGACTGGATCTCTATCCATTAGGCCTCACTGCCCTTTGTTGTTGTTTTGCTGATTTAGAAACAGAAGCAGAACAAAGGGGAGATTTAATTTCACCAGGGCAGAGGCAAAGATGGAAAATACAGATCCATCAAGTCTCTGGTGGTTTCAGAGAGTGGGACCAACCATGTCCCTGAGTTCCCCCTACATTTCCCTACCCACTGTCTCAGAAGGACCTTGGTTACACCATAGCAGAGCTAGCCAAGCCAGTGAGTGAGATTCAGCCACGGTGACAGTCACTCAAAGGAATTTAACTTGGTGTTGAAATGAAAATACTTTCCCCAATTAGCAAGCTCACAGGAAGAAAAACACATTTTGTTGTTTTCTATCCTTGGCTCCTCTCTCCTATTATAATGGTGATTGAAAACCCAACTGCATTCACAGCCGCCTCCTCATTGGCTACATCTTGCCAAGGCCCCAGCAGCCCAGGGAAAGATTTCATTTTGCAGATTCTGGGCAAACTCTTCCCAGGCACTGCTGGAGACTGCATGCCCTCCCGCAGCTAACTCCATGCCAAGAGTTCAGCTCCACATCTGAAAAACTGTTAACCCGCAAGCCAGAAAGAAGGAATTGAATCTCATTCTTTAGTTTTAGCTTTTACAACCTATCTCTCATCCCCTCCACTTCAAATCAATCTCCCAAAGCATAGTTTTATGTGCCTACCACTATAGCAATGCCCTGTGCTTGACACTGGAGACAGAAAGGGGATTCTGCAGTGGACCGATTTTGGACGTAGCCAGCCTTGGAGTGAGGAAGGCCTGGGCTGAGTCTTGCTTTTGACACATATTGCCTGAGTGAGTAGGGCAAGTCCTTTAATCTCTTAGACATCTGAAGCAACTCTTTAAGAAGGATGTTCTTAAGCTGGGGAGCCCAGGCATCCAGGGATGGTCTGTGAATTTAGACAGGAAAAATAATTTCATCTTTATTTTGATATAATTGGTTTCCTTTGTAATCCTATGTGTTTTATTTTCTACATTTAAAAACATTATCCAGCGAAGGGCTCCATAGATTTCACCAGGTTGCCAAAGGGGTCCATCACACACACACACAAACACACACACACACACACGCACACATGCACATACACACACACTCACACTCACACACACACAGGTCAAGAAGCTCTATTATTGAACAGTAAATTAAAGACAGCTTCTAATCACCATCAGTGAAAGGAATTTCTACAGTAAAACAAGAGTTCTCTTTTGTCGTTCAGTCATTTTTGGTTATATCCAACTCTTCATGACCCCTTTTGTGGTTTTCTTAGCAAAGGCACTGCAGTGGTTTGCATTTCCTTCTCCAGCTGATTTTACAAATGAGGAAATAGAGGCAAACAGGCGTAAGTGACTTGCCCAGGGTCACACAGACTTGAGTTCAGGAAAAGGAGCCTTTTGGATTCCATGCCCAGCACTCAATCTACTGTGCCTGCTACCTGCTTATTCTGATGAAACTGAATGTCCAGACCCCAAATGACAGGAATTAACTTCCAGGAGATTAAAACTGAGTGGGTAAGAGGGCAAAGAGTTACACAAATAATTATGGAATAAAAATGCCTGAGATCAATGCAAAAGGAAGAATCAAGAAAACTGAAGTGAGGTGGTGCAGTGAATAGGCACCAGCCCTGGGGTCAGGAGGACCTGAGTTCAAATCCAACCTCAGACACTTAACACTTACTAGCTGTGTGACCTTGG
>CM053589.1:160748362-160809175 GCA_028646515.1 Pseudochirops corinnae
GCACGCCACCATGGGGGGGGGGGGAAGGGAGGGGAGAAAATCTGAAACTCAAGTGATTGTGGAACTGAATCTTGTAAATTAAAAGTAAATGAGTAAATAAAAAGAAAAATTAAAAAAAGAAATTACTTGTTCGAGATCATACAGCTACTGAGTGGAAGAGCTGAGATCAGATCTCCTGACTTCCATGCTGCTTATCTTTCCAACATCTTTCATGATTTCCTGAGCCTCTGTCTTCTTCATTGTAAGGCGGGGATAATAGCATCTACATATTTTTTGCACAAAGCCATTGGGAGGATCAAAAAAGATGATGCTTGTGAAATCATTTTGTAAATTGTAATAAGAAAATGGGAGGGAGAATTATTAGGGTCATTTTCCCCCCTGTATACTTGGGTTAAATAATTAGACATGAAAAAGTCTACACATTTTTGCAGACTATGAGTTCACTATAAATCAGTAGTAATCCCTTCCCCCAAAAGTAATGGAATCTGATCCTATACTAAGGGGAGTATAGCTTCCAGGACTGACTGGTGAGCCTTCTGTACTCTGTCCTGGTTAGAATGTATTTATAGTGTTGTGTTGAATTTTAGATGTTTCATTTTTGAGATGTCATTGAGCAAATGGTGAATGTCCAAACAATGACAACGGTGATGGCCAAAGCCTTGGGTTTATGCCATATGAGGTTCTTCTGAAGGAACTGGAGATGTGAATTGGCGTGTTTAGCCTGGAAAAGAGAATGCTCATGGGAAGCATGAGAGATGTCTCAAAATCTACGAAGGACAGTCATGGAAGAGGAATTGGACTGGTTCTGTTTGGTTTAAAGAGGACAGTGTTAGAGCAACAAGTGGGAAGTGCAAAGATACCATTTTGGGGCTTGTTGTCAGGAACATTTTCCTAAAACATTAAACTGGGTAAGAGTAAAATGAGATGTCTTGGGAGCTTGAGCTTCCTCCCTTCCCCCACTTTGCTGTGAAGTCTTCAGACAGAAGCTAGTTGAGCACTCCTTGGGTGGGCTGTAGTGGGGACTCTTTGAAGGTTATGGCTAACTTCTGAGGTTGCTTCTAACTCTGAAATTCAGGGATTCTGTACATGAATAGCCCTTACAACTGGCAGATGGCAAAGGAATCTTTCCCTTTATATTCAGGGTCTGGCAGAGCATGCCAATGCTCCTGGGTCAAGGTATCATAACTCACTAACTCTTTATCCTGACCTGAGCTTAGTTGCTAAGGTTGGGTTCATGAGCTTCCCCAGAGAAATCCTGGGCAGGTCTTTGCTCTGCCATTTTGAACAGAGAGAAAAGGGCTGCCGTAGGGTCCTTTTTGAATCTAGGGTCAAAGGAAGAAGAAACCAAAGTTTGGTAAGAGCTGCGTAAGATTTGGACAAGCAATAGAAGAAACGAAAGACCTGTCAGAATCCCTGTGGGGAAAGAACTATGGAGTCTGAATGCAGAGCAAAGCAGATTATTTTCTTTTTTGTTGTTTTGTCTTTCTCATGGTTTCTCCCATTCGTTCTAATTCTTTTATACATCATGACTAATGTGAAAATATGTTTAATAGGAATGTATATGTAAAGCCTATATCAGATTGTAGGCTGTCCTGGGGAGGGAGCAGGAAAAATACAAAAACTTATGGAAGTAAATGTTGAAAACTAAAAATAAATAAATCAATTAAAAAAAAAAGAATTCCATGGGGTGACATGGAAACCTTGATTGGTACAATGAAAAGGGTGGTAGCAGCCGGTCCCAGGGTATGGTTATTCTTATGTTTGGTTATTCTCTGGTATGGTTATTCCAGCTTTATTTCAGATGGAGTAAAAGTTGCTGACAGAAGGATATAGGTTTATGATCCAGAGTGACCTAATCAGTCAGGGTTGCTTCATTCTCCCTTTATACTCTGGAATAAATTATTTCTATCTGTTAGGTCACCAAGAGAACCTGGGATTCTGACTGGCCAACTGCCTCAAAATATTTAAAGTGCAAGAGCATTTCCTTCATAGATTAGCCAAGAATGGTCATAGGGTACTATATCTAATAGATAGAGATCACTCTAGATCAGGAATAGCTATGAGACCCTGGAAATGGACCAGCAAGCCTGAGCATTCTGCCACACCCAATCAAGGCTTAGTATGAGGATCTAATGACATTATGGATAGAAAATCTTGGGAAAATGTCAAGTGTCAGCTATTAAGATAAAGTGAGATAATGAATGTAAAAGCACTTTGTAAAGTCCTAGAGCAAAGCAAAGCTTTGGTGGGAGGAGACCGGCAAGCCCTAAGCTGACCTGCAACAGTATGTGGCTGGAAGACCTGAGGAGGTCATTCTTTGCTGTCCATGGCAGTTTACATCTGCTGAATCAGCTTAAATTGTTACCTCTGTTGTTGGGCAGCCTTGACTCTTTCTCTTCCTCTCCTTTATCTGTTTATTTTGGGCACAAGAAAGTCAACCCCCAATCCTTCAAGTCCCAGCCCCAGTTCCATTGTCTTCTTTGATACTTTCCTGTACCTCTAGATCCTCAGCGACCTCCCCCTTCTCTGGATTTCTACAGTGCTGGTACTCTCTACACCATGTTTAGCATTATATTTCATAGAAACAGATGGACGGAAGGACAGACAGAATTACAGACAGTCATAGATAAATAGATTTAGACATAAAAGTATACATGCTATAGAAGTGGTACCATAGTGCACAGAGTACCAGGCCTGGAGTCAGGAAGACCTGAGTTCAAATGTGGCCTTAGCTGTGTGACCCTGGACAAGTCACTTAACCCTGTTTGCCTCAGTTTCCTCATCTATAACAATGAGCTGGAGAAGGAAATGGCAAACCACTCCAGTATTTTTGCCAAGAAAACCCCAAATGAGGTCATGAAGAGTGAGATATGACTGAAAACACTCAATAACAAAAATTTAGATTTATCCAATCTAACCCAATACACGTTTATTTACCACCTACTATCTGCCAAAATCTGTGGTAAGCACTGGAGATACAATGAATAAATAGTTCCTGCCCTTGAGAAGCTTACAATCTAAAGGAGGGGGCAGACAATACACAAAAGGAGGCATGACAGGGCATCTCCTTTCAGGGCAGAGACACCAGGAATCGTGTTGTTCCAGGGAACTGAAACCAGGAAGTGTAGCAGACACAAAATGGAAAGAGCCCAGAGGCCAGTTTCTACTATAAGTAAAGGAAGGCATTGGGAAGAGTCTGGTACTCTACTCTCCAGCCCTCCATTCAAAAGAGAGAGGTAGCATCAATTAAGGTTAGAGTTAACAGCATTGTGATGAGATTAGAGGTGATGGACTTATCCTAGGAGGGGCATCTTGTGCCCAGAGTTGAAACCAGGCAGAACAACAGATGCAAAATGGATTGATCTCTATCTGGATAGAGACATAGACATAAATATAGATATAACTATTTATTGTTATCTAATTTCTTTATGTATGTTACTCTTATCTGCTTAGCTAGTTTGTAAGGTACTTCAGGACAAGGAAGGCCCTAGAAAAATATGGTTATCAGAAAATATATTCATATATCTCTCTATATATTCATAATAAATTACAATTTCAAGCTCTAAGAAGTGAGTAGTGGGGTAGGTGGTGGAGGGACAGTGTTCTATCAGCCTAAAAGGACTTTCACATTTAAGCCCAGTGATGGACAATGACATTTAAGGTTGAGTGTAGCCAAATTTATGGAGGCTTATCAAAAATCTGGCTACCAGATAATGAATTTTCTGGCCAAAGCTTTGGTGATAGCACCGCTCAAAGTCATGGAAGGGCCACAGTCAATGAACTATATTTTAAATTCTTTCTCCCCAATTTTGCAATCATGAGCTAATCAATATTGTCATTGTTCCTGGATGGAATGGGTCAATCCACTCTTTATGATATCATTCACCATCCAAACTAACTCTGTGGACCCAAGTGCCACTTCCCTGGCCGCCATTTCCCATGTTAAAATATAAACTCCTTGAGGATAGGAACTGATTTTGCTGTTTGTATTTGTATCCTCAGCGTTTAGTACGATGCCCGGCATGTAGTAAGTGTTTAATAAATATTTTTTTCATTCATTCATTCATTCATTCCTTCATTCATTCATTCATTCATTTCTGACCCCAGATCCAATACTCATTTCATTGCTCTTATATCCCTCCTCATGTGTCCCATAGAAGAGTACCATGAGGAAACTGAGACCCCTGAAATACCTTCACATCTGACATAATGAGTCAAGTGGCTACATCTCCCTTTACTGGTCAGTAAGAGCTTACATTTATAGAGCACTGAAAGCTTTGCAGAACACTGTACCTATATTATTTCATTTGTCCCTCAGAGATCCTGTGAGATAAGTGCTACAATTACCCCCATTTTAAAGGTGGGGAAACCAAGACTGTTAAAAGTCAAAAGCCTTGCCAGTAAGTGTCGGAGGACGGATTTGTATTCAGGTCATTCTGACTCAAACTTCATTGCTTTATCCACTATCTCACCAGTGCTCTGAGAAATCCACACCCTGGAGGACGAAGAACATGTCAGAGGAGCCAAATATAGGAGTATAATTAATTAGAACAGAAAATGATTTTACAGACCTCACTTTTCATCTCCTGTAAGCTGTTTTCTGTCTTCCTCCTTGTGTGAGGTTTTTTTCAACTTTGAACAAAATGGTTCCCAGGAAGATTGCTCAGTGAATATGGCCACTTCACTGCAGCCCAACTCTCTTCTCTGTCAGTGAAACCATGCTCTGGCTTAATGAAATCCTTGAGGCCCAGGGCTGGGATGCCGTATAAGATTTCCTTGAGCACACATCACAAAAAGCCCCTCAGCTACAAAGCTTCCTTCAAACACAACTTGGCTGAGACCCCAGACAGGCAATGAGGTTATTTTCTTCAAGGGGCTGGCCAAATTAATATTGGACTTTATGTGGGGTTTTTTTTATTTTTTTGAGAGGTTTTTTTTTGCCCCTAACCCCATTCCTGTAGAGTACCTTCACAACAGTGGCTTCCACTGATTTTCACAGTATTCCTGGGAGAATGGGCTCTTGGAGCTCTTGGTTAAGAACTAAACAATGAAGCAGGTCGCAGTGTCCTAAGAAATCAGGTCATTCTGCCTTTTTCTTGTGATCATTCTGACAACAGGGGGAGAAGGCACAGACATGATTATCAACCGTATTTCAGAAATAGAAGGCCTGGTGCTACAGGGCACTAAACACACACCATTTAATACTCAGAAAACTTAGCCTTTCTCTTAATGCAGGCAGAGTATTCCCCAACATCCTGATTTGGAACATTTTTCTTTTGTTTTCCCACACATACTCCAACCCTATATATATAGATAAAGGATGCAAATGGCTGCTCCAATGCACATATTCAAACAGTTATAAAATCTTTAAGCAGAAAGGGACCCTATAGATCTTCCTGGATCAATCCCATCTCTGTCCACTTGGGGAAATGAAAACTCCAAGAGGAGATAGAATTTGCCCAACATTAAATAGAGTCTGGGCTCCATGATATTCTGTGACACCGATATGCCCAAGAAGATGGGGGAAAGTCCAGAAGGTACCATTAAGAGCATATATAGCCATTGATGGATGCAAGGATTATTCGTGCCCAGGACTTTGTGTATTCTGTGCTTAAGATCTCAAGTACCATACAACCTAATATATGAGATTTTCTTTGAGAACAGATATAATCCAGGGGTAAATCCAGTAAAATAACATAGAAACTCCCCAGAGTTGTTCTTTTCTAACACAAAGAGTCCTTCATAGCTCTCTTGCTCTTCTTTCTGCCCATATCTTCAGCTCTAAGGTCACAGTTTTTGTTGTTCACTCATCTCAGTCATGTCCAATTCTACATGAACCCATTTGGAGTTTTGGAGTGATTGGCCATTTCTTCCTCCAGCTCTTTTTACAGATGAGGAAAGTGAGGTAAACAGGTTTAAGTGACTTGCCCAGGATCACACAGCTAGTAAGTTTCTGAGGCTGGATTGGAACTCAAGTCTTCCTGTCTCCAGACCCAGCGCTCTAGTTCCTGGGCCACCTAACTGCCCCTGAGGCCACAGTAGAATGGACATTTTAAGAAACACTGTCCCATAGTGCTGTTCTGTCTTTGTGTTTATAAGCTACCCACCAACAATGTTAGGTGGGAAGAGGTCGATGTCTTCTCTGATGTCATTGCCAAAAGCCATTGCCTTTAAAGCTATCTGTTTCAGCTGCCTTGCTTCCTTGATTATGTACTTAATAGCAGAGCCAGCAATAATAGGACCCAGTTCTCCTGACTCCCCAGACCCTCGGATCCCCTCTTGTTTACAATTGCAGCAAACGTGGGCACTGGAAACATTTTTCAGAGAATTGTCATATATTAGAGTTGCAAATGACCTCAGAGTTCATCTTATCCAACCACTTCCATTTACAGAGGCATAAATGGAGTCCCACAGAGGGGCTGCAGGGTGCTGAAGGTCACAATGACTTGGGAGGCGTCATTTCTAGGTCTGGCTGCACCACCAGGTCCCAGGCCAATGTTCTTTCTGTTTCACCACTGCTGTCTTCTATGATAAATGCTGTATGGCCATTTCCCTGCCAGGGTACTGCAGGTGGGTAAACAAACCAGTGTATAACCAGGGGGCTTAGGGACTGGCGAGAGGAAACCGGCTAATTGAATCCCTTAACTTCACTGTGGGGTCTGAGTGTTGAAATTGTTCTCATTTCTACAGCAAGAATAAGAGACATTCAAAAACCAAGTCATATTTGGTCAGCAAGTCAAAACAGCATTTACAGAGCCTTTCTCCAAAACATCTGAGGGTTTAATTAAAATCAGGCCTTTTCTTTCTGTTTTCTTTCTTCCCTTCCCCCTCCTCCCTCCAATTTTATTTGGAAAACTCCAGACCTAGGTTCATACCAACAAACAGAATTACATCCAAGCCTTGCTTGGTGGATTGGAAAACTCTTATCATAATGGCTGTAAGGAAGTGACAAGTTTCTTTAATTTTTAATTCTCCCCCAGAATAAGGTAATTCTGCAGTGAAGCCCAGGGAGACGGCTAGTTTTAAAAAGAAATGATGTAGTGAATGGTCTGAGACAATTATAGCAACTCCTAATTACTTTGATCAATAAAGTCCTCAGAGTAAGGCTTTAGGGGTTCTGAGGAGTTTGGGGGGCAGCTAGGTGGCACAGTGGATAGAGCGTGGACCTGGAGTCAGGAAGACTCATCTTCTTGAGTTCAAATTTGGCCTCAGAAATTTATTAGTTATGTGACCCTGGACAAGTCCTAAGGAGTAATTTATTAGTGGGGAGGACTTATTCTTTATTATATAAGACCTTCTTTACCTCAGTTTCTTCATCTGTAAAATGAGTTGGAGAAGGAAGTGGCCATTCACTCCTTTATCATTGCCAAGGAAACCTCAAATGAGGTCACAAAGAGCCAGACATGAGTGAAAAATGACTCAACAAAACTGAGGGGTTGGAGCTGTATTTCTAATGCAATAGATCTACCTACCAATGTGCAAGATTATTAATTAATATGATTATTAATTAATTATCAATTAGTCAGGCAGAGAGTTAGGTTTTAGGAAGCACTATTTTACCAGCAAGGCTGGTACAGTTGGTACAAACATTTTCCCCAAAGTCTGTGACATGCCCTCCTCTATGTACACATGGAATCCAAGGGAAAGTGAGCTCCAGCTTAGAGATCTCCTATGGCAAAGGAGAAACTCACAACTCACAACTGGCTATTGGTATTCCTTTTCTTCCCTTCACAAACTCATCATGGGGCTCAAAGGTACTCCTCTGGGGGATGTCATTTCTTCTGGGCTCTTTGGGGAGCAGCGGAGGTGTGTGCAGTCTGTGCTTGTACAGACATTACCATCAGTTGATCTGGGAGCATCAACTGGTCGGACCCTGATAGAAGGACAGGCAGCCCTCCAAACCTCCTCCTCAGTACATGAGACCCTCCTCTATTGGGAAGAAAGGGAAGAGACTGAAACCTAGACCAAAGCTCAGGCTCTGCTCCTCCCCACTAATAAATTCCTTCTCAGGAGTGTAGCTAGGAGAGTCTCCTCTCTTGCTTGCTCAAATCTCTCGAGCCTGAACTGACTCAATATTTTATAGATGCTCCATGGGGAGTAACTAAGTTTCCCCAGGCAATCCAAACATACTTCCTGTCAACCTTACTTCAGTTCATCCAAAGACTTTATGAAATTAGTCTAAAGCAAGGGTTGGTAAACTATGGCCTAAGGGCCAAATCTGGCCAGTTGCTTATTTTTGTACAGATAGAAAGCTAAGAATGGTTCTTTTTTTTTTTTTTTTTTACATTTTAAAATAATATTTTACTGTACTTTGGATTTGGCCTTTGGCATGACATGTCTGTCATGCATACATGTATGTGCATGTGTATATCAATCTGTAGGTGTGTGTATGTGTGCACATGTGCACGCAGTGTGTATGCAAACTGTGTGTAATGTGCATGTGTTTATGTGTAGTTGTGTATATGTGTGTATATATAGGTATGCATTTATATGTAGCATTCTTATGTGTAAGTTTTGAGTTTTTTTTACTTAATAGTATTTTTTCCAGGTACATGTAAAGATAGTTTTCAACATTCATCTGGTCTGTTTTCTTTTTTTAACATTATAGCCATTTCCCAATATATTTAATTCAATTCAATAAATACTTATTAAACACCTACTGTTTGCCAGGCACTGTGCTTAGCACTAGGCATGCAAATTAAAAAAAAAAAGAAAGATAGTCCTTGCTCTCAAGGAGCTTACAATCTATTGGGGGAAAAGCACGTACAAAAGGAAGTTGGAAAGTTTCTTCCCAACCTGATTGAACCTTCTTTTTTTACAAAGAAAAATATTATACAAAACTAGCCAAAGAATAGCTGAGTCTAACTGTGCATGCTGCATTCCACTCTTATGGTTCCCCACCTCCTTAAAAAGAAGAGTAAATATTACATATATTACATCTTTTCTTCTCTGGGAAAAAGAACATTCATTGATGTTAATCTGAGCTCGTCTCCCTCTTGGTTATTCCCTCATTTACTTTGTGATAGTCACTGGATAGGTCAGTGGTTCTCAACCTTCCTAATGCCGCCACCCTTTAATATTCATATATGGGCGTATCTGCATGTGGACGGACCCACCTGGAGATGGATAGAGGAGCAGTGTCTCGGTTCCCAAGACCATCAATGAATGTTCTTAGGTGACCCCTGTGACCTCTGTGAAAGGGTCGTTCGACCCCCAAAGGGGTCGCGACCCACAGGTTGAGAACCGCTGGGATAGGTCATTCTTCTGAGTCTGATTATTTTCCCCATCTCTGTCTTTACATAAATCTTTACATGTTTCTCCCAATTCTTTACATTCATATTCCATCATTATGAGGCCAAAATCTTTTCCGCCATTCCTAATTAATGGGTACCCACTTTGTTTCCAATGGTTTTGCTGTAATTATTTTGGTGTATATGGGATCTTATTCTCTGTCACTGATGACCTGGGGTATATGAATAGTAGTGAGATCACTGGACTGAAAAGTATGAACAGTTTTTTCTTCTGTAGTTCCAGTTTGTTTTCCAGTACAGTTGGTCTAATTTAGTTCCATCAATGGTATATGAGTTGCCATCTTTCCACAAGTTCTCCAGTGTTGACTACTAGCTTATTGAGGTTGCTGTTGTTTGAATCATGCTTAGCAAGATGGTGGATATGAAGGAAAACTAGAATTGTTCTAATCGGCATTTCTCTTATAATTAGTGATTTGGAGTATTTTGCAAGTTTATTTTCCTGTTCTTTTAAAAAAAATTATTGACATCTTTTGTTTTCACATCAATTTAATTTCTAAATATGTACCTTTCTCTTCAGTTGTGGGCTAGCTAGCCCTTGGTAAAAAAGAATTTAAAAAGGAAGAGGGGGAGAAGTTTAGCAGCAATAATCAATACTTTAACCGAATCTGGCAGAATATGTGATTTTCCACACCCATAGAGAAGGAAAAGAGGTGCATTTTGGGAGTTTTATTTTCAATGCTTATTACTACTGCATTTAAATGACAAGTAGATACCAAGTCACAGTAGGAAAAACCAAAACAAAACATGGAATCTGGATGATCTGGGTTCAAATTCTGACTCTTCCATTTACCATCTATGTGCTCCTGTGGGAGTCACTTGCCCTCTTGATCCTCCGTTTCCTCATCTGTAAAAGGATTATATTTTAAAGGAATTGTCCTCCTCCTCAGATAATGAAGTTGTTTCCACTGGTTTCACAGGAGCTGGTTTACAGATTGCATCCATCTTGAGCATTTCTATACCCCAGAAATAACTCCCCAGGCCTCTCTCTCCTCCTGGTTCCTTCGTAAATCTACATTGTGCGTCCTTGAACAGCTGAGCAAGTGATTCATACCAGTCAGGGCTGAGATTTGTTCTAAGCACAAGTGGAATTAGGAAGTCACACGTGGAGCCATTTTAGAAAAATTCTGTTTCTCATGTTTTCCCAAGTGTTCAAGAGAATTATAGCTGATCTAGAAAGCTACAATGGCCTGTTTCACTGGCTGGGGGCCTGTGAAAACCCAACATTTCCTCCTGCTCATTCCTTTTCTGCATTGCCACTTTCATAAGACTATATATTTGTCTATCTATGTATGTGCATGTGCATACATGTGTACACGTGCACAGGTATGCATGTATATGTATGTAATATACATCTAAGTACACACATCTATATATGCATGCATATATACATATATGATATGTGTATATATCTATGTGTGCATCGTGTATATAGGCACATATATTATATGTATAGATATGTGTATATCGTGTTTGTATATATGTGTATATATGTACATATAGAATATCACAATATCTATGTGTATATGTATAAATATATATATACCCATATATACATTGTATATGTATGTGTGCATACACGCACACACACATACACACACACATATATATACACACACACTTATTTTTTTAAAAGTAGACTGGAAAGACCATACGTAGAGCTACATCAGAAAATCTTCTTAATATCACAAGCACTCTGTTCAGGCCATTTGGAAGATACATTATCTAGGATAAGTATTAACAGAAGGGCCTATCACAGAAATGTTACCCAAACTACCACCTTTTATTAAGCCCTGGGGACACCTTAAAACCATCACATTACTCTGATGGCTGAGACCCGTACGCCTGTTTTCCCTGGCTGAAACATGCTTGAATGTAACATGAAAGAGACCCGGCTTAACCCTCGCATTAAAATACGAGGAGGACGCCCTTAATGACAGTGCCAGATTGAAAGAAACATTCTAACCTCGGCAGACTCCCAGATTCCGGAATAAGGCCCTTCGGATCAGTGTCAGGCTGGCTAGGAGCTGCCAGATGGTGGGGAGAGAAAGAGGGGGGAGGAATGTCAGTGGAGGGAGTGAGTGCTCCCTGCCATACCCTTGCAGAAGGCAGATACACCCCTGCCAGGCCCTCCCTCAACTGGAGAAGCCATGTGATCTGGCGCCATGACTATCAGACTATCTGGCTTCTAGCTCCGGTTCTGTCACTAACTAGGTGTGTGACCTTGGACAGGTTGCCACCTCCTTTGCCTTCTGAAAAATGAGATTATTTGTACTGGGATCATAGGTCTCCAAGTTGGAAAGTACCATGGAGTTCATCCAGTATTGTCCAATTATTTTATAGGTTAGGAAACAAAGAGATAAAATGACTTACTGATTGTGGGTACAGTACTGAATTCAAACTCTGGTCTTTGGAGTCCAGATTCTCTACCTTTGTTCACCGTGGTAGGCTGCCTTTTTAGGATCTCTAAGGTGTCTTCCAAGTCTAAGTCAAATTTATTTTGAGATTTCAAAGCTTGGCTTATTTTTAAGGCACTCACATGACCCAAAGTAGAATATACCCATCAAGCAATTTCTCAACAAACACTTAGACTTTCCATGCATGTAGCACCTAGTTAGGCTCTGTGAGGGTATAAGATATGGTTACAACTCCAAAGAAAGTCAGAGTCTAGAACAGCGGTTCTCAACCTGTGGGTTATATTCAGTTTGTAACAATGAAAATACATCCTGCATATCAGATATTTACATTACGATTTATGACAGTAGCAAAATTACAGTTATGAAGTAGCAACGAAAATAACTTTATGGTTGGGGGTCATCACAACATAAGGAACTGTATTAAAGGGTCACGGCATTAGGAAGATTAAGAACCATTGGTCTAGAAGGTGGGATGGGGCATGCAAGGAAAAACATGCTGACAATATAGGGAACAGCTTACTTCTTAACACTAGGCAGTAGGGATAATGCTTTGAGTTCAGAAGCCAGAGAGCTCACTGTGGCCTGAGACGGCTATGGAAGGATTGCGAAGCACGATAAAGATTAATAAAGAGTTGGGTTTGATGATCTTGTAGGGTCCCTTGCCAAGTGTGTGCTGGAAGCTCCCAAAACTGTCCAGTTTTCAGCGTTTTACACCTAGAAAATCAAACACAAATCAGAGCTTGATGTAGTGTTTTGTTGATTGTCTAGACTTATGAAAACAATGGAGAAAATGTTAATTAGATTAGATTTAAAAGTGTGTCATTCACACGCTTGACGGAAGTGGCGAGGGGGGAGGTGGAAAGTTGGTTGTTAAAAATTTACCAGCGCCCCTTGTTTAGGGCTCTGCTAGTCTGTGATTTTCCTTCAAAAATGAAATGCACCTAAATGCTAAGAAGGCCAGAGTTTGAGGAATAGAAACAGAGAAAACAGAGGGAAACTGATTATCAAGACAGACTATGGACCAGAAACAAGACGTAATTTTTTCTCCCCTTGCTAAACCATGACTATTGCTTTCCTTATATCTGAGGTGGGGAAATGATCTCTTCTCTGTACAATAAGGGGATGATTTCTAATGTTCTCTCCACCCCTGTCAGATACTCCTCTACCCAAGAAACTTCAGTGGCTCCTGACTATTTCTAGAATAAAATATAAGTCCCTCCACTTGAGATTTAAAGCATTTCCTAATTTGGGCCTTCCTTTTTGGACATTTGAAATTACTCTCCTTCATTGCTCTATTTCCCAGCCAAATCGGCCCATTTGCTTTTACTCATGCATAACATCCCATTGCCTGGCCCCTCCTTACACAAGCTATTCCTCCAGCCATCACATGTCCTCCGTCTCTACTGGTAAGATTGTTGTCTTCCTTTGAAGCCCAAAAGACACCTCTTACACAAGGCCTTTCCTAATCTCACCCAGCTGTCATCACTTTGTAGTGAACTCTTTACACATGTTGTTTCAACTTATGTGAGCATAGGTTTAAAGCTGGAAGAGACCTTAGAAACCACCTAGTCTAATCCACTCATTTTACAGATTGGGAAACTGAGGCTCAGAGAGTTCAAGTGCTTTGCCCAGGGTCACATAGGCTGGTTTTGAATCCCGATCTTTGTGGCTCCATGCCCATCACTATATCATGGTCCCATCTGGAGTTTCCTTGGCAGAAATACCGAAGTGGTCTGCCATTTTCTTCTCCAGCTCATTTTACAGATGAGGAAACTGAGGCAAACAGGGTTAAGTGACTTATCCAAGGTCACACAGCTAGTAAGCATCTGAGGCAAGATTAGAACTCAGGAAAACGAATCTTCCTGACTCCAGGCCTGGTGCTCTATTCACTGTGCCACCTGGCTGTCCCTCACACATTTATGGATAGAGTAAAAAAGCTTGAAGATGAAAATCACAACCTAAATGGCTTCCTTTAACCAAGATTAATTTTATCCAGCCCCCTAAGAATAAGAACTAGATGCCAATTGGCCAACAAAAGCAGGCTACTGCCCACACGCCCAGAGAACTGATTTCCTCTGAACTCATTCCTCCACGGAAAACTTCCTGGAATCTCATTTTCATTTCAGTATGTAAGACTGGTCATCATCTGAACTTCCATAGTAAAAGTAATGATGATAACAACACATAGTTAACATTAATGTAGTTAATATATGAAAATCCTATTTACTAATCATATACTAATAAAGTAACAGATGTTATACTATAATACTACACAAATAATTAACATTAATATAGCTTCACATATATTATCTCACTGACCCTTCCAACTGCCTTTGGAGCTATTGTTACCCCCATTTTACAGATTAGGAAACTGAGGACAGAGAAATAAAATAATTTGCTAAGGATCATATATGTGGTAAGTGTCTTGGGTACTAGGATTCAGATTCAGGTCTTTCTGATCCCAGACCCAGAGCTCTGTGCTCTATGACAACCTGACACTTCTAGGACCCTTCTCAAGTCCCCGGAAGGAAGGGTCCAGGCTTTATTCTTTGTTTTACCGACCCAGACACATGTGAAAAGTGAAAACAGCAGGAGAGGGGTTGAAGAGCTATGTAGGACAGGCCACTAGACAGTGTGTAACAAAGTACTAAATCAATGTTTGCTCTAGACAATAAGTGCTACAAGGACTGAGATGATTTGGTCCAATTCAATAGACACAAAGAACCATGTTCAAGCTACTGAGAGACGCAAAGACAAATAAGAATTCGCCTTTGCCTTTGAGGAGTTTGTGGTCTCCTAGAGTAGATAAGAAAGCCAGAGTCTAAGGCAGTGTTCCTATCAGGTGGGAAATGTTATTACTGCTCTGAGAACTGAGAAGCCACTTGGGATTGAACTGGGAGGTTGGGGGCCGCATCATGGAGGGGGAAGTATCGGAGCTGGCTCTTCTTGATGGATGGGTAAGATTCTGACGTGCAGCTTTGTTGAAATGTTTCAATTTGTAGCTTCCAAATTCCAGGCACATTTACATAATAACAAGAAGAAGAAGAAACAACTTCTTAGGGATTACAAGGCACTTCATGTTTGCCTGAAGAAGGAAATAGCAAACCACTCTAGCACCTTTCCCAAGGTACCCCAAATGGGATCACAGAGTCGGACACAACTGAAAATGCCTGAGCAACAAAATTCCATGTTAATGTCATTTTCTTCTCACAACAGCCCAGGGTGGGAGGCATTATATCATGGTCCCGTCTGGAGTTTCCTTGGCAGAAATACCGAAGTGGTCTGCCATTTTCTTCTCCAGCTCATTTTACAGATGAGGAAACTGAGGCAAACAGGGTTAAGTGACTTATCCAAGGTCACACAGCTAGTAAGCATCTGAGGCAAGATTAGAACTCAGGAAAATGAATCTTCCTGACTCCAGGCCTGGTGCTCTATTCACTGTGATCTTCCTCATTTTTACAGATGAGGAAATTGAGGGAGACACAGTCGGACAGCTAATGAGTATCTGTGGTCAGATTTGAACCCAGTGTCTTCCTGACTTTAAAGTCAACATTCCATCCACTGCCTTCATAGCACAGAGAATGGTGTGAGCAAAGACTAGGAAGTAAGAGAGGAAGGGAAGAATTTCAGGAAATGGTGAGAAGCCCAGTTTGCCAGACATGGAAGTTCCTAGAGTCAGGTATTCATGCTGGGAGGGGTCTTAGAGAGTATCTAGACCAACAGGCTAATTTTATAGATGTGGAAACTGAGGCACAGAGGTGAAGTCACTTGCCCAAAGCAGCTCAGACACTCAGTGGCAGAGTTAGGATTCAGACTCAGGGCCAGATGACCTTGAAGGTCCATCCATCTCTAAACCCATCATGTCAGATCCAGCCCTCTTTTTCAATCTACCACAGAATAGAATGTGTTTAGAAGATTGGTGGGAGACAAGATTGGAAAGGGAGATTAGAACCAAATCAATATTGGAGGCCCTCTGTGATTCCATTTATGGACTTTAGGCTTCATTAGGGAGAAAAGGGAGAAATACTGAAGATTCCAGATCAGGACATGGTCAGACAGAGCTAAACTTTAGAAAGATTTCTTAGCATGGCATAGACTAAAAGTGCTTTGAAAGCAGGGGCTGTCTTCTACCTTTGTATCCACAATGCTTAGCACAGTGCCTGTG
This sequence comes from Pseudochirops corinnae, assembly GCA_028646515.1. Taxonomy (NCBI): domain Eukaryota; kingdom Metazoa; phylum Chordata; class Mammalia; order Diprotodontia; family Pseudocheiridae; genus Pseudochirops; species Pseudochirops corinnae. The sequence goes on from CM053589.1 coordinate 160,764,253, forward strand.
CTAATAATAATAGGTCCTTAATAGATGTTTATTAACAGACTGCCTGGAAAAAAAAACCACTAGTTCTGGAGTCAGAGGATGTAGCTTCAAATCCTGCTTCTGAGGCTTACTATCTGAGTCGCTTAATCTCCCTTTGAAAGTCATTTAAACTTCCTTGTCTGTAAAGTGGGGGATTGGTAATACCTGAATTCAGCTTAAACATAATGACCTTATGGGGGGGACAGCAATGCATGTAATACATTGCAGAGGAGAAAGGAGAGACAGAGAAAGAGAGAGAGAGGAGGAGACAGAAGCAGAGAGACAGAGAAATGGAGACAGAGACAGAGGAACAGAGACAGAGATAGAGAGACAGAGACAGAGAGGTGAACAGTAACAAAGATTGAGAAACTGAGACAGATAGAGACAAAGAGACTGAGACAGAAACCCAGAGAGAGATAGAGACAGAGACAGAGAGATGACAGAAAAAAGAGTTTGAGAGACAGAGAGATTGAGAAAGAAATGAAGAGACAATTGCAGAAGTCCAGGCAAAAGATGCAAAGGACAGTGGGAAGGGAAAGAAAGGGGGCAGATGTGTGAGATATTTATAGAACCTATAGGAATTGGAAACTAAATCTGTGGGAGCGCCTTTACCAATCTTTAGTTTAAAACTAGAGATTGGAAACCAATAGGACACCCAGTGCCAAAAGCAAGTAGATGCAGTAGTTTGGTGGGGGATAGTGGGGGGGGGGGGGTGGCATGGGGGTCGGGGGAAGTTGACCCCATTCTCTGCACTTCTTTCTTTCCTTCTGCTTCCTCTCTTCTCCCAGGCAACCTGCCCACCCCACCCCCCAATCCCCAGCCTCCTATTCTTACTCTCAGTAGGCAGTCAACTAATCCTGGCTGAGGCACAGGCTGATAACTAAGGTTTTAGCTGATAATGGCTCAAGACCTGGTGACCCCTCTTGGGGCATTAGCATTTTAAAAGGAGACTCTGGAAGGCTAAAAAGCCTTCTGAGACCCCATTAGAGATCTTGGTGGAATAACAGGCAGTGAGACTGAGATTTAGGGAACGGGAGTATCTCCTTTGTCAATTTGTAAGGCCAACCTTGAATATGATAGCTAAAGAACTGTATCCTGTCTGTGGGAATGGAGGTGAGGGGCAGAGCAGGAAGGTAGTATGACCCAGATCTGCTGCTGCTCCCCTTCCTCCTTAGCCCACTCTTTCTTACATCCACTGACTGGTGATAGGGTCTGGAACATGTCACCTCTACTCAGACCCATAGCAAGGCATTCTTATGCCTACAGCTAATTCAGTTTGGAGGGGGGAGAAGGGCTCAGAAGATAGCCTGACTGGGGATGCAGTCTTGATGAGATAAGAAATTGTCAATACAATAGTCTTGTCTGTACTCCTATGAGGATTGGAACAGAGACACTGAGGTCATGGGTGGGGGGGTGGTTAGCTCAGAGTACTGTGGACTAGTTAGTGTAAGACTAGGAATTTAGTGGTTATGTCAGACAGATATTGCCACCATCATTCTCACCCCCAACCCCCAAGAAAGAATCTATCCCCCATAATGTGTATTCCAACACCTCCCCTCTAGCATCCTTGGGTAAAGCTAGTATCACTCTCCAAAGTCTTATGGCTTTGAGAATCAGAAAAGGTAATCTGTAAGCAACAGCCCTCCCATCCCCTATACGAGGAGAATGAATCAGTTAATCAGTAAGCATTGGTTAAACTTTTCTTCTGGGATAGACACTGAGGATAAAAAGAAAAAAGGAAATAATAAATCCTGCCCTCAAGGAACATACATTCTAATGGGGGAGGAAAATGAAGTAGCACCTTTGAAAGATTTCAAAAGAAATGTATAAGGCGAAAAAGAAAGTTCAAAAAAGAAATCAGAAGAAGGAGCATGGAATGGTGGATTGAGTTCTGGTTCTCAATATTCCCTTAACTTAATCCGTCACTTTGAGCAAATCTTCCCCCTTCTTTGTAACTCAGTTTCTTCATATGTCAAATCAGAAAGGTAGATAAGCTCGAAGTTTGACTCCAGCCAGGACACTGTACTCTGTGATTCAAAGTCAGAGTGAAATGGGATGATACCCTTGACCTTGCAGAGTTTGGGGATCACTTAGTGATTGTGACCCTCCCCACCCATGCCAAGGTCTCACCTGCCTAGTAGTTAGATCATGCCTGGCCTTAAATAAATAATCGAAGGCAATCCACTATGTTGTGAAGACAAGTGGGCTGAGCTTCCTCACCTGTGTGCCTTCCACATATAATTGGTTGAGAAGAGACCCCTAAAAACTGCTTCAGAATTTAAGCCTAGGAGGAATGGTGACTTGGATCCCCGCTGCACCTCATTAAATGGATAACCAAGGGATAAGGGGTATAGTCTTTATTCTTAACCCAGATATTTTCTCCTCTGCATCCCTGAGAGTCCATTCTCGTGTGCTTATAAGGAGAAGGGATAAAGCCCTCTGATAATGGTTGAAAATTCGGGTTGTCCTAATGTTTAGAGTCGTTATAACTTTTTGAGTGATCCAGGAGTGGATTAGACTACCTGGGAGACTGTGGGTTCCCTCTCCCTGGAAGGCTCAGAGCAATGGCTGAAGGACCCCTTCTCTGGGACATTGTAATGAGGAGTCTTGTTCTCTAATAGGTTGGATGAATGCTCTCAGAAGTCTCTTCCAGTTCTGAAGTTCTGTGATTTTGAATCTGCAAGCCAGCTCCTTAATAGACCTTAGATTTTTTAAGTGGCAAGTAATTAAAGTTCATTTCTTCGTCGAGAAGGAGGTGTCCCTGAGATATTGGACAGTGGAATTGCCACTTTATGTGCAGTGCGACCCGTGAAGCAACACCTCTCAGCTCTGAATGGCCCACAACGGGGCTGGAGGGTTAATTTGAATCATTTTCGACTTTTTTTCTCGCGTACTTCCTATCTATTTGGCATCTCATCATTAGCAACACCCACTGAGTTGTACAATACTGCAGGCAGCAAACCCACCTCCTGCCTTTGAAGATCTCCTTCTTATTACTACACTCAGCTGGCCATAGAGCCTGCAACACGTTCTCAAAGGACCGCCTTATTCCTTATCCTCCTTTCACATCCCTTTGGAATAGCCATTTCAAGAAAACCTAACAGTCTTCTTTCTTCATCTCTATCAAGATCTGAGACCTCACAGCTCCCGGCACGTTTGATATCTTCTCCCTCTTTGCCTCTCTCCCTCTCTCTCTCCCCCCTCCTCTTCTGACTGGCAGAGAAATTGGAATCAGGCTCAAACACATAACGAGATTAATGTGGTAAAGACAAGCGTGTACAACAGAGTGGAATCAATGCTTCTGCCCTTTGATAATCTATTCAACTCATTTGGTTATATCATTAATAGACAGCTGTGTATTCTATGAAGATTACAATATACATTAATCAAAGACATGGTACGGTGAAAGTTGAAAATTTATGCTTCGCCTTTTGTGTAGCAGCAGGAAAGGTCTCTCGGTTCGATTTCAGAGAGCAAGGTATTTTGACATAAAGAAAACAGGCCACGATCAAGTTCCAAGTCTGAGAACATTAAAACCAAATAGTGGCCATTACTGTATGTCTGTGTGGGAGGAAATTTCAGAGTACAGGGGGAAAAAGCAAGGAACTACAAGCTCAGAATATCTGGCCACCAGAAGCCAGGCCACCTCCCAAGGGTATTCATGTATGAAAATGGAATTCTTAATGTCTGAAAATGCTCCTAAAGCACACCAGAGGGAAGCAAAAATGGCAAGATAGCAGGTTGTGAATCTGATTGTGCCATTGTGAAAAAAGCACCGGACTTAGGGGTCCAAAGACCTAGATTCAATCTTGCCTCTTCTTATTAGCTGTGTAACTGAACCCATGGATCATTGGACCTTCTTTAGCCTTTGCTTATTTTTTCCATAAAATCATGGCAGAGACCTTGTGCAAGTCATTGTACCTGAATCTTAATTTTCTCATCTGTAAAATGAGAGAGGGGGTCCAGATGCCTCCTAGAATCCCTCCTAACTCTAAACCTTATTGCAATGGTGATCTCATTTGTAAGAATAAATTAGGAGTCAGTTCATCATCGTGATGACCATAACATAGGAGGCACCTTGTCATAAGAAGCCAGAATCCTGAGTTCTCTCTCTCCAATGCCTATGACCTGTCCAACCCTTCACACTTCACTTGTGTCAGGCCTCAGTTTCCTCATCTGCAAAGGGAGGATTAGATGAGAACTTCAGCCCCTTCCAGCTCTAACTCTGTGATCCCATCACGGGCCAATGATGGAGAGAAATGAATTAACTTGTTTTACAGATTTTTGACAAGGTCTAGAGGCTTCAGGATCATGTGAACTCTTCATGTTCAAATAGCTTTCTGCACTTCTCCCTGCCCAAGGGCTTTGTCAAAGTCATATTGTGCTGTGGGTCTGATGAAAAAAAGCCCCCCCTGTGATACCATTAAATAGATATCAGGTAAGAAAAAGGAATTACCTCAATGCAAGAAAAAGATAGAGGGGAAGATCAGATCGCAGGGGAAAAATGAGAGGGGGAGGAGAGGCAGAGTAACTGACAGGCAATGTTTTCAAGGTGAAATCACAAATAACAAAGGTTCATGAATTCTGGTAGAGAAAGGGTAGAAACTCGGGATAATTCTTATTTTCAAGGAGTGTTTACTTTAGAGTCAGATCCAGAGTTCAAATCCTGGCTCTGATACTTTATCTGTGTGATAGTTTTTGTTATTTAATCGTTGTTCAGTCATGTCTGACTCTTCATGACCCCTTTTAGGGTTTTCTTGGCAAAGATACAGGAGCATTTTGTCATTTCTTTCTCCAGATCATTTACAGATGAGGAAACTGAGGCAAACAGGGGTTAAGTGACTTGCCCAGGGTCACACAACTAGTAAGTGTCCAAGGCCACATTTGAACTCAGGTCTACTTCTCTATCCATTGAACCACCAAGATATTAGTCTAGGGAACTCTCAAAAGGAAATTTCCTCTATTCCTGCAGTTCAGTACTTTCTTTGTAATTTACAGACTTAGAGAATTGTCTGGTTCATTGAGACATTAAATGACTTGCCCAGGGTCACACAGTCAGTATATATCAGAGGAAGGGCTCAAATACAGACCCATGTAGCTTTGAGGCCAACTTCCTGGTACCATCAACACTAGACATAGTTGTGGGAATAGGAGGAGATCAGAGTCTAGTTTGATATGTGTTGTCATTTTAAGAGGAGATGAGATAATGTTCTAGATCTTGTTACCTGTTTCTAAATTTCTACTTTGAGACATTACATAGCTTTTAAATTGGTAATGTATTAACCAATAAGCCTTCATCAAGTATCTACTTTATGCAAAACATAGTACCAGGTAAGCTCTGGAGAGACAAAGAGAAAAAAATGAGTTTCTGTCCTGAAGGAGATTACATTCTAGCATGGAAGACAACATGGATCCATCTACAAAACAAACACAGGGCCATTTTGGGAAGTGGGATAAGGAACTGATAGGGGGACATGTCAGGAAAGGGCTAAGGTAGGAGGTGGTGATTGAATTGAACTTCAAAGTAAATCACGGATTCTAAGAAACAGAGAGGAGGAAGAAATACATTCCAGGCAAAGGGGACAAGCAATGCATGGGTACAGAGATAGGAGATAAGATTGTGAATGAATGAATGAAGGGAGGGAGGGAGGGAGGAATGAATGAATGAATGAATGAAAAAGCATTTTTTGAATACTTATTAGATATGCGCCTCTAGTTGGCCTGGATATATTAGACCATGAGAAACACTCTCTAGGAATTCTATCCTGAGCTTTGAGCTACCCTGACTAGAGAGTGTTTCTCATGCTTTAGGGTATGTCTATGGTCCAAATTTGGGGGTATAGAATTATGAGGAAGAGAAAGAAGGCCAGTTTAGTTGGATTGTAGGCTGTGTGAGGGAGAATAATCAAAGACTGGACAATCAAATGCCAGGATATTTCTTTGGGGTATTGCCTGGGCAAAAAAACTTTTTATTTTGTATAGGACTGGGTCTGTTCAAGAATTTCATGAATATTGCTAAACAAGCAAAATAGCTTGACAAATGTCTGTATATGTTGATATATTTACACACATGCAAAATAAACATAAATACAGAACATAGACATAGAATAAAACAGAAATAAGAACAAGGTTATTCTTTTTAACTGGGGAGGGGGCCAAGATTGCCTCTTAAGATTTAATGTATGGGCAATATTTCCTTGAATTACAAGGAAGCATTGCATATAGATACAGTATTTAGATAGTATAGCATATATAGTATAATGTGTGTATATGTGTGTGCGTGTGTGCGTGTGTGTGTGTGTGTGTGTGTAGAGTTCTGGACCTGGAATCAGAAAGACCCAAGTTCACATGAAAGCTCAGACGCTTCCTAACTGTGTGATTCTTAACCTTGTTTGCCTCAGTTTCCTCATCTGTAAAATGAGCTGGAGAAGGAAATGATAAACCACTCTAATATCTTTGCCAAGAAAATCCCAAATGGGATCACAAAAAGTGATGTCATGTTCAGACAGGACTGAACAACTAAACACATGTATACAGTATAGTGCAAATAGATACATAGTATATAGAATGTTTGTATGTGTATATGTACATACATATATACACACATGTGTATGTGTGTGTGCATATATATAATGTGTATATATAGTGTGTGTATATGTGTGTGTGTATGTGTGTGTGTGTGTGTGTGTGTGTGCGGAGATAGAGAAACAGGTAGTATAACAATCTAGATCTATATATCTCTAGGCAATTGTTTATAGGAATCCTAAAGCAGGAGGTGAACAAGGTGTTCACCTGGAATTGCTGAGGAGTTATTCAGACTTCCCAATTTGTAGACCAAGCAGGTGGAAGAGTGGAAAGCACTTCCTTGGGAGGGAGTAAATTCACCTTTAATGAAGGTCTTCAGGAAGAGGCAGGATGTCCACTAGTCTGGTATGTTGTAGAGAGGAATCTTCTTCAGGTACGAGTTGTTCTTTGATGCTTTCTGAGGTCTCTTCTAACTCCCAGAGACTGTGTTCCAGTGGGATACCTTTCCTTGCCTTCATCAGCCATCCCAATACCTGACAACGGACAAAATGTATCTTGACTTTTGTTAGGGGATGACCCAGTCAATACCAACGCCATGATCATTCAGGCTCAATGTTGAGACAAAATAAGGCTCTCAGAACAAAATTTTGAATGGTTAATGAAGGCTTATTTTGCCCTAGCAGAGCAAATACATGTAGCAAGTTCCTAAACTTTTCTAGATTCAGCCTGTCTTGTCTCCAATGGGAAACTCTTCTGGTCATCATGGAAGGGGAGGATGATTCCAACAGTCTTTAGATGTTTTCTCCATCAAAGGGGCACTAAATCCCTTTGGGTGAATTTTTTTAATGCCCCTAGGTGACCAGGAAGCTGTGTCCAGGTAGGCAGAAGTCAATCAGGTCATAGGTACAACTTTGTTGCCTTTAGGGAAAACTAATCAGTGTTACAGAGATCTCAGGGGAAATGTAGTCTTATTACATCCTGTTAGAAATCGGTAAAATCACAGTGCCTTACTAATGTTGAATCCTAGTCAAGAGGGTCTTCCAGACCAGGGATCTTGAGAGTTTCAACCTTGCTGCATTTCAGTAGAGTATCATCTGTCCAGGAGGTAGATTTAGTGACAGCCTCTTTAACACTCTCCCTCCCTAAAATTCATTATAAACAGTGTTATGGCAGTGAATTACAAATGAGTGTGTACTGATCAATCACTTATGCTAAAGGTGTTACCATTTGCTGCTGCAGTGTGACAATGTTATAAAATTAAACCACCAAGAAACTACATCCCCGTCTGACTTAAGATGCCCCAAAGCAGAAAAAGGCCAAGGCAGAGGTTTTTGGGAATATCCTCTGTCTATACAGGAAAACCATAAAACCAAATTAAATACATTTTGGGAATGGGAAGGGGGTGGGGAAAAAGGGGAATTCAGAGGAAGGAGGGTGGTAAAACTTTGGTTCCACTAAATTAAATTGTGGTTCTTTCATTCAAGAGGCCACAGCTCAACAGTAAAAGAAAAAAAAAAAACTTTGCTAAGGGCTCCAGTTTGACAGGCTGCTGTGTTTAATTTTTGTTTTAATGAAGTTTAATTTGGCCCTATTTCATGTAGGAGAGTGGAACGTGGAACATGATACCAGAGAGGAGAGAGTTTGGGGGGTAAGAGGTTTTCCTGCTGGTCCAAAGGTGCTTAAAAAAAACAAACTTTTTCCATATGTAACCTACCTGATCCTCAGTTTCTTTATCTGTAAAATGAGGGGATTGAATTTAGGATAGATTTCTAAGGTCCCTGTAAGATTTAATGGTTTACTATGGTTCTAGGGTTCTAAAGCTGTCTTCCTTGTGTAGTAGATATAGAACTAGAACGTACCTCTAGAGACACTTTGTCTAACTCTCATTGTTTAGATGAGAAAACCAAAGCCTGGGAAAGTGCAACTAGATCAAGGTCACACAGGTACTAATCAGAGACAGGATTTGAACCCAGGTTCTCTTTGTTGCAATTAACAAATATTATTGGGCAGGCAGCGGAAGAAGGAATTCTAAAGGGATAAATGAACAGCTCGAAGGAGGAATGTGTGTCTAGGGATACAGTAGTTCCTCTGCATCTGCTAGTCACTTTGCTACAATACTACCCTGTTTATCTTGGTGAGGTAGAGGTATTGCCTGAAGTTCTGGTTGTCTCCTTTAGCACAGGCTGGCCAGGTACTTCCTTCTTCTCCTTTGTCTCCTGTGGAAAAGAAAGACAAGAGGGGAAAGGAGGAGAAGGAGGGAGAGGAGAAAGAGAAACAAGAAGAGAAAGAGAAGGGAAGGAAGAAGAGAAGGAAGAAAACAAGAAGAGATTGAAAGGAGGAGGAAGAGCAGGAGAAGGAGGAAGAAGAGGAACACAAAGTAGAAAAGAAGGAGGAAAGAAAGACAAGAAGAAGGAGAAGGAAGAAGAGGAAAAGGAGGAGGAACAGGAGAAGAGTAGTTGGCATTTTCCAAAATGCTCTTCCCCCGATGACACTATGAAGCTGGTAGTACAAACACCAACCACACTTCACAGACAAGGAAACTTAAGCCTGTTTATGGATTACAGAATTTTAGAATAAGAAAAGGGCCTATAGATCTAGACTACGCTACAGAAGCCTGGCAAGGAGGTCGAGTGTCTTCTCTAAGGTCATACACCAAGTTAGTGGCAGAGCCAGGATGAAAGGCCAAGACTCCTATTCCCAGGCCAGCGAGATTTCATTTCGGCCACAGTGGAGAGGCTAGAGATTGCATCCAGGATCACATACGAAGCCGGTTGGCCATTCATTGATTTGGCCTGTGTGAAATTTCTATATTCTCCTGTTCCTCTCCCACTCAGCATTTTTTGTTTTCTTTTCTCCTCTCCCTCAAATCCCTCCCTATTCACCTTCACTTGCCATGGATATGGTTGGCATCTTGAATATTCCTAGAGGGCCACTTTGCCTTGTAACTCACCCAATTTAATTTAGCATCTGATTTTTAGTGCAAGGTGGTAGTTGGGACAGACTGGACCAGATATCTGGGTGTCAGAACGGCTAGAGTGCTGAGCCTGGAGTCAGGAAGAACTGAATTCAAATCTCATTTCAGACATTATTCAGATGTGTGACCCTGGACAATTCACTTACCCTCTATCTGCCTTACTTTACTTATCTGCAAAGTGGGAAGAATAATAACATCTGCCTCACATAGCTGTTGAGAGAATGCAGTAGGAGAAATCCATAAAGCACTCTGAACCCTTAAAACACTGTATAAATAGAAACTCCTACTATTGACTGGTAGTGTGTATATATATATCACTTTCTCATTCCTTGCCCCATCTGACCCTCCCACAACAATACAATGACCAATTATTATACCCATTTTGGAGATCGAAAAGCTATGGCTTGGATAGGTGACTAGCCCAAGGTCACCTAGTGGTGCTGACTGATCCGAGTACCTTTTTATACATCCCCCCCGAATTAATGTGATAACTCTGTTGAGAGAAGGGAGTGGAGGCCCTGAATTTCTCCCCTCTTGAGAAGCATAATGCAATTTTAGAACAAGTCTCTGATACAGCACCAACCCAAGGTTATTCATATCTGATCCCTATATTCTGCCTTCCTGCTAGGTCAGTTCTTGAACAAAGTCAACTCAAAAGACCAATAGAGGCCTCCCAGACTCTGGAGTTGCCACCCCTTTCCTGAAACACAGCAAACCTCCCCCAGGGCCTATTAACGATCTGCTGTGGACCTGGTCTGGCTATGTGTCTTGGCCGGTGTTGTTTCATGGATAATCAAGCTGGTCTTTGAGTCAGGGAGTCCTGAGTTCGGATCCTGCTTTGGATCCTGGGTAGGGGCTCCTTAATCTCTATGCCCCTCACTTTCCACACCAGTAAAGTGGGGCAATCCTTGTTGTGGGTTTCAGGTAAGATAATGTATGAAGTGTCATATCAAGTGCTATATAAATGTTAACAAATAATACTATTAATGTTTACTATATGTTCTCATGGGAAATGTCTGTAATCAAAACCCTGCTTGCCCCATGGAGATTTCTCTTTTCTACAGACTAGGTGATGATTCCCCTGCCTTACCTGGTAACTGTAAACAAAATGATCTATTTCTTACTGACTTACACCCTCATAACATTCGATGTGATTAAAAAGCATGTTATGAACATCGTCTCATTAAATTCTCTGAGAGGTAAGCACTATTATTATCATTCCCATTTTAGACATGAGAACACTGAGGCAGAAAGACATTAAGTGTCATGCCAAGATCATACAGCTAATAAGTGTATGAGGCCAGATTGGAACTCAGGTCTCTCTTGACTCCAGGTCCAGAGTTCTATTTGCTGAACCACCTAGCTGCCCTAAACTGTAATCAGTGGGCAGGGGCAGAATGAAGAATTAGACCAAGGTCTTTGACTTCACAGTACTGCTACCTAACGTAATCTAAATTCAGTCACCAGGTGCCAGGTTTATTCAGAACCCCAGGCTAGGTGCTAGGGAAACAAAACAAAACAAAACAAAATTGCTACCAGCCCTCAGGATCGTGGCATTCTACCATCCCATCTTACCTCACTCTAGGCCTGGGAATCAGGAGCACTCTCATCTCATCTCAGTGTTGCTACTTGTTTCCTGTGTCAAATTATCTCCCTCCCCCTTCAACTTCAGTTTCCTCATATGAGAAATGGGCATACCTACATCACTGCTTTACTAAGTGGATCAAATGGGAAAAGGTCCATTAAGTTCTTTGAAAGATATAAAATGTTATATCCATAAGAGATATCATTTCTCTAGTGGAAAACCCACTGCCCAGTTAACAAGGGAAACCAGATCTTTTTCTGTAATCAATTTCAGAAGACCTCTTTGAAGAATACCTTTTTTCTTTCCTTTTTTTCTTATTCTGAACCTGACATGCTTACACAGACATGAATATTTCCATGTATATGTGAAGTAGAACAAAGAAAGAAGACTATATATGAAACCACAAATCTCACGACGGTTGTCTGTGTTTTGTTCTTTTTTTTAATATAGCACTCCCTCTGAGGTAATAGATAGCTGGCTGGATCTCTAGAGAATTGCTGACTAACTTTCTTTTTGTTTTTTTGAAAGGGCAAAGGCAAGGCAGTTGGGGTTCAGTGACTTGCCCAAGGTCACACAGCTAGTAAGTGTTAAGTGTCTGAGGCCCGATTTGAACTCAGGTCCTCCTGACTCCAGGGCCAGTGCTCTATTCACTGTGCCACCTACCTGCTGCACTGCTAATATTCTTAAGAGTTCTAGGAAACATATGAAGGCAGAGGGGTGTCTGGATTTCTAGTATTTTCACTCAAAAGACCCCACCAAGGTACTTCCTATGGATAATCTGCCACATTTTGTTAGCTTTTTAGCAAAGGTGTTTACCAAGATGGTAGAGCAAGAACAATGGGTAAAAAAAAAATCCTCCCTTCCCCCAACTGAAAAAAAAAGAGAAAAGAAGAGAAGAGAAGACAAGAGAAGACAAGAGAAGACAAGAGAAGACAAGAGAAGACGAGAGGAGGGGAGGGGAGGGGAGGGGAAGGATAAGGAAGGGGAGGGGAGGGAAGAGGAAAGGAGGGGAGGGGAGAAGAGAGGAGAGAGGACAGGAGGAGAGGGGAGGGGAGGGGAGGGGGACAGGAAAGGAAAGTCTGGTACATACTCTCCCACCAGTACACAGAAGGTCAGTGAAAAAAAGTGGGCACAAAATTAAAACAGGATGTTGCTGAGACCCAAGTGCATGATACACAAGTGACAAGGGGCTATACTCACATATCTTTCTTGAGTACAGAGTGGGCATTTTTCCTTGTTTCAAGTGGTTATACTGCTTGAAGTCACTTTCTCCCTCAAGGAACTCTCTTTCTGTACCCATATGAGTTCATATTTGTTCAAGTTTATCCATATTTGTCCTTCGGATGCATCATTACTGATTGGTCCAGTCTGTCTAATAGGATGGTAATTGGTGGTAAGGGATATAACTCTGCCTCCAGGGTGAATAATTGTTCTTTTTATACATACGCCCAGAAATGTGTTTAATTCTTTCAACTGATGATAAGATGTCTCTTGCATGGCACCATCATCTTTTATCCAATAGTCAAAACACTATATAATCCTGAAATCTCTCTGAAATTCATTCAACAATATTCATACCTACTTTAAATTACTATTGCTTAATTCAATCAAGGTGTCTAGGCTCTCTGCGATTAATTGGGGATGAAAATAGAACCCTACCCTTACATGAATATATACTCTATTCAGCGTGTTAACTCCAAAGCTATCTTGTTTTTCTGTGGTGCCTTCTGAACCTCCATCTAATCTCTTCTGTACATTTTCTTCCATACATTGCTCTTTTTTTTGCATGAGCATAACTAGTCTTCCTTCATCTCCTGTAGAAACAACTATTACAACAAACTGAAAACAAAAATATTTCTCCCTTGTAAAAAATTACGATAAGCAAAACCAAATCCACAATTGATCATGTCCATGTTTCATTATGAATCTTGAGTTGCCAACATCTCCATCAGGAGCTTGGAAAGATGCTTAATCATCATTTCTCTGGAGTCATGGTTGGTCATTGCTGTGATTAGAGTCCTCTGGTTTTTCCAAGTTGTTTTACTTTACACTGTTGTAGTTATTAGGTAAATTGTTTTCCTGGTTCTCTTTACTTCCCTCTTTATCAGTTCATATAAATCTTCCTGGATTTCTTTGAATTTGTTCTTTTCATCATTTTTTATTACACAATAACATCCCATTACTCTCAAATACTGTAATTGGTGAAATTCATTTCAATATTCATTCATATGTTTGAGAACTATTGGCTGTCAGCAGTATCTTTGTCTTTTTTTTTAATCACCAGAGATTAACAGAGCACCTAGCATACAGCAGACGATGAATAAATACTTGACCTGACCGATTGTTTGTTTGCAGCCCAATCCTTCCTGGAAAAACATAAGGGACCACTGGTCCACACAACATTCATTGTAAATGACCTCCTAAGTTACCCAGCTGTAGTCATACCCACAGATCAGTGCCACACCACCCAGAAGCTATGTAGCTCAGCCTGTGTAAGGGCCATCTATAGGTCAGCCCCACAGTCTTCTTGGTGTGTGAGTCATATGTTTTGCTTTTCTTTCCCCCTCTGGGTCAGAACCTTAGGCACTGGTCCAGTAGAGAGACAGAGTTGCTGTTCTGCGTCCTTGAGAAATCACTCGTAGCGGTTGGTGATTCCAATGATCCTTATAGGTCTGTGGGTGCCAAGAGGGAGCTGGGGGCTTGTATGACCTTGTCTGTCAGGTCACTGTGGTCATCCTCTGTTGATGAGAACTAGAATTAACCTTAAATTAAACATGGTACAGTAAAAAGCATACTGTATTTGGAATCTGAGGGCTGGACTATAAATCTCCAGTTTGTTACTACTAGTGTGACCTCGGGCAAGTCACTTAAAGCTTTCTGAGACTCAGTTTCCTCATCTATGAAATGGGCAGGGGCTGAACTTTAAATAGATGCTTAATAAGTAATAGGTATGTGCTTAATAAATATTTTTTGGTTAATAAAGGGGACTGGAGTAGGTTTATAGATTTAGAACTACAAGAGACCTCAGAAATCTTCTAGCCTAAACCACTCATTTTATAGATACAGAAACTAAGGAAGGACCAGACAGGGGTAGCTAGGTAGAACAGTGGATAGAGTACTAGCACAGAAGTCAGGAAGACCTGAGTTAAAATTTGACCTCAGGCAATTGTTAACTATGTGACCCTGGGTGAATCACTTTACCTCAGTCTACCTTAGTTTCCTCATCTGTACACTGGGGGTAATGAGGGCACCAATTAGGTAATATTTGTAGCCCAATGTCTAGAGCATGAGGCACTTAATAAATGTTTGTTTCCTTCCTTCCTCCGTGTGTATAAAATACATAGATTTAAAGTGGAATAGCTAGGAACTGAGGCCTGGTCTTCTGACTCTACACACCTGTCATGCCTTTCACTGCACCACACTGACCAGGTGACCACTAAGATCCATTGCTGTCCAATGTCTCTTAACCTCTATCTGAGGATATGCAATTCTGAGGTCCTACTTTTTTCTAATACTGAGTGAGAGCTACTGGGTAAGAGAAAGCTCTGGGAAATGGGAAAGGTGACAGTAGCCCCCAAAGTGCCAGAAATCCCACTCCCTGGGAGGATTAAATTCAGACATCAGTGAGATCAGATAGCAGGCCTGTCAGGCCAACACATTCAGAGAACTGTCAGCCCCATCACTGCGCATCCTTGGCCGCAGGTGATGAAGCTTCCTCACGAAAGCTCTGCATCCTGAGATTATACTTCAGCACAACAGAATCCTTGAACTTGAGCTGAACCCTGTTCAGGAGCCATGCACAGAGAGAAGAAACTGCATTGGCATCGATTCTCCTAACAGTCATTCCATTCTCTTTAGAGCAATAGATTGTGCATACTTGACACCAGGGCTAGGGAGCAGAGCGGGCTCTCTCTTCCCTTTGCCTCTATGTAAATAAAGCATCCTGCTAGGATATTTATTGGACTGCAGAAAAGATGCAGGGAAATTTAGCTTTCAAGAAGTCTGATAAAAAAAAAACAACAACCAGAAAACAGATCTGTTCTCAAGCTTATTCACTATGAATCTCTTATTTATTGTCTCATAATGCTCTGTTGGCTTGCCCCCCCCAGACTCCTCCCCCCATTCACATATATATCATTTTTTTGTCCTCCTCTGATTAGTACAGAAAGTGCTGAGCTGATGAATAGCTGTCTACATTTCCTTTCTGCCTCTTGTTTCAACAGCCGGTGAACAGACCAATGGATTTTCTCAAGATGGTGCTGATGGTGATGAAGTCTGTAAGATTAATTCCTCCACACTAAACTTATTTGGATTAATACTTCCTTGTCGATAACATACAGAAGCTAGCACATCTTTTAGAATAAAGGCAGATGTTCGTCCAGCCCAGAAGGGCCTGAAGCCATCTTGGAAGATTCATTAATCTGCCAGTGGTGAACAGCCAGCCTGAGCAGTGGGTGAGAGGATCATGGTGTCACAAACTAAAAGTGAGAGGAGATCTTCCAGATGAGGATCTTGAACAGATGAGGAAACTGAGGCACAGAATCACAGAGGCTTTGTGAAGATTGAATGAGATAATATATGTGATGTGCTTTTCAAACCTCAAAGTGCTACACAAATAAAAGATGCCATTATTATATACTATGAAAAATATAATAATAAAAATAATAACAATGATAATAATGTTATATACCTGAGGTAACACAGGCAGGATTAGTAGTAGAGAAGGCAGGATAGAAACCTAGATCCTTTGGGATCACTGTAGTCTGCTTTGCCTTGTACCACAGTAAATGGAGTGAGGATGGAAGGAGAGGATGGTCTTGGTAGATAAGCAGTCATACTCCTTCAAGTGTGTTCTTACATATGAGGTGAATAATATTGGACTTGGAGTCAGGAAGACCTGAGTTTGAATCCTGCCTCAGACACTATATGACCCTCTGTAAGTCACTTAACCTCAGCTGTAGCTTCCCCATCTCCAAAGTGTGATTAACAATAGAACCTGAGATTGTTCGTACAAAGTACTTTGCAATCCTTAAAGTGTTTATAGAAACATCACCTATTCTACAAGTTTTGGGTCATTTTTAGTGTCGCCTTTAATTTCTACTTTCTCCTCACGTGGCTGTGTCTCCACATCACCACCTGGTCCCTGCTAGTAAGGAAGAATGGGGTACTAAGCACTGGACCCCGGGTGATTACCCCAGTTTGCTGTACACTAGAGTAGAACATGGTTCTAACCCTTCCCACACCTCTAGCATCACAGAAAATATGCAACTAACATCAGGCATAAATAGAACCCACCCTAAATAATTGAGACATTCAGGCCGACTGTAAACGTATTCAGATCTTGTTAAAATTCTTCTTTGCCCAGAGCTTGGTTTCTTTCAGGCCCTGCCATATGGTTTTCAGGACCTAGACCTCTGAGTTGGCATTGCCTTCATCTTTGGATTGATACTAGGAAATCGAGATTCCATTTATAGAAGATAATTCTAGGCATGAGGTAGTAACTACAACAATAGCCTCGCCCTAGGTACAGAGAGAGCTTTATACTTCCCAAGGTGTGTGGTGTGTGGGTATTGTCGTTGTTGTCTGTCATTTGTTCTTGAGGAGGATCGTCACAACAGTGAGGTGATGCTGTGGCATGCACGTGAGGGAAGTCACCAGTCTCACTTTCTTCTCTGGAGCCATCTGGGTCCAGTGGTCAGACAATTGAAGATGGCCCAGGATGCAGTGCAGGACCTTGGCCTTTTCAAGCTAAGGTCTTTAACAGGCCTAAGGTTGACTGAGGCAAAGCCTATCCAGTGATTAAGGCTTAATAAGAACACACACACACACACACACACACACACATACATATATACATGCACGTGTCACATTCTCTGTCTGCAATTCTGAGATCCTACACACACACACACACACACACACACACACACATACACACATGTTTCAATCTACCCTCTGAGTCTGCAATGTTTTTTTTTATAAATAGAGAAATAGACATCAATATATAAATCTACAGATGTCTGGTGTCACTTATGAACATTTTACTTTTGGGGCAAAGCCTGAAATACAAAGGAGTGGCTATCCGAGATGGTTTGGAGAGGAGGGCTGATCCCTTCTGATATCTTGTAGGATGGGTAAGTGGGGACTCAGAGGAGGTGGTCTCACCTGTGCCAGATCCAAATCCATGTCATAATGAGAGACAAAATGCCCGGAAGGAAAGGCCTTCCAAATGCGGTCAGGCCAGTGCAGGGTACAATAGGGCAATGATCTCATTTGTCTGGGATGTTAATTTCTTCATTGTGGGCTACAATCCCATTTTCATCTTGGGTTTAATTCTTTCACTAGCCAGTCACTATTTCTGTTGTTCTTACTGCAGGTGCTAATAATTCAAACTACTCTAGAAGCTAATTTTCATTTTATCCTGATCACATCTACAGGAATGCTGCACAATCTCAGGCTCTGAGAGTTGGGAGGGACGTCTGAGGTCATCTGGTCCAACTAGGAGCTGGACAAGACTTCTCTCTACAACACACAGAGCATTTGTTTGAAGACCTCCATTGAAGGGAACTTCGCTGGTTCCCAAAACAATTCACTCCACTTTTGGATAACTCTCGTTGGTATGAAGATTCTTTTTTCTAACCTCTGTCTCCCCACTGCTTCTGTTCTCTACAGTCAAGCAGAACTAGTCTGATGTCTGCTCCACTTGAGAAGCCCTTAAAGACATGAAGACAGGCATAGCATCTACCCCTATGTCTTCTCTTCCATTAGACTGAGCAGATCAGTTCTTTCAATAGGATTTTGTAGATCTCAAGGCCCTTAGCCATCCTGACTGACCTTCTATGCTTGCTCTACAGTCTATCAATGTCCTTTTGCTTTTTTGAAGTTAAATTTCCTTTCCAAACAAAAATTCACCTTCTTTCCCTCTTCCTCATCAACTGGGAAAGAAAAAAACAAAACAAAACCCCTTTTACAAATGTGTGTAGTCAAACAAATTGGTCATATCACACACGCAAACACAGACATACACAGATATATGCATATGCAAATGTATACACATATATATATATGGTGGCAGATTGAAACATATATACATATTTATGTGTTTATGTGTATATATGATATATACAAATTTTACTTATGTATTATTTCATATACATATATACATACACACATATATATGCATATATAAACATACATTTATGGTGTCAGATTGAAATATATACATATTTACATGTTTATATACATGTGTCTTATATATGCATATATTACGTGTTTATATATTTATATACATAAATATATATACACATGCATATACATATGTGTGTGTGTACATAGAGAGAGAGAGAGAGAGAGGGAGAGGGAGAGAGATGAGAGAGAGACAGAGACAGAGAGACAGAGAGAGAGAGGGAAAGAGAAGGAGGGGAGGGAGAGAGGGAGAGAGATGTAGATGTAAAACATATGCCCTCTGAGTCCACAATGTCCTTCTAAAAAGATGGTCCCAGGACTACATAACTAGACAATGAGATGGCACTGTGGATTGAGTGCAGGGCATGGGACCAGGAAGACCATTGTTCAAATGCAGCCTAAGACACTTACTAGCTGCATGATTCTAGGGAAGCCACTTTAACCTTTGTCTGCCTCAGTTTCTTCAGCTGTGAAATGGAGACCATAATAGCATCAACATCCCAGGGGAGTTGAAAGAATCAAAGAAGATATTTGTCAAGAGCTCGTCACAGTTCCTAGCACAGAGGAGGCATTTAATAAATGCTTGTTTCTTTATTTCCTAAACAAAATATTCCAGATGCGACCAGGGCAGAGGACAATGGAACTCTCATCTCCTTCATTTTGGCTACCGTTGTTCAGTCATTTCAGTTGTGTCCAGCTCTGTGACCCCATTTGGCCTTTTCTTGGCAAAGATACTGGAGTGGTTGGCCAGTTCCTTTTCCAGCTCATTTTACAGATGAGGAAACTGAGGCAAACATTTAGGTGACTTGCCTAGTGTCACACAGCTAGTAAATGTATCTGTATGTATTCATATATATTCTGTATGTATGTATAAATATGTATTCGGATTGAGGTCCTGACTCTAGGACCAGTGCACTATCCACTCTGTCATCTAGCTGGCTCCTATACCTTTCAATGTAGCCGAACAGGTTGATTGTTTTTTTTCGGCTACCATATCAGAATGATGACTTATAGTGAATTTGACATTCACTAAACTCCCCCCCCCCAAGATGTTTTCAAAATGAACTACTGTCTAGCCCCTATTCTCTCATCATCCAAAGTTAATTTTTTAAATCACTCTTTCGTCTTAAAGATTTGGCCCAATCCCACTGAGTATGCTTCATCCTGGGCTTCAAATGGCACCAGGGATGGCTCTGATTCCTAGACAGCCACAGCTTTTCCTTTGGGAACCCTTTCTTGGCTCCAGAGATCTCCCAAGAAATGTGCCACTACTCCTAGTTAGTGGGAAATGAAGCCTCCCCTCATTTCTAATTTAGCCTTCCCAGCCTGGCCCTCCACAGAGAGCATAAAGATAATATTTTAGCCCTAAAGCTGGAGAAAGTATCAACATCAGGAGAAGCCCACTGGGATAACTGCAAATAGCTTCCCTTGGACCTCTGGGTCTGATCTTCCCAGAACTGCTCATTTTCTCCAGTTGAGCCCCATCGAGTGGTTGGTTATACATAGGCAGATTAGATCACTTCCTGTACGGTATGATTTGAAGGGCCTCAGAGAAGCTCCTCCTCCTTCCAAATAGTAATAATAGAAATTATTCTATTAGAAACTCAGGCCTTTGAGTTGAGCCTTGTCAGCTCCTCTTTCAAAATGTAAATCTCCCTGGGGAGGTGATGCATTAAGTCCCTAATACAGCATGAAGGAATTTATTAGCTCCCTTTCCTTCCTGACAAGAAGGCCCCGAGTCACCGAAGGCACTGGGCACCTCTGGGCCAAGGGGGCATTGAAAGGTAATTTGCAATATCCCAAAGACAAATTTTGCTGACTTCACCATTTTGCTGACATCCGCCCCTAGCTTTGAGAGAAATACTTGAGCCCTATCCAGAGTCTATCCTCTTGGTAACAGAAGGAAATTAGAAGCTTCTCAAACATTTCTCCCATTTCTGGTATAACTACAAGAACCCTTTTAGATAACTTGATATCTGTGCCATGGAGGGAGTCAGGCTATGAGGGAATCTACCAAGGAAAGGAGAAATCAAGATTTTTAAAAGCAGCATATTCCTTTTTTTTAGCCCTCTAGGATCTGGGCAGATCTGAACTCCTCCTGTTCTCCCTTCCCCTCTCCCACTCTTTCTCTCCCTTTCCCTCTTTCACTCTGCACCTGGATAGTATATTGCAAAGAGTTCTAGACCTAGAGTCAGCATTTAATGGATGGCTTCACGAGCTGCTGGGATTGGAAAAAAATTAATAACGCGGTGGCCAGCCGCCTGGTGATGAATCCTTATGAACTTAGGCCAGTCCTCAGAGGACAGACAGACATATAGTCTTTTGCCAGGCCCGCACTCAGAGCCTGTCCAGCTTTCCAGAGCATATGCCCTCCCCCCACAGTCTAAGAAGCTAGGGTTACCTCCATAGCACAATAACGAATTGGAAGGGCATTTTCCTTCAGTTTATTTAATGAACATTTGATTGGAAAGGAGCCCCAGGAGGAAGGTCTTTAAAGGCCCTGCTTCTTACAAGGTACCTATAAAACTGATTCAGCAGGTAAATTGTTGTGTGAAGCAATACCAACACCCCGCCCCCCCCCCAAAAATTAGGGTCTTGTGAGGTTCCAGCTTCTAAGTTCACTGGGTCACTTAAACCTGGCTAATCAAATGTGAAACAGGTAACCTGGTAAAGGGAGAAGAATACTGTAGCTGGCAGGCTAAGGACCTAGGTTAGAATCCTGGCTTTCAGACTTGTTAGTTTTGTGGCACCCAAAAAGTCATTTAACTTCCTGAGGCCCAATTCCCTTATCCAGAAAACAAAAGTTGGACTTAGGCAGCCTCTGAGATCCTTCCATCTCCATATCTATGACCAGATGGCTTTCTATTTTCTACTGAAGCCCTGTATCGATTATCTACCATCATCAATACACAATTCCCCCCTTGACTATCCAGGGGCAGGAGGAAATACATAATAATGGTGTATGGGGTGTTCAGGACTAGCCCCTCTGGTGTGAGGGGTTGGCGAGAACTTTTCAGGGCTGCTCTTCACCTTTGGTATCCACCTGTCTCCCAGCTCTTACCTGTGGCTCCAAGAAACATGTAGAACAGCCATACCCTAGTAAGCCATCTTGGCAGATAGGCTAGACCAGATTGGGGGTAACCAATAGGTCTCAAATCCATTGGTGAGTTAGGGTGATGTCTACCCCAAGCATGTGAAGATGCCCCCTGGCAGAATGAGCAGATGAGAGAACACTTTGTTCCAAATGCCACGAAGGAGGCTGAAGCAGATGCTATGGAGTACTTAGAGCTTGGTCAGACTTCAAAGATGCCAAAGTCATCCACTGTTTCCTGTTCCATTGCCAGCTGCCATGACTTTTCTCCGTCATCTGAACTTCATGAGTCTGAAGAACGAGGCTGATAACTTCGGGTAACTTCTTCACTTAAATCCAATTCATGTGCAAGTCAAGACATCACTCCATGATGTCATTGGTTCTCTTTGGAAAGGAAGGAGTAACAACAACAATCCAAAGGCAATGCATTATAATGGAAAGAACTCTAGATTAAGAGTCCCAAGGTTTGAATTCTAAGTCCCAGATCCACTTTTAATTCTCTGAATGACCTTGGGTAAATCACTTCTCCATGTGGTCTGTTTCCTCATTCAACCAAAGAAAGGAGGTCCCATGGTCAGAGCTGGGAAATCCAAGTGAAGAGAAGGTCACAGACTTTAGAACTAGAATGGACCAGAGGCCATCTAGTTCAACTCAGTCATTTTATAGATGAGAAAAGAGGGAGACCCATGTAGGTTCTGAGCTGCCCAAGGTCAACAAGTAGGGAATCCCCAGACCAAGGATTGAATTTAGGTCCTTTGACTTCAAATCTGATGTTCTTTCCAGTTCACTGGTTGAATTTGCTTAGATATACTAAGACTGATTTTGTTTTTTATCTTATTCAACCCAACAAGCATTTATTAAGTACCTACTTTGTGTGAGACATTTTGCTAGGTACTGGGGATACAAATATAAAATACAGCAGTATCTATAAGCCCTCAGAAAGCTTACGGTCTACTGCAAAGGGCTTCAAGGGTGGAGAACTGAGATAGTATGTGCACAGAAAAGCATAAGGTCACATAAAATATGTTAGAGAAAAAGTATATTCTTTAAAATGGAAAAAAATTAAAAAAGAATCTTAGAGCAACGTTGAAATTAAATCAGTCATCTGTGCATCTGTTTTACAGTCAAGTTACCAGGGGACAGAGTCAGTTTAAATGGAAAACATACAAATAAAAGGAATTTTAAAGCTGGAAAAGACTTTAAAATCCACCTAATTCAACCGTCTCATTTTACAGATAAGGAAAGATGGACCGCTCACTGGTGCAGTGGATAGATAGAGTTCTGGGCCAGGAGCCAGAAAGACCTAAATTCAAATATGACCTCAGGTACTTCAGATACTTTCTAGCCATGTGACCCTGGGCAAATCACTTAATTCTGTTTGCCTCAGTTTCCTCATCTGTAAAATGAGTTAGAGAAGGAAATGGCAAATTACTGTAGCATCTTTGCCAAGAAAATCCCAAAAGGGGTTGCAGAGAGGCAGACACATTGAAAAAAACAACTCAAAGAGAAGGAAGCAGGTCCAGAGAGGACACTGACTTTAACTCCCAGTGGCACCAAGTCTCAGAAACCTTTGGGCGAAAAAAGACAGAGAAGGCATGTGAAAAGTGAATTCTAAACTCTATGGTATTCTCTTTGTCATGGGGTCTCTGAGAAAATGTGTATAAGTTGTTGAATCATAGAAAGCCAAAAGGTAAAAAGAGCTTCATTCACTCACCCTCATTTTATACATTTCTGTGGTACCAGTTCATAATTTTAATATAGTGTCTCCCATTTCTGGGTGAAAGAGTTTGGGTTTTTGTTTTGTTTTGTTTTCAAATGAAACTTTAAGGGACTCAAAAATTATTCAAGTAATAGCTTAAGATACTACTAAGGCTCATAAAAACTACTGCATGAGCACAGAATTGGTGCCAGCCATCTTAGTAAGGCATGGGAGCCAAAGGTCTTTGGGCTTTTCATTGATTGCCAGCTCAGCTAGAGCCATCAGTTTGATGAGGCTGCCAAACCAAGGCGAACAGGCATTGAGGCTACATCGATGCACAAGTTTTAGTCTGGCTGTGTTCCACTCTGGGTAGATGACTTCTTGAGAAAGTCTGATGCTCAGCTTTGGACCTTTCGTGTTAGGAAGAGCATCAATTAACATTACAGGATCATGAAATTTGGAATTGGAAGGGGTCTTAGAGGTCATCTGGCCCTGAGGAGACAATAGCTTATCCAAGATTCCAAAGGCAGCAAACAGTGAAACCAAGAATCCAAGTTCTCAGTACTAATCCAGGATGTTTCCTGCTCTCGTTAGAGGTAGCCAGGAGGTATAGCAGGCACAGTCCTGAACCTGAAGTCAGGAAGACCTGAGTTCAAATGCAGCTTTAGACACTAATTAGTTATGCTGGTCTCTATTTATCTCAGTTTCCTCAACTGTAAAATGGGGATAATAATAGCATCTACATTGTGAGGATTAAATGAGATTTTAGTAAAGAGCTTAGCAAAGTTCCTGGCACATAGTAGGCACTCTATAAATACTGACTCCTTTCCCATTCACTTTCCCCCATGTGCAGAAGAGAAAGACAAGGATAGTGAGATAATTCAAATGTAAGCACTTGAGGGAAGAGACTGCTTCCCTTTTGTCTTTGTATATAGGCACCCTTGTATTGTGGCTGGAAAGAGTAGGTGCTTTTAAAAAGGCTTATTAAATTCAATTGAATGCCTTTTTGAATGCAATTTCATTTTCGAGCAGTGTGGAGCACAGGGACCTGTGGGTAAGACATCTTAGATTTTCATTTTATGCCACTAAGGTATTTTTTTCTTTCCTTTTAAATATATTCTTTACTGATATTCTTTTTTTATTTCAAATTGCTGTCACTTCCCAATGACTCCTTCCCCCATAAAACCCTCCATTGTACAAATAGTATAGTTAAACAAATCCGATCAATACATTGCGACTGACCTTTCAATTTTTTAAAGGAAAAATGGAACTGATATCTTTTTTTTCTTTAGATCATATTCATTTCCAAATATATTCCTTCCCCACCTGCCCAAATAGTCATTGTTCATAGCAAAAAGATAGGAGGAAAATACAGTTCAGCAAAACTGATCAACGCATAAACAGTCTGACAGCTTATGCAATGTTCCACACCCAGAGCCCCCTACCTCTGCAAAGAAATAAGGGATACATTTTCTCACCCTTTCTTCCTAGACAAACATAGTTGCAATAGTTATACACTATTCAGTTAAGGTGGGTTTTTTGTTTGTTTGTTTTATTTTGTAGTGGTAGTTTTATTTCTGTTGTGGTACTTATTATGTACATTGTTCGCTTAGTTTTATTCACTTCATTTTGCATCCGTTCATACATCTTCCCACGCTTCTCTGAATCTTTCATAGCCATAATGTAAAACAGTACAGTACATGTACCATGATTTATTTAACCATCCCCCAACTGATGAGCGGTAATTTTTATTCTTTATTCTTTGCTCCTGCAAAAAGCGCTGCTATCAACATTTTGCCTCATATAACTGGTATTTATATAGCTCTTTAAGGTTTGCAAAGCATTTTACACATATGATTTCATTTGATCCTCATATGAAGAAGGTACTATTATTATCACCTTTTGCAAATGCAGAAACGGAGGTTCAGAGATTGCTACTCGTCCATCTAATAAGCATCAAAGGCAGGAATGAAATTCAGTTCTTCTTGAGCTGTGCTTGGTCGAGCACTATACCAACTGGTTGCCTTCTAATTAGGAACTCCCCGTTTGACACTGACTTTCTCCCCCTTCTTCAAAATATGCATTATTTTTGTCTGGAAATCTTCCTAGAAAATTACAGATTGCAATGCTTTAGCAATCAGTGGCATGCTCTCATTTGCTAAGGAAACTTGCTTTTCTCTGAGCAAGAGAAACTTTAGGATGACTTCACTTTTCTCTTTGAACTTTCCTCCTGGGAAACTCTTTTCACTTCCTAGATTCTCCCCTCTGGCAGCATAAACTGTTTTGTCCCTCTCTCGTATCATTTTAGGAATTCTGTTCTTTATCTACTTCGAGAATTCAAGACCTCACCCCATGATGTCATTGGTCCTCTTCAAAAATGAAGGATGAACAACTTTTTCCAAGCAATTACAATCCATTAATTGATTAATATGCATTTATTAAACACCAACCATTTACCAGGCACTATGCTAAGTGATGGGGGTACAAAAAGAGGCAAAAAAAAATCCCTGCCCTCAAGAGGCTTATAATCTAATGGAAGAGACAACATGCAAACAAATATGTACAGAATAAGCCATATACAGAATCAATTGAAAATAAATGAGAGGGAAGAGACTAGAGTTAAAAAGAATTAGGGAAGGCTGCCAGTAAAAGATGAGATTTTAGTAGGGACTTAAAAGGAAGCCAGGGAGGTCAGTAGGTGGTACAGGGGAGGGAGAGCATTCCAGGAATGGGGGCAGCCAGAGAATTCCTGGAGCTGAGAGATGAAGTCTTCTTGCTCTTCTTCCGTTAGATAGCACATATAATTGGCCACCTTCTGGCCTAGGATGAGCTGATGATCCCTGTAGCATTTCATTCTTTTCCTTGTGAATAGTAAGTAGGCAAGCATTTATTACTGTAAGGAGCACCCACAGCCTTGTCGATAGCTTCCTTATGGACTTTCACAGGTAGTGCAGGCAACACATACATCCAGCTCTAAAGAGCCCTGGCTGACCATCAGGACTTTCCCCATTGTGCTCGCCCTCAATCACCTTCTCACTGAGCATGTCCGTGCCAAACGTGCTAAGTAGCCTGGGGCCAGCTGCAGGCCAGTGCAGTGAGCTGAAGAATAATTTGTTAGGCCATCCTTCACGCCATAATTTGGCAATTCATGAGCGTGAGCCTCTTCTAGAGGTGCATAAAGCTATACGGTAGATGATATCTCTGTTGGTGACTCATACTATCATCCTGTATTTTCAGGTGTTAAACTTATCTTGAATTACCAAGTATTTCCTCACCTAATAATTCAGGTTTCCTTCTATCCTTCTCTAGAATTCCATATGGTATCTCTTGAATCAGGCTTTGCGTGACCCTGGGCAACACACAACCTCCTCTGCAACTGCGCCTTGGTCTCCTCCTCAGTAAAATGAGGGGGTCGAATTGGGTGATCTCAAAAGCCTCTTCGAGCACTAGGAATCTATGATCCTTATTCTTGATAACTAATTAACCCCAGTTTCAGGCCAGAAAACTTGATCAGGTTACCAATCCAGTATCCATATCACCCATGCTGAGGATGTGAAAACCCTGCTGCAGCCAGGCCCTTACTGGACATATGATCGCAGCTAACAGGGTACTAGTGAAGGCCATGAACCAGGGCTGCAGCATGGGGGACCCAGGGGGCTAGAATCAGGCAGGGTGCTCGACAGTGACTGCTGATGGCATCTAGGTGGTAAAGTGGCAGAATCTTGGACTTGGAGTCAGAAAGATCTGAGTTTGAATCTAGTCAGAGATACTTCTTAGTTGTGTGACCTTGGATGAGTCCATTAACTTTTCTCAGTTCTCAGTTTCCTCATCTGTAAAATTGGAGTAAAAATAGGACTAGTATTAGGATGAAATGAGTATTATTTATGAAATCCTTTTAAAAATCTTAAATCCCTATGTAAATAAATGTTAGCTATTACTATTATTGTGGCTACTACTAATAATAATAGATAAGAATCCCCAGGCAGGATCAAACTCTGGGTCCAGCTGACTCTGATTTGAATAATCCATTAGAAAACGCAGAAGCCAAGACTCCAGCCTCTCTTAGACCTCAATTTCCTTTCACTCACCCCAATCCCCTTAATGGCCAGGCCACTAACTTTCAAAGAGACATCAATGTCCTGATTTCCTAACACTGGCTCTGGGATCATAGGATCCTAGATCCTAGATCCTAGATCATGGGATCATAGAATTATGATTCTATGAATGAAGAACTAAAGAGAACATTTAGATCAGTGATTTTTTTTTTACCTGGAGTCTGTGATATTTTTCTTTTTTATATTTTTATAACTGTTTCAACACAATTATACAATTCATAATCTTATTTTATTTTATGCATTTAAAGATATTATTCTGAGAAAGGGTCCCTTGAGTTTACTAGACAGTGCCAAAGGGTCAAGACATACAATAAAGGTTTAAAAAACTATGCCCAAGGGAAACCGAGGCCCAGGGAAAGGACATGTCCAAAGTGACACAGGTAGAGAGTTAGCAGAGTCAAGGAGTGAACTGGGGTCTTTTAATAGCTAATCCTATTAGCTCTCAACACTATAATATTTAGGCCATACTGATAGAGTGCCTTCCTCTCTCTGGGACTCAGTCTTTTTACCTGTAAAATGAGGCAATCGGATCAATTTATTTCTAAGGTGCCGTCTGTTCCAACCTCTTTGAGTCTGTCTAACCTCTGTCTGACCCTCTCTACATCCGGTCACAAAAAACTTCCACGTAAAAGTATAACTGTAAGAGTCAGCTGTTGGTGCTAAAGCCAACATCCGAATCAAGACTTTTCTTGAAGCTTTAATAAGCTCATGTTATAAAGAAAAATAGAAATTAAAATATGAAACCACTGGGTGCACTCCATTCTCCTTAATGAAATGCCCACTAAAGGCAGACCCACAGTTCAAGGACTTTATAAAAACTTAGAATAACTTAACAGCAATAAGCTAATAGTCAAATGGAATTATTAACAGAAATGAGGCCATTTAAGCAAAGTGTGATGGCCTTGTGTCATGGAATTTCTGAATATTAAACCTACTGAGTTACTATAAGCTAATAATAATTAGCTTCTGATATAATGGCCAGCTATTGTCCTAATGGGATTGGAATTGATCATTTAAAGCTGGGCTTCTCCCAACCAGGTGTTACAAGGCATTTCATTTTTTTTCAAGTCACCACTCTCTCACCTATAGTTCTACCCCTAGCAATTCTGTGAATTTCTGGGTCACGTGCTCCTATTTTCCCTGGGGGACCCTTTGGAGGCCAGGCAGCCTGGATTTCTTAGACCCATGTGTCCACTTGCAGGTAATTAAATTCAATATGGAAGTGGGATAAAATGTAAGCTTTCTGAAGGTGGGGAGTATTTTTTTTTTTTGCCACCAAGATATGAAAATAAGATTTTAAAAAATGGGCAACAGTCAAACGGAATTAATAATAGGAATGAGACCATATAAGCTAAGAGTGATGGCCTTGTGTCATGGAATTTCTGAATGGTTTGGACTTGTAATTTCATTGATTGTAAGGAACTCCTGGTGATGAAACTCCCTTTACTAATTTGGATCTGCAATTATTCTCCAAACCATAGTCTTAGAGAAGGGCTCCTAACCTTACTTGTATCATGGACCCCTTTGACAGTCTGGTGAAACCTGTGAATATATTCTCAGAATAATTTTTTAAAATTCATAATAGAGGGAAATGCTAAAATTAATTTAGAAGTTATTGAAAAAATATATTTTGATTCATTATTGAAGGAAATATTAACATTCAGTTAAAAGTTATTGAAAAACAATTTTTTAAATTCATAATTGAAGGAAATGCTAAAACTCAATCAAAGGCTATTGAAAATAAACTTGTAATTTTTTATCCAAGTACACAGATCTGCTGAAACCCACAGATTTAAATCCACTAAGAAACCATTTTAGAGATTTGACTATGGCAATGAGAGGTCAAGTTACTTTACCTGGATCACAAAGTCATATTGTTAAAGGGTAGGATGTGAATCCAGGTCCTTTTGACTTCAAGGCTGGCTGCCTGTGTGGTACACCATACTACCTCTCAGGCTTCCACAGAGTATGTGCTAGATATGGTAGTTAAACTGATTTAGGCATAAGCATCATTGTGGTGACTGCGAGGCCTCTTCTCTCTAGCAGGGTTCTAATTTCAGTGATAGGGCACCATACAAGATAGATGTGGAAGGGGAGATCTCTGATTGTCTGCTTCCTACAGATGCAACAGTCAAAAATCCTTATCTCATCCTCTAGATCTGACCTGTTACCAATCTGTCAACCCTACCTTGGTAACATCTTTAGTATATGGCCCTTCCTTCCTATGACACTATCACTCTTGTGCCAGCCTTAATTCTTTAGCCAGTGGTTCTCAACTTTCCTAATGCTGCAACCTTTTAATGCTTGTATGTCAGTGTATCTACATGTGGGCGGACTCACCAGGAGACAGATAGAGGAGCAGTGTCTCAGTTCTTAAGACCATTGGAAATATGTGTTTTCCGATGGTCTTAGGCGACCCCTGTGAAAGGGTCGTTTGACCCCCAAAGGAGTCGTGACCCACAAGTTGAGAACCGCTGCTTTAGACTATTGAGGGAGTTTTCTGGTCTTCCTGACCCTAGTTTCTCCTCTTTCCAGTCCATCCTGCATGTTGTTGTTAACTTGGCCTTCTTAAAGCACAAGTCTGACCATGTCACTCTCCTAGACCTAGTTAATAAACTTCAGTGGCAGTATGATGCCTCCAGGATCAAACAGAAAAATCCTCTGGTTTCTAAAGTTCTTCATAACTTAGACACCTTTTACCTTTTCCCCCTTCTTACACCTGACTCTCTTTTCTACTCACTCCCTACCCTCAAGGACATTGGCCTCCTTGCTCTTCTTCTCTTTTTTTTTTTTTGGGGGGGGGGGGTGTAAGGTAAGGCAATTGGGGTTAAGTGACTTGCCCAAGGTCACACAGCTAGTTAAGTGTCAAGTGTCTGAGGTCACATTTGAACTTGGGTCCTCCTGACTCCAGGGTCAGTGCTCTATTCACTGCTCCACCTAGCCGCCCCACCTCCTTGCTCTTCTTCAAAGAAGGCACTCCATCTACCAGCTCCAGGCTGTCACTGGCTCTACCCCAAGCCTAGCCTGGAATGCTCTTTCTCCTCGTCTCTGACTCCTGGCTTCCCCAGCTCCCATCACATCCCAGCTGAAATCCTGCCTTCTACGAGAAGACGGTCCTGATCCTCCTTAACACTAGCGTCTTTACTTAACTCATTAGCTCTAATTTATCCTGTTTACATCTTGGTTGTCCATAGCTATTTGCACATTGTCTCACCCTTTAAACTGTAAGCTCCTTCAGAGTAGGGCTTTCCCCTCCCTTTTAAAAAAAAAATTCCCCGTACTTAGCACAATATCTGGTAGATAACAGACACTCAGTAAATGTTTGTTGATAAAATGACTAATAATAGCTCACATTTACTTAGTGTTTGCAAAATATTCTACACACTTGTCACACTTTTGTAAGATTGCATTTATCCCCATTGTACAGATGAGGAGCCTTAAGCTGAGAGAAATTCAGTGACTTACCCAAGGTCACACAGCTGGTATGTGTCCAAGATAGCATTTCGAATCAAGGCCTTCCTCCTCCTGCGTCAATCATTACATGTTGCCTCTCCATTTATGTCAAATTAAGTAAGCAAACATTTAGTACACAATAAAATGTCACATAGAGATGATGCCATAGATAGATCTAATTCAGCCCCCTCATTTTACTGTTTGTCACTCAAACTACAGTGTTGAGGAAACTAAAGCCTAGGGCTATGAAGTGATTTGCTTCATACCCAGCACTTTGAAATGATCCACATGCTGTCTGGTCTCTACTTGCCCTTCTTGGGGTATGTGCTAGTGTAGGATCAAAGATGGAACCTTGTGGAAAAGAAGTAGAAATTGAGGAGATGTCCATCAAACAGAGAATGGCTGAACAAGCTGTGGTATATGAATGTAATGGAAGACTACTGTTTCCTAAGAAATGGTGAGCAGGCAGACTTCAGAAAAACCTGGAAAGACTTACATGAACTGATGCTGAGTGAAGTGAGCAGAACCAGAGAACACTGTACACAGTAATAGCCACAGTGTGCGATGACTGACTTTGATAGACTTAATTCTTCTCAGCAATGCAATGATCTAAGACAACTCCAAAAAACTCACGATGGAAAATGCTGTCCACATCCAGAGAAAGACTCATGGAGTCTGAATGTAGATCAAAGCATACTATTTCTCTTTCTGTTGTTGTTTTTTTTTTTCTTTCTCCCAGTTTTTCACTTTTCTTCTGATTCTTCTTTCATAACATGACTAACACAGATGTTTGATAGGATCAGATTCCATGCCATCTTGGGGAGGAGGGACAGGAAGGAGAGAGAAAAATTTAGAACTCAAAATCTTATAAAAGTGAATGTTGAAAAATAAAAATTAATTAGTTAAAAAAAGATGTAACCTTGGAAGGAGACTGGAACAAACTTAGAGATTATCCAGCCCAAGCTTTTCATTTAACTGATAAAGATATAACACTAGGCTAGAGTTTTCACAACACTTTAACTTACATTTTATCTTTACGACAATTCTGGGAGAGGTGTCATTATTATCCATTTTACAGATAAGGAAACTGAGGCCTAGAGAAGTTAGGCAACTTGTTCAAGGTTATTGATGGAGCAAAGAGCTTATTAAGATCTCTCATAAAATGTGGCACACAGAACAGAACACGCTATTCTATTTTTGGTCAGACCAGGGCAGAGTTCTTGCATGCTATCTCCCTTACTAGACCTCCCACTAGAGAGTAGGGACTGTGCTTTGTATTTCTTTGTATTCCCAGCACTTATCCCAGTGCCTGGTACATGGTACATTAACTACCTCCTTTGCCATTCTATTACTTGTGGTTCTATTCATGAATCTTAAAATCACACTTGCTTCCCCACCCCAACCCCACATCACTCCACTGACTCACACTGAGCTTGTCATCCACCCAACCCCCTACCCCAGGTTCTTTCCCTATGGATTGCTAGCCTCATTATCATTCCCATCTTGAATTTGTGAAGTCCTGCTCTTGAGTTAAAAAATAAAATCAATTACACATTTCTCTCTCTATCACTCCCATCTGTTGATTCTGGTTCTGATTTTGAGATTTTTGACTCTGTCATCTAAAGCCTCAGCTATCCCTCCCAATTTTATGTCATCTGAAGGTATTATAAGCATTTCAAAGACACTTCCATCCAAATCACTGATAAACATGTTGAACAAACCTAGGCAGACCCCTATTGCCTGCCCCTAGAGACACCTCTCTCTCCAGGTTGATGCTCCTCCATTAATCAACCCCCACTGATCTGATTCCACTTTCATTGACTTCAGCTCTCATCTCTCCATCTTGTCCACAAGAATATTGGAGGAGACTTAGTAAGCTTAGATTTCAGTAAGTCATTTGACATTTAGCTATTCTTTTTACACTTTTAATTAAAAATTATTAAGCCCATACTTTGTTTCATGGTCCTGTGTGGACACTGGAGATTCAAAGACCCCTCTCTGCATAAAATAAAATAAAATAAAAATAATAAAATAAAAATCCCTGTTCTCTGGGAACCTACAGAGAGAATAGGGGAAAAGTTTCAGAGAAGAGATCCTGAAGGAAGTGATCAAAGTCCCCCAGTGAGTAAAGGATACAGAGATGGAACCAGAACCCAGGACTTCTGATCCCTAGTTGAGTGTTTGGGAGCAGCCTTCATGGAATTTGCCCTCTGATGTAGGAGGATGAATGAGCAGCTGTGCATTCCAGAATGGCTTTTTTTCCCCTGAACCCAGTGGTATTTTCCACCTCTTCCTCACCAGGAACTGCCTAGTCCTTCCTTTTTCCATTCTCCACCCCGACATCAGTCTTACCTGGGGCCCCATAAAAGCCTTGGGATTCCTCTAATCTAGCCTGGAAAACATCCCCTTTCAGGCTCAGCTGAAATGGTTTGGAACTTGAGAGCACATTTCATTGTTGGGATAAAATTGACGACCTGAGCTATAAGGCAGTGGTCTAAATCATCTTCATTATCTTCATCAGCCAACACATATTAAGTGCCCACCAAACGTAGGCAGCACTAAACGCTGGGTTCTCTTAATCACTCCATTGTCTGATGCTTCTTTCCCATTTCCTCCTGGACATGCCTCTTGAGGCTTAGTTCTGAGAGCATTGAGTTATAACATTTGGATCCTGAGTGGGGACTGTCTGGCTCACCAGTAATTGCAGCTAGCTCTTAGCAACATGGGGCCACCAGAAGGGCAAAATATAGGGAGTTAGAGGATTCCCAAGGGGAACGCTGCCTCTGGTGCTGGCAGTTATTTGGCTACAAAGAAATATGTGGCACGTTTATTTATATGACTTTGGGAGAGTTATTTCCCTTCTCTGGCACTATTTCTTCTACACAATGTGAATCATATGATGTGTTTCATCTACCTTAAAGGGTTATGCTGTACTTTTTGCAGTAGTAGGGAATGAGAAACAGAGTCTTTCCTCATTAATTGGGGTACAGCTAAACAAATGGATGTAAGGCATATAATCAATGAATATGAAGAAATAGAGAAGCATGGGAAGGTTTCTGTGAACTGATGCAGAGTGAAAGAAGCAGGATGAGAAAGATAATAGATGGAAGAAAAAAAAGACAACAACTCAACACTCTGAAGTTATAATGACCAAGCTGGCCATGATGAAGAGATGAAAAACCACGCCTACTCCACTTCTTAGCATTGTTAGGTGTAGAGTATATCATATCCTGTTGATGTGTTAGTTTTGCAAAACTGCTCCCCCATCTGTTGTTGTTGCTGTTGTTGTTACAAGGGGTAGCTTACTGAGTGGGGAGTGGGGAGGGATATTTTTAGAAATGAAAGTAATGTCAAAGGAAAAGATACAAATAAAACTTTTTTAAAAAACAAAGGTGATTCTAGAGGGCTGGGGTTATTTCATCTGTCTTTGCATCTCCAACATTTACCTAGCATTAATTACTGAATGGGCCTTGTATCAAACAAACTGAGACCTGGGAAAGACTTTAGCTTAGAAAGGTCAAGGTCTCCCACTACATCCGGAGCCATCTCCAGTTATCCTGATCTACATCTTGTTACTGGACCCAGATGGCTCCAGAGGAGAAAGAGAGACTGGTGACTGCATAGCCCTACCTCCCTTAAATCCAATTCACTTGGAAGTCAAGACATCACCTTCCTGATGTCCTGGATCCTCTTCCAGAAGTAAGGACAAACAACAACTTAGCACAGTGCTGTACAAATGCTTGTTGATTCTCTGATGGTGAGAATCGAAGGAGATGATAAATGTGAAAGCATTTCTCAAAGCATAAAATTCTCCACAAGGATCAGGTATTTTAATTGTTCCTACCTGAAATGTAACTGGAAATTGAAGGTGTAGGTGGATGGAGAGACCTCAGACCTGGGGGATGTAGGACCGTGTGGTACCCAGTGGTCAGGCTACAGCGCTCCTGGGAGGATCACTCCAGGAGTAGGTTGGGCCATGAAGGAGTTCATCTTGGATTCCATTTTAATTATTTTTGATAATTACATACTAAGCTCAGTTGATTTAACCTGCTGAATTGTTCTACCCTTTAAAGCACCCTTTAAATGTAGGTTTTGTTGGGCAAAGGCCCCTGATCTACCCTAGTTATACCTCTTAAGTGTTATTACAGAGGGACACACAGTTGTACTCTGTAATCTTTTCGATCCATCAAGGTAACAAACAGAAACTATAAGAAACCTCAGGGTCCCAGCTTCTTGTAACAGCTAAGAAGACACCTTGATGAACTAGAGGTTTCTAGTCAGTCTCACAAGCTGTCTGACCAGAGTCATGCCTACCAATCAAGTGCAGTCAGTCCAACTAGATTGTCACAATTTGAACAGAACAGGGAGTACAGGGACAGAACAACTTGAATGGTGGCAGTCTTAGACACAACCCAGTCAGAACCACATTACCACATTTCTCATCAGTTGAAATCCCTACTGTGTGTTGTTACCCTTGAGCCCTTAGTACCCAGCACTAGGGATATGAATAATGATGTTTATAGTTTGGGGGCTCAACTCCAGGGTAGCAAAGTCAAGTCGATAAAATACTACAGCTTTGAATAACCTCACGCCTCCTCTTCCTTATCCAAATCATATGAGGCTCACCCAGTAGGGACTTAATGAATATTAGCTGAACTGACTATGTTGAATGAGGTACTGAAGAAAGACTTTAGGGAAAGAAGTAAAGCGAATGACAAGCACAAATCAAAGATCACACCACCCATGTAAAATAAGCTCTGACCGATTTTTAAAAACTTTTTTTTCTTTTTGGAGGAGGGAAGGCAGAGCAACTAGGGTTAAGTGACTTGCCTAAGGTCACATGGCTAGTAAGTGTTAAGTGTCTGAGGTCAGATTTGAACTCAGATCCTCCTGACTCCAGGGCCAGTGGTGGTCTATTCACTGTGCCACCTAGCGGCACCTCTGACTGATTTTTAAAGGAGGGGAAACTGAGGCAAAGGAGCTGTAGAGCTCAGCAAAGAGCTATAGGCTCCTGGATTTTAAATCTGGGCAGGTGCCTTGGATTTCATGTGTGTGCTTTGTTTTGAAAAAGTCCTTGGAAGGCTCAAGAAGCATCTATTGAGGCTCTCATGTAGGTTATTTGTGGCTGTAGGTGTGCAAGGACAGTCTAAGAGGCAGATGAATTCTCATAAAAATTTCTACAAACAAAATAAGGATCTTCCATGGTAGAAAGGGGAGACACCCTACCATTGCCAACTTTTGTATAGAGGTAAAAATCAGCTGTCCAATGAATGTGTGAAACAGTTTTGAAGGAGAAAAGAAATCACAAAAGACAGGCCAAGTGAGGAGGGAAGTTATGTTGGAGATGAGCCTGTGGTGTGGAGGTAAGGGCTACCAAATCAATTAGCATACATTTATTAGGTACCTGCTATGTGAAAGGTACTGTGTTAGATACTAGAGGTTTCAAGTTCTCATTACTTCTCAGTTAGATCATTGCAATAGGCTTAACCCTTTCCTCCCTCCTGCCCATCCCTTCCCACTAGACCTTCAGGAATTAGAAGCAAGTCAACATAACTATTTCTGGAACTCACAAGCTCATCAATTGCCCTAAGGCTTTACTCACCATCCCTGTAATCTACCAAGGTAAGATACCCTTCTCTAGAACATTTGTTCATATGATTATAGATAACTTTGATTTCTTCTTCTGAAAACTTCCTATTAATATCCTCTGACCATTTGTCAATTGGGTAATGACTTATAGTCTTATAAATTCTATTTGATTCTCTATATATTTGAGAAATGAGGCCTTTATCAGAAACCCTTGCTATAAAAATTGTTTCCCAGCTTTCTGCTTTCCTTATAATCTTGGTTGCATTGATTCTGTTTGTGCAAAAGCTTTTTAGTTTAATATAATCAAAATTATTCATTTTGTATTTTAAATTGCTATCTATCTCTTGTTTGGTCGTAATTTTTTCTCTTCTCCATAGATCTGACAGGTAAACTCTTCCTTGCTCTTCTAATTTGCTCACGTTATCACCCTTTATGTCTAAATCATGTATCCATTTTGACCTCATCTTGATATATGGTGTGAGATGTTGAACTCTCTAACGATTTTGTATTTGTACAGGCTGGTTTCTCTTATTAAAATGTAAGCCTCTTGAGGAACAGGACTGGGTTGGTTTCTTTTTTTTTAATTATAACTGTAGTGCTAAGCATGATGCCTACCATATAGTAAATACCCAATGAATTGGTTTTTGTTTATTCATTGATTCGTGGCTTCCCTGCCTCCAGTCTCCCATCTCCAACCCCCATCTCTGGTCCATTGAATATATCACTGTCAGATTAATCTTTTTTTCTGTTATTCATTAAATGATAAAAAGTGTCAAGCTGAGGAATTTAAACATTAAACGTCCTTCCACAGTCTGGCTCCAATATACTTAGCAAAACGTATCTCAAATAATCATGGATTTAGAGCTAAATGGTATCTTCTTGGTATTGTTTAGTCACTTCAGTCATATCTGACTCTTTATGACCCCATTTGAGGTTTTCTTGGCAGATACTAGAATGGTTTGCCATTTCTTTTTTCAGTTCATTTTACAGATAGGGCAACTGAGGCACCTGGGTTAAGTGACTTTCCCAGGATCACACAACTACTAAGTGTCTGAAGTGAGATTTGAACTCAGGTCTTCCTGACTCCAGGTCCAGAACTCTATCCACTGAACCATCTAGAATCCTTCAGAAGGGATCTTAGAGCTATCATTTCCAACTCCATAATTTTACAGATGAGTAAACTGAGGAACAGAGTGGTTAACACAGGATCACACAGATGGTAAATGTCTGAGGAAGGATTTTAACTCATCTCTTCCTATCTCTGGACCCAACACCCTATTCAACTCCTTACATTATTTCCCTTCATGAACTCTAGAGTCTCAGCAAACTGGACTGTTTCCCATTCTACAAATACATCCTACTGTATGCCTTTACTCATTCAGTTCCCTATACCTGATATAATCCTCCCCTGTACTGCTCAGCTCACTGAAATCCTACTTATCCTTGAAGGCCATCTCAAATTCTTCTTCCCTCCAGGAAGCCATCCCTCATCTAACCCAGGTAGGAGGCAATTTCTGCCTCTTCTGGATTGCCACAGCACTTTGTTTATACCCCTCTCAGGCACTTTTTATACTTGATATTATGGTTATTTATGTTTATTTTAGGCAGCATGATAAAACAGGGAGGGTCTTGAATTTATAGACATAAGATCTGAGTTCAAATCCTGTCTCAGCTACATACCATTTGAGCAATCTCTACTTGTAAAAAAATAGATAATGTCTATATCACAGAGACGTGAATGTCACATGAGCTGATGAGGTACCATAGAAATGCCTTTCATTATTATTGTTGGTAAGCTTCTTTCAAACAAGGATGTGTCTTATTCATCTTTTTTTCAGCCCCCAGTTCCCATAACAGTGCCTTTCATGTAACTGACACTTAAGTTTTTGACATTCTTAATCATTCATTTATTTGGGGTCAGCTAGGTGATGCAGTATATAGAGCACTGGGCTTGGAATCAGGAAGACTCATCTCTCTGAGTTCAAATCCAGCTTCAGACACTTACTAGCTGTGTGACCCTAAATCACTTAACTCTGTTTGCCTCAGTTTCCTCATCTGTAAAATTAGCTGGGGAAGGAAAGTCAAACCACTCCAGTATCTTTTCCAAGAAGACCCTCAGATGGGGTCACAAAGAGTCAGACATGACTTAAAGCAGCAAGAAAAAGTATCTGGTCATTTTAAGACCAGCTAGGGGAACAACTTCTTCTCTCCTACTGTCTCTCTACATTCAATCTTCCTGAATCTCTGGCTTATGCCACTAGGAAACCATCCAAAAACTGTGACCTTGCAGTGCCCTAGGAAAGCCCATTTCAGCATCTCATTTACAGATCCCCAAACTGTTCCATTTGTCCAGTGCTGAGTTCCAGTCCCTATCTACAACAGCTCCCTAGGATTCATACTTAACCAGTCAACTGCTGCTAAATTAACTCATCCAGGGTGACCTGCAGGTCCGTATCCCTCATCAAACACTGACTTCCATAGTAATAGTCCCAGTCGCTATATCCAATAAAACACACACATACACACACACACACACACACACACACACACACATTCACACACCATGACAGAGACTCTACATTCTCAGAAGATGAATGCTTCATTGACTGTGTTACCCAAGCAGGGGATGTTCAATTAAATCCACTTCTTCCTCCCTCCTCCATCACTTTCCTCCTCTCTTCCTCTGTTCATTCAGCCCTCCCCATGAGCCCTCTTGGCTTTATTACTTTAGATTCTTGAAAGTCAGCCGCTACCTTATCCACCAAGGACCAGGCTACTATCAGAGCTTCAAGCTGATGGAATGTAATTGACAGATTTAGGGACTGCCACACTGAAGCGTATGGGAAGGGAAGGCTTGGCTGGATGAGGGAGCAGGGAGAGAACAGAATCCCTGGAGCCAGCCTGATTGGCTGATCACCCAATCTCTGATAACTCCTCTTTCTTGGCACAGCTTCAATCAGCCAGACAGCTGTCTTTTCAGGGTGCATTTGCTCCTTTAATAAGGAAAGAAATCTACTCCTCCAAGATGACAGTGTTTGAGATGGAAAAAAGAAAATGAGAGTCCAGAAGAATGATTCTTGTAAGTCTTCTTCCTTTCCCCTCGGCTCTTTGCCTCCTCCCTCGGTTTTTGGATTATATTCTCTCCTAGCTTCAGCTGCTTCAAGAGGAGAGTGCGAAAGGCAGCCAGAGAGGAAGAGATCAAGAATGAGAGAGAAAGTAGAAGAGATCAATTTCCCAGTTGTCAGTGGCTCAGACCTCAGTGTTGTCCTTGGACAGAGAAGGAAGTCAGATTTCCTTTGAAATTTCTCAAATCTTTTTGCTTTCTTTTTTTACTACCACTGCCTCCATCTTAATTCATGCCCTTATTACTTCTCCCTGAGATGGTGCTGTCTTCTTGCCCATATGTCTTTCCTCAGTAACAAGGGCAGAGAGGGCCTCAGAGCTGCACTCTCAGACAACAACCTCATTAGCCTAGTTGAGCTCCTCTGCATCTGATATTCCCCACAACTTGACCTTCACAAAAGGTAGTAAAGTCCTGCTTTCAGGATTCCAAGGGCAAGATGCACACCACTTGTCCCAGTGGTTCATGGTCTATACCAGAGGGAGATACACAGACTCACACACAAAAAGGCTATCTGAGAAAGAGGATCCCAGAAAGAAAGAAATCCCAGTTTCCATAGGAAAGGAAGTCCTCCTGGTGCAAGGTCCTATGTGATACAGCATCCTAACTGTAAAACCACACAGAGTTCCTACTTTACAATGACTTATCTAGAAAAGAGAGTGGGGACAAGATAGGATTGGGAAAAGGAAGAAAGATAATGATGGTAGCAGTAATGTTTTCATCACTGGCATGGAATAAGTTTCAAATGATGACTGACATAGTCCAAAGCTACCTACTTCCCTTGGGAGTTATAGCTTATGAGAGATGTTATTCCAAATGGGTAGTTTGTGAGGCTCCCCTCAGGTTGCCTTACATCTATCACTGAATCCCTGAGGCCATCCCAAATCTGAATACAGATTACAATACTGATTACTTAGTATCAGGAGCTTATTATGCTTCTTATTTCTCTAATGTCTTCTTCTTTATAGGGACAAGAATCTATGCCCCTGACACTTTTCCCGGACAATTATGATATCCTCCTAAATGGTCTTATTGCCTCTAGTCTCAGTCCTCCTCCAATCCAGCCTGCATATTGTGGCCAGATTATCTTTCTAAAGGACTACTTTCACTGTTTCTAAATACAGGACAATGGGTAAGTCTACAAGCAGAAAAAATTCCAGACTCTCCGGCTTGTTATTTAAGGCTTTCCAGATCCAATCAACTTTGGCTCCAATCAACTTTAGCAAGCCCCATCTCTATTAAGTGAAGCTTCCACTCCAACTTGATTTACTGGGTGTCCTCAAAATAAATAATACTCATGGCTCTCACTATTCTCATCCTGACCTCAAAATGTCCTCTACCAACTTATCAAAGTCAATAGATTGGGGGTAAGGGGAAAGAAAAGGTCAAAAGGTTGGATTCTAATTCCGACTTGTCCAATGGAAAGTTATTTGACCCTGGATACATCAATTAAATAAATCTGATACATAACTTGGTGTAGAGAGCAGAGAATAAAGTATGGGGCTGGGAGTAACATGAAAGAGGTAGACTAGATAATCCTTTTCTGCTCTAAATGTCTACTAAAACATCTACTTCAAGAAAGCATGGTAAAGTAGAAAAGTTGCATTTGGATTTGGAAGATGGAGGTTCAAATCACAGCTCTAGTACTTACTACCTATGTGATGGTGGGAAAACCCCAGTCTCCCAGAGCCTTAGTTTCCTTAGCTGTAATATGGGGTAGCAGTGGCTTAGATAGTCTTTGAGTCCAATATTTGATTTTACATCATAAATTTTCCCTCCTTCAGGAAATCTCCCTAGATTACTACAGATCACATTAATTTCTTTGAACTTTTACATCCTTTATTGAATATAGTACTCATGTGGCACTCAGTACATCATATATTTACTTGTTTTGTTACTCTTTTAATGCACAAATATCTACAACTATAATCATTTGAGGATGCAAATAATTGTAATAACTCATAGCTATTGCTAAGGTAAATTATGTTGATAATTTTCCCAATATTGAACCAAACTTGCATTCCTGGTATAAATCCCACCTGCTGATAGTGTATAATCCTTGTGATACATTACTGTGATCACCTTGCTAATATTTGGCTCAAAATTTTTCCATTAATATTCATTAGGGAAATTGGTCTATAATTTTCTTTTTCTGTTTTAGCTCTTCCTGGTTTAGGTATCAGCACCATATTTGTGTCATAAAAGGAGTTTGGTAGAACTCTGACTATTTTTCTAATTAGTTTATACAGTATTGGAATTAATTATTCTTTAAATATTTGGTAGAATTCACTCATGAACCCATATAACTCTGTGAATTTTTTCCTAAGGAGTTCATTAATGACTTAACAACTCATTCATATTGCATTTTACAAAACACTTTCCTATTTGGTAGATATTTGCCACAAGTATCACGTGACTGATTTTACAGATAAGAAAACTGAAATCCTGAAAGGTAAACAGCTTTATCCAAGGTTACACAGTTAGTTATGTGTCAGAACCAACCTTCACTCCAAGTCCCTTGGTTCCAAGGTCACTCTTCTCATTATGCCACTCAATGTTACTAAGATTGAGGGAAAGGTAGGAGGGAGCTCCCAGCACTGTTTGCATCCTCTAAGAACTAGGGGAACTGAATAAAAGTCTCTGACAAAAAAGCAAAGCATCACTCCCTCTACCTTCCCTGATTTAAGCCTTGTTCATTTCCTGCTTGTGACAAAATCAGTTGAGCTAGTCTTGAGAGTGTAAGTAACCAGAGGACTGGGAAAGAAAGGGAAAAGTAGGGTGCTGGGGTACAGATGGGTGGAGAAAGACTGGCTGAGGAACAGAAGGACTGGTTCCATCTGCCCCAGTCACCAGAAGGAGATGTTGAACAGGGATTTCCACGAAGTTGTTTGCTAAAAACAAGCTGTGAATTTCCAGATACTTCTTGAAACACCCCTGAGAGCTGCAGGTAAAATGCCAAGAGTCCTGGCTGGCTCTCTGGATGGACTCTGGGGAGCACATCCACACAACTGAAAGGCAGCATGCAGCTACAGCTCTCCACCATTGGCTATTTTTTGCATGCATACATTCTTCCTGTGATATTCTGAAGAAGGTCAGGGCCATGACTTATGTATTCATTCTCAGATATGGGATCAGGTAGGCACAATGTAGGAAGCCTTATGTCTTTCTGAAAAGGGGGGTGGGGAAGGTGGAACTTTCAGATAAATCTGAAAAAACCCTGGGGCCCCTTAGAGATGTCCAATCATTTGGGTCCCAGGAACCATTCAATGGAGAAGAAAGAACCCAAGTCTCTGGTTTCTGGCCCAAGCTCTTCCACAAGATCACTGAGTAATCTTGGGCCAATGACAGCAGATTTCAGGTTTATTTTCCTCCTTTTCAACAGAGGAATAACCCCAGCAGCCTTGCCTTCCTCACACAGATGTGTGCATCAAATAAGATAATGTATGCCAAAATGCTTTGGAAAAAGTTAGAACCATTTGCACTCTGAGCAAGGTATTACTATTATTTATGTACCAATCCACCTAGCATTTCATTTTATTCTAGTGGCAATGGGG
This sequence comes from Pseudochirops corinnae, assembly GCA_028646515.1. Lineage (NCBI taxonomy): Eukaryota > Metazoa > Chordata > Mammalia > Diprotodontia > Pseudocheiridae > Pseudochirops > Pseudochirops corinnae. The sequence goes on from CM053589.1 coordinate 160,807,159, forward strand.
AACATCATGCTCCCTTAATGTGGGTGTTTTTCATCCACTGGTTGTCTGTGAAATTGGTTTCAGGAGCACTACCCTTCCCCATTAAGTGAATCTCAGTTCTCAGCTGCAGTTTGCATCTCTGATCACCAACACAGTAGTAGTCAGTGATGTATGGCTATACCTACCAAGGTATGTCTATACCTTGTACTTCCTGGCTACACACTGTTGCAAGCAATACCCAAAAGCTAGGCCTCCTAGATTCTTCCCTCTTCACCCTATCCATTTTCTTGAATGTGCAAATATCTTGAAAAGCCATGAACATCCCTATCAGGAGTGTGAGCCAATCTATTGGAAAGAGTTCCTGACTTGCCAAACTGGAGATGGGAACCAGAGATTCATAGGGTCATAGTTTTAAAGGTAGAAGGGCCCTTAGAGGCCCTCAGTTTTTTCCAGATAAGTAAACTGAGGAAGTTCACACAGCTATTAAGTGCCTGAATCAGGATTTGAATCAGGTCTTCCTGACTAAGTGACACAATGGATGGAGTGCCAGGCCTGGAGTCAAGAAGGCTCATCTTCCTGGGTTCAAATTTAGTCTTAGACACTTATTAGTCATGTGCCCTGGGGAAGTCACTTTACCCTATAAAATGAACTGTATAAGGTAATAGGAAGCCACTCTAATACCTTTACCAAGAAAATCCCAAATGGAGTCATGAAGAGTGGGACATGACTGACAAAAAAACTTTTCTCCTGCCTAAAAGTATCTTGGCCATGTCTGCTCTGAGAAGCCTGGATCAGGCCTTCTAGATTTCTGTCTCTAGACACAATTCCACAAAAAGTTAATAAATGAGAGAAAATGACACAAAATTACTTTTTCAATCTGTCTTCATGCTTATTTTTCTACTTCCTGCCACAATGAATGGACAAATAAGACAATGGGATGGAAAGACAAGCCTCTAATAAGCCTCTGTATAATCACCAACTCTCAAGAGTTTCAAGAAGGACCTCAGAGACCATCTCATTCAACTCATGCCTGACCAAGAATCTGCTTTACACTGTTCACTGTATATGGTCATTCAGCCTTGTTTAATAGTTTCAGAATCCTACAACTTCCTGAGACAGTCCATTATATTTTGAGATACCTCTAATTATAAGTTTTTTTCTTTGTTTGCTTTTCCTTTAGCTGGTAGCTTCTGGTCTGCCTCTTCATCCATTGTTCCTCCTTGTTCTACCCTCTATGGCCAATCAGAATTAAATCTAACTCTTCTTCCACAAGAAAGCCCTCCAAATTCACAAATATTTCTACTATGTCCTCTTCCCCTTCAATCCTATTCTTCTCTGGGCTTAAATACAGCAGTTACTTTAACTAATACTACTAAGCTATTATCTTAAGTCCCTGACCTTCTTTGCTTTCCTTTTCCAGATACGTTCTTCAGTTTATCAATGCCATTACTTGTGTCCATCAGAATTGAACTAATACTGTACTAGAACATTGGTTTTTAACAGAGCATCCATGCAGGGATCTTTGAATTTAGATGGGAAAAAATGATATCATTATTTTCATCAACCTTTAAGTGTAATTTAGGATTTCAGTCAATTGTTAAAAAAAAACAACATTATTCTTAGAAGAGGTCTATGGGCTTTACCAGACTGCCAAAGAGGCTCACAACTTAAAAAAAAACATTAAGAGCCCATACTTCAGTGTTTTTCTCACCATGGCAAAGTACAGGGTCCTATGTTTGGGACGTGAAGCCTCTCTGCAATGTGCACCCTCTGTTCTAACAAGCCTAGTCTCTTCCTTCCTTCCTTCCTTCCTTCCTTCCTTCCTTCCTTCCTTCCTTCCTTCCTTTCTTTGTTTCTTTCTTCCTTCTTTCCTTCCTTCCTTCCCTCCCTCCCTCCCTCCATTCCTCCTTCCTTCCTTCCTTTCACTTATGTCCTAATCTATGTAAGACCCTTTTCATGGTTCTAGGGTTGGGTATACAAAAATGAATGTCCTAATTAGAGATAGAGGACAAGCACAAGAGCAATTTACACAAGGCAG
>CM053589.1:160809675-160824742 GCA_028646515.1 Pseudochirops corinnae
AATCTATGTAAGACCCTTTTCATGGTTCTAGGGTTGGGTATACAAAAATGAATGGCCTAATTAGAGAGAGAGGACAAGCACAAGAGCAATTTACACAAGGCAGAATGGGAAAGTAAAACCAAAGGCATAAAGAGTTCTCAGAAGGGATCACATGAAGGAGAATTGGTTTTTGTCCTAGGCATCAGGAAAGGCTTCTTGTAGGACATGATAGGATGGCTAAAAAGTGGAAAAGGAGAGTTAGAAGATCAGGGATGAGGGGGTAGAAGAAAGGACATTCAAGGTAGAAAGCACATGTAAAAAGAGGAAAGCTTGGATCTGTTCAAGAAACAGCAGAACTGGGGTATACAGAGGACAAAGCAGAATTATGGGAGGTAAGGCTAGGGTTGGGAAGAGATCACCAAAGGCCTTTGTTGCCAGGACAGGCAACTTTGAATTTTTGGCAAAGAGGAGCCATCAAAGAGTTTGACATGGAAGTCCATGGTATGATGAGAGCAGAGGGTGTTCCAGGAAGGTTAATCTGACAGAACTGTATGCTAAAGTGGAGAAGAGAGAGCTGGGAGACAGGAAGACCAACCCAGAGAATATAGGAGAGACCTAAGTAATAACTCGCAAAATGACTTCTTCATAATAACCCCCTGCAGTGATTAACTAAAGATTTTTTTATTGTTATTTGTTACTGATAACAAATGATGGCCAGAGAACTGAGTGCTATCACTTCTGATACTCAGAAGAATGAAATGACTTGCCCACCTAGATTTGTCCACCCACCAAGTAAGTATCAGAACCAAAATTTGAATGTAGTCCCTTCTTGATAAATTCATCATTCCTTCCACTGTACCAGGTTGTATCTAGAATCAGCTAGTTATATTAGGAGTGATGAAAAGGAAATGCATGGAAGAAATATGGGAAGTAAAATCAACTCTGTTTCCTGAATTCGCTTTGTACATGCATGACTTTAAGACGTTTGTTCTTATTTCCCACCTCCCTCTGCCATTAAACATACCTTCCCTTCCTTTCTACCCATATAGATTTGATTCAGCTACACAAACCTGTAGCACCAACACAATATTCACAGTGCTGACAGCAAGTGTAAATATGCCAGCATGGTGCTCAATTGCAAAATATAACAGACTCTCCATACAGAAGACAGAAGCAAAACATTTATTCAGACATCAGAAAACCAAATCCCCAAACCAGAAAGCCAAATCCATCATAGGAGAAAAGAAGTTAATACACCACAACAGCACAGAGAGCCTCACCACCCTTTAGTCTTCCCACAAACCAACACTCACAAGCCTAACTGTCTGCCTGGGTGCGTCCTCTCCTCCCTCCATCTGTAACTGCTCTAACTCCCAGCTTCCTGTGGGCTCTGTTCCACCCTTCAGCAAACTCCTCCCACCTCAGGCTCCATTTGATGACATTCAGACTATTGGGGGCAGGGAAGATCTTCAAATCAGGAAAGGTCTTTAAATTCCCTTAGGTCTATTAAGGGGTAGAGAAGATCTTCAAATTCCCATTGCTATTACAAAGCCTAACTCCAGACCTTGCCTGTTCCCTTCTCCTACAGTACTTTGTTTGTTATACTCATTATGCCCTTAACATAAGCTGATTGCTATTCTAGTAGAGAAAGTAATACGTGAGTACAAAAGGCTAATTAGGTTCATGAGGGCAGGGACTGTGTCTTTCCTCTTTCTTTTCCCCAGAACCTAAAATAGGGCCGGGTTTGTAGAAGATATTCAATAAACATTTTTGATTCATCTAAGTATTTATTTAACAGGACTGCTGGCTGGTTGTTACTAGCAATTTTGGCACCTGGGACAAGCAGTATGAAACAGGTTTGACAATTTCAGATTGGAAAAGAGAGGGATTCTGGGATACTGGCCTCCGTGGGGAGGGAGGAGGGCAGAGAGGGGGATCTATTTTAACTAATGAGTCTTGCTAACTAGGTGCTAAGCTCAATTGTTTCTAACCTGCTACAGCAAATACTATTCAGTTCCTACACATTTTAATGGCCTGGGACAAAGCTCTAGTGACCACACCTTAGTTTTGACTCTGCTGGTTCCTTTAGATTTTGAGACAGGGGCAAGGGTGGCTCTGAGGGACAATGGCCTTGACTAACTATGGCTCTTCCCTGAAAGGAGAATTGCTACTAGTAGGAAGATTAAAAGGAACAGTGTGCTTTGCCTGCTAACCACACCTCCTCCCTTTCTCTTTCCTCCCCTCCCCACCAGCCCCAGGAGGGGAGGAGGGCTGAGGAGTTGGTGGTGGATCTGGGCTGAAGCCTGTGATGATGGAGCACTGTCTCACCCTGATGTTTTCACTGGTGCCACCGCACAAGGCTGTCTGGAAGCAGCTTTATAGCTGCTGGCTTTGTGTCCCTGTTTTCTCTAATGTATGGTCACTTTATTAAACTCAGTGGGTTCACACACTCGTTGCCCCCTCCTCTCTTCCTCCAAGATAGGCTGAGCTCAGGAGTCCTCCCCTCCGCCCTCCACATCCTGCATAAATCAGAGCAGAGAGAGGGGAAAAATAAACTAGGAAGGAGGGAAGCTGGGGGATTCATCACCAGCCCCCACGATGAACAGACCCATTTGGCAGGGCTCCTGTCTCCTTTATCCTCCCCTCTCCGACCCTTGAAAGAGAAATCTGTTACCAAGAAGGATCTTTTGCCAGAACTGCTAGTCATTTATCTGGAGTATTAATATGCCAGCCACTTGTGACCAAGCCTGTGACACTGATCACTTAAGCCCCAGATGATTCCTCTCAGGGAAGGATGCTCCGTGCTCTAGGAAGCTAATGAGTCCCCTGCGGTGCATTCTGGTTACCTTTTGTTTAGATTTGTGAGCACTTCTTTCAGAATTCCAGCCAAGTGGGCTCCCCTGACAGGTATCTCTGTGATAAGTGAGGACGAACTGACAAACAGAATCGAACTCAGTCCCCAGGGAGGCCAGCTGGCTCCCTTCCCTCATGTCAGGGAGCTTACAAAAGGAGAACAAAACCCAGACCAGCGCCTAAAGAGATTCAAAAAGAACAGCGCTTCCATGCCAAATACCCCTCAAGCTCCCCACACCACACACAGCACACACACACCACACAGCGTGCACACACACACATAAACACATACCATACATACACATATATATACCACACACACACACCACAGCACACACATATACACATATACACACCATACAGCGTGCTCACATACACATAAACACACACCATACACCCACACATACACACCACACACACACACACACACACACCACAGCACACACATACACATATATACACACCACACAGCACACACGCACACACGCACACACATAAACGCACACCATACATACACATATACACACTACACACACACACCACAGCGCACACACACACACACACATATACACACCACACAGAGCACTCACACACACATACACACACACCATATACACACAAATAAACACCACACACACACACCACAGCACACACATACACACATATACACACCACACAGCGCAAAACACACACATAAACACACACCATACATACACATATACACACCACACACACACACCACAGCGCGCACACACACACACACATATACACACCACACAGAGCGCTCACACACACATACATACACACCAAATACATACACACACACACACACACAATGTAGCAATACCTCTAAGAGGCAGAAACCAACAGGTCTCGGTTGATCCTACACATACTCTCAGGTCCTGTTGGAGACATCGCGTCTTCTAAGAAACCTTCCCAGATCAAACCAATTAGAACCAATCGTTCCCACCTTGGAACTCAAAGCTCTCACTGTCTGTGTCACTTACTTGGTGGTAAAACATGCCCTGCCTTGTCTCCTCTCTTGTGTTGTGGTCCTACAATTTAACTTACTAAATCTTTTTGTCAACTGAGTAGTGAAAGACATTTCATTAAAGGCAACCGTAGAGCAGCTGAATGAGCATCTTTGCATTTTCTTTTATTCCTGCCCTTTCAAGGTGTTAAGGCCAGAGTATTCTTGATTAAGGAAAAGGGCTCCAGCAGGAGATTATATAGAGACCTTGCTCTCTGCCTGTATTTTCAGAACATTCTCTCCAGGCTTACCTTTAGTCATCCCAGTTGCAACTAGGGACACATACTACCCTTTTCAGAGACCAGGTCTTTCATTCCAGCAATCTTCTCCCAACACTCCAATCATCCAGATAATTTAGATTCATCTTTACTGAGAATGAGAGTCTCTTTTGGTTATGTTGGCCTCTCAGACATCCATAATGCTCTCACTGGGCAGGCTGCTCCTGCAACAGACTTGCTTCTTTTTTGTCTTCCCTTGGAAATTTTGATGTACATCTTCCCCTCCAATTTTCTGGCTGGTGCCTATCATCGGAGATAGGAAACTGACCAGAAGTATCTTAAGGTGAACCTGCCAGTCCCATGCTAATCAAACCCACTACTTTTTGCCTCAGGAGTTCCTTGTGGAGAGCACAGGACCCCAGCCATCCCACATTTTAATTCAGAGAAGCATCAGAACTGGGAAACGTCTGAGGGTCATTCTGATAGACCATCATTGATTCCATTTCTTCCCTGGTTGTCCTTTCTTTGCTGCCTCCACCCCCTATTCTGTCTCATTTTACATCTCTGGCCTTTCCTTGTATGAGCTAAAATATGCCAAAGGACGATCTATTGTTTTATCCATTATCAGACTCTCAGGCACTTGTGAAAACCTCCTCTTAGTCACAAAACTATTGGAATAGATATATAATAAGTGGCCAGTATGGAGATAAGATATCTACAGAGAAAAAATTCAGGGATTTCCAGGTTTCTTACAAGTCAGCCAGTAGGTGACATCAACTCCCTTCATTTCCACTCAAATTAATTCAACAAATATTTAGTAAGCATGTATGATATGCAAATCACTGCCCCTAAGAACTAGATTCAAAGCCATGGTACCCAGTCTTTTAGGAAATCTCTCTCAATGGTAATCACATTAGGCTGCTAACTCAGTGCTGCAAGGACACCCAAAATCCATTGGCATGTCAGCAACAGCTAACTTCCCAGTTTTGTTGAGTCATTTCCAATTCTTCCTTACCCCATTTGGAGTTTTCTTGGCAAAGATACTGGAGTAGTTTATCATTTCCTTCTCCAGTTCATTTTACAGAGGAGGAAACTGAGTCAAACAGGGTTAAGTGACCTGCCCAGAGTCACACAGCTAGTAAGTATCTGAGGCTGGATTTGAACTCAAGAATTTGAGTTTTCCTGATTCCAAGCTCATTTCTCTATTCGCTGTGCCACTGTGCCAGCATTGGTTGTCAAGACAAGTCCCCCCCTCCTTTTTCCATATTGATCTTTTCCATTTTTTATTTCATTATTAATGTCAGTATCATATGCACCTTCAAAAGTAAAATAATTTACTTCCTATTCATGCAGTACTATTCATGAGACCTCTTAAAATTCCTCTATAATGAGGAGAAATCAGAATGTAACCCCTGCAGGGCATAGATGGGCAAACTGAGGTTGTTGTTGAAAGTTGGTTCTTAGTCTAAATCCCCTGACCCATCCAGCCTCCTGCCTACTTGTTTGTTCAAGATCAATGTGATCTATCTGATAGCAACACAACCACAGAGAAGGCTTTGTTCTAAGAGGGAAGGAGACTCAGAATGTGGACTTGATTCAGGATTGGGCTTGATTCAGGGGCAGATAATAGACTGAGAAAGATTTGTCTGTTACTCTGGACTCTCAGATCTGTCAGTCTGGTATGCTTCTATCTAGTTATGCAAATCTAACCAGTTTCTGGCTGCTCCTCCTCTCCATGACTGACCTAAAATGTTGTCTTTATCTAGATTCTTTCCTTCTGCCTTGACCCCTGAGCTGTCCCATTGAACCCTGTAGCCATGGAGGGAATTATTGTGCTTAGGCTCAGAGGTAGAACCTTGAGACATAGGATAGCCAAAAATCTAACTGTTCCAAGACCGGGAAATACCTATGGACTTGTTGGGTATAATGCAATGGATCCAGGACTAGATTCAGTGGTCAGTTTCAAGACTAGGAGTATTTGCAAAGCATACGTCAGTATACTTTTTCATGGAGCTACACTAAGGATCAAATTCAATGTTGAATGTAAAATTATTTGAGCATAAATTGCTCTATGAACAATAATTGTTATTAATCTTCCATGTGAGGTTTACCCAAAAGGGGAGCATCACGTTTCTGATACAAGTGATGTGTGTGTGTGTGTGTGTGTGTGTGTGTGTGTGTGTGTGTGTAGAAATATATCCTGAAAATTAGCACTAGACCAAAGAAATGCAGAACTATGAGAAGCCATACAAGCTGTATGAGGCCAAGATACCTAGTAATCTCTCAGTCAGCATAATGTCTGCTCATGTGTCTTTTTCCTCATCTTGTTTCCTCTCTTTACACCATTCCTATTCTCTGGGAAATCCATGTTTCTCAGGCGGTAGAATGATGTTTAGCTTGGCAGGGTGGTGAAGATGACACACACTAGACCTTAATGAAGGTCTAGAGAGTTGTTACTATTACTGGGAGCTGGTTATGTCATGAGAATGTTCTCACATGTCAGAAGAAGGTGTCCTCACTTCTTTCTGTCTGATCTAAATAAAATCCAGATTTAGCCAGGGTGGTGATTTTTTTAAGGCAGAAGTTACAAGCCAAGACATATTCTAGACTAGTTGTGATGTGTGAGGTCACAGAGGGGGCATAATGATCGTGTATGGGGAGGGCCAACTTTGGATTTTCAACCTACACTTACTTCTCTGTGGAAATAGGGGCAGGACTCAGGGAGACACTTTTTTTTTTTCCTTGTAGGAATTCAGTATTGAATATAAAAAGGATTTCAATATCCATACTTCATCAGTCCACTTTTTACGTCTCATCAACCCCACTCAGGAGGCTAAAAAGTCAAATGGACAGGGGGACATGTGATTAAAAAAAAGAATGTGAAGAGAATAGAGCTGAAAATCTCAAGGACAGACAACTAGAGTGAACTAACAGCAAGCTTTCCCTGCTGCCTTTGAGTTTTGTGAGTCTACTCACCCTGCCCCACAAGCAATGAGTTCTCCACAAGGAGAAATTGATGGTGCCTGCCAACACAGCCACAGAATAGAAAAGTATAGGCTGTAAAAGTTTTGGTCTACCCTGAACGCATGGCTTATGCTGTGAAGGGGAGCCAAAATTGAGATGTAGAGTTCCTGAGTCCTTCATTTAGTGAATGGCCTTACTGGATGGAATGAGTCAAACATCATTTGGAAACTGTATTATACTTTCTCCAATCCTTTGCCTGTTTTCAGAAAGAGTGCCTAAGGAGAACTAAACAAGGTGATAGTGTCTTTCCTGGAGGGCCTGGACTCAGGATATTCCTATATTCTGTATGGTGGTGGACTAGGTTTTGAAGTTGTAGGTGAGGAACTGCAAGAGAAATATTTTAACATGTATTATTTAATCATTGATTTTGTAATAAGAGTGAAAATCTAGTCTACAGTATTTCTTCTTGTTCACATAGCAAACTATTATGTCTAGGACATATTAAAAGGAGTCAGTGAAATATAGCAGCTTGAGGGAGGAGGTGTAGTTTTCTGATACATGTGGAATGAGAGCTGAATTGGGTGAATCTATAGTAATTATACCCACTAGATGAACAAGACAGTGTAGCCACAAAGAGATAGGGGGAGTTTTTAAGACAGAGGGTTAACTGCCTTCTTAAAATGATAGCTTAGAAATGTCCCATTACTCCTCCCCCCAAAAGTGGAGTATATAGGTCAAACATGGGAATTCTAAGGTCTATGTCCTTTTTAGTGAATAAAATCAGGTTAGTGGCTAGCAATGCCACCTGGTGGATAACTGAAAAACAACTTGTCAGGTACAGTATAGGCACATCAAATAAGATGTGACAGAATATATGCTGATGGGAAAAATGATAATTCCTGGGTTAAATTCATGTAATCTTCCCAAGATTTTAAGGACCTGCCCTTCTCTTCTATCCTTTGGGAGAATAGGGGATGGGGAAAACTAGAGGAAGCTTTCCCCTGATTGCCTTTGGCAATACAATTGGGATTGAGGTAGCTATGTTGTAGACTTGTAGAAGATTGTGGAAGTTGGTAGAAAGGTGATAAAGTAGGGATAGAAAATTTGGCTAAATGGATTCTCCTCCATACTCTAACCTTGCCCTTCTAAGATCCAACACTGTTACTAAGCACACAACATTATTGAGCATATATCAAATAGTGCATTTCTTCCTTCCAAGTAGGTATATTCCTCCTTTCTGATAATCTGGACACCAGGGTTGACATATATACTGACTGAACCGCTCGCAAGATATTTCGCAATATAATGAGGGTGCCAGTCCATTTATCTCAAGTCAAAAGCTAAAGAAACTAGCAGACAAACTACCTGTTTATGGTTTTTGGCTCTATCTAGCTAGCTACTTCAGTTTTGAGAGTTATCCATTGATTTGACACCCATCTTGAACTTAGATTTAAGTTCCATTTCCTGCCAGAACTACAGAAACAAGTCCAAAATTAATCCCGTAAGCTTTGGTGTTCATTTATACCAAGATTAGAAAAGACTCTTTTGTCCTTTTACCCTGTGCCAATGTATATGAGTAATGAGAGATTATGTGTGCTTTAACTCACCTACATAACATTCACTTCCATGTACAAAGATGTTTAGAGACATTGTACACCTAAACTGCCTATTTGGACTAAGGTCAAATAGTGGAAAATAGGACTAAAGCTAGATTTTCAGCTTTGCAGAGTTGATCACCCCCCAAGTGGAGCTACAAGGGCATTTGGCAGGTGATACTCAGTACAAACCACATTCTATACACATAGTATCATTCAGTGGAAGTGGCTAATAACATGTCATGATGTAAACAGCATATAAAATTCAGGAACATATTTATGCATATATAGTATAGAAGAAGAGAGAAAGCAGCAGTTATTACAATATGAAATTGGAAGTAAGAACCAGTATCAGATACACCCAAATGCTGGTGATCTGATCCTACTCATTTGCTTCCACTCAAATGAAATGTCTAATTACTGCGTGAAACAATGCTGTATTTTTCTATTGTAACCCTCTCAGAACCATGAGAAATAAGAAACTCATTCCCCTGGAGTACAAGAACCTCATCTGTTAGTGTACAATTATGTGAACTGATGTCTCTCTCCCTCAGACACTGGTCATTTGAGTGAAATATATATAATGCTATATCCCATACACTTGGACCTGATCTTCCTATAATCAGGGTACTTGAATCCGCAGCTCAAAGTAAGTAGCAAACTCTTTCTAAGGCTAAATGTTGGCATAGGACCAATACTCAACAAGTACTATAGAGGAAGTTGAAAAGAAAATTAAAGAGAAAATTCAAGGGAATGGCAAATTTTTGAGAGGAAAACATTTGTACAGTCCCATGAAAGGTGACACTACACTGACTTTTGAGAATTGTGTTCTATTTAAAAATCAAAGAACCTTCTTCTCTATTGGCAAGATGACTGCTAGACATCTAGTGAGGCAATAATTGAACTGATTGATGCCTTGCTGAGTACCAGCTGCTTAGTAGGGATCCTGGAGGGGAAACAGATTAAACAGAGTAAAGGTCTCAAGATGGGTGTTTCCAGGCAGTGTGATTAGTTTGGAGAGGCTATTTTATTTGGGCCAAAATATGAGATTAATCTAGTTTCTGCCAGTCTTGATCCTAGGGAATGTAGAGCAGGGAGCAGGCTGTACACTCCAAATAAAACCTAAAGTAGAATTCAACGCTTAGAGGACAGAGCCTTTTTTTGGTTTTATATTCCAAGTGCCAAGCATCCACTGAGAACAAAGAATGAATTCACTAAATGTTTGTGGAACTGAATTGAATAGCTCTGACACAGAACATGGAGAAAAATATAAACTCATCTTTCTCCATATTCTGGCCCTAGAAACTCACTTTCTATTGTCCTTGGTGGAACCTTTCTACTCCTATTTAATTACCAAAACCAAATTTCTCTAACCGGATTGAGGCAGATGGTGACTTGGTTGCCTACTAGACTGATATCATACCCCATTGCATGCAAGCAGAGACTAAGCTCCACTGACCTCTTGATCACCCTATAAAACCACATCATTGGGAAAGAAAGGACTAAATGAAGAGTTACCTGTGTTATATGATCTTGCAGTTGGGGGTCTAAGATTGACTCTAAAATTCAAAATAAATCATTGTTATTAACATTATTAAGGATGATGATTATAATAAAGAAGAATGATGACATATTATAGGTATGTCAGCCTTAGAGTGAGAAAGAGCTGAATTTTGAGTATCTGTCATCTGAAGACAAGTCATCAAGATCATCATGACGTTGTCTTCAGGTTACCAAAATATAAGGTTACACCAACTTTCTCCCTTTCCCTCCAAAATCTTCCTCTGGGCTCCATTTCAGCTTGGTCTGAAGTCCCTTTACTTTTGACTACATTTTGTTTTCACAGAATTGTATTCAATGTCTGCCCTTCTCTGATTCTATTGATTGTGCCTTGCATTCACACAGATGTTTTCTTTCATTTTTCATAGATTTTTAAAAAATGTTCATGATGCCTCCAATTTTCTTTACATGATTATATTTTATTCAGTCATAAGTGGTCATAGTCACTTCTCAATAATTCCCATCCCCCCTCCTAAAATCCTCTCCTAGTACTAAGAATAGTTAAGAAAACAATGTAATCCATAGACCATCACATTTTTAGCAAAAGGAATGAAGTGTTCTTTGGAATCATGATTAGGCATTATGCATAATTAAAATTCTGGTATCTTTTGGCATTATTTTCATTTACAGGGCTACAGTCATCGAGAGACTGCATTCTGGGCCATTACGATTCATCTTGACTTTTCTCTTGCCAATGGATTCTGATGACTCTGGAGGAGAGAATGAAGCTGATGACTTTGTGCAGCTATGCCTCACTTAAAATCCAATTCATGAGCAATCCAAGACATCACCCTTGTGATGGCTTATCAAGAAAGAAGGATCACCACCACTACCACCATCATCACCACAACCACCACCACCTCCTCCAATATATATTGTATATTGTTTTCCTGATCATGCTTTCTTTTGCTCTGTATCAGTTCAAGTCCCCCAAATAAATATTTCAATATATATCTACATAGTCTGGTAATGTATTGAAATGTATGTGTCTTTCTACATTTTAAATTGATCAACTTCCTACCAGGAGGTGAATGCCATTTCTTCTTTTTTACTCTTTTGGTATCATGGTCTATCATTGCATCAATCAGACTTCTAAAGTGTATCAAAGTTGTTTTTCTTTATAATGTTGTGATCATTGTATAAATTATTCTCCTGGTTCTTCTCATTTTGCTCTGTCTCATCTCATACTGGTCTTCCCGATTTCCATTAAAACTGTCTATTTTAAAGTTAGGTCCCAGTTAGTGCAAATAATTAATCTCCTGAAGTTAGATGTATTCACTCACTATTCAAAGTTACAATTATGTAAAATATAATTAATGTCTCTAACCCAATGGAAATATGCAGTGTGAATTCAAATAACACAAACACCGGGGGTTGCTTAGGGTTTGCACTAATTATGATCTAGCTGTAATCATTTCTTATGACACATTAATATTCCATTATATTAATATGCTGCAATCTGTAGCTCTTTGTAGCCATTGCCCAATGACCAATTTATTTAGTCATTCCCCAATAGGAGGATAGTCCCTTTGTTTCCAATTTTGGGGTGCCACAGTAACTCTCAAAAATGATCTGATAAATCATAAGGGCTGTGATGTGCATGAGGAGAGAATATGTTCACAATATCACTAACAGCTACTTTAAGTATTCAATTATCCAAATATGTATCTATAACTGTACAATTGAAATGAACCCTCACCCAACAACACAAACTCTAAAGAACCATGACCTATTTTGAAAAAGCAGAACACAGGAGAAAGGTGAAAAGAATGGAGAGAGATATTTTCCTAAGCTGGCTGGCAAGGAACTCAGTTCATACAATGACATCAAAAAACAAACCAAGTTAGAAGGGCATGCCCATGAGCCCTGTGATGGAGTTTGCTGGGTACTGGTGATGAAATAGAGCAGAATTCAGTGGGGTTGGCATGTGCTTTAATGCCTATCATATCATAAGCATCTGATTAAAATCACCAGACCTGGTGCTTTTCCCCAGGCCAGTGACTGCACAGGGACATTTTACCTTATCTCTTACCTCACAATATAGTAAAAGGCATTGTAACATTTGAATCAGAAATGAATAGAAGTTCACAATTTTAGTCCTGGAAGGGTCCTTGGATGACATAAGATCATAGATCTGGAGTTGGAAGGGACCTCAAAAGTCAGTTACTCCAACTCTTCCATTTTAAAAATGAAGAAACTGACAACCAAAGGTTGAGAGCTAGCCCAAATTTACATCGGTGTTACAGGAAAAAACAGGAGTTAGGTCCAAATCCTTTCCAAATACATTGGCCTTTCCATTATACCTTTCTGCCTCCCCAATGATGGGGTAGAAGCTTATAGGAGGTGCAGGAAACATGATATTTGCACACAATGGAAGAGACCACTTCCAAATAGTTTTTTTTTTTTTTAAGTAAAAATAAAATTGCATTATCTTAGTCCTGGTAATATTCTTCCTATTCTCTTGAGGCTATCACTTTTTGGGCAGACTAGGACACTTCTTAAGCCTCTGATGAAATGTGTGTTCTGTCATATGGTGGTCTAGAGTTTATAGACTTCTGATCCTGGTGGAGAGATCCTTTGGGACCTTGGAGAAATGGGATCCATTTCTACCTAGATTCCTAAGAGGGAAAGTGTTCAAATCCTAATTTCTCCTGAAAATACCATCTCTTTAGGTGACAGAAATGAATGGAGCTAGCATGTCTTGGACTCCTTTACAATGAGAACAGGATACTGAATGGAGTAAACTGTTATTTCCTCTGACAACTCTATTTTCCCACACTCTTCCTTATCATTGACATTTCTGACCAACACTTACTTTTGAGACCCTCTACGTCTCATTTAGGTTTACCCCAGTGTCATGATCCATTAGTGACTCCCTAGTCTCTAAATTCAATTGACTCTTTGGGGGTACTATATCTCTACTTTGACTCAGGCTGACTAATTCTGATCTCTGAGGCCTGAGTGCATCTACATCTTCTTAATCCTTCTACTCCAAGTTCAGCAAATCCAAGACCAAAGTCATCGTCTTGGATCCTGAAATTATAAGCTTCTGTGCTGTTGCATTGCAAAGCCCCAGATATCTGTGAAGCAAAGACTGGATTCCATAAGCCTTGGGAGGAAAACAGCCTAGTTCTAGAAAAACAGTGTGGAAACTTCCTCTAGTCCCATTCACAGTCAGGACTGGCATGTCCATCCAAGCAGAAATTCTCTAGATTCCAGTTTGAGTAGAAATGAGTAGAAGTTAATATGACCAGCCTACACTTGTCCACCCTTAAGAGGAAGTCCCATAGAAATGTGTCACAGATAACAAATTGTCATTTCTCACAACTGTGCTGAGTAATTCTCATTAGTCATTTTTGACCCTGGTTTACTCTTGGCTCTAACAGGAAAAGAGCATCAAGTCAGAGCAACAACTGGAAAACACATTGGAAAACATGAAAGTTTAATAAGAATGACTGAATAAGTGATCCACAATGGAACCAAGTGTGCTCTTCTCCTGGCCCCACAATGGGGATGGCATCAAATATAAGAACTATGCCAAAAAAACTATGTCATAGAGCCCACCATGGCACAGGCTGTGTTTGTTACTGGTGGGATGGTCCATTTGGGGCAGAAAAGCTTCTAACTGTAATGTGTTAGTCCAAGAGCAACCAAAATGAGTTGTGTAGGACAGAAAGATCAATCACAAGGTAAGCAAGCACAAAATATTGAATAAATTGGGGTCAAAGGCTAAAAATATTTCTGGGGACCTAATCTTGCAACACAGTATCAATAGGAATTAAATGCTAAGGAGTAAAGAACAATGGAAAAGGCAAGTTAAAGTTCAAAGAAACTTAGAGTCCAGAGAGGATTCAACTTTTTAGCAAAGCATTCATATACTGTTTATCATGTTCAATGGGGTGAATACACCAGAGTTCTTCTGAGTCTTGGCATGTTATGCTAACCCCACCTGCCTAATTCTGAATGAGCTTTAGCTGTGGACAGCTCCCTGCCCTATCCAGGATGCCCAGTATAGGAAACAGCTATGATTGAATGATAGTGGACATAGAACAGATACAAATGCCTATTTTTTTGGACAACACCTGGTTTCCATTTTGTCTCTTTTCCTACCCCCCCCCCAAGTTTTGATGCCCTAGTTCCTTCCCTTGAAGACTAAACAGCTGCCCATGACTATAGAACATAGGCCTGCAAGGCTTGGCTATGGCTGTTGGTCATTAACCCTTGACTTTCTGCCACCTAGAGCAAAAAAAGAAAAGAAAAAGATAATTTTGCCGTCTACCTGTTTCATGAGAAGATCCAGAAAATATAATTAATGTTTTCTACACCAAGAATCTGGTTTTGTTTCAGCACAAAGCCCCCTTGCAGGGGGAAGTAGTAGCCAGGGACATCCCTCAGGGAAGATATTCTATTTCTTAATATGTAAGTGGAATAGAGCTTCTTTCTTTCTTTCATTATTGCCTGTTTCAATCTCCATGATGTCCAATGGACTCTCAAAAGTCTTCTCTAGCACCACAGTTCAAAAGTGTTGATTCTGTGTCACTCAGCTTTCATTATAGTCCAACTCTCACAGTTATACATGGCTACTGGAGAAACCATAGCTTTGACTAAACAGATCTTTGTTGTCAAGGTGATGTCTCTGCTTTTTAGTATGCTATCCAAATTTTGCATAGTTTTCCTTCCAAGGAACAAGCATCTTTTAAACTTCATGACTGTAGTCACTGTCTGCAGTGATCTTTGTACCCAAGAATATAAAATCTGACACTGCTTCCATTTCTTCTCCTTTTATTTGCCAAGAAATGATGGGACCAGTTGTCAAGATCTAAGGTTTTTTTTATGTTAAGCTTCAGGATATCTTTTATATTGTCTTC
>CM053589.1:160825242-160836173 GCA_028646515.1 Pseudochirops corinnae
TCTCTCTCTCTTTAGTTCCTTCCTTCCTTCCATTCTTTTTTTTTTTCATACAGAGGCAGCTTGGAACAGTGGATAGAAAACTGACCTTGGAGCCAAGAAGACCTGGTTTCAAATCCTGTCTGTTATACTGAATGTGCAATCCTGGGCAAGTCACTTAAATTCAGTGCTCATGGCAACTTTCTAACACTGGTAAAGAATGTGTCAAGCTGTATGAGTAGAGTTTCCTAAACCAATGAAATCACAGATCTAGTGCCTATCCCCTATCTATGTATATATGTACATAGGTAATTACATGCATATACATATGTACACAAAATACACATATACACACATATGTACACTCTCATATCAACATGTTGTTTCTCCTGGTAGAATGTAAACTCCTTAAAGAAAGGAACAAGATTTCAACTTTTATTTTTGTATTCCTAGTACTTAGCAAAAAGGCTCCTAATAAACACTTGTAGATCATTGATTGGTTGCTTGAAGAAGAGTGTGCATCTCAGTGACTCAGTAAGCCCTGCTTGTAGCCACCATTCATGACTTATATTCCCCATCCTTGACTTTGGACAGCTTAGACTAGCTCAGTCAAGGTACCATTTTCCTACATTGGTTTGATGACATCATTTATACTGTGTGGCCTATGTAATTCTTCCTTGTTGAGGTGTTACAACCTAATCATGGCTATTGTAAATGTCTATATTGGCTTTTGGGTGGCCTGTAATCTGAACTATCTTTGAATTCTAAAATTTTATTATTGATGTCTTTTCTTTTTCCCCAAATTTACAAATCTCCATTTTTAAATAAAAAAATAACCATTTTAAACCAAATTTACACATTTCAATTTTTAATTTTACAAATATATCTTTTGCTCCTTTCTTACCCAGGAAACTATCCCTCGTAGAAAATAATAAAAAAGAGAGACAAGAAGCAGTTGAACAAAAGTAATGATTACATCACTCCAGCCAGCCAATATGCTGCAATTTTAATTCTTTGATGTAGCACTAAGCAGTAAGATGATTGCCCTAGAAAGTGGGGCATGATCACTCTGTCTATAGGACAAGGGATGGTGATCTGTTTGGGGCACTTTAGTGTGAAGTCTAAATGATGGTAAATGAACCAATAGCTTCTCCATAAGAGCAGAGTGACAGCAGGATGTAGAATTCCTAAGATGTCTGGAAGAAATAATGTGAGCCATAGGGTGCTGTAGGAATCCACAGTTCCCCAAGGTCTTATTTCTTCTACCAATAAACCCTAGATTTGACTCATTATAAGTTTCTATATAATGTGACTTCTTTCTCCAAATCAGTCAATCAGTAAGCACCTAGCATGCTAGGCACTGTTTAAATCTGAGTTACTGTCACCCCCTTGGACAGAGAAAGAGGACTTAGGAAAGCTCTTATTTTTCCTTATACTATCTCCTGAAATAGCACACAACCCTTCTTTAGTTGTTCATTTGTTTGTTTTGTTTTAAGGCTAAAAATAATTAGTACTTAAATCTATTGACTATGAGTGCTCAGGGATCTATAATTCCACTGGTGTGAGTATTCCCTTTGCTAATGCAGTCTGAAACAACTTTACGCCTTAGAAGAAAATCTTCATGAATTACTGCCATTGGGAAAAAATAGTCACTAGGTCTCACCAACTGCCAACCTTTTGGTGCTGCGTGTTTCAGAATACAGCTAGGTTGGCTTTTTGATGAGAGACACACAGTACACCACCAGGTCTGTACCTTAGACCTTTCCATTTCTGTCAGGTTTGATGCATTCCACTAGTATATCAGTAAAGAGCTCAGGGTCACCTCCATGCCCACAATGAGTTATAGAAGTAGGATTTTGGTAGAAGGCTGGGAAACATACAGTGGATCAAATAACAGACCACAGGAAAATGTTTAAGAGGTTCGATTCAATTAATTCTGCCTGTACTAGTAAGAATAGCAGAATCTCAGAGTGAGAAGGAACCATAGATGCCAGTGAATACCTGAATAGGAATCCGGCCTACAGTATAGCCTGTCAGTTTCTGTTTGAGGAGCTCCAGTCATGAGGACCCCACTATCTCATGAAGCAGTGAACATTACTTGTTAGATCTTTCCTTTTTCTTTGTGTTTAGTCAAAATATGCCCCTCCAGAATTTCTATACATTTCTACAAGCTCTGCCCTCCACAGAGAAGCATAAGCTTTCTACAAAACAATCCTTCAATTACTTAAACATGATTATCATTCCCCTCCCTACTCCAAATTTGTTCTCTTCTCTTGACTAAAAATCTTCAGTTCTTTCCACCAATTTTTCTTTGATAGGCTCTCTGTTCCTCTAACCGTTTTGTTTATCTTATGCTTGGTTCCTCTCTGGTTTGTCAAAGTCTTGCTGAAATTCTGGTGTCCAGAAATGGACAAAATATTCCTAATGTAGTCTCATATTGCCAGTGTGTAGAATAAAACTTATCTCCACTGTTCTGGAAACTACTTATCTATTCATGCTATCTATAATGCCTGTGTGGTCTTAGAAAAGCCACTTAAATTATCTTTGCTGCCAGGCAATTTTCAAAGACTTAAAGTTGCAAATGCATTGCCAATTTACCTCTGGAGCCTGATTTTTCACATTGAGAAGTTCCCACATTGAAGAAAGCATGGGTCTTCCCTATCCCCAATTCTGCCCAAATATTGCTTTAGCGTTTTTGGATGACACATCACACTAATGGCCAATGTTGAGCTTGTAAGCCACAAACTTCAGCATATCCAGATCTGTTTAACACCAGTAAAAGCCTCACCTGTTCTGAACTTAAACAGTTATTTGGGGAATCCAAGTTCATGAATTTACATTTTTTCCAACGAAATTTCGTCTAATTTGATTTCATTCAGTCTAATAAGCAGAAATTTAAATCTTAATATTCTTCTAGTCTAGACTGTCTCTACTTTTCTATTTGCATCCACAGTGCTTAGTGCAACGCTTTTCACTTAAACACTTCACAAATGTTCATTCTTCCTTTTTTTCCATTCATTTGTTCAATAAGCTCTTCCTACCAACTTTGTGTCACCAGCAAATTTGATAATGCCTTTATCTAAATCACTGAAAAACTTTTTGAATAGCATAGAACAAAAGACAGATCACTGGAACATTTGGATAGATTTCTCCATCCATCTTAACATTGATTCAATAATCAAAACTGTAAGCCCAGACATTAAACCAGTTGTAAACACACCTAATTGTACTCATAGAGCCCACTACTTTTCATCTTGTCCAAAAGAATAGCATGAAAAACTTTGTCAAATGCTTTCCTAAGATCCAATTGCCATATATCCATAGAATCCCCCTTTTATAATAAGTAATTTATTATTGTTGTTGTAATTAGAGTAATGAGCATATTTAGAGTAATATAGTGCTTTAAGGTTTACAAAGTAGTTCAAAACTATCATTGCAAAGAGATCATAAGAAAGGGAAAAGGACCTACGTGTACAAAAATATTGATAGCAGCTCTTTTTGTGGTGGCCAAGAATTGGAAATTTGGTAATGACTGAACAAGTTGTAGTATATGAATGTAATGTAATACTATTGTTCCATAAGAAATGATGAGCAGGCAGATTTCAGAAAAACTTGGAAAGACTTACATGAACTGATGCTGAGTAAGTTGAGTAGAACCAGGAGAACATTGTACATAGTAACATTGCAGTGACCATCTTTAATAGACTTAGCTCTTCTCAGCAATAGAATGATCTAAGACAATTCCGAAAGGCTCATGGTGGAAAATGCCAACAACATTCAGAGAAAGAACTATGGAGTCTGAATGCAGATCGAAGCATATTACTTTCACTTTTTTATTTGTTTTTTCTTTCTCGTGGTTTTTCCATTTTGTTCTGATTCTTCTTTCACAACATGACTAATGTGGAAATATGTTCACTATGATTGTACATGTATAGCCCTATATCAGACTGCATGCCATCTTAAGGAGGGGCAAGGGAAGGGGGGATTTAGAATTCAAAATCTTATAAAAGTGAATATTGAAAATGAAACACTAATTAATTAAGTAAGTAAAAAAAATCCAGCATTTGGAGTAGGTGATTTCCTTGATTCTTTCCTGTTTTAACACTGTTCAATGTAGGGACATTATTGTTAACAACAATCTATAGGTTAACAACATGAATTTTGCTTCTTAAAAATTAAAAAAAATATGTCATTGCTTTTGATCCTTGCAACAACCCTGGAAAGTAGGTGCTGCTGTCATCTCCCTTGTACAGATAGTAATAGCTAACATTTCTATAGACTTACTCTATGTCAGGCTCTGTGCTGAACACTTTACAGTTATTATTTCATTGTAACCTCACAACAATCCTGGGAGATGGGTGTCATTATTATCTGTCTTTTACAGCGGGGGAAACGGACAGGTAGAAGCCAAATTATTTGTCCAGGGTCATAGAGCTAGAATGTGTCTGAGGCAGGATTTGTATTTGTGTTTTCTTGACTCCAGGCCCATTGTGACGCTATCTACCAGGCTAACTATATACCTGTTCCTCTCCTCTCTACACCAAGAATGAACTTAGTCTACAATGATGAAATCAAATGATCCAATTTTGTCAATGACGAAATTTCCTTTTCAAATGTTTATAAGACATACTTTTAAAAATGACATCTAGAATTTTGCCAGAAATCACATTCAAGGTCACTATCCTGAAAGGGTACAGGATTGATCTTTGGTAGACTTCATTCTTGAGAATTTCCCTCACCTGGACCTCATAGCTCCACAAATTCTTTTAATGGAAGTATCCTTGTTTCTTTCTACAACAGGTTTCCTCCCAAGCAAAGGAGTATTATTGAGCCTGAGTCCCAGGATGGAGGTTGTTCTTCCTCCTGCAATAAAATCATTTAATGTCACAGAACCTTAGAATTGGAAGGAATCCCTGAGATCTTCAAAGCGAGTAGCAATCATCTCTACAACATACTTGTCAACTGGTCATTTGGACTCTTCTCAAAGAACTCTTCTCTCTGTAACTCTCACCTAGTGCTCCTCACTCTCCTCTCTGGGGCTAAGCAGAAGCCTAGTGTGCTTCCACATGGCAGTCCTAACAATGGCTATCATGTTCCCTGATTGCTTCATATCCCCAGTTCCTCCAATGAATCCTCATATCTAGTGCCAGTTCAACCACAGTTATTTTCAGGTAGAATCTTTTAAAAAATGTGGTGTATTAGGACCCTCCATTCTGCCTTGCTAGGTGTCTCTAGTCTTTACCATTATCCTATTAAAATATGTTGTCTTATAGGTGAAAAACAGTAGTTTGTGTACAGGTTTGGTGGGATCTTGCAAATAGTTCTGATTTTTCTTTTACTGCCTCTCCCTTCTTTTTTGGCTACCTCTGGATCAGCAATTCTCTGTAATCAGGATCAAGTGCAGGCTTTCATTCTTCTTCTTTATTATAGCAAGGCCCTCAGGGGCTACACAAGGGTGGTGGGAGGATGTACACCAGCTCCTTCTGCTTCCCTGTCTTTTCCCCTACTCCTCCTCCATTCAAAACCATAAGGAGGTTATTGTTTTTAGAATTCTGACTCTTAGGGATTGGTCCAGTCTTTGACCTATCTGCCTGATTACTCTTTGCCTAAGATAATTGATAGTATAGTTTGTTTCCCATAACTGTTGTTAATGTCTTTTGCCTCCTTACTCCTTCAATAGATAGGTTAGCCAATGGAAAGTTTTTGTGTGAGCCAACCGTTCCCTGAACCCACCATTTTAGTGGAGCTCCAAGAAATGATCCCTTAAGTCTTAAGTAATTACAATACTCTGACCCTACTCCTGAGCTTGCTGAGGAGTTTTGGATCATTTAGTTGCTGGTTCCCTACGTACTCCAACTTGTGGGTGGGCATAAAAACAATGTGGGGGTCTCCTCTTGTCCTTTTATGTCTTTAACAATACTTACAAAGTTACAACAATGATAATATCTGTCATGTGAGGCCATGGATTAGATGAATAACTTTTTGACTATGATCTTGCTAGGACACATATTTGAAATGTACCCACTTCCCACAACTCTCACACTATGTCCCTTCATTTCTCATATCTTTCTTTCCTCTATAGTCTGAGGGCTCCAGAAGAACTTTTAATCTCTTGCTAGTGGAGAAACACTTCCCATTCCTTTTCCAAGAGTGTAGATTTTCCACTGACACTTCCTAACCAACTGTAAAGATGTCTGTAGATTCCACAAAGGGAAATACTATATGGTGGTCCTGATATGTAGCTGTATATTGCCAAGGGAAATTATGTATAATTGAGATTTGGAGCAAACAAATTAATTGCCTTTTTTGTTACTATCTCTACATTAGCTTCTCCATACTGCCTGGCAACCAGGTTCCTACCCTCTATTATAGAGGTGGTATCAGTGGAGAGGCCTAAGGTTATGGAATGGCTTCCCATATCATTCCTGCCCTTACTTGAACCTGGTGCCAGTTTGAAGTCTGCATATATCGTCTTCCCTCCCCTTGTCAGATTTCTGCTCAGTAGGTTGTTAGAAACTGTATATAGGGGCATCTAGGTGGTGCAGTTAATAGAGCACCAGCCCTGGAGTCAGGAGGACCTGAGTTCAAATTTGACCACAGACACTTAACACTTACTAGCCGTGTGACCTTGGGCAAGTTACTGAACCGCAATTGCCCTGCCCTCCCCCCTCCAAAAGAAGCAAAAGAAAAAAAAAAGTAACTGCATATGTTCTTCCTACGGGCTCTTTCATATGACTATTGTTAGCTCAAAGAGTAAGAGAAGGGTGAATAGATAGATCTGTCTTCTCTATACATAAGGGGATTCTTTATGGGCAAGTTTAGCAGGCTTCCTTTGATGGAATATTATCATATGTCTCCCATGAGCTTTCTGCCTCCCTGCTTCCCTAATTTTTCCCTACTCCATCTGTACCAGAATATCTTTCAAAGCCCCTTCTCCTGCCACTATGGCCTGGTATACCTGAGAAGAGAGTCCCTTCCATCATATTTTTCCATGCTGGTTAAACTTCCCCCAAAGAGTTTCTTCCATCCAGATGGACTTTTAGGTCATCCCTACTCTAACTCCTGTTTTTCCATCATTGGCTGCACTGCTGACTGAAAAACTGAGCACAACCAGTCAATCAAGAGGCTCTAATTAAGTGCCTACTATCTGCCAGGCATTCAATGCTCTCAACTGCCCTTTGGGATATTGTCCTGACTGCTGTTTGGTGCCAGCCTCAGAATTCAGTTTATATTGCCTTTTGATACAGTTACTGAAAGGAGGAGAAAGGTAGAGGATGCTGCTGGCCTCAAAATGACCAAATTATTTGGAACTATTCTTTGAGTAAAGTAAGTTTCCATAGTCCTTATCACCTCTTTCCTGGACTAGTGCAAGAGCTTCTCAGTTGTTCTTGCTTGCTGGAGACTCTCCCCTCTTCAATCTGTTCTCTGAATAGTGACCAAAGTGATATTCCTAAAATTTAGCACTGACCATGCTACTCCTCTGCCTAATTTATTCCCTCACCTCAATGGTCTATTCCTCCACTTGACCTTTAAAAGAATTTACAACCTAGAGTCAACCTACTTTTCCAGTTTTACTATTTATGACTTCTTTTTCCACACTAGTACAGCTAAAGTGCTATTACTGTTCTTTACATATTAACATTTCTTCTCCAGTTCTCTGGGTTCTCTGAGCAGTTCAGGTGTGGTCCTTTAAACCATCCAACTGGAGGCATCATCCTATAATAGCTTTATAATCTATCAATGGAGAGGCTGGTGTCCCCTTTAATGAAACTGTTGAGTCATGGATTACTGTATCCACCTAGACCCTAGAACCTTTAGCTCTTCATTGCCTGGGTTAGACTTTGCAGATCTCACTCATGTTTGGTCAGCATTTTTCTCCAACAGTTCCCACCAAATTTGTGAATATATGACTGTCCTCTTGCATCCTTACCCAGCTCATGGATCCCATGATCTCACGTCTTTGCCCATCAACAAACCCCAGGCTTAGCTCACTGACAGTTGTTATTGGCCTCTAGTTGCTGCTACCCATCATTTCTCACAATGAATTCTTGCCACCCACTTTACTCTATTAGAGAAGACTTATAACTCTGCCCTTATTTTCCCCTTGTCCTAGTTTTAGAAAACAACACATCATCTACCTTTTGTTTTTTTTCCTTGGAGGAGGCATTACTAATATTCCCTCAAGGGAAAAATGGGAAAGAAAATGATAAAACCTCTAGAAAAATGTATATTTTCAGATTGTTTTGCTTAATATTGGTGGGTACTCTGGCTATGTCTACTTTTGTTACCCATCTGTCTTCTGACTTGCTTTTTCTTCCAGTGCTTTTTAAACTGTGGGTTGAGGGGAGTGGAGCTAAGGTGGCAGAGTAGAAGCAGGAAATTCTATGAGCTCCCCCCACAAGCACCTCCAATACCTGTAAAATATGACTCTAAACAAATTTCAGAGCTATAGAACCCACAAAGTGACAGAGAGAAACAAATCTCCTGTTGAAGGCAGCCCAGCAGACAGGCAGGAAGGGTCTATCTCATGGAGCTGGGAGCCCAGCACAGTCCCACGTGAGCCATGGTTCCGGCCCCAGGCAGCCCCGACCAGAAACAGCCACAGCAGACTTCAGTAGAGTGAATCACCAGCAGCTGTGATGGTTTCCAGACTTTTCAACCCATAAATGCCAAAGAGAAAGTAAAAGGTTGGTGGAGAACTCTGTTGAAACCAGGTGACCTAAGAGGGCCATCAGGCCCCTGCCCCCAGGGCAAGAGGTAGTGGAAGCATGGCAGCTTCAGCCACTGCTGTATGGCTGCCTCAGTAGCTCCTGGCCTGCAGATAGTAGGGGGACCAAACAACCATTCAGAGGGTAATCACTCTTGCTCTATCCTGCTTGGATCTGGGTTGCTGTCTTGGGCGGTGGTCCTGGGGTGAGAAATCCCAGTGTGTCAGAGCTTGTGGTGGCTGTAGAGCAGGCATCCTCCTCAGACCTCTTACAACATTTATGAAAACCCCAGCAATTTGGAACAAAGCTCTCTCCATGCTGGAAGCAGAGTTCTACCATGGCAAAGAGCTCAAAAGTAAAATAATTGGCTGGTAATTTGAGCAAGCAGAGGAAGCACAAACAGACCATGGAATCCTTTTTGGGAGACAAAAACAATCAAAGCATGGAATGGGAGGAAGACAACAAAGATAGAACTCCTGCATCAAAAGCTTCCAAGAAAAATACGAGCTGGTTACTGGCCATGGACTAGCTCAAGAAGGATTTTGAAAACCAAATAAGAGAAGTGGAGGAAAAATTGGGAAGAGAAATGAGAATGATGCAAGACAATCATGAATAGCAAGTCAACAGCCTGCTAAAGAACACCCAAAAAATACTGAAGAAAGTAACACCTTAAAAAATAGACTAACTCACATGGCAAAAGAGGCCTAAAAAACCAATGAGGAGAAGAATGCCTTAAAAAGCCAAATTTGCGAGATGGAAAAGGAATTTAAAAAACTCACTGAAAGGAATAATTCCTTCAAAATTAGATTGGAGCAAATGGAAGCTAACGATTTTAGGAGAAATCAAGATAATATAAAACAGATCCAAACAAATGAAAAAATAGAAGGCAATGTGAAATACATCATTGGAAAAACCACTGACCTGGAAAATAGATCCAGGAGAGATAATTTTAAAATTATTGGACTACCTGGAAGCCATGATAAAAAAAGAGCCTAGAAATCATCCTTCAAGAAATTCTCAAGGAAAATTTCCCTAATATTCTAGAACCAGAGAGCAAAATAGAAATTCAAAGAATTCACTGATCACCTCTTGAAAAAGTTCCCCAAAAGAAAACTCCTAGGCATATAATAGCCAAATTCCAGAGTTCCCAGGTCAAGGAGAAAATTTTGCAAGCAGCCAGGAAGAAACAATTTGAGTATTGTGGAAACAAAATCAGGATAATACAAGATCTAGTAGCTTCTACCTTAAGGGATCAAAGGACTTGGAATATGATATTTCGGAGGTCAAAGGAGCTAGGATTAAAACCAAGAATCACCTACCCAGCAAAATTGAGTATAATGCTTCAGGGGAAAATATGGTCATTCAATGAAATTGAGGACTTTCAAGCATTCTTGATGAAAAACCAGAGCTGAACAGAAAATTTGACTTTCAAATATAACAAACAAGAGAAGCATGAGAAGGTAAACAGGAAAAAGAAATCATAAGGAACTTATTAAAGTTGAACTATTTACATTCCTATATAGAAAAACAGTAATTGTAACTCATGAGATTTTTCTTAGTATGAGGATAGTTGGAGGAAACATATATATATGTTGTGTGTGAATATATGTGTACATGTATACATAGAATGCTCAAGATTAGTTGAATAGGAAGGGATGATATCTAAAAAATAAAATTAAGAGGTGAGAGAGGAATATAATGAGAGAAGGAGATAGGGAGAGATAGAATAGGGTAAATTACCTCAAACAAAAGAGACAAGAGAAAACTTTTACAATGGAGGGGAAGGACAGGAAGGCAAAAGGAAATGGGTCAAACTTATTCTCATTGAATTTGGCTTAAGGAGGGAATAACATTTACACTCAATTGGGTATTTTATCCTACAGGAAAGCAGGGGGGAAGGGGACAAGAGTAGGGATGACAAAAGGGAGGACAGAATTGGGGGGGAGGGTAGTTAGAAGCATACACTTTTGAAAACTGATAGGGTCAAAGTAGAAAACAGAACAAGTTGGGAGCAAGATAGGATGGAGAGAAATACAATCTTTCACAATATATCCACTATGGAAGTGTTTTGTATAACTATACATGTACAGCCTATATTGAATCACTTATCTTCCCAGTGAGGATAGGTGATGAGGGAAGAAGGGAAAGAATCTGGAAATCAAAGTTTCAAAATAAATGTTAAAAAAATGTTTGATTTTTTTTTTTTTACATGAAACTGAGAAATAAGATATACAGGCACTGGGTATA
>CM053589.1:160842597-160864435 GCA_028646515.1 Pseudochirops corinnae
AGGGGCAGGGAAGATCTTCAGATTCCCATAACAGAGTCCACGTTGTTGGTTGATTGTGATCAACAGCTAAAAATACCGGGCATTTATACAGAGCCAGAAGGTTTCTTTTAAAATGTTTTTCCTCAATTACAGGTTAAGACAATTTTTAACATTTTTTTAAAGTATTGAGTTCCAAATTCCTTCTCCATATAAAACATTTCCACTATTAATAATTTTGTACAAGAAGACTGGAAGGAAGGAAGAAAGGAAGGAAGGAAGGGAAGAAGGGAGGGAGGGAGAAAGGAAGGAAGGGAAAGAGGGAGAAAGGAAGGGAAAATAGTATGCTTTAGTCTGTATTCAGATAATATCAGTTCTTTCTCTGGAGGCACATAAGATGTTTCATCATGAGTCCTTTGGGATTGTCTTGGATCCTTGTATTGCTTGAAAGAGCTAAGTCAACCACAGTTCTTGATTGTATAATATTGCTGGTACTGTGTACAGCATTGTCCTGGTTCTGCTCATTTCATTTTGCATCAGTTTGTGTAAGTCTTTACAGGTTTTTCTGAAATTATCTTACTTGTCATTTTTCATAGCACAATAATATTCCATCATAATCATATACTACAACTGAGCCATTCCTCAATTGATGGACATCTCTTAGATTTCCAATTCTTAGCCACTGCAAAAAAGAGCTGCTATAAATATTTTTGTATAAGTTGGTCCTTTTCCCTTTTCTTTTTTGGATTTCTTTGGGATATAGACCTAGCTGGATCAAAGGGTATGCACAGTTTTATAGCCCTTTGGGTATAGTTCCAAATTCAGAGCCATAAGTTTTACAAAGGGCTTTAATGACAATATACCATTCAATTCTTGGAACAAAGCAATATTGCCTTAATTCCCATTGTCTAGACCAGCAGTTCTCAACCTGTGAGTTATGTTCAATTTAAATATATCCTGCCTATCAGATATTTACATCACAATTCATAACAGTAGCAAAATTATGGTTCTGAAGTAGCGAAGAAAATAATTTTATGGTTGGGGGGTCACCACAACATGAGGAACTGTATTAAGGGTCGCAACATTAAGAAGGTTGAGAACCACTGGTCTAGACAAAGAAAGAGAGGCAAAGAAATATGTATGAGATCCTACATCAAAAAAGAGAAGGGTTTTGAACCCACTTCTCTCTTGACTACTGTTGACTAATTAATGCACAAATCTAGCCATGTTTTTTACAAACTGAAGAAGCTTTGGTGGCTCTCCCTTGCCTCTTGAATAAAATACAAATACTCTTGTTTGGCATTAAAATCCCTTTATATTATGGATATTGCACAAAACTTGGAGAAGGAAATAGCAAAATTGCAAACAGCAAACTCTTGCACTATCTTTGCCAAGAAAACTCCAAATAGCGTCACAAAGAGTCAGTCATGACTGAAAAAATGACTGAAAACATTATGAGTCCAACTATTTTCCACATTATTCCTCCATATACACTTGACATATTAGTCAAATGCATCTCCATGCTTTTCTCTATACATAACATTCTAACTCCTACCTGTGCGTCTCTGCACAGGCTGTCCCTTTTGCCTTGGATAACTTAACTCCCTGCTTATGCTCCCTGGAACCCCTAGTTCCCTTTAAGGGTCAATTCATAGGCCATTTCCTCCACTAGATTTGTTCTCATTCTCCCCATTATTAGTGCTCTCTTCCTACCTGACTGCTTCCCATCAATGTTACTTTGCATTTGCTTTGCATATAATTCATACTTATTGATTTATATACATGTTGCCCCCTCCCTTCATCCAAAAAGAACAAAAGCTCTTTGAGGACAGAAAGTTTTTGTTTTTGTCTTTGTATCTTCAATATATAGCATAGTGTTTGGTGTGTTACAGGCTTGATAAATGTTGATTGAGTCGAATTGATTCAGAGCCTATTATAACCCATTCTGAGATGCCACACTGCCCTCTACATTCTAACACCCACTATTTCTCTGCCTTAGCCGTCTGCTTGTTGCTACTCTTGCCTTAAAATATTTCCTTTGGTTCATCTGTGATGGCATAATATTCTGTGGTTAAATGTGAGTTGTTATTATATTACCAGTATGATGGAGTCATCATTATTTTAGGTACCAATTCAAGTCCCACCTTCTCTAGGAAGTCCTCTTGGATTTACTCCATGAGGAACTTGCATTGTTTTTCAACTCAGTCAACCAAGAGTTCATTAAGCACCTACTGTGTGCTGGGCATTGTTCTTGGCACTCAAGATAAAAAGACAAAAATGAAATAGCCCTTGCCATCAAAGAAATTACGTTACTTGGATGGTGATGGCACGTACTTATACGACACATTTGTCAGTTGGCAAAAATTCATCTTTTTCTGTCTCTATCTTATCTCCTCAGCTAGATTATAAACTCCGGGATGACATGTACCCTGTTGTGGAATTCATCTTCCCCACACTACCATTCTCGCATATAATATTTACTCCAATAATTTAGGGATCTCTGTAGAATGGTTTATCTTTTTATTAGCTCAAATTATAGATCCTCTAACTTAGGAGATGGCCTTCAAGATCTTCTGGGTGTAAAAAAATTTGATCCCTTTGTACTCAACTGGTAATGAGTCTTTCTAGACTTAGTATGAGGCTGGCCCTCAGATGCCAAAAATGCTGTCCAAACCTGAGGCCTTTCTTGATTGGTAGATGTGCCAGAACTTGTACCTTGTCGACAGTACCCTCAACATCCCATGGTCAAAATAGA
The DNA here is from genome assembly GCA_028646515.1 of Pseudochirops corinnae. NCBI lineage: Eukaryota > Metazoa > Chordata > Mammalia > Diprotodontia > Pseudocheiridae > Pseudochirops > Pseudochirops corinnae. The sequence goes on from CM053589.1 coordinate 160,845,329, forward strand.
GAAGTGGTCAAAGGGTAGGAACAGTTTTCAAAAGGAGAATTACAAATAATCAGCAACCGTAATGAAGATTGTTCCAAATCACTAGCAATAAAAGAAGTGCAAACAATTCTCATGCTTTAGACATTCAACTAATTGGTAGTGATGTCAAAAAGAGGAAAACTGTCAAGGATAGAGGGGTTATGGGGAAGACAAGGCATAATCATACATTGTTGGTAAAGATATTAATTGCTCCAGACAGTGTGGAAAACAATTTGAAATTATATGGGGAAAAGGTAACTAAATTTTAATTTTGAGCCAGAGACGTCATTGTTATATACACAGCCCAAAGAGGGAAAGAAAAGAGTGATCCAATATTTATGTAATGTTTTAAGGTTCACCAAGCACTTCACAATTATTATCCCATTGGATCCTCACAACAACTCTATAAAGTTGATACTAACATTATTCTCATTTTCTGGAGGAGAAAACTGAGGCAAGTAAAGTGACTTATCCAGGATCATACAGCTGTCTGAGGCAGGATTCTATTTTTGGCAATCTCTTCTGTACAATGAGGGTGGTTAGAACAAAAGATCTTTGAGGTTCCTTTCAGCTCTGACATGTATTGGTCTAATTCAGATTTATTTAGTCCAAATAGCTTTGAGGAACACTTTCATGACTATTCTTTCATTCTATTCTCACAATAGCCCAGTTCGATTAAGTAGGGAAGATATTGATAACCTTGTGTTTATGTGTTTATGGCTCCACACTTAGTAGGTGTATGTTGAATGCTTGTTGAGTTGAATTGAATTGAATTACAGTGAAATCCTTCTCTTTTCATTCTAATGGTGTCCCTGGGTTTTGTACACAAATGTCAAAGATTTATTTTTATCTTCAGACTAGAATTTGTTTTCTACTGCCTCCCATTGGTAAGACAAATGAGAAAAAACTCATTGCTATGTTTAAATCTATCTATCTATCTATCTATCTATCTATCTGTCTGTCTGTCTGTCTGTCTGTCTGTCTGTCTATCTATCATCTGTCTATCTGTGTCTACTTATCTATCTGCCTATCTGTCTATCTGTCTATCTATCTATCTATCTATCTATCTATCTATCTATCCATCCATCCATCCATCCATCCATCCATCTATCTATCTATCTATCTATCTATCTATCTATCTATCTATCTATCTATCTATCTATCTATCTACCATGTACATTGAATCCTTCTACCCTGGGTGGCTACCCAGCCCATGTTATTTACCACTTCTGTACAATCCATTTTTTCTTTCCCATTGAACAACAAATAAAAAAACCACTTCCACCCTTCACCCTTCCACCTTTCTAACCTTTGACAAAACAAAGACTCAAGATCATTGTTGAATTCCAGAATCAGAGGACAAGGTAGTTTCAAGATCACCTAGGTCTCAGGGTGTTTCCTCTGCCTTTAGGCTGTACTGCATCACTTCATTTCTAGGATTAAGAGCAATCTCAGGATGGAATTATCTTCTCCTGTTCCTGTTTCTAAAGGGCCTTGTGTGTTATGAGGGCACCAGCCCCCAGGGTTTGTGGAAATGCTATGACCCAATGAAACTTGATTTCCTTCCTGTTTATGGAGTGTGGGTTTCAGTGCTTAGGTGGTGGTCCCCATAACAATCAGTAGGCAGTAAAATCCCTAAACCCAGGCCTGGTTTGCTTTGTAGGTCCTGCTGCAGACCACTGAATTCCTACAGTGACATCAAAAGACTGAGCTCCCTACACTCAATGTTTTAATTTTAAAAAGCTACTGTAATACTCAGGAATAATTTAGGCTGGACAATGCCAGTAACCAAATTCCTACACTTACCCTTAGGTCTGGTTTACCCTCCCACACTACCCCCCAGGTTCTAGTAAAAACAGCCATGGCCTTCCTATAGCTGCAGTCCATTGGCATGGAAAGGCTATATACTTGACTCTGTCTGAAGTCATAATCTCCTCTGAAGGCAACTGGAGCATATAAAACAGGAAAGGGTTCACACTTCTTGGCTAAACTTCTCTCTCTCTCACTCTCTCTCTCTCTCTCAAGTATCCCCCAAAGCTCTCAATAGACTTTGAGAATTTCACCAGTCCATGGGGAAGCAAGCATTTGGATAAACTCATGCTCATTCTAACCATTTTTTAAAAATCTCCTGGTTGTTCGAGATGGAGAAGGCCCTTGGTTTTTACAAAAGTAAGGCGATATCCTTATTTTTTTTCAGAGATGAAGCAACTGAGGCCCATATGCAAGCAATCAACACAGTTTTTCCAGGCTCTATGCTAGGCATTGGGAACACAAATTCCAAGATTGAAACCATCCTTGCTCTCAAGAAGCTTACTGATTTGTCCAGGATCATACAACGAGTTGGTGGCAGACCTGAGACTAGAAACATATTCCTCTTTCCAGGGCAATATCATTCCACCATCTTCAGAAGTGTTATCAAATTTTCTTTCCTTAAGATGTGCTGATGACAGTGGGGTTAGCAATGAGATTCTTCTTTTCTCCTCTTCTAGGAAGCAGTCCTAAGTAATTGGAATAACCTTGCTTACCCACTTAGCAGGAATCATGGTGGGATGAGAGATAATTGAAGGGGCAGTGAGCTCCTCCCTCTGAGCTTCTAGTCCTATGAGGAAATGCTGGCTTGGTGGGATTCATACTACTAGTGTTCTAGAAGACAAGAACAATTCATCATTCACTAAAATGGCATTAGATTCACTTGTAACAGACAAAAGGAAAAGAATTATAATAGAGTAAAGGGTGGTTTGGTTCCTATACCCTGGATTACCTTTTGTCTATCTGTGAGGCCAGAGGTCATGGATCCTACTGTAGGGAGAAATAAAATGGAGAGAAGCTGCTCTGGAGCATGTTTATGCTCTTAAACACAAGCAGCAAGACAGACACTTATGGATGTTCAGTCCTTGGGATCTACAGTCCCTTGGGAAAGGAAGCAGATAGCTCAATTGAGAAACATGTCAGGAAGAATGCTTTCAACACAAGAGGATGAAACAAAGGTTTGGGATAAATTCTTGCCACCAGATGAGAATCGAGGAGAGCGGCTGGAAATAACAGAAAAGGGGACCTAGTGGGGAGTGATGAAGAGAGACCCCTGTGAGAGCAGCTGGATGGCCCCTGTAGAAGAGAGAAGTAGCAAACCCTGGCTGCTTTCTGCTGCAGCCCCACCCACCATGGTCCTACAAGTCACAAAGAATGAATAGACCTCCATAGAGAAGGATGCTCATTGGCGGACACGGCTGTTCTCTTTGGGTTCTTACACAAATCCTGCTATGTTTAGTACTGTGATTGGCACAACCCTTCTTTATTATAAAGCCTTCTCTCTTTTAATCATTTCTTATTTATCCTGCATACAACTTGCTTTGTATATATGGGTTTGCATGCTGTCTACCCCATTGGATTATAAGCTCCTTGAGGTCACAGACTGTCTTTTGCATCCTTTCATAGCCTCAGCACTTAGCACAGGGCTTAACACATAGAAATCTCTTAATAAATATTGATTGATTGGTTGGTTGATAATAAGTGCTTAATCATTTTTTCTTCATTCATTCCGCTTTCTATTAATCTTCAAATAAACTTTCATGAATTGAGCCTTGTTTACCTGAACCTTTGTAAGGGGAGTTAATCACAACATAAACCTGGTAGGGAATGATATCAGATATTGAGATGTCCAGATCATTGAGGTGAGGTAAAGAAGTCAAAGAAATGAGGAATCACCCATTGCATGACCAGTTCCTTTGAGTATAAAGAAAGCCTCTGACACAATGGTCAAACAATACATATTGATTGAATGCCTACTCTGTGCTATTGAGAATAAAACGAAGTACATTGCGTAGAAACCCTGGGGAATGATTCATTCTGGGTAGCTGGTTTTCTGGATAGCTGAGGTTTTATCCCATTTTTTAAAAAATCATTAATATTTTATTTAAATGTAATTCATTTTGGATGAAGATATTTCTAAAGCACTTTTCGGCCTCCTTAAAAAGGATATCAAGACTATATTTATACCTTCTCTGGATGATTTACTCTCATTATTTTGAATTTCAACTATAATATGGCAGCATCTCCAGGATTTATGAAGATTTGTAGAGCTGTTTTATCTTTACACTAAATAGCCCCAGACTATTGTGCTTTTACATTTTTTTTTTTTTTTTGGTTCTTCAGAATGGTTTTAATGGTTTCTTGGTGTTCTTAGTTGCCCAGTTGCCTCTACTGTCTGTGCTGGATTATATCATATACTCATCCCATGTGCTAGTTTGCTTCTAATATGCTTTGTACTTGGAAATGATTGTGCATAAAATCAGAATAAATGGACTCTTGAGTGAAAATTTGAGAGTGTCTCCTCTGAGAAAAGCTGATTTAATATGCTTATTTTGGCTTCTGAGACTCTTTAAACTAACTTTATTTTTTCTCTTTTTTATACCCTTGGCTGTTAGAATCAGAATATGAAGAAATAGGCAAATGCTAAAAACATGTAATTAGGGAAAAATAAAATATATACTAAAAAATTAAAATTAATAAAAAGAATTGGAATATGTTCTGGAGTCTACTGTGACAGCATCTCTCAAATCTATCAAATTCTCTCCACTTACATGGCCACTCCCCAAGTTCAGGCCCTCCTCCCCTAGCACCTGAACTATTACAACAGTCTCAACTAGACTCTCTGCTTCTGGTCTTTCCCCAGTCCAATACATCTTCCCAGCAGCCACCAAAATCATCTTTCTAAAGCACAAATCTGACCATATCTTTCCCTACTCAAGAAACTTCAATAGTTTCCTTTGACCAGGAGGATAACATAAGAACTCCTCAGCTGGGCATTTAATGTGCTTCACAATATGCCTCTAGCCGACCATTTGAGGTTTGCTGTGTATGCAATACTCACTGTTACTCCATGTTCCCAGCCAAACTGTCCTGTGTGCAGTTCCCCAAACTTCATCTCCCACCCACATACCTGTGTACATCCTCTGTCTTTTATTCCTGGATTGAACTCCTACCTCATGGAACCTTTTAGAATTCCCAACTTCCTTCCTGCAAAACTCAGTTCAAATGCTGTTTGCTACAGGCGCACTATAGTGGTCACTCCCTTTTTCTCAAATCACAAATTCTCTCTTCTCCTTTTCCTTCTCCTCCCCCTCTTTTTCTTTCTCTTTCTTCTCCTCCTCCCCCTCCTCCTCTTCCTCCTTCTTCTCCTTTTCCTTCTTGTTCTTCTCTCCCTTCTCTCTCTCTTCCCTAATATATGTGCATATATACTAATTTAATAAACATATACATACTGTTTAATCAAACTAGATAAAGTTTTATTTTATTTTAATTACCAGTCTATCCATTTTTCTATCATTTCATTAATCAGTCTCTAGAGTAAACTGAATAGAGTGAGATTGTATTTCTAGACAAGTGAAAAGGAGTCATCTCCTGTCATTTTGAGGGTTTGAGTTGACTTATGTGGTGGCATTAGTCATGGCCACAATATTTTAAATAATAATTATATATGTATGTATGTATGAATGTATATATCTTAATGCTTTACAGATTCTATTTGTTAACAAATTGTATATTTTGGCAATTTAATATTAATTAGAGAGAAATAAAATTTGTTACTAATGGGAAAGAAGGTTCATTAAATAATTAATATTTAATGAACTTGGGTGGAAGTTTGAGCTAATTAATTGAAAGTGGTTGAGAGTTATTAATTAAAAAGAAACTCTTCAATCATACCCCTAGATTGCTTTAGAGCTCAAGGCTTATATCTATATATACATGCATATATATATATATATACATATACATGTATGCTATATATGTATGTATACGTTAAATAATGATAAGCTGTGTTTGATTGACCTGCAAGTGAATGTGGTCAGATTTTATAATCTTACTAGAAAGGAGGACAGTGCATTCTTCTCAAAGGGCTCCTTCCCAGGAGACATCAAATATCTCTCTCTTGCTCTCACTCTCATTTTGTTATCTAGCAAAGGAAGAATCCAAGTCTTGGTCATACCTCTTCTGCTTGACTGGTTGATTCAATCCAGAATTATTTTCACTTGGTAAAGATAATTATTTTTAATTAGGGTGATGTAATTAATGTATCTCCACACTTGCATATTTATATGTACATCATATATATATATATATATATATATATACACATACATACATACATGTATATATCCATAAGTCCACAAGAATAAATATAGGAAATAGCAACACCCCATGTGAAATAGATTGTACAAGTATTATTAGCCCCATTTAATAGATGAAGAAACTGAGGCTAAGAGTGGTTAAGTGACTTATCCATACATAGTCTCAGAGCTAGTAAATGTAAGAGCCAAGGTTTGAACCCTAGTCCATTTTTCATATTCTGTACTCTTTTTACCATAGAGGAGAGTGAGAACATTTTAGAATATTATCACCAGGGAAAGCTCCACTGGGGCAATGGTTCTTTCTGACACCTGAACGACTGATAGGAATCAGGTGAAGAGTAAAGCAACTCCCTCTGGTTGTAGCTTCTCCAGAAAGTCAATCTTGCTTTTGAAGGTAAAACTAATTTTATGGAGACTTATATTAGACACCAAACCCCTTCAGATCAGTAATTACATCCAATTTATACCAAGTTTTTCCTCACTACCTCCTCCCCACCCCCCAAAAAAATCAAGGTGAAAACTCTGCAGCTTTGAGGATGATCAGAAAGTTTGTGATGGCAATCAGATTGAATTCAGCTTTGAGAGAACGACAGGTTATCTTCCTCATTTATACTAGTACATGAACACGGGATGTTATATCAGTGTCCTTGTTCTATGACCCAGCAGGTATTTTACCAAGATACATTTTCATCATCACCCGTGGGCATAGCAAAAACATATTGGTTTTTTTTTCTCATCTTAACCCAAAACATGCAAATCCACATGAAGACATAATTGTTTTCTTTTGTATTCTCTTGTAGACAGTATCAAGTGTCCTTCCTCAGTGCCATCAGAAGATCTCATTTTGTGCTTCTCTCCCTTGTACTACCTAGAAAAGGCACCAAATCTGTAATCCAATTTACTTAACCTCAAGGAGAAAGCAGAGGTATCTGGAAGAGCAAGGTCACCTCATCTCTGTTCAAAAACTTGCAAATCAGTAATCAGTAAACATTTGTTAAGTGCCTGCGATCTTCCAGACACTATGATTAGCACTAGGGGTACAAAAAAGAGGTAAAAGACAGTCCCTACCTCCAGGAGCTCACAATCTAGCATGGGAGAAAAGACAGACACACTCAGTGATCTTCTTTTCCCTTCATCTTAATGGAATACCAAAAAAAAAAAAAAGTAAAGCAAAAAGAAACAAAACCTGAATACATGGAGAAAAAAAATGTTTATCATTCTTGGACATGTCACATGTACACTTAAGAAGGATTGGATTATAGAATTTAAAGCTTGATGTTATCTAGTCCATTTCACCCATTTTTCAGATGAGAAAACTGAGGCCGAAAAGATAAGGTGCAACTAGGTGCTTACAAAGCTGAGATCTGAACACAAGTCTTCTGGCTGGAAGTCCAGGATTGATTCTACTATGCCACACAAAACAGCTTCTGACTGATGTTAGTTGAACTTTAACTCTTCGAATTGGGGATTTTTTTCATGCAATGATTTGAGGTAACAAAAAAACCCCATCATCTTATCTTTTCTTTGTTGCTATTACTCATCACATATTTAGAATAAAAACTTTTCAAAATTGTACTAAAAATAAAGAAATAAGGAACTTCCTTATGACCCAAGTCTTGCTCTGCTGGAAATTGGTTAAGGTAATGTCAAGAGAAAATTACAATTGTTATCTTAAGAGAAATTCCTATAGAGCAGAGAAAGATGAGATGAAATATTTGTTTCCACAACCAATCAAAATACTTCCATTTCAATCCCAAGCTCCGCTTCTGAGGAGTTGGGCTTTGAATATAAAGCACAGCACAGCTCAATTTCTCAAAATACACCAGTTAAGGAGAAGGAAAAACAAGGGAATGATTTCCATTTCATCTTCCTCTGAAGGTGATCAGCTGAAGGAAATGGACAAAGGGAGGAGGGGATTTGGTGTGTTGAATAATGGAACCAAGTGTGTATTTCTCAACTTCTATCCAAACACAAGCACGCTCCTTAGAAGTGTTTGAAATGGAAAATCAGGGGAAAAGGAAATGGTGGGAAACAATAAGCGAAATTAAAGAAAACCACCCAAATCATTTGATTATAGAGCAATGTGCATGGATGCAATTGTTCCCTGCAAATGGGTTTACAGCGGAGGATAATTTTCAAAGGCGGCAGTGTCTGCTTTCAAGTAGCAACAGATTGTTCTTGAAATAAGCAAGTTGAAATGTAGCAATGCTCTTTTGCCTGGAGAGGGCTTTCATCTCGGATGTAGCTAGAAGTAGCCCTTGGTTCTCAGGCACTGGGGAGTTCTCTCGCGATGCCCGCTCTGGACCTGACTAGTACGTGTTCACTTTGACCCTCGGATCCTCCGCACTGAAATTACTCCTGACCAGCCTCACCTCCACTCACTTAGGCTCAGATGTGTTCATGGACGACAATCAGTGACAGAAAGAGCAGCTTGCACTGGTGGCTCTGCCTTCTATTCCTGAGAATTATAATGGCTCAGAAAAACAGGTCTGCTCCTTTCTGTTTCAGGGCATCATCTCAATTACTTAATCTTTCCGAGAAGGTCAGCCTGAGAGTTTCCTGGTAGACACCCACATTCACATTAGTGGAGTTGAACTCTGGATCCCGGAGCCAAACTGTCCGTGAAAGTGACTGACTAGTTTGCAATTACCACTCTCCAAAGGGACTCTCTTTCTGAAGGGTGCAAGAGCACAATTGCCGCAGATCAAAGAGGGAGAAGGCGTCGTAAGACAGAAAGCTCCAGCCTTCCTGAGCCCTACATAAATGAATGTTCCCTGCCATGAGCTGGTCGCCGTTGGTTCACCCTGAAGTTTTCCAACTCAGTAAGCTGATAATGCAGAAAGCTATAATGGGCAGGAGGAGAGGTTCGCCGTCAAAAAGATAATAATAAATGACTTACCAGAGTGTTTCTCCTGCTGCTTCTGCAGCTCGCCCCCCCCTCCACTGACACATAATGCCATGAGTCATAGAATGATGTTAGAACCACGATAATAATAGTCACAATAGTAATAATATCATTTATAAAAGGCCTTAAAATTTGCAACAACCCTGGGAGGTAGGTGCTATTTTTCTGACCACTTTACAGATGAGGAAACTGAGAAAGATAAGGGTTAAATGACTTACCCAGAGTCACACAGCTAGTAAGTGTCTGAGATCAAATTTGAACTCAGGTCTTCCTGAGTTCAAAGTTATATATAATATTGGTTTATTATATATATCCTGACTCCAGGCCTCGTGCTCTATCCATTAAGCCATCTATTTGGAAGGGGGTCTTATCTGAGTCAGCTCCTTTCTAATACCAAAAAAGGAAAGAGTTGTTTGACTGAACTATCACAGATAAAACAATTGAGCATCCAGCCGTCTTGAATTTTAAGGGTTGTCTTTTGCTCCACAAGAAGTATCATGATGTAGTGGAGATCGTCCCTTACCTACAGTCAGGAGACCAGATTGTAAGCTCCTGGAGGGCAGAGACTATTGCCTCTTTTTCTATCCCCAGCACTTAGTGAGATGCCTGGTACATTATAAACACTTACTAAATGTTTCTTGACTGATGAGGCAGCTGTGTGACCCCCAGCCAAGTTTTTTAACTTCTCACAGCTGTGGTTTCCTCACTGTAAGATGGTGATGCTAATGCTTGTTTGTATGACCCTTAACAATTGCTGTTGTGCAGTGGTTATTAGAGCATCGGTTTGGGAGCTGGGCAGAGCAAGGGTTTTATCATGGCTTTCCTACTTCTGACCTCTGAGACCCCAGGCAAGTCATTCGACCCATTGGGACAGGTTTACTCATCTGTAAAATGGGAGGGCTGGAGTAGATGATGTCTGCTGTCCCTTTTTCACACGTGCCATTCTGTATCCCATCTGTGTGCTTTTGCACAGTCTGGACCACATTCTTGTAATGTGCTCCATCTCCTCTCTGCCTCTTGGAAGCCTGAGTTTTCTTCAAAACTCAGCTTAGGGGTCTAACTTCCATATGGGGCTTTTCCCAATCCTTCCAGCTGCTAGTGACCCCCTTCCTCCAAACCTTATATTTATTTGGGACATATTTATAGGTATACATGCTGTTTCCTCCTATACAATGTGAGCTCTTTGAAGGTAGCAACTGTTTTCACTGGCATCCCCAGTGCCTTGCACATGGTAGTGCCTTGCCTAATAAATGTTTGTTAATTGTCTGTGACACTATATTAAGATGAAGTATCTTTCCCTAGCTTAGCTAACTGAGATCCACCCATAGCTAAAAGTTTGTATGTATTGTGTATGCGTGTGAGTGTGTGTGCATGTGTGTGCAGCATTCAGCTCTCACTCCCTCTGAATGCAGATCAATTGTTTGTTTGTAGAGAATGCGCCAACATATCGGCTGTTGTTGTTGCCAGAGACAGATGCGTCTGCTGGAGTTGGTGAACAGGGAATGTTAGACGCTCCCTGTGAAAACTGCTTTTTTCAGAAGCCCCTGAGTGATCCAAGATACCCTGCTCACATCAGGCATTCCTGTTGTCTCTATTTAATATTCCTTTTGAAAACGGTGCTTGGTGGGACGTGTGCACATTTGTAATTACACAGAGTGGGCTGGCTCCAGCTCATTTGTCCCTCATGGAAAGGGAAATTAAACCCAAAGTCTAGAGCTCCCAGAAGGATCAGCAGCAGGGCCTGGTATTTGGTGGTAGGACAAAACTCCAAAGAGTCTTTGACATAGTGAGAAGGAAAATTAAAAAAAAAAAAAAGCAGGCAGCTCCCAGGACAAATCTATTTCCCCGCCATGGTCTACACATTGCCCAAGAGACACTCTTCATTGCACTGTCAAGAGTTAATCTCTGATAGTCAGGACACTTTCAGAGAAAGCAATCTGTTGAAATGAGGCCTTGTTGAAGTGTTCTAGGAACAGATACTCAGATATAAGAGGCAGAGTTAATATTTCAGCCAGCCCTTTGAAACTGAAACTGTGAGTTTAAGTTGAGTCAACAAATTCACAGGCATTTGGGGACCATATCTAAGTTGGAGGAGGGGGCTGGCGGCAGGGAAGAAGAACACACTCGAAAACTGTTAAAAACTTGAGCTGGTTTTGCAAAACAGTCACTGCTTTGACTAAATGGAAGAGAATTCAGTTTCTACCGAGTTCCCATGCCTCCTACTTAAAATGTAGGTGACTTGGTGGCCCCCCAACTTCTGATAAGGCTGCAGATAGGCCCCAGCTTGTTGAAAGCAAAGGCATTAGGGAGAAACTAATCTCTCAGCACCACTCACTGCTCCAGGAAGGAACACAAGGGAACTTGTCTTAAGAGTCACAAAGCTTAGCAAACTGATGGTGAGATGGGAAATGGGAAGAGAGACCAATGAATATCAAATAACAAGACTGCCACACTGAGCACTCACAGAGGATAGGAGGGAGACCAACTTAGTCATCTTCATCTCCATCAGGCTGAAGGAACAAAACAGAGCCTTGACACCAAAGGAAAGACTGGGGCCAAAGTCTGAATTCCTTTGGCTTCAGTCACATTTCTTTGTAAATTTGCTAAGGTCCCCACTTTTTTTTTTTGCCATATACTTTTTTTGTTGCTGTTGCTATTCACTGAAAAAATGCTGAGATAGCTTTTAAAAGCTCATTAAAAAAAGACTTTTGAATGCCGTCTATCACTGTCAAGTCACTCTCATGCTCCCAGTACCACATAGCACTTGGGATCTCAAGATCTGAGAGATGGATGGGCAGGGCTGGTACTAGCATGGGAGAACTAGGGTTATATCTTTTTTAAAAAATTATGAACTTAACAACCTCAGAAAATGGAAGCATATTCATATACAAAGAAGAACATAAAAAAAGATTGTATATAAAACTGCGACTTTGTGTTATAGTTTGTTTTTTAAAGTACACATTAAATAATAATAAAAAACTGCCCTTTCTTGACCAAATCCCCTTCTGAACTTCTACTGTCCTTTATTTTTCAACATTTCATTGATGCTCTTTTCATTTCTTTTTAGTATCATTATCACTATTAACCAGCTCCCTCCCTGCACACACACTCCTCACTATGATGGGCGCCATATTTTGTAGCAAATAATTATGACTAAGTAAAACAAATCCACATGTTAGCCACATCTGAAAAGGGATGGCACTTTCTGCACTTCTAGCCCATTGCCTCCCTGACAAGAAGGGGAAAGCATACTTATCATCAGTCTTCTGGATTTATGGTTAGACATCGAATTGACTAGAATTCTTTTATTGCTTATTTTTTTAATTAACGGAAATACATTTCCCCCCTCCTTCCCCAATCCATTGATGGAAGGAGGAGAGAAGAGAAAACAAAAAATCCTTAGCCATTCAGATTTAGTTTCCTTTATATTGTTATAGTCACTATACATTGTTCTACAGCAGTGTTTCTCGACCTGTGGGTCGGGACCTCTTTGGGGGTCAAACGGGGTCACCTAAGACCATCGGAAAACCCATATTTCTGATGGTCTTAGGAACCAAGGCACTGCTCCTCTATCTGTCTCTAGGCAGGTCCTCCCACATGCAGATATGCCCACATATGAGTATTAAAGGGTCGCGGCATTAGGAAGATTGAGAACCACTGTACTACAGTACCACTGTACTACTAAATTGAGAACCACTCTACTTACCTCACTCTGCACCAGTTAATTCATGTCTTCCCAGGTTTCTTGGAATCCATCTGTTTCATATTTCTTAGAGCACATTAGTATTAAGTTATGTTCGTGTTCAATATGCCAAGGCAAAATTTCTTAACCACTTTGTTTCACTCTTGCTCCCTGAATCAAAAACACCTCTAGGATACGAGGAATCATTATTAATCTCTAGAGTTCTCTTCCAAGGGAAAAACAAGATTCCTGATCTCCCTTAAATCTAGTGACTTCTTTACTCTGTTGGTTATTTCCAGTTTATGCTATCACTTGTTTTTCCATAGTTGTTTGCATATTGTTTCCCCAGTTAGACTAGGACCTTCTGGAGAGGGACTGTTTACCTTTCTTTGTATCCCCAGCACTTAGAACAGTGCCTGGAACAGAATAGGGGATTAACAGGTGTTTACTGATTGAATTTAGGTCTTGAATGAATGGAAAGATTTGACCTCATATTAAGAGAAATTCCATTCAAGACTTAGGATAAGACATAATAGCTCACATTTCATGATATGTTATATTTTACAAATCACTTTCCTCACAGCTAGCCCTTGAAATAGGTATCGTTGCTCCTTTTGTTAAATTCATTTTTACAGATAAGGGAACTGATGAACAGAGAATTTAAGTGACTTGGCCAAGGTTCCATAGCTGTTAAATGGTGCTTAGATAAATTTTGGGTTTTAGTCTCAAAACCAGTATTCTTTCTACTTCATTATACCACTTATTCATATGTGATAATAAACTATATATATATATATATATATATATATGATTTAAAGTTTGTAGATGCATTTCCTCACAACCATCTGGCAAACAAAATAACAACAGCAATGAACACATAATAAATTTTATAAAACACAACTTATGTAATAAGGGTATGGGCAGCCCCCCGAGAATCAGGTTCTCCCATAGTCTGTTTAGGGCTTGGATTCCAGATACTGTATTTGACTCTGTCCCTACCCACTGAAAACCATTTGGATCCAGCCATCACAAGTCATTTACTAAAAGCAAATCAATTTACTTAAAATGATAAGCATTCAGTTATTCAGAAAACATCAGATTGTATTAAACCCAAGCATTCTTCTGATTCACATTCCCAGATGCTGGGGCACCTATTTCTTCAAATCTATTCCCCGTTCTGCTTTATTCTCCAGTGCTGCCAGTTAGGGAAGAGATAGCCAAAGTGAGTAACATTTGCTAAGGATAGACATAGAAGAGTTTGTACTTGCATCCTTGTGTCTGGGGTTGGAGTGTAGTAGATCACTCCTAGATCGCACAAAGAGAAATATATGCTGGCCCTCTTTGCAAATGACTGAGAGAGAGCACGATTCATCTACACCTACTGTCATCTTAGACACAGTCAGACAATCAACTAGCATTTATTAAACTGTGAGAACAGTCTTGATTAGTAGAGATAAAACAAAAGGCAAAAACCCGTCCCTATTCTAGAGTTGCTCATAGTCTAGAACTGAATCTGTATAACGAGGCTTGTTCCAGAAGTGGGTATTAGCTCACTTAGCTGCTTTAACAGGAGAAAGTGAAACTCCCTCTAACATCAGCAATGCACATCAAGACAAGGCAACATGCAGGAAGAGTTTCCTCCTGTGGTCATGGTCCCTTTTTGTGTTCTTTTTGAAAATCTCAAAGCCACATGATTATTCAATCAGAGTCTATGCTATGCCCTGTGCCTATGCATCATCAAATCTAATTCCAACAATGCTTTGCAAGTACCATAAATATTATTTCCACCCATTTCATAGATGGTGAATAGAGGCTAAAGAAAGGGAAAATGGCTGCCATGGGGTTGCGCAGTTAGTACCAGGTAGGATATAAGACAGGACTCCTGACTTCAGATCAAATTTTTTTTCCCTTGTTGATATGGTCCCTACTATCCAGAAAGAAATGTATTGTGAAGGAGGTAAGATTCATCTAAATGAGTAGAGAATGATTTGAGACAAGATCCCCTAGGATGGAATCACAGAATCTCAGATTTGGGAGGGATGTCAGATGACCAGAGTACCTGATCAAGAACCTTCCGTGCAACTCATCTGACAAATGGCCATCAAGTCTCTCACTGAATACTTCTAGAGCAGTGTTTCCTACTGTTTTATAGCTTGAATTGTTAGCAATTTTTTCCTTACACCAAGCTAAAGTCTGACTATCTATTCCTTCCACCAATTATTTTTACTTCAGATCTCTGAACCCAAGCAGAACAAATCTAATTGTCCTTCTATATAACAGTCCTTCAAATACTTTATGGCAGCTATCACATTTTTTCTAAATCTTGACTAAATTTCCTCCTTTGACAATATCTCTACTCCCTTCCTCATCCTACTTGTCTCCACCTTGATACACTTAAGTTTGCCAATGACTGTCCTGAAGTAAGGTGTGTCTAGTGGCACAGAACAGCTCCATTTTGATTTGACCGGGACAGGGTACAAAAGAGCTCTATACCCCTCTGAATACAGATTAATTCAGCTTTTTGGTTTTCATGACATGTTGTAGTCAATTATAGGTCTTTTTGACACAAGTGGTTGTCAAACCATGCCTCTCCCATCCTAAGTCCCACCGTCTACATTATGGGCCTTTTTGGACACTTTAACAATTAGCTTCTTCCCCCACCCAAAAAATTACCTTGTTATCTTTTTACTACACAAATATACAATATGTATTTCTGAACATGTAACATTGTAACAGATAATAAGTACACATATGAATGTGTGTTTATATATGCACGCACACATATAAATCAACATCTCTCCTGACAGAATTTTGAATGTGAGCTCTTTGAAGGCAAGGGCTATATTATTTTTCCTTTTGTATATGTCAGAGATTATCACAGTGTCTATTGTGCAGTAGGTACTTAAGTATTTATCTGAATGAATGGTCTTATACATTTGAAGCTTATTTTTTGAACCTAAGTATAGAAATTTACATTTATTATTAAATTTCATTTTATTAGATTTGACTAACAGTTTCAACTGGTCAAAAGCAAGCTAATTAAGGATACCACTGGGGTGACTTGATCCTGGAGTAGAATTGGGAGTCCTTAGGTATCTGTAGTTAAGTCACATGGCTATAATAAAGAGGTCTTTTGTTTTCAGCCTTGAATGGCTCATCTAATCCATCTGCTAAGCCTCTTTGGGACAGCTAGATAACTCAGTGGATAGAATACTGGACCTGAAGTCAAAAACTCATCTTCTTAAATTTAAACCTGGCCTCAGGCACTTAATAGCTGTGTGACCCTAGGCAAGTCACTTAACCCAGTTTGCCTTTGTTTCCTCATCTGTAGATGAGCTAGAGAAAGAAATGGCAAACCACTCTACTATCTTTGCCAAGAAAACCCCAAATGGGGTCATGAAGAGTTGGACATGACTGAAACAACTGAACAATATCAAATTTAGATTTGGCCTGTAGTAGATGATTCCCCAGGTCACTTTCAATTATGTGACTCAGTATTCCTTTGGGCTAGCATGATCTTTTTAGATCCTAAGTCTGTCTTTCAATAAGTGAACTTATCCTTTTCAGATTTGTATCATATGCAAATCTAATAAGTATTCCTTTGTGTGCCTTCATCCAAGGCAATAGTAAAATTTCCTAACAGCACAGGGTCAGAGAGATCCCTGAGACACTGCTGGAATTATACAGCATATTTCATAGGTCCCACAGGTATTTGTAACATGGATCAGAGAAGCAGGGAAGATATCACAGAGAATATGAGACTAGAAACATGGTTAGGGCAGAGAAAGTCAACCAAGAGAGAGGCAATAGATGCCTAAATAGGAATAAAGTTGTATGCAGGGGATCATGAGGAGATAGGTCTGGCTGGAGTAAAGGATGCTTGTTAAAGATTACTGGTAAGTAAGATGAAAGAGACTGGACTTTAATAGGTGAGACAAGATTATGAGTGGTCTTGAATGCCTGGCTAATGAGACAAAAAAGAGGTGATCGGACTTGAGTATGGAAGATGAGTGAACAAGGGACATCAACAGAACTCCAAGTTGAAGATGAGAGAACCTGTTGGCTGCCTGCTACTGCTCTGTAAAACACTCCCTAATCATCATTGACCCCCACCCCACTCCTCCAACTATCTCCAGTGATAAACCCCAGGAGTGTACACTGTCAGGTTGTGAATAAAGTTTAGCCAGCTTGGTTAATTACTCTGACACCAACTATAGTTAGCTACCAAGCAGCTAGAAAAACTATCCTTAATGAGCAAAGGAACACAAGCGCGCGCGCACGCGCACACACACACACACACACACACACACACAACCCCAAAATAAACCTGCTCAATTAAAACCATCCATGGATGCACCAGCTGCTTGCCACAGATTACAGCATCATGACAGACCCCCAAATCCAAGCAGGAGAGGCCTCCAAAGGGTCATCAAAAGGCTTTATTAGAGTAATTAAGCCTCCCTCATGACAAGGGGGTGGAATGGTTTTCCTTAATTTTTCACTAATGAAACTACAGCGTGGGAGGGGCTGTCTTCCCTCCAGTCTCTTAGATGTTTCTGGTGACTGCAAAAGGTTTGGGTTGGTTCTCAAAAAGCTCCCTCCCTCCTCCCTCCCCCCACTCTTCTCAGCCAGCCAGATCTCTTACCACTCTTCTGTTGCTGTGCAAGTCTCGGCTTCCCATCCAAGACATTAGTGGAAGAGCTTATCAGATTTGCTCATTAAAGCCCCTGAAGAGTTAGACAGCAAAAACTCATTAGAAGAGATGGGCTGATGTGCGGATTTGGGAAATACGGTATCTTGGCTATGAATGGGAGTGGCGGTCTTTTCATCTTCCCTCCCTCAGAGCAAACACACACACACACACACACACACACACACACACACACACACACACACACCCTTAGTCTGCTGGGAAAGACCCTGTACTTGTCGCATGCGTTGGATGGGTGGAAGTGATAATAGTAGGATGAAATGGCAAAGATTATTGGACAAACAGATTGGGGATTTATGTTTCCAGGGCCAGCTACAAGCAGGCATAGGACATTTCTTAAGCACTTACTAGGTGCTAGGCACCGTGCTAAGAAATAGGGTCACAAACAGAAACAAAAAGAGAGACAATCTCTCCTCTCAAGCAGCTTCTATTCTATGAGGAAGAGGAAAGTCAATACATAAAGGAGAGGCGAGAATGGGTAGGGATGGATATAGAATGTACCTGCATGGGACCATGATGGTCAAGTTCAGAGATAAAACCACAGCCAGGAGGGCATTGAAGCATGGTTAGTCTCCGCCATTTCCCAAAATAGAGGCCCCTAGAAGTAACTCACAGATGGAAGATGTGGTAGAAGGATGTCCCAGGATGAGGAGGTCTCAGGAACTAAGGAAAGGTCCAAGATGAGAAAGCAGCTGAGTCAGTGACGAATTCTGAAGAGAGCCAGGAGGGGAATGGAAGACGGTTGGCCTGGTTTCATCTTTAAAGTGGAGGGCCCTGGTAGGAACTCACCAATTAGAGAAGTGTGTGGGAATGGCAGAGGAATATTCCAGAGCCAGAAGATCCCATATGCTCTGTGGAGAATCATTCAGCATTTTAAATTTAGAAGGGAACTGTATCTTCACCTAAGGTCGACCCAAAGCAAAATTTTGAAGGAGATGAAGTTTGTCTTTCAGTATTTTCTTATCACTCTTTTCAGGGAAGCTAGGCAATAACAGTGAGTGGAATACCAGGCCTGGAGTCAGGAATACTCATCTCTCTGAGTTCAAATCTGGCCTCAGATACTTATTAACTGTGTGACCCTGGGCAAGTTACTTATCTCTGTTTTCCTCAGTTTCCTCATCTGTAAAATGATGTGGAGAAGGGAATGACAAACTACTCCTGCATCTTTGCCAAGAAAACCCTAAATGGGGTCCCAAAGAGTAGGACATGACCGAAAATGACTGAACAACAACAACATCTCCCCTTTAGTCTACTCTCTCCCTCCTTCAAAGCCCTCTCTTCAAGTCCCAACTCCAGTTGGGTTAGCCCAGTGTTAATTAATATCGGCACTTGGAATTAAAAAGACCTAGGTAAGTAAGTGTGCCAACCCTGCTACCTTGTGCAGCCATGGAAAGCTCAGAATTCCACTAGACTTTTATTCCTTCATCTGTAAAATGAGGAGGTTGGATTAGATCATCTAGAAAGTCCTGTCTGGTTCTGTCAATATGCTCTCTCCCATCCTCATCCTCACTCTTGTTTCTAGAGTTAGGGACCCTGT
Source organism: Pseudochirops corinnae (assembly GCA_028646515.1). Taxonomy (NCBI): domain Eukaryota; kingdom Metazoa; phylum Chordata; class Mammalia; order Diprotodontia; family Pseudocheiridae; genus Pseudochirops; species Pseudochirops corinnae. The sequence continues at coordinate 160,864,310 of CM053589.1, forward strand.
TCTTACCCATCCAGCATTGGAAATGACATCGTCATCCTTAGACTTCTCCTAGTCCTTTAGACCTCTCCTTCACAAATATGTTATTCTGATTTGTGTGGAATGACTCAGAGCCCAGGAGGCTCATTG
>CM053589.1:160864935-160895756 GCA_028646515.1 Pseudochirops corinnae
ATTCCTTTCTATCTTCATTTCTTTCCTTCTTTCCTTCCTTCTTTCCTTCCTTCCTTTTTTCATTTCTTCCTTTTTGCAAAACACTTCATAAAATGAATTGGAAATTGCCTTTGAAGTCATGAAATCTATTAGATACATGAAGGGAATGCTCACTAAAAAATACAACATGAAATTTATTATATTGTAACTGTATGGTCATTATGTCATAGATTTAGAACTGGAAGGAAATTCAGAGATTATTTAGAAGGAAAAAACAACAGCTTTATTTTATTGAGTTTAGTGGGATTAAGTGAATTTGGCCAGTGTCACACAGGTAGTAAGCATTAGAGGTGGGTTTAATAAATAATTTATTATAATATATATATTATATATTATATATATATAATATATAATATATATTATATTATATATAATAATATTAATAAATAATAAAATAGAGAAAAGTATCATAAGAATAGGAGGTATTTCAGAATATTTGAATACTGCAGGGATATTCATTAAATTAAATTCATTAAATACTAAAAGACTTAAAGAAGAAAAAAAATGCCTAAACCAGATGGATTTACAACTGGATTTTATAATTCAAAGAAAAAATAAACTGTTCATAATACTAGGAAAAGAAGGTACCCTTGCAATCTTCTTCTATGATAAAAATAGTATCTTGATACCTAAGCCAAGGACAGACAAGTCAGAAAAAGAAACTATAGAGCAACATGCTATGAATATTGACATAAAACTTTTTAAAATAAAACATTAGTGAAAAGGCTACAACGACTTATTAGAAATATCATGTACTATGATTAGATTGAATCTATACCAAGAATAGAGGTTTGGTTTAACATAAAGACTCTAAATACCATAACCTACACTAATAATATAAATAACAAAAACCAAATATCAGGCAAATAGAGGCTGAAAACAAACTCCAAAACTATTAAAATTATATTTAAAATACTAGAAAGCATAAGAACATATGGATCTTCCCTTAATTTAATAAGGAATATCCATGTAAAAACAAGAACAAACATTTTATGTAATGAAAAAAAGTTAGAGGTCTTCAAGTAAGAACAGGGTTAAAGCAAGGATATCACTACTATTAACATGGTACTACAAATATTGGCTAAAACGTTAAGAGAAAAAAAGAGAAATTAAGAGAATGATCACAGAATAAAGGAAGCAGAATTAGCATTTTTTGTCAATGATATGGTATTTTACTTAGGAAAAACTGAAGAGTCAACCGTAAATTAATTGAAAAATAAATACAGCAAAATTGCAGGATATAACATAAATCAGAAGCATTTTTTATAATGTAGAAAAAGCCAGTAGAAAGACCTAGAAAGAAAAATTCCATTGAAAATAGCTATAGAAAGAATAAAGAATTTGAGAGAGCATATATTAAGATGCTGGGAACTCTATGACCCTAACTATAAAATATTCTGTAGAAATAAAGATAGACCTAAATAATTAGAGGGATATTCATTGCAAATGGGTAAATTGAGCCAGGGTTTGTTCCCTGAGTGAGACTGGATTAGCTTAAATCCCTTAGATGCAACCAAGAAGGATCATTTTCTCTAGGTTCTGACTCTTTGAAGAAGGCAGATTTCCATGTTTACTCCTGAGTTTGCCTTATCACCTGGAGCTCCAGAATCTATGATCTTTAAAATTCTTTATCTTTGGAGAAACTAGCTGAATTACTGAAGGACACAGAAAGACTAAGTATTGAGAACTGGCGAGGAGGTTATTTGTAGGAGAATGTTTTTTAAAGGGCCCTAACATATATACTTTTGTGTAAACATATATGTACATACCTATATATGTAAGTACACATACATATGCATACACATATTTTATATATTGTGAATGTTGGGATGACAGAGGAATGGAGAGTGGGACTGACAGATGAACAGAGGCAGACAGAGAGGTTAGACACAGTGTTTTTAAAAGAGACAGAATGGATTAGAATGTTGGGTTTAGCCTTAGAAAGACCGGTACTCATGTTCTATCCCTAAAAGGTTTTAATTGCGTGATTCTGGGTAAGTATCATTTAATGTCAATGTGATTCAAGTAACTCCACAAAATTCTACTGGTAATCATAGATTTGCGTTGATGGGAGGAGTTCCCGCACTGGGAGTCTCATTTGGTGGGGGAAAAAAATCACAGATCCTTCAAAAATGGCATATGGCCATTCAACAAATATTTGAACTCTTTGCTGTCGTGGATTTGGAATCAAGAGAGACCTTGGTTCAAATGAAATGATGCATATAAAGAACATTTAAAGCATAAAAAGTTTAGCTATTTTTTCATTTTTGGAAGGTATTAGCCTAGACAAACTATGATCATGTGTATATACAAAGTATCTTATTTATCATTTTTGTTATTAGTTGTTATGGTTGTTCAATCATTTCTTGACCCAATTTGGACTTTCCTTGGCAAAGATACTGGAATAGTTTGCAGTTCCTTCTCCAGCTCATTTTACAGATGAGGAAACTGAGGCAAAGAGGGATAAGTGACTTGCCCAGGGTCACACAGCTGGTGAGTATCTAAGGCCAGATTTGAACTCTGGAAGATGAGTCTTCCTTACTCTAGGCTTGGCACTCTATCCGCTGTGCTATCTAACTATCCAATGCATTTGTTTTCTATACTCTACTTCCTAGAAATCCTGAAGAAATATCTTTTGGGAAACAGCTCAATCCACCAATTAATAAGCAGTCAGTCAGTCAACAAACATTTATGTATTAAGCACTTATTATGTTGCCAGGCATTGTGCTAAGCTCTGGAAACATATGTGTATATACATGTATATTTGTGTATATGCATGTGTGCATGCACATATATACAGGCAATACACATATACACACATGTGTGTTTATATGTGCATATATACTTACGTGTATACATACACATATACACATACATATACACGTGCAGGTGTATATGTGTACCTGCAGAAAGAAAGCCAGTCTGTGCCCTCAAGGAGTTTACAATGTTATGGGAGGAAGATAATACCCCAAAAGGATCTAAGGATCTCTTGTGACAGCACATGATAGAAATCCTGTGGAGGTGAATCAGCAATGTAGCTTGGAGAGGAATGAGACCTTTTGCCTAGGCACTGTCCTTCCAATGGAGGTTCTGGGAGGAACCAGCCAATAAGAAACTGGGGCTTTAGGGGTGGAGGGTGTGGAGGGTGCTTCCAGTGAGAGAAATAGTCAGGAGGATCCATGAGCTTCCATGGTAAAAAGGTATTGAGGACATGGTAGAGAAAGTCCTGCAGAGATTTACTTCTTAGTACTTTTTATGTGCCAGGCATGGAACTTAGGGCTGGTGATACAAAGACACAAGTGAAATAGTGCTTGCGCTCAGGATGTTTACATTCCAGTGGAAAATATAGGAAAGATCTCTAGAAACAGACAAAAGATAAACTTGATGAGAAGGCACAAGTAGAACCTTCTGCCTCTTGACTCAAATGTTGAAGAAAAGCAAGGTTTCCAAGAGGCAGAGATGAGGAGGGAGAGTGTTCCAGGCAGGAGAGACAGCCAACGCAAAGACTCTGAGGACAGAGATGGAGAAATGTGGGAAGAAGAGCAAGTTGGATTGTATGGCAAGCCAGTAGAGTTCGTTGAGGAGAGTAACAAGTAACAATCCTAGAAATACCAAACGGAAATAAATATTTGATTCTGGAGGTAGTAGGAAGACACAAGAGTTTATGAAGCAGAAGGGTGACATGACCAGATCTGTACTGTTGGACAATCATGTCAATGGCCATGTGGATGGTGGATTGGAGTTGGGATAGACAGATTTGAGGCAGAGAGACCAATGAGGAGACTATTATAGTAATCCAGGTAAGAGGTGATAAGAGCTTGAACCAGATGCTAGATGCCTGTGTTGAGAAGGGCATATATACGAGAGATTATGGAGAGAGAAAAGACAAAATTTGGCAAGACATCCAATATAGGAGTGAGTAAGAAGTCATGGATGATTATGGAGTCTGAGGGTTAGAAGGGACCCCAGACATTACCTGGTCCCACCTATACCAGGGCAAGAGTCCTACCACAGGATCCCTGAAAAGAGGTCATACATCCTTAAACCTGAAGACCCCTGTGATGGAAAGTCCACCATCAGCCAGGGCAGGCCATTCTACTTTGGGATGGTTTAGTTCAACAGCCTGATTGGGAAATATCTTTCCCTGTCCCATGTGTATTCTTTTTGTCTGTTTGTTTTCAGAAAGATAGAATGGAACTTATAAGGAGTGTAGATTGAGATTATCTGAGGCTACACAAAATCTAAAGTTACTTATCAGGAAAATGGGTTGTCTGACTAGATCCAGGTAATAAAATTCTCCTTAGTGAACAGCAGAGCCTACAAGATACCTGTATCTGTGGTCAAATAACCAGTGACCAGATCAGTGAATGTTAAGCCATCTTCCATGGCAAATTCCTGGGGTTCTTGGTGAAGAAAGACTCAAAAGCAGCCCTGCTAGTGACTGATTTTCTCCACAGAACCTTTTCAACCACACTCCCTCCCAGAAGACCAAGGATATGATCCAGCAGAGACTATTAGTATGTGAAATTAAGATGAATAACACACTGAACCCTACAAATGCCTATGATAATGATGAAAAGCAGGCTTCAAAGAGAATAAGATGAAATAGAACAAATTAAGTGTCATCATCTATGGCCCATAGCAGCAGCCACACCATACACTCACATATACATAGGCATAGACACACATGCACTCTGCATTTTTACTCTTCACTCTCCTACCTTTTAATTAGTGCTCAATAAATATTATTTTATTAACTCAGCATATAATTCTCAAGAAAGTGGACCTACCCACATAGGAGACTGTTCTATATAGTGATATGGTGTAAAGAACACTGGCTCTGGAGATAGAGGACCTAGGTTCAAATTCTGTCTTTGTTATTTACTATGGAAAAAAAGCAAGATTACCAAGAGGCAGAGATAAGGAGGAGAGCATTCCAGGGAGGAGAGACTTGATTCCTACAAGCCTTAGCTTTACCATCTGTCAAATGAGGATGTTGAACTACATGGACTCCAATGTGCCCAAGATCTTAAGACCACATGCAAAGTGGTAAAAAAAAAAAAAAAAAAAATGGTTCATGGCTTCTGTTCTTGAGATAGTCCTTGACTCTTCCAAAATGACCCATTTGTCTTATTCTCAGACTAAGTCAATACTTCCAACTCCATTTGACTTCCTCTTCTATTTGGAAATGATGTCTTTATTTTTCTTTGTCTTCATCACTCTGAAAAAAATCAAGTTCTTGTGGTAACTCAAAGTCTCTGTACTTATGGCAGCTATTGTGGTGTAGTGGATGAGAGTCCTGGGCCTGTAGTGTATAAGACCTGAATTCAAATATACTCTCAGACACTTATTAACTGTGTAACACTGGGAAAGCAATTTAACCTTTGCCTCAGTTTCTTCATCTGTGAAATGGGAATAATACTAGCACCTACCTCCCAAGCTTGTTGTGAAGATGAATGAAATAATAATAATAAAGTGCTTAGCACAGTTCTTTACACACAGTAAATACTGCATAAATGTCAGTGATGATGATGATGATGATGATGATGATGATGATAATGAAGATGATGTGGTCATGTGTCCCAGGGTCTTTCCTCTATATCAACTTTATCATCCAGAATTCCCTTCTCTTTAAAATGAGGGAGCTGGATTAGATCATCATTTAGGTCTCCTCCAAGGTATGAAATAGCAAGTTCACTATCCATTTGATTCCTAAATAACCTTCCTTCCTTCCATAACAAAGAAGGGTCAATGAATCAATCAGTCACTCAGTCCAAAATCACTAGATAAATAAGGTTAGTATACTTTTATTGAATCAAATCAGTATATTCCATATGAAAACTCCTAAATCAATTTGGAAGGAGTAAAAAAAAACAACACTGGTGGTGAAATGAAATGATGCTGTCCCAGAAATACCACCACACTCTGTAGGTCATTAGATAAAATAGTCAGCCAGTTTGGAACTGTGAGCACAAGCAAAATGAGATTTTTGTTGTTTTCTTTTGGGAGTTCAGTTTTCTAGGCTCAGGCTAAATTGTGAACATTTGAAGGATTGATCTCCTTTGAACCCTGATAATTCACAGCCATGCTGAGTCACATAGGTTTTATGCCTCCTGGCTCAGAGATGATTGGGGGCTGAGTCTTGGTTATATATTCTAGGAAGTTGGCATTTTGCTTTGGAGATTCGCTCATGAGAAGAATCTTTTGATTTCCTGTTCGAGATTCTGAGTAGCTGTATTTCCCTGACTGCTTAGATGTCTGTGTTCCTTTGATCCAGTGATGTATGTAAAGTGTATAACAATATTGCTATGCTCAGACAGCTGGAGCCATGTCTGTTGATCTTTGTGCTAACTTATCTGCTTGTATTTTCTACATATCAGTCTGTCTTGTGTACTCACTTCTTTTAAAGTAAGATTGTTTCTACATGCTATCTTTCTTTTTCATGTTTGGTTCTCTTTCTTTTTTCCCATTGTTCTCTCCATTGGTTACAACACTTCTATACAACTAGACTAATGTCCAATGTGAAAGTATTTGCAGATCCTATACTTGATTGCATGCCGCCATGGGGGGGGGGGGGAAGGAGGGGAGAAAATTTGAAACTCAAGAGATTGTGGAACTGAATCTTGTAAACTAAAAGTAAATAAACAAAGCATTTTTTTTTAAAAGTAAGATTGTTAACCCTTTTAAAGCTGTCTTTCCCTTAGCAAAGCAAATCAAAGAACCTGTGCTAGCAGGTCATCTTGGGTGTGCTAGTTACTTCAGGAACCTAGGCATTTAAGAGTCTTCCCAGTCCAGTGGAAGTAGTTCCAGCCCAGCCCCTGAGAGAGATTTGCTCAAGAGGTGGGGGGAGTAGGGGAGGATATGAGGGGGAGAAAAGAATGACCTTACAAACTTTAAAATGTCAGAAGATTTTATTCTGTCCACAGACATCAAGCAGGGTCCCTATAATAGCAGTTGCTGATAGTAGTGTCTACACTGGGAACAAAGGACAAACCAAACACACAAGGAAAGGTCACTTTAAACTTCTGTAAGGAACTGAGCAGAAAGGTACATTACACTCATAGGGAGCTTCAGAAGGGCCCATGAAAGGGAAGAAATAACTTTAAGTAACCAGGAGCAGCCAATTAGCCTTTTGCCATATATGCTCTCTAATTTCAAGTCCACTTTCCACTGAACTCCATATATATTTGTTGGACAATGTGTCTTTGATTTGGAATGATGTTTGTAGGTGTTGGTCTTACTATTACCACTTGAATAAAACTATGCCCAAAGGACTATAAAACCAAGCATATATCAAGTAATATCACTACTAAAGTGATATTACTGGTAAAGAAGTAATATCACTACTTTGTAGTGATATTACTTTCCCCAAGTAATATCACTACTAAATCTGTATCCCAAATAGATAAAATACAAAAAGGAAAAGGACCTATGTGTCCAAAAACATTATTTATAGAAACTCTTTTAATGGTGGCAAAGAATTGGAAATTGGGAGGATTTCATCAATTGGAGAGTGGCTAAACAAGTTGTATATGATTGTGGTGGAATACTGTTGTGCTTTAAGAAATGATAAACAGGATACTCTCAGAAAAACATGTGAAGACTTACATGAACTGATGCAAAGGGAAATGAGCAGAATCAAGAGAACATTGTACACAGAAACACAATATTATATGATAATCCACTATGAATAACATCTATTCTCAGCAATACAATGATCCAAGACAATTCTATAGGATTTGTAATGGAAAGTGCTGTCCACATCCAGAGAAAGAAACTGGTAGAGCCTGAATTCAGATAAAAAATATTTTTCTTGCTCTTTCGGATCCGCCATCAACGAGTGGACCCAGTGCCACGATGCAGATTTTCGTGAAGACTTTGATGGGGAAGACCATCACCCTTGAGGTCGAACAGGCCGATACTATTGAAAATGTCAAGGCCAAGATACAAGATAAGGAAGGTATTCCACCCGATCAACAAAGATTGATTTTTGCGGGCAAGCAACTGGAAGATGGACGTACTTTGTCTAACTACAATATTCAGAAGGAATCTACCCTTCGTCTTGTTCTGAGGCTTCGTGGTGGTGCCAAGAAGAGAAAGAAGAAGTCTTACACCACTCCCAAAAAGAACAAGCATAATAGAAAGAAGGTTAAGCTTGCTGTTCTGAAGTACTACAAGGTTGATGAGAATGGCAAGATTAGCCACCTACGAAGAGAGTGCCCTTCTGATGAATGTGGTGCTGGAGTCTTTATGGCTAGCCATTTTGACAGACATCATTGTGGCAAGTGTTGTCTAACCTACTGCTTCAACAAGCCAGAAGACAAGTAAATGTATATGTGTTAATAAAAAAAAGTCAACTATAAAAAAATTTTTTTTTTTTCTTTGCTTCATGTTTCTTGGTTTGTTTGTTATTTTGGTCTGTGTTTTCTTTCACAGAATGACTTACATGGAAATGTGTATTGCATGACTACACATGTATAACCTATGTCAAATTGCTTGCCTTCTCAATGAGGGGGGAGAAAGGAGGGAGAGAGGAAGGGAGAGAATTTAGAACTCAAAATTTGAAGAAAAAAGGAATGTTAAGTCATTTTTACATGTAATTGGGGAAAAATTAAAAATATTAAATAAAAATGGTCAGGGAGGAGTTAGAGTTAATGTTGACTGATATAATTAAAAATTAATATATAAGTGAAAAAGAAGCATTAAACATTTACTATCTGCCAAGCATTGTGCTACGTGCTGGATGTATATAAAAATAAGAGAAAGACAGTCCCTGACTTTGAGGAGTTCACTTTTTTAAAAAAAGGAGAAAAAGTCATGTAGCACACCTCAGCTGCTAGACAGGTAGAAAAACCTAGTGGTCTTCAGGGTACAGTGGTGAAGGATCCAGTAATGGATCTCTTTTAATGTTACTTTTTTAAAATAAAAACTTTATCTGTTGGTGGTATTGAATTATTTGATAGTACCAAAGATTTTAGTAGTTCTTTTGGGGGTTTTAGTATCTATAACTGTTAAGGAAATGAGGACTATGGCACATGTAGAAAACTGTTGCCAGGTCCCATGATTACTTCCCTGGTTAATGCCTTCAGAAATCTGGATGGGAGCTGCTATCCTCTGGAGTTCTGGGTTTAGTTTCTTAATAATGGCAGTTGGACTGGTGTTGTTCTCATTTGTGGTGGTAGAGATATTGAGCCCCTTCTCATCAAGGGTTGATGACAGCAGGAGATGGGCTATTGGTATGTGAGCTACTGTTATTCCCAGGGCTCTTGGGCACAGGGTCCTAGATGGACTCTACTAGGAACTGAGGAGTTGTCTTGGTTGAGGTGGGAGTGGTTCATGCTGGTACATGCTGCTCTCTGTTCCTCTCTGAAGCTACCTGGCTTCTTCAGCTAGGCTCTATTGCCTTGTAGAAACCTTGTGGAAGATTTCAGGAATAAAACAAAGATGTGCAAAATAGATACAAGACAATTTAGAGAAGGAGAAAGGCAGGAGAAGCTAGAAGGATGGGTAGGCTCCAAACAGGCAAAGAGGAAGGAGGAGGGATTCCCTTAAGGATATCACCTTTTCCATAGCAAGTATCTGCCTCAGAAAAACCTGGCTAACTAGCCCTCTGGTCTAAGGAAATTGATTGAATCTTTCCATTTCATTCATGTCACTGTTGCCACAGCAACCACTATAGGAAGCTCTGGAAAGGGAGAGGTGGTTTAACTTTCCCCTAGAGCAAGATGTAAAGATGCCTGTAAAGAATAAGATTCATTTCCCCCACAACAAACTCTAAACTAGTCGAGGAGCCAGGGGACACGGACTCTGGCCTGCACAGCTGGGGGGGGGGACACAAAATCTGGGAGTGTAGTAATATACCCTCATTTCTCGGGTGCAGAAAGCAAAAAAAAAAAAAAGAAACCACATTCCTTCCTCTCAGAGGAGATCTAGGATCTTGAGAACAAAGGTGTGTTTTTCGGTTGTAGTAAGAGACTCTTCCTTGCCATCTTTGCCCTAATCCTCCATCTTCCCATCCTCTTCGGTCCATGGGGGTGGTAAGGAGACTTGCCAGGCAGCCATCAGCCAGACCCAGGCACACGGATGTCCCAGCTGCCAATCCACAAGGCAGAAGAGAGGAACACACATATGGAGGCAAACCCAGGGGATTACTAGTGGCACCGCTTTTGACATGTGAGCAGAAGATCAGCATATGGCCTGGAAGGCTCTCCAGGAATTTTATGGGGGCATTTCATGCGAGATGAGACAGGGCCATAGCAGGAAATCTGGATGAGGAGACTGATGGAGCTGAAGATGGATTTTGGAATCCATCTTCCTAGCAGGCCTGTCCAATGTCAATCTGGCAGGGCAAGGCCTGCCCTTGGCAAAGCTGGCAAGCAGGTGGAGTGTTTCCTTGGCATCTTCTGCTCTCTTTTTCAGTCCCTTTTCCCTCTTTCCCAGTACATCCCCCTCCCTCATCATCTTTCCCTAAAGCATTCATGCCCATAAGGCCTTGCTTTCAGCTGGCTGTCACTTAATACTCTGCTAAAATGTTAGCAGATATTGATTTACACTATGAAGAGGCCACAGGATGTATTGGAAAGAGCTTCACATCAGGGAAATGTGGGTTAAAATCAGACCTAGGATGTTTACTAGCTACGTCACCCTGGGCAAGTCACTTAGCCGCTTAAACTCAGTTTATTCATCCCCAGCGTAAGAAACCTACAGCTTGTTGTCAGAGCCATAACCAGCAATTTTGGTACCAAAGGCAAGTAGTAGGAAATAGAGTCTAGGACAGGCTGTGTTTGCTATACCTTCAAATCAATCACGGAGGACAAGATCGTAAAAGACTTTTCTCCCTTTGGCCGGGAGAAAACAAAGACCCAAGATGTGGGGATCCCACTGCTCATGAAGCCACCATCCATAGAAGAGATAACCTGGTCTGCACGCAGCATAGGAAGTATGCCATCTGCTAGTTTTCCAGTTTAATTAATAATTCTTGTTAACTGGTATCTACGCTGCTGAGTGAGTAAAAGTGAAAATAATGCATAAAGTAACCGGTTTTTAAATTTTTGCAACCTTTAAAAACATTATTTAAAATTCTTTTCACTGTCTAAATATCAGTTCCATGCAACAAAGCTTCAATTATCCCACTCTTGTTATGGCTCTTCATGCTGGGTTGTTGTGATGATCAAATGAAATAAAGTATGTAAAGTGTTTTGCAAACCTTAAAGCCTGTGTAAATTTCAAATAATCTCTTTTATTGTTATTATTCCTTCTGCCAAGAGTATTTTTTTTTCCACAGAGAACTCTTGAAGATTGAAAAGGCTGTTGCTGTCCTTTGTTCTCAAAGAGGACCATGACATCAAGGAGGTGATGCCATGACATGCAAGTGAATTGGATTTAGGTGAGGTAGGGCTGTGAAAAGTTACCAGCCTCACTTTCTCCTCCAGAGCCCTCAGGGCCCAGTGGCCACATATAGACCAGTACAACTAGGCTTTCTAAAATGCAAACTTGGCTAGAACACTGCATTTGGAGTCAGGAAGACCTGAGTTCTAGTCCTACCTTGGCGCTTTCTAGCTTGTTTTGACCCTGGGCAAGTTGCCTGAATCTCTGGCCTTCAGCTATCTATTTTATAAACTGGGGATAAGAATAGTACCTACCTGTTGTGAAGATCAAATGAGCTGATATTTGTAAAGCTCCCTGCAAAGCTTACAATGCTATATGAACTGTGTTGCTATTGGTTTTTAAAATTTATTTTATTTTTAATTCATGGAATAAAATAAGTATTTCCATAACACAGTATAATAAAAAATGGTGACTGCACAAGAAACTGCAAATCTATTATATACAACTTGCTATTTCTTTTAAATGAATAATAAAGTTATCTTGTACATTTTTTTCCTCCCCCCACCTTCCTAGAGATGGCTACTATTAGAAATAAGTATGTGTATGTATGCATGTATGTATGCATGTATTCATGCATGTATGCATGTATTCATGCATGTATGCATGTATTCATGCATGTATGTATGTGCACATATATTCATTTATATGTAAAATTATTCTATATATACTCCTATTTACCAATTGCATGTTGCTATTGTTAGGAATAGTGCAGAGGCAGAAGGTGGCCATGGATCCCAGAAGTAAGTTTCAGGGGCTCCACTCATAGCTAATGTAGGGGAAGAAGATACAAGCAAGCCAGCCTTGCACTTCCTTCAATGCTTGTACACCCTGATTAGGCCAGGCCATCTTCTCTGAGGATCATAGCACAGGGTGCGAGAGCTTGGCTGTGGTGGTCCAGGATTTTGCCCTCCAGTCTCCCAGACGGGTGTCATTTGTGTCCCTGGCTGTTGTACCTCCAAGGATGAGAGTTGAAGAAGTGTCATGACTATGGGACAAGCTGGAGGGCATGCTAGGAGAAGAGGAAGAAGATACCCAGAGCAAGACTGCTAATCAGAAAGGAGATGGAAAGTGCCTGAAACTGATACTTGGGATAGTTCCCATAGAAAGACTGTCCTGACCCTCCCTTCCCCCAGGGCCTCCTCCCTGCCACCAAATTGTCTTGCATTTACTATGAATATACCTTGTTTATTATTATATGTAAACATGTGTTTCACCCAAGAGAATATAAGCTTCTTTTTTTTTGCTGATGGACTTCTAACATTGGCTGGTATTGTATCTAGGAATGAATGTGGGTTTGATTATAGCATTCTATCTGTTCTTTCTTGCCTTTTTTTTTTGGAGGGTAATTGGGGTTAAGTGACTCGCCCAAGGTCACATGCCCAGCAGAATATAAGCTTCTTGAGGGTGGACTCTGTTTCATTTTTTATTTCATATCCCTGTCTGACCTCTAGTGCTATTGTTGTTTAATTGTTTTCAATCATGTCTGACTGTTCATGACCCCCTTTAGGGTCTTCTTGGCAAAGATACTGGAGTGGATTATCATTTCCTTCTTCAGTTCACTTTAAAGATGAGGGAACTTAGGCAAACAAGGTTATATGACTTGCCCAGGCTCACACAGCTAGTAAGTATCTGAGGTCAGATTTGAACTCAGGAAGATGAGTCTTCCTGACTCCAGGCCCAGTGCTCTATGCACTATGGTACCCCTGCCTGCCCTTGGTCTCGGTAGGTATTTTATAAATACATATTAAATGATTTGATTGATATAATGTTCTGCATAATCAGCCTTACAGCCAGTTTTGAGAGCAGCATCCTATCGCTGGGCATGATTGTCCAGTGATGGATGTCTTTGTGACTGAGGACAAATATACATTATATAGGCAGGAAGACAACACTCCAGAAACAATTAGTACATCTTAGAGATTAGAATATAGTTAAGTAAATTGTGGTTTAGGCAAAGATGGCCAAAGGTAGCCAAAGATCATGAGCACATTAATTTAATAAATAATACGGTAATTCAAGTCTCTGTAATTTCACCAATTCCCTCCCACCAATGCAGATCACTTTCCCTCCATAACCCTGTGGCCAGTTATATAAGTATCAGGTGTTTCTATAGCACTATGCATAGTTACAAACTATTTTACACACGCTATCTCATTTGATAGGAGGAACATGGGAAGGGAATAACCTCTTAAAAAGTACCTACTATGTGCTATGCATGGTGTCGAGTACTTTTACAACAACCCTGTGAGGGAGATGCTATTATCCCCATAGTACAGATGAGGTAAACTGAGGCAGAAAAAAAAATGGTTACACCATTGCCCAGGGTCACACAGTGTCTGAAGCTGGATTTGAAATCAGTTCTTCCTGATTCCAGACCCCAAACTCTATCTGTTGTATCACCAGCTTAACACCTGGGAGACCTTAGTCAAATATCTAGGTTTTAGATTGTTTTTTTCATATATAAAATGAGGGTTTGGGCCAGATCACTTCTGGATCCCTTCCAGGGATAAAAATCTAAAGCCCAGATATTTGACTAAGGTCTCACAGGTGATAAGTAGAAGACCCCCTGCCTCCAAATCTTTGAGTCTTTCCAATGAGTCACACCAGTTGAGATGAGCCTTGAAAAATAAGTAAGATTTGGAGAAGGGCAGAGAAGCATTTGGGATGGGGGCAGGGTGTGGTTTGAGGATGGGGATAGAAGACACCAGAGGAGAAATTAGCAGGGAGCTATTGCCATCTAATACACATTTCTGAATTTTTCCATTAGGGGGATGATGACCTGTTCTTACTGCTCCTCCCTTTAAAAACAATTGCCTCTGAGCTTTGTCTTTGGTCTGTTCTTGGTTATCCAGAATTGGAACCTCTGATCACATAACCCTTAATATTCATCCAGGGCTCTTGGCCAGAATGTTAGATGGCTGATGTCAGCTCCAGGCTCCTCCTAGTCCTCTGGGCCCTCCTTCTAGTTCAAGGTGACTTATTTTTCCTTTCATCTGACTCTATATCTGGCCTGTTTGAGGAGGCAAGAAGTAGTCTCATATGGGATGAAATTGTATTAAAAGGAGCCACAGAAGCTATTAAAATGTTGGTGTTTTAAGATGCACAGACCAATACTGAGTGAACAAAGCTTTGATCCTTTGAGCCTCTGTTTGCAAACAAGTGTAGCTTATTAAATCGTTCTCTAGTGACTAAGGGGAGAAGGGAAGGGAAGGAGAAGATGTGTAATGGAACATGCTGGTTTTGGCATGAAGGAGACATGTGTTCAAATCCTGCCTCTGGTCCTGTGTGACCTCAGGCAAATTCCTTCATCTGGAAAGTCTCAAAGGTCCCTTCCAGCTCTGTATCCATGATCCCATTATGTACAACAAAGCCATAATTAGGAATTACAGCACCTGCGGGAAATCCAGAATCCTAGAGGAATTTGGGGGTTCTCAGACATGGATATGAAACACTTATGAATAATGGTATGGGTGTGACCACCCCTGTGAGTAGCTGAAGTGGAATGGAAGAGTAAGCCATGGCCAAGATGACCATTGATCCTGGGGATGGGAATTCACAGATGAGGAAGCAAGCTTCTACAATTGGGCAGGTATTCCTTTGTGGGAGAATCATTCCTCTGGTGGGGAAGTCATGGTCATTTCAAGTAGGGAGGGGCCTAATGGGAAGAACTCACTGAGAGGCAGAGGAGGGGGAGTCTCATCCACCTTGGAAAGCAAGAGCCCTTAAAAGACCAAGTTCTCTGCCTGAGACACTTTGGGGCTTTCTGTGGATGGTACTTTGAACTAGATGACATGAGGCAAAAAAAAGAGTATAAACAGTCTTACTGAAAGGCCAAGCCATGTGTAGGAAGCTCCAATACTGCCACTTCAGCAGTCTCCAAGCCCCATCGAAGGCATCTTTCAACACTGGGCTGTGCCTTCAGGGAAGAAGATGGAAACTGAAATCTAGGATGATGACAGACCCAGCAGGATTTGGCAGTGGGGAGGCGCCACGCTGCACATGGTTTG
Source organism: Pseudochirops corinnae (assembly GCA_028646515.1). Lineage (NCBI taxonomy): Eukaryota > Metazoa > Chordata > Mammalia > Diprotodontia > Pseudocheiridae > Pseudochirops > Pseudochirops corinnae. The sequence continues at coordinate 160,880,370 of CM053589.1, forward strand.
GGTATGTCAATGCAAGATTAATTTAAATCCTTCTACTGACACATCTCAAAGAGTTGATTCCTTCCTTGCTCTGGTCCCTGCAGGAAGACTCACCAGCTCCTAAGTTCAAGGATGTGGTGAGCTACTGAGAAATCATGCAACTTCTTTATTCTTTCCTTTCCTCACCTGTAAATGGAGTTCTTAGAGACCCTTCTCTCTTACAGGGATGGAATGGTGAATATATGTACAAAAAATATAAAACAAAATAAAATCCCTCAAGAATGACACTCATCATCCTACAATCCTTTGGCAGTAGGAACCAACATGTAAAGATATAGGTCTTTTCTGACTTCAGATCCAGTATTCTTTCCATCATGGTTCCTAAGATTTCCAAATAAGAAGCCCCCTTCTTAATTAAAAAAGCATTTTGTAGTTTTCCCTTCCCCCTGCACCCAACACATGACAGTGGTACCATTTTTAAAAAGAATGTTTGGTGCACACATGGAATCCCCCAAGGCCTCTCAGGAGTCCACAGCTCATGGATAGAAACCACTGAACAAGAACCTGCTCTTGGCAAGCCTGACTTCCAGTGACTTGTTTTCTTTGACGTTATCTAGAATTTTCAATTATTTTAATGAGACACCAAGGGTTTAAACTCTGAGACTTTCTGTGATTCAAGCCAAACGTACAGGTGTTGGCAACAATGAAAGCATTAAAGCGAGCCTGACTTAGAGATAGAAGGCTTTGTGGAAATATGTTTATTTTTAAGGCTTTGATTTTTTTTTCCTAATCATGCCTGTTGATTGACAGACTGACCAACTGATTGACTGATTGATTGATATGAACACGAGGAACACCTTTCCTTAAGTCGGTATCTTCCAAATAAAGTTGGAGGAAGATGAGGAAAGACAATAAATTGCAAATAAACATTGATTAAGTGCCTACCATGTGCCAAGCTCTGCGCTAAGCACTGGGAAGACAAGTAGCTGGGAAAATGAGGAAGCTGATCTTTGAAAGAAACTTGAGATTCTAAGAAGCAGAGAGGAGAAAGAGGTTATTCTAAGCATGGGACACAGCCAGTGAAAAGGACAGAGGCGGTAAATGGTGCACCAGGGACAGGAAGAAATCCAAAAGCTCATAAAGGGGAGTCAAGTATAAGGCTGCAAAGGTAGGTTGGATCCAGGTTGCAAAGGGCTTTTAATTCCAATAAGAAGCAATTGAATTTGAACTTGGAGGACGGAGAGAAGCATTGGAGTTTATTGAGTAGAGGTATGAGACCTGCACTTTAAGAAAACCATTTAGGTAGCTGTGCAGAGAAGGGTTTGGAGAGGTGAGCGATTTGAGGTGGAGGACCAATTAGAAGGGTGATTCCCATAACCTGCCTGGGCCTCAGCTTTTCAGTTCTTTATGTAACATGACGGGGTTAGATCTGATGACCTCCCTGGCCCCCTACAGTTCTAAATCTATGATTCATTTTCTCATGTGTTCCTCAGGATAACTCTGTGAGGTTAGCAGAAGAGTTCTCAACATCTTTATTCTATACGAGAAAACTGAAGCCTAGAAAGCTTATGTGACTTATGACATCCTACAGTAAATTAGCAACTGAATTAAGACTAAAATCCATCTTTCCTGACTCAGAGTCCCAGGCTTTTTTTTTCCCCCAAACCAGCCTTCTGGTTTAAATGCAGATGAGGCAAATGCCTTTATACCCTGAGGAAACATTGTCACTGGTCCTTTCCCTGAGGGCAAGTTCCAATAGAAATGCTCCCCCAGGGTGGGCTAGCTCACCTGGCTAGGGGTGGCTCCACACACCAGGGGCAAACCTTCCTTTCCTCTTCTTGTAGTATCTCATTTCCATGCTTGTCACCCTCATGTATAAAATATATTGGCCTCTCCAGAGAAGGCTTTGTGTCACTTCTAAATCAATTTATTTTAATCTAATCTTCATCTGTAATGGTTTTCTTGGCCAAACCCATCAAGGAAACATCTTGGCAGGTGAGAGAGAATGAAAACACATAACATTTGTTTTTAATGGTTCCTATGCACCAGTCAGTTTCTTGTTTCCAATATGGCAAAGCCTGTGAAATCCATGAAATATGACTGGTCCTTGGAACTGACCCCTGATGTAAGCTGAGATCTATACAGATGAGAACTCACTAAAATATGAGCATAAAGATGTCAGAAACCCCTTAAAACCTTTAAAAATCATTGAGGTGAAGTCACCAGAGTGAACTTTCCCTTCAAAGACCAAAGCAAAGAATTCCTTTCCAAACAGGCAGACAGTGAAACAAATCTCAGCCAATTGTCAGGCTCCTAAGTGGACTTTTAATAGCTCGATCCATAAAAGACACATTTTTCTTAAGCTCTGCCTGTTCGCTGTTGTTATTAATTTTTTGGTTCCCCCAGCTCCTTTGCTTTTGGTAAGAGAGCTCAGAGGTATTTCAGCTCAAACCTTGCCTCTTCCACTTTTCCATCTGGCCCAGCCCAACTATTAAACAAACGCCCAGTGGGGTCCAGTCTTGGGGCAGTGACAGTTTTGGTGAGGACATCTTGAGGCCCTAGCCACCAATGAGTTAAGATTCAGGGATGGCTCTTGCCACTCCCCAGCATTCACTTTGGGGATCAAGCAGAAGGCCTTCATTGAGGTCCACATAGATCTGTCCTCTGTGAGCGTCTCCTTTACTGGGAGGTTTATGCCTGGCAAAGGAAACTGGTGAAGGAACAACCCAGGAGTCACTAGATGGAAAAAAAAAAAAAAACAGCAGGGGTGAAGTTAGTGGGGTGATACGCTAGGGTTTGAACTTGAGCCATGTGGCAATAAAGCAGCTGGCACAGCCTGCCTGCAGCTGGAGGCATGTTTCCTCCTTCCCTCCTCAGCCCCGACAGCAAAGTGGTTCTTTCCAGGAAAATCAAGGGAAAGGTCACGAAAGCATCCCTGTTCCACTGAGTCAGCCAGATTCTGGAGGGCAAGGCAGCTCTGGGGAGCTGGCCTGGTGGCTGGGGAAGACAGACTTTTTCCTCTGCCTGGGCACGGTTGCTGTAACCCCATCCAAGGCCAGCTGTAACCATGGGATGTTTATTTTCATTGCAGAACTGAAGCTGGCAACCTGGGTCTGGGGTTTGAAGATGGCGATGCTTAGTGACCTGAATTCAGTGTTTGACTGTGACTTTCCCTGAGGCATCTACAAAAACCAGAAATGGAAAGTATTTCAAGAGGCCCTTGGAGCCCATGCTCCCATCCCTGTAGGGGCATGGAGCCCAGGGCAAACCACTCTGCCTGCTCTCTCCACCATCATCCACCAAACTACAGGACAGTCTTACACAGGTGAAATACTGTTCAGCAGAACAAAGAAAGCACAAATATTAGAAACATCAGCAGGTGGCAGCATGTCAGGAAGTAACTAAAGGAGAGGGGAGGTCCATAAGGGACAATGTGAAGCTTGAAGACTGTGTGTGTGTGTGTGTGTGTGTGTGTGTGTGTGTGTGTGTGTGTGTGTGTGTGAGAGAGAGAGAGAGAGAGAGACAGAGACAGAGACAGAGACAGAGACAGAGACAGAGACAGAGAGACAGAGAGAGAGACAGACAGAGACAGAGACAGAGAGACAGAGGAGAGAGAGAGACAGAGACAGAGAGAGAGAGAGAGAGAGAGAGAGGAAGAAGAGAGAGAGAGAGAGAGAGAAGAGATAGAGAGAGAGGGAGAGGGGTACACTTGCCAGGCAGATAGTTGCCTGAGTGACAATGAAAGGGAATGGGGGGGAAGGGTACTGTGCACACGTAGTTCAGCTTTTAGAAAGGGAGGGATAATACCAGCTTCTTCTCAACCACCTGCCTAATGTTTCCTCATGTCACTAAGCAGTTCCAGTTGCTTAGTACCCATGGCAGAATGGGGTCAGAGTTCTCCGAAATCAAAGACTTGAGAATGCCCTCCTGGTTGTACAGTATTCTTAGCATATTTCTGCCAATGTCCATCTATAGTCAGGGTGACCATACAGAATCTCCACCAGCAGTTCTGGGACCTGGAACAAGTGTGGGGTTGTCCAGGGAGGAACTAGGGACCTAGCTCAAGGCTGCTTCTGAAAAGGTTATCACTGGGGAAGGAACCAGGCAGGACTACGTTGAAGATGGCATCCATCTAATCACACATCTGGATCACAACTCCAAGATGTTGGTTGCTGCTGTTGTTCAGTCATTTTCAATCATGTCCAATTCTTTGTTTCTCCATTTGGGGTTTTCTTGCCAAAAATATTTGAGTAGTTTACCATTTCCTTCTCCAGCTCATTTTGCAGATGAGGAAACTGAGGTAAACAGGGTTAAGCAACTTGCCCAGGGTCACACAGCTGCTAAATGTCTGAGGCTGGATTTAAACCAAGGAAGATGAATCTTCCTGATTCCAGTTCCAGTGCTCTATCCACCATACCACCTAGTTGTGTTTGTTATATACCTGGTACTATGCTGGGAACTTGTGGTACAAAGACAAAATTGAAGTCTCTGCCACAGAATTAACTTTAGAACGGAGAAGTCAACATGTACATATCTCAGATATCACTGTGGGGAGAGGGGTAAAGAAGAGAGCGCTAAATAGCTAAATTAACCAAGAAATGGTACCATACAAAAGGTGGTTCTTCAGTCAATTTTGAAGGAATCCAGGGTTTCTAAGAGGTAAAGCCACACTGCAGGCAAGTGGGACAGCCAGGGCAAAGGCACAGAAGTGAAAAATGGGGTATCATGTTTGAGAAACAACAAATTGTCCAATAAAGCTTGGCCATAGTGTGTATAAAAGAGAGTCATTTGTAAGAAAACTGGCAAGGTGGGAAGGGGCCAGCTTAGGGAGCACTCTCAAAGCCAAACCAAGGAATCCATATTTGATCCTAGGTGGAATTGCATCGCTGGGGTAGCCATTGCAGTTTGGAGAGGCCAGATTTGTGCTTTCTGAAAAGCACTTTGACAACTGAGAATGTTAACTCTTTGAGGATAGGGACTGGTTTTGCTCCTTTTTTTTTTTTAGTGTCTCCAACTTCTTGGTACAAAGTGTGGTAAGTACTTCTTGGCACATAGTATAGTAAGCGCTCAATAAATTCTTGGCAATTGATCAATCGACTGATGGATTAATTGGAAAGTTGACTGGAGAAGGAAGAAACTTAAAGCTAGGAACCAAAGTAGGAGGTTATTGTAGTAGTCTTCGAAGAGAAGTGATGAGAATCCTAAGCCACACAGAGAAGGTAATGGATAGGAAAGCTATTATGGTGATAGAAATGGCATGATTTGGGACCAGACTTGCTAGGAAGCACTTTCTATGGGGTCTATAGCATCTCCATTCCCAAATTCAATAAAGAATCAAAGGGAAAAAAAAGAATGAAGAATCCAAACAAAGAAATAAAGAATCAAAATATAATCAAAATAAGGAAATAAAAAACAAAAAGTCTGTAGTAATTATTGTTTGAATCTCTCATTTAGCAATTAATCACTTGTGACACTCCTTGTACTAGGGTATTTAATTGTATTATGGCCCTGAATTGCATTATCTCTCTTGAATTTACTGTGGTCTCCTTCCCTAGTTACTAAATCGCATCCTTCTTGAGAGCAAATACCATGGGTTCTAATTGGGGACAAGACTCTTGCAGCAGAGTGACTTAGTATACTAGGACTTTGATAAATATTTGTTGTCAAATCTTTCATTTGGAAGTTCCTGCATGATTTCAAAAACATTTTAAAACCCTTTTGAAAAGGACCATTTATTGATTATGATCCTGGCAAAAATGATCATACCTGCCATTATTTACATACATATGTATGCACTAAAAATACCTTCATTGGAGTAAAACCAGACTAATTGGGGGAAAAACAGGTCTGAATTGGTAGAAAATCTCAATCTTAGAATATTTGGAAAATATTATCTTTTTATGTTTTCCAGTTTTTACTACATACAAGAAATTCAAAATTGGCCAACCCAGGGTTGCTTATTGCTGGTCTTTAAGTAGCCTGATTCAATGAATACTCTTTATATTACCTTACCAGTTATTTTTAACTGGGCACTACCAAAGCATTTGGTAGCCAGGTGGCATAGTGGACAAAGTGCTGGAATTATAGTCAAGAAGACCTGAGTTCAAATGCACCCTAGTAACCCTGGGCAAGGCACTTAACTCGGTGTGCCTCAGTTTCCTCATCTGTAAAACAAACTGGAGAAGGAAACAACAAGCCACTCCAGTATCTTGACCAAGAAAACCCCAAATAGGGCCATAAGGAGTCAGACACCACTGAAATGACTGAGTAGCAATTAAAAAATAAAGCATTTACAGCATCTTCACATTGGTGGCATCACCACATTCTTCATGCACTCATTCACTTAGCAAAGGTTTCCTCCTTTCCCTGTGGACATAGTGAAAAGGTTACCTTCAACGCAGGCCTGTCTGAACTATGACAAATTCTGAATTAACCGATTCTCAATCAATGACTTTGTCCCTTATTTACAAAATCTCTGACCTTTCTGGCCTATGTGGATACAGTCTTCATATGACACAACCCCGCTGCTGTCTTCCTAGCTCTTTAACTTGCTGCCTGTCCATAGAATTTTCATATTGTTCAAAGCCTCATCAGACAACCCAGTCCTCTGGGAGGTGAAGTTGTCTAATTAGTGATTTTATTTTTTCTGGCTTAACCCTTTTATGATATAATTTAAAGATTGCCTTCCTAGAAATATCTGATCTCCAAAGGAGGGAAAGCAGACAAACAAACAAAAATTTCTGGAGGTAGGACAGTAGAAAAAGACCTTTGAACTAGAAGATGGGAAGCCTGTCCCTTTCAACTAACTGTTGTGATCTAACAAACTTGCTTATCTGGGCCTCAGTTTGCTCATTTGTAAAATTAAGAAATTGAACTAATTAGTTACTAATGTCTAAATGACCATATGATTTCTTTCATATTTTTTCTATCTGGAAATGACTTATTTTCCATATGTAATAGATTTGTTTTAAAAAGTCATATTTGCTAATGAAAACTTATGAGTAAAAATGCTCAAATTAAAAAAAAAATTCTCCGCAACACTGGTGGATTTAGAGTCAGAAGAGCTGAGTTCACATCTCAATTTTGACACTCACTAACTATGGGAACTTATCCAACTCACTTAACTTCTCTCATTACTCAGTTTCCCCATTTGTATAACAAGAGGTTTAGCTATATGACCTTGAATTCCCTCCTGGTTCTAAGTCTCTGAAGCTGTGAATATAAAACTATCAAATACTTCAAGTGGTAAAGATTATGTTCGTTCTGGCTGTTCCCTATACCGATGAAATCATAGGTCTGAACTCTGCCAAAAAAATAGCCATGTGCTCTCATACCTCAAGAGTTCAGTCCATTGGTGTGAGGAACAACTAGTTCATCCAATGCTTGGATCAACCATTTCATGAGTTAATGTGTCAGAAGAAAATCCATCACCTTTCAATCACCTTTTTGGTAATGTTCTCTTAACTAGGCTATTCTACTCATAGCTTTGTTGGTTTAGTAGAATCTGCTATATGCTGTCTCCCACCCTGTGCAGCCCTTCGGAGCCCAGTGCTGTCACCACACACCTTGATAAGGCATCAGAGGGTGAGTTGTTAGCTAGATTTATAATGGGTAAAAAATTGTTAGTAAGTATTAGATGCTTCCTTTTGAAAATATTGAAACACAGAGAAGATACTGGCGATGTAGGTCTTAGTAATTTATTCAGATGGTATTTGTAGAATTCACTCTTTTGTTGACCAGCAACAGCAACAAAGGCAAAGCAACATTACTCCATATGTCAGGATACATTTGAATATTAAAAGGAACATTTTTGAGTCTGGGCTTGTGTTTTCTTCAGTGTAGAGAATTCTCATTGTTGAAGTTTCTTCACCCCTATAGGCAAGTAACTCTTTTGAAACTTAGAGAAATCTCAGGGACATTGAAAGGTTGTGACTTATATATAGTCATAAAGGCAGTGTATGTCACAAGCATAATGTTGTTTACTACTACTTCTACTTCTACTACTACTACTACTACTACTACTACTATTACCACCACCACCACCACCACCACCACCACTACTACTACCATTACTAAATAATATCTCATATTTCTGTATGCTTTTAAATTTTCAAAGATCCTTCCTTACAACCCTATGAGGTAAATAATGCTTATATAAACATTATTATCTATATTTTCAGATGAGAAAACTAAAGCAAAGAGCAGTAAAATGACTTGCCTAGGGTCATACAACTATTAACAATACTAAACCTCACTACATGTTAACAGAGCATATTTTCCAAAATGTGAAAAAACAGTGAGAAGTGGCTTGTTTTATATCTTTTTGTAAATCTTTTTAATGTCTGGCTTAATAGAAGACAGTTGGATTCTCCTATCTACTTCTGCATTCAATCTGTTGCAATATGCTTTTTAAAGTATATGAAGAAAATCTGGTCTCATAGAGATAGGTAGTTGGAACGGGGAGGAGTATTTTAAAGGCAGACATCAGATTAGTATTATTATGAAAATGGTTTTTAACCTCATAGATCCCTGAAAGGGCCATGGAGACTATCAGTGGATCTTCAGACCAAACTTTCAAAATTGCTAACCCATGGACTTCTTACTCTGGAGGATCACTCTTCCCCTGTAGCCCCTTCCTCTAATTGTTCAGCACATAATAAATACTAAATAAGTGCTCGTTAACTTGAATTGACTACAATGGATCCTGCCTAACAAGATAGCTGTCCACAACTGTGTGTCAATATTCTTTCCTTTAAAGGAAAAGAGTTTTCCCATCAGTGAAGGACATACTCAGAAAATCCATCTTGGTTGACTGTGATGGGGGCTTTTGGTCAAGGGACTCTAAACTGAGGGGTCTCAGGTTGTTGGGTTGATCACCTGTGGCTCCTTCTGCCCCAGAAATACATAATTTAAGTCATCAGACCTGACCTTAATTCATAGGCATAATATGTGGTCACTTACGTGTTATGATATAAAGAATACCTGTTTCAGAAATCTGTCCTTGGCATGCCAATTTCATCATTATTGATGTATTCCTTTTGATAAAGCAGTATTTCTTAATAAAATAGAAATACTCCTGAAATGTACAACACATTGAACTGTTTGTCCCTCATTAACAATTTGGCATAAATTAGTGACTGAACCGCAACAACTTTATTGGTTTCTTTTGAAGGATTACTTCTAGAGAAAAGAAACCATGAGAATGAGATATAACAACTAAATTTTGATAGGGAAAAGTGTAAAGAGATGTCCAGGGAACTACTTAGGGATGGTTATCACCCAGTGGACCATGAGACTCCAAGGAACAGCATGAAGGTCCCGAACACCTTAGCAATAGGTTATTGAAAAAACACTTGGAAGAATACAGAAGAAAAATCTTACCTACTTCACAATATGGGCTGGTCTTATAAGACATGTACCCTGGGAAGCCCAGAGGCCATGGTATCATATAAAAATATTAATATTAACAATTAACAAGTTTATTAATATTAACAACATCTCACACATATGCTATTTTATGATTGACAAGGTTCCTCAGATTGACAAGATTGTTCCTCAGAACAACCCTATGAGACAGATAGTGTAAGTATAATCATTCCCATTTTACAGGTAAGGAAACCAAGGGTCAGAGAGAAAAATGACTTCTCCGTAGTCACAAAGCTGGCAGAAAACATCAGAGCCAAACCCAGCTCTATTAATAGCATATCTAGTGTTCTTTCCACTGTGTCATATTGCTTTTCCATGAATTCGAAATGAGCAGATTCCCAGTTTAGCCTTTGCTTCCTGATATATTTTGTTTCCTGACATGGTGCTTTCCATCAATGGAATAAAAATGGTACAATCATCACCACTCATTTCATAGAAAGAGAATGAGTCTAAAAGGATTTATCTGGTCCAAACAATCATGATCCACCAGCTGTGCTATATATGTAAGAAAAACCAAATGGATGGAGGATGACAATTGTCCAGACTTTTACAGAGCAACACATTAAATTACTCAGCATGGACAGTTACTGCCAAAGGTCAATAAGCTAGGCTCAGAATTGAACAGGACCAAGAGTGTAGGCTGGTGTGCATATAACAAGCTTCCCAATACTTTTTTAAAAATGCTTCTAAGATGCTTCCTAAAACAAAATTCATCTTTAGATGCCACTATTCTTCTAGTTGGCTATGATTTATGAAATACCAGGACCTCAGAAAAGCCAGAACTTTGGGTAACCCAGACCTTGATGGGAAGATACGTGATGGGTGGAAGTAAAAGGTAGCATATTAGCAATGGGTATAACATAAATGATTTTTGTTAAGTTGTTTTTCAGTCATGGCCAGCTCTTCATGACCCAGTTGGGGGTTTTCTTGGCCAAGATACTGGAGTGGTTTGCCATTTCCTTTTCCAACTCATTTTACAGGTGAGGAAACTGAGGCACACAGGGTTAAGTGACTTGTTTAGGATCACAAGGCTGGGAAATGTCTGAGGCCAGATTTTAATTCAGGAAGATGAGTCTTCCTGACTTTAGACCTAGCACTCTATCCACTGCAACATTTATCTGCCCAACATAAAAGATAACATTGAAGAAATGATTGATCAGAAACAGGGGTGAGCCATTCATATAACGAGAGCAAGTACAGATGCACAGCCCAACTGATACCCATGAAATTTTGGTCAATCAATTAACAAGCATTTATTAAGCGTCTATAATATGCTAAGCATTGTGCTGCGTTGTGGGGATTCAAAGATAAAAATTAGACAGTCCCTGACCTCAAGGAGATTACTTCTTATTGTAAAAAAAAAAGTACACATATAAATAAATGAAAAAGTATATATAACATGCATACATGTAAACACACACAAATACAAGCATATGCAAAAGATGTTTAGTATAATATAAAAACTATAGGGTAATATGGGGGAAGCCGCTCACAGTAGGGAGATCAGGAAAGGCTTTATATAGTACATATACTCAAAAAATGCTCTAATAACAGTATGAAACAGTCCATCCTCATTCCTCTTCTTAGTGGTGTTTTTACTTTAACCTTAATTTCTAATTTCCTCTTAAAGAACTCTCAGCATCAATCATATTGTTGGATAAAGATGGGAGATATTTTGAGCATCACCATTGATTTATGGCCTCCCTCATCTCCTTAAAAATAAACAAACAAACATTTGCCTGGGTGGAAATAACAATGTCCCACAGCCCACTCTCTAGAACCAAGAAGTTGGTTTTTGAGTTGAACTTTGAAGGAAGTTAGGAATTCTAATGAGCAAAGGTGAGATAGGACTGTATTCCAGGCATGGGGGCAGTTTGTTCAAAGATGAGGAAGGCAATAAAATGGGAATATGAAGAACCTTGAGAAAGTTAGTTTTGCTGGATCATAGATTATAGGAAGGAGAGCCATTTGTAATAATCTGGGGATAAAAGGTTAAAAAACCTAGAGGAAGGACATGAAGGACATTTAAGAAGAGATGCATATTATGTATATATATATGTATGTATGTATATACAAATATGTAAACATATGTATGTATGTGTATATGTATATGTCTGGAATGAAGAGAAGGTTGGGATCTGCATAGTAAGAAGCAACACCAATTAGGTAAGATCAAGGATTAGAGGGTGCGAATATGCAATTAGTTACCAGTCCTTACAAAGACAGGAACATAAAATCAGCATGTTTGTACCACAGAGCAGACAGAAATGTTGACTACATCTAGTTCATCATACCCTCTTATAGGGCTAGCTATAAACCCAAGGCAGCAGAGAACCCTCAGCAGCCAGAAAAGAGTCAGGGCAGGAAGATAATGTGTCATCCAGGGTCTCTGTGGGCGATATAGTACTCCATGGTAAAATATCGTGGGCATGCTCTTTGGGAGGTTAAAGACTATGCATTAATTTACCCTATCTCAAGGGGAGGACAAACAGAACCAAGGAAAGATAGATAGTGACTACAATAATTTAAATGGGAAAAAAAACACTGAAAGAAAGCTGAACTCTGAGTAATTATAAAGACCAGTCTTGGCCTGGAGAATACGACAGATAATGAAATGAAATGAACCTTCCTCCTTTCAGGAAAGAGGTGGAGATCTGTGAGCATAGAATGTTGCATAAATTCTTCAACGTGGCAACTGTGTTGGTTGTCTTGAGTTGACTTCCTTTGTTATAAGAAAAGATTTCATGTATGTGTTGATTTCTTTTGTCTTGCTATTACTTATTTCTGGATTCTGTCTCTCTGTTTTTGCTTCTCTGTCTCTTTCTACACACACACACACACACACACACACACACACACACACATGCGTGTGCGCACGTACACACAAACACATACCCTTTTAGAGGAAAGGAATCTTACTCAAAACATGCTGTAATAACAGTATGAAACATTCCATCCTCATTCCTCTTAGTGGTGTTTTTACTTTAATATCGATTTCTAATTTTTTCAAAAACTTTCAGCATCAGTCATATTGTAGGGTAACGACTGGGGATGTTTTGAGCATCACCGTTCACTTAGGGCCTCCCTCACCCCATTAAAAACACTTGCCTGGGTAGTTGTCTATTAAATAAACAAGGCCTAGCAGTAGACAAAGGAAATAGCAACTTCCCACAGCCTACTTTCTAGAACCAAGAAAACTCCCACTTCAACAAGCACTCCAGGTCTTCATGAAAGAAGGAAACAGAGTCAACTCTCCATTTCTCGTGTAACGATTATCTGCAATTTTGATTTTCGAAATTAAACACAAGCACTGAAAGAAAATGTAGAGATTATCCTGGTCAACTTCGCCCTTTCCACAGTTGAGGAAAGTGAATCCTAGGAAAGAGGGCAGGATGTGCCTGTCAAACAGCTAGAATAGAGCAAGCCTAGAATGGGAGCCTATCTCTTTAATTATAAGGGAATGGCACTAAGACTGGATGAGCTCTAAGACCCTTTCCAGATGTGAAACCTATGAGCCTTCTATCTTTCACAGTCACTTTTGCAATTTCTTACTTCATTCTTCAGGCTTGGCTCAAAAAGGCCAACGTTCCACACTACATCTGGAGCCATAACCAGTCATCTTACCACTGGTTTCTGATGACTCTGGAGGAGACAATTAGGCTGATGACTTTACACAGCCCTGCCTCACTTAAATCCAATTCACTTTCAAGCCAAGACATCACCCTTCTGATGTCATTGGTCTTCTTCCAGAAGGAAGGATGAATGACAACTTTCAAAAACGTGCTCTTAAGAAATACAAATTGATTTTGAACAAAGTGTAAGCAAATTACAGTTAGGAATGTTACCCTTTGGGGGTAGCTGGGTGGCACAGTGAATAGAGCATTGGCCCTGGAGTCAGGAGGATCTGAGTTCAAATCTGACCTCAGACACTTAATACTAGCTATGTGACCTTGGGCAAGTCACTTAACTCCAATTGCCCTGCCTTCCCCCCTCCAAAAAAAAAAAGGCAAAAAAAAGGAGTGTTACTCTTATAACCCTACAGTTAGAAAGGATTTCAGAGACCATTTAGTATCCCCTTTACCTGGACAAAGATTCCTCTACAACATATTCAACAAGCAATTTGTTCTTTGCTCTAAGACCTCTAATGAGGGACTAAGTCTTTCAAAGTTGTCTATTCTACTTTTAATAGCTCTAATTATTCTAATTTTTTCCTCAAACTGAGCCCAAACATGTTTCTTTGCAATTTCCACTCATTCCACTGCTCCCTATGTTCCACCCCCTGGAGTCAAGCAGAATAAGTGGAATTTCTCTTTCCTGTGATTGCTGTTCAAATACTTGAAGACCACGTTTACTATCTTCCCTCAGCCTTCCCTTCTTTAAATGAAATATCTTCAGCTCCTTCAGAAGATCCCATTATACACTATCCTGAAGCACTTCACAACCCTTGTTTGCCCTTTTATGGATATTCTTCCACTCATCATCATCCTCCAAAATGTAAGATCACTGCTAAATCTTTGGATCTCCACTGTCCTGGAATATCCTGACCTTGTTTTCTGCCACTAGCATAGGGACTTATTTCAATATTCCTCCATCTCATAAGACCAGAAATTTAAGGCCAGAAATCTAAATGGCCCTGTAGTCCACCCTCCTCATTTTATAGATGGGGAGACTAAGTCACAGAGAGTTTAAGTGATTTGTCCAGGGTACAGCCGGTTAGGTGAGATTTGAACAAAGGTCTTCCTGATTCCAAAGCCAATGCCCTAACCAACTATATATATTGACTCTCAAATCTATAGGGTCTCCTTCTAGCAGTGCAGATGACAGCTGATTCATGCCTTTTCTTTCCCTGCAATGCTTGTTTATGTCCTCCTGTAATTTACTGGTAGAGGATCCACCCAACACACTAGAAGATTTATCTCTGCCTTTAACATTTAGTGGGAGTCTGTGCAGTGACCAAGTTGTCCATCTGTTGTTCTTCACTCTCACTCTGTGACTGACCTACTTCCTTTTTCAGTCACACATGCCCTTAACTACCTTCCCTGTGCTATTTCTCTCACACAAGTCATCCTTGGAAACATGCTGCAGCCTGCTTCCATCCACCACATGCTGATGCATTGCCGTCTGGACCCTCTGCAATTGGATTCTTCTGAGATCCTTGTCTTCCATAATTTGTAGCCTTTTAGCTTCATGGGAAGAATATTGGTGCTAAAGAGAGGAAGAGGTGGGCTCTGGGATCCTTGAAAATGTTGCATAGTTTCCTGAATGCAATCTTACCCCCTCTCCCATTTCTCAACCCTGGGCACAGTTAGTTGTCCAACTATACTTCCTGTCTGGTATAAGAATGGATAGGCCATGCTCTCTCACTTTTTCTTGTTTGGCTTTGTTTCCTCTTTTCCATTGTTCATCTCATCCGTTAACAATCCTTTACAACCTCACTAATGTCTAATATGAAAGTATTTGCAGATCCTATACTCGATTACATGCCACCATGGGGGGTGGGGTGGGCAGAGAGGGAAGGAGAGAAAATTTGAAAATCAAGGGATTGTGGAACTGAATCATGTAAACTAAAAGAAAACAAACAAATTAATAAAGATAAAATTTTACTTTAAAAAAAAAAGAATGGATAGGCCAGCTTAATGGGATGTCCAACCAATTACAAGCCATGACATGATATTTAAAGACACTCAAGAATTAATTGCCTTCTTCCTTAATCAGAAAATACCCCAGCACTCACTGAGTCCTCTGACTCAGGAGGACTTAGTTTGACCTGAAGACCAAAGAATGGGGAGCTCAAAGCAACTGGGAACAAAAAGAGGGATGGAACAAAGGGGAATGAAACCCTGAGTCCAACTGCTGACAGCTGAAGGATTGACTACATAACATGATTCTAGCCTGTTTCCTAAGGAATCTGAGCCCCTCTTAGTTCCTAAGTTTAATCATCTTTCTTCTTCTTCCTTCTTCTTCTTCTTCTTCTTCTTCTTC
>CM053589.1:160896256-160923448 GCA_028646515.1 Pseudochirops corinnae
GAAGAAGAAGAAGAAGAAGAAGAAGAAGAGGAAGAAGGAGGAGGAGGAAGAGGAAGAGCAGGAGAAGAAGGAGGAGAAGGAGGAGAAGAGAAATAATAATTTGGAATTCTTTCCGCTACTGTAGTTATATACCAAGGATGTTTTCAGGAACAAAGGAAGACTTTGCATTCTAACACTTTAATTAAACTACACAAAAGCAGATACTTAACCCATCTGTGCAAAAGAGTAAAGAACATAAAGAATCATGATAGGAACTAATTTCAATATACTTCCTATCTGAATTCCATCAAATTGGATGAGAAGACTTTTTCAACAACAATAACAATTATATATCATATTTTTATTAATAATTGGTGACATTTTTATGACACTTTAAAGTTCACAAAGCAATTAATTTACATATGCTTTAACAAAACTTAATCTTCATGGTGACCCTTCAAAGTAGAAACTATACATATTTTCCAAAAGAAGAAACAAGTTCCAAAAAGCAGTGTCTTGTCCATGATCACATAGCTAGTAAATATACAAAGTGAAAAATTTTCCTAACTCCATAGTTCGAATTCTATCCAACCACACACCAGCTGCTTGCCTGAATTGGTATGCAAAGGGAATGACTACTCCTGAGGGCCCCACATCTTTCCATTTGGACGATGTTACCTGTATTTGAAAAAGTAGCTGAGCCAGAAAAAGTAAGTGATTTGAAACATCTATCAAATGCCTAACCAAAGTATCCTTTTTGCCCGTTTTCCTTTACTGCCAACAGGCTTGCAGAATCTCAGAGCTGGAAAGAACCTCATAGACAATCTCATCCTGTATCTTAAAAAAAAAAAAGAATCCTCTCCTACTGTGTGCCCAACAAGTGGTCAATCAGCCTCTAGTTAAAGACATATAGTGAGGGGGAAGCTGCTGTGACTCCAAGGCTATCATCTTATTGTCACATAATTCTAATTGTAAGGAAGCTGATTTTTTTTTCTCTTTATTTCAAGCCTCAGTTTGTTTTTCTGCAACTTCTACTCATCGTCCCTATTTGTACCTTCTGAGGTCAAACTGAACAAATCTAAGCCCTCTTTCAGATGATGGCAAAAGATGCAGATTTTAGAGTTAATTCAGCTCAAGATGGGAGCAGGTGAGAGTCAGTGATATTCAAGCCATTGATTTTCTCTGATGAGTACAGGAAGCCAATCTTTTGTTATTTCCTCCCATTGTGTTTAGTGCAAAGCCTACCAGTCTGTAAAACTGAATGTCAAGGGCCAATAGCACTGGGGGGAAGGGGGTCCGTCTATCTTTTTTTCTCCACTGTCTTACTACCTAGTCAGTCACTCAGAGTGAGAAATGTGGGGCTTTTCTTCACTTCTACACTAGGCTTTGTAGACAGAAAGTTTGATCACTGTAATTCTGAATGAATGAAAAAAGTATTTCCTATGTGCTAAGCACAATACCTCATGGAAGAGAAGCCATCTCCCTACTCAATGCATTTGCACTGGTGATCCCCCAAATCTGGAAAGCTTTTCTTCCTCATCTCTAGCTCCTGGCTTCTCTGGTTTCCTTCAAAACTCAGTTCAAATTCCATCTTCTCCCAGTCCGTGTTCACTCCTCCCTCCCAAGATTCCTTCCATTTACACTGCCTAAATCTTATATGTATATAAACACTTGAGTGTTGTCTCCTTCATTAAAATTCCAGTTGGTTGAGAGGAGAGATCATTTTTTGCCTTTCTGTCCCCAGCACTTAGCACTGTCCCTGGCACAAGTAGCATTAATAAATGCTCATTGACACCAGGCATGCAATTGGGGGAAAATATTCTCTACTCTCTCACACACACTAAATGGGAAAGCTCACACACATAGAAGAGTTTGGAAGCAGACCGGATGGCAGGACCTGAGTTTACTGTGAGTGGAGGAATGCAGAGAATGTTTAGAGCAGGAGTTCTCAACCTTCTTTGTGTCATGAACCCTGTGAATAGTCTGCTAAAGGCTATCGACCTTTTCTCAAAGTCATGTTTTAGAAAATTGTAAGGAACTGCTAAGTTTCAGTTAGAAAAGAGTGAAAATAAAGAAGTAATCTTCTTTCCCCCCATCCACGTTTATGTAGTCTCTGAAACATACCCATAGATCACTGGATCCAAGTTTAGAACCCCTGTTTTGGAGTGATTCTGCTCTCTACCTCATACACCTCATGCCTCAATCCACGGTGCACCAGTGTCATGCCCTGTCTGCTCCCGATGAATCACCGCAGCTGGCAGGGATGTAGACTAGGAAGGTAACTCTGAAGATCTAATGCACATCTTTGGAGGAGCCAGGAAGGAGCCTTGCTTCACATCAGGGCATAGTGAGACTGAGCAGACAAGGTTAGAACTGGGGAAGCACCACTCTGGAAATGGCACACGGTTTGATGGATTGATTGTTTAATATTTATTGAGAACCTGATGTGCAGAGCACAGGGCTAGAGACAAAGAAATAGGTAGGAAGAAAGGCAGGCAGATGGTGAGAGAGGGAAACCAGACAGGCCAGAGACTACAATGATTACAAGGGACCTTAAGAAGTCATTCAGGCATCTCCCTGGCTCTGAGCAGATCTTCACCCTAAATCTTCACATAGGAAAGTCTTTTCTGATCCCCACACCACTGTTGGGAAAGGGATTTCATAGTTCATCACCCATTATAATATTTTTTAAAATCTCATTTTTCAAGGAATGATTTTAGAGAACCCATAACTTTTCACCCAAGAAGACAAGAGTTATGATTTGGCTTCCTATTTCCCTTCAGCATCAATGGAGGTCAAAGATGTTCATAATGGGGTCACCTGGGCTTGGAATAAAGCCAGGAAGGGGTAATGACATTCCATTTCTTGGCTAGTATTTTCATTCCATTCCTCTTATTCAGAATAGTTTGAAATAGCACCCCACCCCCATCTCCCAGCTACCATCCCCATGCTTTTCAGAAGGAGCTTCATTGGAGCTAAAAGAGAGGTAAGAGATAGATTGTGAAGTAATACCTCCATTGTTCAGATGAGGAAATTTACTCAGGAAGAGGAGAAATAAATTGTCCAGGATCACATAGGCAGTAAGCGTCTGGATTCTGAGTCAAACCCAGCTTTTCTAATTCCAATTGTCCTCTTTTGTTTTCTCCTACACACTAACCCTTGGTAGCAGTGATAACTGAAATCTATATATGGCCCTTCAGTGTCTGCAAAACACTTTATATGTGTTACCTCATTTAGGCCTCACAATATCCCTGTGAGGTATCTCTAGCCCTATTTTACAGATGTGGAAACAGAAGTTCAGATAAGTTATGTGAATTGCCCAGGTAGACACAATAAGTTTTAAAAGGATTTGAACCTAGGCAGCAGTTGCTGGAGTCAGCTCAAACTGGCTCTAGAAGTCTATTGTTAAATTCTGAATATGAATGTTTACATTTCAGAATCCTGCATATACTACAAATCAGACATTGATTTTATTGATTGTTTAGACTTTAAAAAATGATGGAAAAATAATAAGGAATATTGAATTTAAGAGTGTATCCTCTGAGAACTGCCTGTTAAACATTTACCAACACATCCCTGAACCCAGGTCTTTCTGACACCAAGGCCAACATTCTTTCTGCTATACCACACCGACCCTCTACAATTAACTCATGCAAATCCAGAATGAAGGGTTTCAATTTGCTCTCTTAGTTACTCCACATACAATTTCCCCCATAATTTTCTTCTTCTGATCCCTGAAAGCCATATCCTTCATGCCTTGGAAGCCAGGAAATTATAGGATTCATATCTCAAAAGTGGCTTTGAGATCATCATCAGTAGAGGGAATTCTTGTCTTGGGGTCTGTGAACTTTAAAAAAAACATATATTTTGATAGCCATTTCAATCGAATTGGTTTCCTTTCTCATCAGTGCATTCAAAACATGATTCTAAGAAGGGATCCATAGGCTTTACCAGACTGCAAAACAGGCCCAGGACACACACAAAAAAGTTAAGAATCCCTGGTCTTGTCCAATCTTCTCAATTTAACAGAGGAGGAAACTGAGCTCTGAGGTTCACATAATCCTGGGATTTGAACCCAGGTCCTTTGGCCCTGAATTCAGTATTCTTTCCATTCTTAATTCTTTATTTGGATAAACTGAAACAGCAAAGCATTCCTTTCTCATTCTGACTACAGTTTTTTTCTTTGCTTTTTTTTTTTTTGGTAGGGGGAAGTCAGGGCAATTGGGATTAAGTGACTTGCCCAAGATCACACAGCTAGTAAGTGTTAAGTGTCTGAGGGTGGATTTGAACTCAGGAACCCCTGACTTCAGGGCAGGTGCTCTATTCACTGCACCACCTAGCCGCCCCCTGACTACGTTTTTTCAAAATCATATCAACATAGTGGCTTAAAATTTACAGAGTTCTTGCCACACCCCTGTAAGTTCAATAAGTGAAGGATAATTTTATTGATGAACAAACTGAGACAAAGAAAAGTGAAATTACTTATGTGGTCACTCAGCTAGTAAGTATTACATGTGAATTACCTGTTCTCCTAACTCTGATGTTCTCTCCATAACTATTCTGCCTCTTACAGGATGTGGAGATCTAGAGCCCACGGTCTCCTCGTAGCACATCATTATTATTTGAGCATCAACCCAACTCACATGTTTGATATGTTACTAAAAAAAAAAATGAGACCAAAGAATACAAAGGAAATGTCATTTAAATATTCTGAAGGCTTAGGAGAGGAGCATCCTTCTATATGTAGCTCTGTGTGATTTGGGTAGGAAGAGGGGAAGGGACATAGGGCAAGGCCTAAGAGAGAATCTTGGGCTTACATGGCCACATGGCCCAATAGAGGGAAGAGCTTTGAAACTTGAGAAAAATGATTAAAAAACCAATAATTTGGAAAGATTCAGAGTTCTCCCCTTTTTCCCAAGTCCTGATTTTAAAAGTTCAATCTCTTGAAGGACATTGCTGTTAGTGGGACTGGAGTAGGACCCCATCCTGAAGAGCCAGCTATCGTGTTTTGCTCAGACTTGGGTGGGACATATGTTCTTTGAATAGATAGCCCAAGGCTAGGGGTAATCAGGTATAGAGAGAGTTTCTCCGTCCAAGGGTGACATGATGTCACTCTCAGCCCACCTCTCGTTGTGTTAACCAATTAGAATTGATTGCTGTTTGATGTACCATCTCTTGTCCAAAGACATAAAAACCTAAAGATGTAACCATTAGGTCTCTTTGACTAACCAGAGGACAAGGGGCCATTTTGTCAATCTCTTGCTGACATGATTGACAAAATTGACTATAATTTACCCAAAACTTTGTGTCTCAAAATGATTTTAATTGCCACAAACTGTTGTTCCAGTCACATGTCACCTCTGATGATGCTTACTAGCTGTATGACCCTGGGCAAGTCACTTCATCTCTGGGCCTCAGTTTTTGCATCTGAAAAATAGGAAAGTTGAACTTGCTGACTTCTATGGTTTTGTTTAGTTCCAAATCTATGAAGCTTTCCCCAGCACAGTCACTCAACTGAACCCTGCACAGTTTCTCACTGTTTGCCATTAAGGGACAAAAGAAGGTTAAATTAAAATTGAGTCTAGCTGGGAGGGCCCTTATCACAGAGGAGATGGCATTTGAGGTTAAAGGATTGGTTAACTTGCCAGCAGAAATGGGGAAAATAGCAAAAACAAAGCAAAGAGGTGAGGAAGTGTTGACATTTTTGAGAGAACAGGTCAGGCTTACTAGGGCATAAGAAAGTCCTAGGGGCATAGTGGGAGGTAAGACTAAGAATAGACCTGGGATTTCATTGGTATAGGGAACTACCAAGAAAATCTCTCTGCCAATCCAAGTTGGCAACTAACTCTGTCATTTGTAATCTTAAAGAGTTGCCTAGAGCACTGAGAAGTTACATGACTTACAGAGAATGTCAGAGACAAGCCTTGGACACACATCTTCCTGTCTTCCAGCACATGCTCTCTGTTCATTAAGCCAAGCTGTTTCTCCAGAATAGGAGATAAGAATGCAAACAAAGGTGCAACAAAAACTTCATGCTGAGACACTGAAGACCCAGATTCTGGTCTCAGTTCCACCAATCAATGGCTGTGTGACTTTGGGCTGGCAATTTAATCTTTCTAGACCTTGGTATCAGTTTCTTAATCTTTAAAATGAATGAGTTGTACTAAGGAATTTCTAAGATTCCTTCTAGTTCTGAAAGTCTACAAGATCCAGTGACTCTTTATCTCTATCTATGGGGCAGTTTGGGGCTAGATTGTGAAGAGCCTTGAAGATCAGACTAAGGAATCTTGACTTTATTTTGCAGACAATGGATGCCATTGAAGGTGCTGAAGTAGGGTAAGAACATGGTTAGATCATTCTAGAAGTGTAGCTAATTAAGCAATAATTGGGTTCTTAAGAGAAGAATTTCAGGAGGGAAGCAATAGGCTATAAAGCATTGCTAGTTGGCCTCCTATTCAAACCTATGTTCCTCTCTCTGGGCTTAGCCAGTCAAGAATGTTCCCATGCAGGTTCAGTGTTTTCTGATGAGGAAAGATGCCACTCTGGTCTGCCACCTGTTAGCATCCAACTAATCTGATGAAACTACTGCTTCATGTCACCTCCTAAGATTCCTTGAAATTTGAGGCCCAGTGACCAGCAGTTATCCTAACTTGAGTATGTAAAATGCCCCTAATTGCAGGCACAACTAGAAATCACTCTTGTGCTAATTAAACATCAGTGGGCGTTCTCCTTGAAGTCTGCAGCCTGCTAACATTACAGCAGATGCGTCATTAAATATTAATTAGCTGCTCTCTTGCAGGCATCCATTAAGATGCTTGGTGTTATCTAGACTTAGCAGCAGAGGACTGGCTCTGGAGAGGAAGAAAAATGGGGGCTGATAATCTTAGGTGTATCCCCCTTCTGTGCATAACACTGCTCTGTCTTGAGATAAAGGGCACCTACAAAGACTTGGGGACTTGGGATTTGTCCATTGGTTGAGTCTACCCATCCTTCCAGTTCATCCTCAAAACTCAGGGCTCTTGTGGATTCCTCCTTAATAAATAAACCAGTTTTATTCTGCATTTCAATCCATTTGTTGCTAGGTTTCTCTGACTGACAGCTTGTGTCAAGCTATGCATATGTATGGCAGAGAAAAGAGTATCTGTGGATGCAGGACTATGTAGCCACATGTGCTAATGTAACTTCCCTAAAGAAAGGATATGACTTTTGTACCAAAACCGTATGCTTTGGACCTAGTAGATGCTTCACAAATATTCGAGTTGAATTGAATTGGAACTAACAGAACCAAAAGTAGGGTGGGACCACTGGGACTTTAACCCAGGGTGTCAGTGTTTAGATGGGCACTGATTGCACTCAGATTCCCTCAGGAAAAAAGAAACAAGTGAGCTTTGCATAGCATTCTAGGGTCTCTGCCCATAGGATGTGTAGAGTACAAGGCACTCTGCATCCCCTGAAATATTTTTCTCCCCATTGGGTGGTATCCTTAGGTTCTCCCTACTTCCAACTAAATTTGTCCAAAAAAGTTGACTTGAGAAGACATTTTGTTCTATTTACCCTGGAGATGTTTTCTACCCTGGGCAGAAACACCCCAAAATTGTTAGTTATAGCTCTGGGGACCAATGCAGGGGTGACCAGTAATAGACTCTCTAGAGATAATGCTTTGAGCTATAACTGATGTTTAAATAATGTTTCAAGGTTTCCAAGCACCTTGTATCCATTACCTCACTGGATTCTCCCAATAGTCCTGTGACATAGAATGTTGAAATTACTTCCATTTTTTCAAATAAGGAAACTGAGGCTCAGAGAGTTTAAATCACTTCCATGGCTCTTCTTGACTCCCAAGTCCAGCACTGTTTTTGTGACATTATACTGTCTTCATAACTTGCCATAAAAGATAGTGTGATGTAATGTATATAACACTTGCCTAGGCACCAAGAGTCCTGGGTTCTGATCCCAGTTCAGCCAGTCATGTGCCATATGATTACCCTCCCTGAATTGCAGTTTCTTTATCTACTACCACGTCTACTTATTTTCTACTATAATACTTGAGGATCAAATGAGATCATGCATGTCAAGCACATTGTAGCCCCAAAGCAATATGATAAAAAGTAAATTGGGATACATTGTTTGTGCTCCCATCTTTTCCATGTTTGGGTGTTAAGAGACTTCTGAGTCTGATCCTAAGACTTTTTATTTCCTTTAAACTGGTTTAAGACAGACTGAATCTTCTAATCAGTCAAATTATTGTCTTTTCCTTTCAATCTATCCCTGCTTTGGTGGGGGGGGGGGGGAGTGGGGGAGGTGCTAGGGAAGGAGAGAAAGGAAGGCTCTTCCAAACAGAATAAGGAAATGGTGAGGTAGGCTTCTGCTAATTTAAAGGGAATTAATCCTTTGGATTGATGTTCAAGTCAACACTTTTGAAAAGAAAGAGAAGTGATATATTATTTTTTAATGAAATGTAAAATATTTCACTCTCCTAAGACCAGGCTATTGCCCCTTTATCTGCTTAGTCAAGGAAATAACGTATTCTGTAAGGCTTGCCTTAGGAAATCCATGCCATAAATTGCTGTTTACTTTACTGGGGTATAGACTTGTGAAGACAAAGTGAATATAGTAGAACTGACATTCATGTAGGGCTTTAAATTTTGTACCTTATCTTCCATATCTCATTTGATCCTCCCAACTCTATGAGGAAGGGTTAATACAAGAATCATTAGGCCCATTTTACAGATGAAGAAAATGAAACTCAGCCAGGTTAAATTGCTCATCCCTGGTCAAGATTCAATGCAATCCAGTGAACATTTATGAGGTACCTACTGTGTACAAAACATTGTGCTTGATGGGAGATTCAACTACAAATAGTCTGTCCTTCAGTGACCTACATTCTCATCGAATGTAATAAATTAAATATAAAATATACACAGATACAAAGACAAAGATATTTCTATAGGGAAAAATACTTATAATTGGAGAAAGGGTGAGTTCAGCAAAACCTTATACAGAAGATGGCACAGGACCTGGGTTTTGAAAGACACTAGAAGTTCTGGGAAATGAAGCTTAAATGAGGGTGTAATGCAAACATGGGAGCACATTTGTATGAAACCTGGAGGCAAGGGATAGACTATCCTATTCATAGAATGGATGGATAGACAGCAGTAAGCACTTGACATATAATTATCTTTTTCAATTCATAACATATCCCTCTGAAGTAGGTGCTGTTACTATGCCCAATTTACAGATGAGAAAATTGACTCTGAGTAAGGTGGAAGTGACTCACCCAGGGTCATACAGCTCATAAGTCCCTAAGGCAGCAGCATTTAGAGCCAAATATTTTTTTTTGCTTTATCTATTATGCCACCCTGTCTCTCCAATACAGGAAGAATGTTTAATCCAGTCACTTCACTTAATGCATTGAAACCAGGAAATTGACCAAGAGATAGAGCAATGCATAGAGCACTTACTGGACTGGGAGTCAGGAAGACCTGAGTTCAAATCCATTCTCAGACACCTATCATCCATATGACCACATTGGACAAGCCATTTAACTTTATTTGACTCAGTTTCCTCGACTTTAATATTGCCTCCCAGATTTTTATGAAGATCGAGTAAGATAATATTGTAAAGGGCTTATCACAGTGTCTGGCACATAGTAGGTGCTAGCTCTTATCATCGTTATCATCACTATCATAACTGTGGTTGCCCAATCACAACTCAGGCAGGGGTATGGGAGACAGAGACAAATAAGAAGCTCATTAGTTCTGCCTTTCCACTTCAGAAAGTTTCAGGGTAACAAGAAGTAGGTAAGTCTTTGAAATCATGATGTTCATTGGACCAAACTGTCCAGGGAGGCAAATTCAAAGAATTATTATAATCACAACACCAGCTTGGGTAGAACAAGAATTACCATCCTTACTTTACAAATGAGGACATTTGGACCCAGGTTAAATGACTTTTAAGTCACTGGTTTATAGTAGGAACGTGATCAATGTTAACGGAATGACTTATCCTTGATAAGATGGCTAATTGATATTAGAACTCAGACTTCTGATTCCAAACCTCACTACGCCAATATTGTTTCCAACTCAATATAAGAAAGACCTTCCTAAAAATTGTCTCCAACAAGGGAATGAGCTGTGTAATGAAGCAGTGAGCTCTCCATCACTAGAAATGCTCAAATACATGGGGGATGACCACCTACAAATGATGTTGTAGGATGCCTGTACTTGAATATATTGGGGAATGATCACTATAGAGGTATATAGTATATCTGAACCCCAATCAGAAGATCAGATCTCAAGAGAGAAAATGTGGGAAGAGGGCCCAAGATGAAGCCATGAAGTACATAAACAGTTGTCGCTATAGTTAGTATAGGGAAGAAAAAAAGAGAGTGAAAGAATGAGGGAGACCAAGAAGCAGCAGTCAGAAGGTAGGAAGAAAGGCAAGGGACTTTTGCCATCAATATGGGGGCTTTTACTGCTTTCTAAACTTTCTGTGATCACTAAAGTGAAAAGAATAAGGAATCTGGAGTCAGAAGACATTGGTTCAAATACTGATTTTGCCATTTGCTATCTATATAACTTGGAACGAGTCACCTCACAGAGACTCAGAAGAGATGCATAACCTCTCCTATTCAAAAATCCTTCCCGATAGTGAGATACTTCACCTTAGCTTATGGTAGATACCTCTCCTCCCCATTATTTTTCTCATATTTCTATTGGATCTTATACAAATGACTAACTGGGGACAAAATTAGTTAATCAGTCTGTTCCCCAGGGTCAAGGGTCATTGTTTCTGCTAGCCCTACTCAAATAAATTGAGTTATTCAGAGCCTCAGTTCCTCAGCTTTATTTAAATCTAAAAGGGACTTACCCTTACATTTAATTGTTTCTGAGCCCCAGTTTTTTTTTTAATCTATAAAAATTGGCCCTGGGCTAGATGATTTCTAAGGTCCCAGATCTAAATTCAATGAGCTTTTTTTAATGTGCCTCTGGACTCACCGAAATTCTCACTCAAACTGGCAGGTTAGGTCCTAATAGGAGTGATAGCTATCTCTATTTTTTTCAGAGTAATACTGTGGGTAGCTACACTTGAAAGTATAACTCATGAGCCCCCATCAGCGTGCTTCCCATTAACAATCAGCCAATAGATTCAGTTGGCTCTCAGAAAAGATATTTACTCAAATGGTATAGCAAGAATAGTAGTTAAAAAGTGGTTCCCCCTCCCTAAAATTTTTTTTTGGGTCACATTCTCCCATAAAGAGTCTAAGAATGGAACTGAGAGGATGCAAACTTAAAATACAATGGCAGTAATACAATCGTATAGGGAATACATGTGACCAAGGTAACTCACAACTCTGGATCTACAAGGTTTCAATGCCCTCACAAAGTTCCGTGCAGGTTGGTACCAGAGTTGGATAAGTAATTCTGCTTGTAGGCTTGAGAAAATTTCCCATGGAGTACAGCTAGAGAAGTAGCTTAGCTGGGCTTGTTTCTCTCAGGGCACAGTGTCTCTGCTGGAAGAATCAATCCATTGCCAGATAGGACTAGGAAGGTCACTTATTCTCTGGGCTGTATCTTCCTGGGGCATAAGATTAGTGCTTTACATGTTTGTCCAGGCAGGTTGCTCAACTGCTGTCCTGGCTCTTCATATGGTGTAACATCTTTGCTGAACAGCTTGAACCACTAGATTCTTTTGGCCCACTCTTTGATGGGCAGCTACAGCCTCCACTATATAACCTTCACTGCTTCAGGATTGGCTAGGTATGCTTTTTTTCTTCTAGAGTGCTATTGTGCTCTTTTTTCTCAGAAAGGAAAGATTTTTTTAGTCTAGCATTGGCATAAGCCTCTCTAATTCTGCTCCCTCACCACCTCAGCTTCAAGGTGTGTCACCTCCCAGGCAGTGGGTGAGAAGTATACAGCAGCTCCTATTCAAAAATTCTTCCTGATAGTGAGATGCTTCATTTTAGATCATGGTGAATCCCACCACCACCACCCTACCCCAATTACATTACCCATATTGCTATTGGATTTTATACAAATGACGAATTGGGGACAAAGTTGACAATGAGTCTACTTCCTAAGGTCAAGGTCATTACTTCTTCTAGCCCAGATTATATGCAATTGAACTATTTAAAGCCTCAGATGCTTACAAGCTCTTAAATGCTTTATTTAAATCTTACATTTCATTGTTTCTGCTTTGCCTTTTACAACCTTCAACTTTGCTGAAGTAAAAGGAGGCACCCTATTGTCAAATGAAAGGAGAATAAAATCAGAGAAATGAGAAATACAGAGATTAACAACAATGTGAAGATATGTAATAAAATTGGAAGAATGCTGCAATTTGAGCCAGACCCTGGATAGGAATCTAAACGACCTGATAGATCGCAAGGCCTGTGCCCTCAGTGGTAGTCCATTCCTCCTCTATTTCCTTCCCTGCAAAATGAAGGGATTGACAAAAACCATCTAAAATCCCTTCCATAATTCTATGCTTATGTGCTTTCAATAGTCTGTTAGGATTTGGTTTAGTTTCTACTACCTCCATTTATTTGTAGAAGGGGGAGAGGTTAGAGGGTGGTAAAATTCCATCCTTATTAACAGAGGTCTTTCTTTCTTGTTTCTGCTTCTAAAATGGAATCAGGGTACCAGGTGAGATACTCTGCTGTCTATTTTGCTCACTCTGTAGGGAGGAATGAAGGGGGAGAGGGAACAGAAGACTGATGTTGTTATTACAGGGCACTGAAATGGGGCTGGAAACAGCCTTTAATTTGCTGGCTCAGGACGTCATATTTCTTTAAGGTTATTGGTTTAATCCTGGACGTTTGGAGGCTCAAACAAGGCAAATTCATTTGTCTAATATTCATTAGCCAAGGCAGCACACTGGCTGACAAGTAGCTGGGTTATTGGGTTGTTGTAGGGTTGTTGTTTTTTTTCTTCCCTCCTCCTTGAGCTGTCCACAGGATGAATTGGATGCTATTTGCTTCAGAGGGCAAATTCCTTGGCTTTGCTCTTTATGTTTTTATTCCAGAAAATGCCCAGGTCCAGCTGTGAAAAGCTGCTTGGTTAGAGGGGGTAGGGAAGGCCCACCTTGACAAGTGTTGAATGAAAGGCAGCCACAAAGTACCTGTGAAGAGGAAGATGCATGGGATATATCAGACCTAATCAAGGCAATAGCTCCCTCCAGACTCCTTCAGCCTGACCTGAGTTCAGCACTGAGGACAGAGGGTTCACAAGGCTCTTTTGGCAACAGCTGTTTCAGGTGTAATGAAGAAGCAATAAAGGAGAAACAAGGAGGAGCCCATCCACTTGGCAAAGAAATCCAAGTTTGCACCTGATCTCTGCTTTCCATTCATGGATACTTAGCCAAGTCAGCCCTTGAGCCCAGTCATTTTCCCACCATTGGCTATGTTCTTGAAGCCTCCTAGGTTTGAATTTATTTGGAGGGGCAACTGGAATTAACCAAAGATCAATCTTAGATTTTCTTTAGAGCTGGAAGTGACCTTCAGGATCATATCATTCAACCCCCTTGTGTTACAAATGAGGACAATGAGGCAGAGAGGAAAAATGATTCTCCCAAAATCATACCATCAGTGGCAGAGCAGGAAAGAAAGTTAAATTCTCCTGAATCTATCTAGCCCTCTTTATTCACTATAAGCACCAGTAAGTAAAAGAATCAATCAGTTATCAACCATTTGTTAAGTCCTTACAATATGCTAGGCATTGTGGTCAGTGCTGGAATTGCAAAGAAAAAGAATATCTACCCTTTGGGAATCTTACAGTTTAATGGAGGAATCAACGTACCCAAATCGGTACATATGAGATAAATACAGTGTATACAGGGAAGGTAGCCTTAGGTGGGAGGAACTAATATCTGCAGGAAGAGTTTCCTGGAGGAGATGACATGAGCCAAATCTTAAACAAAACAAAACAAAACACTAATATCTTCCCTTTCTTTTAGAGAGAGCAGGATTCATGTAGTTACTAAAGTCTTTGGTCACTACAAACGGGA
The DNA here is from genome assembly GCA_028646515.1 of Pseudochirops corinnae. NCBI lineage: Eukaryota > Metazoa > Chordata > Mammalia > Diprotodontia > Pseudocheiridae > Pseudochirops > Pseudochirops corinnae. The sequence continues at coordinate 160,910,240 of CM053589.1, forward strand.
ATCTGTAATTTCCATAGTCTATGGAAACTCCTAGTGTGGGAATTAACCCAAGAAGGGCAGTTTCAATACGGATAAGACCTAGGGAATCGCCTGAGGTATGTTGAGGATATAAGCTTCCTTGCTTGAGTCTTTAAACCCTTCACAATCTAGCTCCAACTTACATTTACAGCCTCGTTAAATGAAACTGCCCCTAACTGCCCCTTCCACATTCTGAGATCTCTAAATATGGAGGGAACTAGAAAGGACCTTGTATACACACACACACACATTCACTCACTCACTCACTCATTTTACGGACTGAGAAACTGAAGTCTATCTTCCTCTGAATCATAGCCCCAGACCTGGAAATAAGAGTGGTGAAATAGAACAGGAAGTAAAGCAGCCCAGCCAAGACCTGGGAAAAGGAGAAGGTACAGGCTGATCACAGGGGCAAAGAGGGAGATGCCATACTACAGAAAGGGGAGATAATGAAGGAAAAGGAAACTGGGATCCACAGAGAGTGATGGACCTGAGACCTTGATTGGTCCCTCAGTTAAGATGCTGCACCGCCTGACCTTGTTTCCACTTCTCTGTAAATGTCAGGAAGGAAAGAGAACCTGGGCTTCTTTCTTATCATCTCAGCATAGGTCTCCAGGGGATTTCTGGGAGCAAAATATCATTCCACATAGTGTTAGAGACAGGATTTTTTAAACATGCCCACATCCTCAAATGTTTCCCTGTCTGAAGCAAATCAGGGATGGGGAACAATAGAAATTTAACCCAGAGATAGAGGGTTTTTTGTTCAGTCTTTCAGTCATGTCTGACTTTTCATGACTCCATTTCAGGTTTTCTTGGCAAAGATATTGGAGTGGTTTGCCATTTCCTTCTCTGGCTCACTTTACAGATGAGGAAACTGAAGTAAACAGTGTTAAGTGACTTGCACAGGGTCACAAAGTTAGTAAGTGTTTGAGGCTGGATTTGAACTCGGGAAAAATGAGTCTTTCTAACTTCAGACTGGACACTCTATCCATTGTGCCATCTAGCTACCCCAGTTTCCTGATGGCCTCTGGTTATATTTACTACCTTCCTGGTTATCAATTGTCATAAAAGGTCCCACCTATATGGGTTTCACTCCCTTCAAATTTGGTGGATGCTGAAACACGATGAGTTGCCACACCTCACCCTGCTGAACAGATGCATCTTCATGGGGAGATAAGGGGGCCCATATCCACTGGAGGTAGATGCCACTGTATCTTTGCTGCATATCCTGACTATGCTAGGGCTAGGTAAACCTCCTTTTGTTTTTTGTTTGTTTTTTGTTTTTGCTTTTTGGAGGACAACTGGGGTTAAGTGACTTGCCCAAAGTCACATGGCTAATTAGTGTGTCAAATGTCTGAGGCTAGATTTGAACTCAGGTTCTCCTGACTCCAGGGCTGGTGCTCTACTCACTTTGCCACGTAGCCACCCCATAAACCTCCTTTTGTTAACTGTTGAATAGTCTACTTGTGCCTCCTTTCATCCCAACATCAAACCTGAACTAAAAGGGTACTAAACATCAAGTCTTCCTCTCCTACACTAAGGTGAATTTGCAAGGTTCTAGGTTATAAAAGATCTTCAACTATTGAGAGAATTTCTCCCCCAAAGGAATTCCAGGTACTAATGAAATCTCCTTCTGCCACCTGCCAGAGAGAGAGAGAGAGAGATAGAGAGAGAGAGAGAGGGAGGGAGGGGGACAGAGACAAAGAGACAGAGACAGAGAGACAGAGACAGAGATGGATAGACAGACAGCTTCAAAGAGACAGTGACAGAGAGACAGAGAGAGAGGGGAGGAGAGAGACAGAGAGACTGAACTACAACTATGTGGACTAGCCAAGTGTTCTCATAGGACACAACACAGGAAATGAACCTTAGAGAAACCTGGGTATTCTAAGAGGTCAAGCTTAAAAGGGCTTGTGCCTGTATAAAGGGGCAGAGTCAGGACATTAAAGACTGACTCCAGAAAGTAAGTAGAACAGTTTGACAGAAGCCTAGTATGTGTGCAGCAGCAGAAGAATGAGCCTAGAAAGGGGGACGGGAACTCAATTTTGGAGGGCTTTAAATGCCAAACTGAGGACTATGTATTGTATCCAACAAGCAATAAGATTCAGTTGAGTAAGGGAGCCAGATGTGCTTTAATAGGATTGTTTTGGCAGCCATGGGGAAGGCAGATTGGAGAGGAGAGAGACTTGAGTAAAGGAGACCAACTACAAAGCTTCTTCAACAGTGTAGGTGAGAGAAGATGGGGTCCAGAAGAGGGCAGTGGGCATGTGAGGGAGAAGGGAATGGATATGAGAGTGTTGTGAAGGTAGAATTGACAAGACTTAGCAACTAATTAGATGTGGAGTGTGAGGAAAGAAGGGGCTACGACTCCAAGGTCCTTCACATAGCCAGAACAAGCAATGTGATGTCAACGAATACCCCAACACCCCCCCCACACACACACACACACAAATGATCAGGAAAAAGCCACCCTTATGACTCTTCAGTGAATTAATCAATCAGTGAGAATTTACTATCTGTTTTATGCCAGGAACTGTGCTAGATGCTGAGGAGACAAATATAAAAACAAGATAATTCCTACCCTCAAAAAACTCTTATTCCATCTCCAGAAATTTAAGAATCCTTATTTCTACCTATCTTTTTTCCCCATAGCAAAAGCTTTATTGTTGAAGGCTGTGCCATTATAAAGGGCTGGTTGTTTTCTCCTCCTGTGTTTTTTTTAGGTGGGGGAGGAGTCCTCATCCTTAAAATGATAGAGACCAGGCCAGCAAGGCCCTTACCTCCTGTTTCAATTCATGAGTCTATCATTTATCCTTGTCATATCTTCACTCTAGTAAGGTTAGAGTCAACCAAACTCTTTCCCCTCACTTCTCCCTCCCATACCATGAAGGGCTCTTAATGAAAATGCATTTGGCATTCTCCTTCCCTTCCCTCCACATCTAGTTCTCTGGATTCCAGACAGCAGAAACCTTCTCACTCAGCAAGCCATCCCAGACCTGTCACTACTCCCTGGTGTCTGTATCCACATAGAGTCAAGTGGCCTCCTCACAGTGACTCTCCCTTCTAGCACCCTGGGCTAGGTAAATAGCCCTTACTAACATGGTATGAGTTGTACCAACTCCCTTGGTTTATGTGGGTGCACCTTGTCTTTATGTGGGTGTGGATGTGTATGTTGAAAAAAAGAAAACCTCTATAGTGTAAATTTTACAACAAACATCCTCGAATCAAATCACCCTTCCCTGGCCTGCTCCTTTTTCTCCTTCCCTCTTAGACATCACAACTTTGAAGTTGATTTTGTTAAAATGAACACATTGTTCATGGACTTCTGCTCTCTCCCTCTCTGCTGCTATGCATAAATAAGGGGAGGGAGGAAGGGAGGGAGGCAGAGAGAGAGGGAGGGAGATAGAGAAAGAGAGAAAGAAAGAGAGAGAGAGAAAGAGAGAGAGATTTCTCTCTTCATCCCCTCAGTAATGGTCATCATCTGTCACATGGCCTCAATCATCAGGCTTCGGTTGGTTGATTAATTTCCTTGGTTAAGATTTTGGTTTTGGCTTGGTTTAGCTTGGTTTGCATTTTTCCCCCAAGACTAGTTAGAGAATTCTTCTCTTGGTTGGAATGTATTACTCTCCCCTCTGGGTGCCTACCTGCTGTATGGAACCACCCCTAAGTATAATTACACTATGGTGCATCCCAAAAGGCCCATCAGACACTGAGGGTTTACACGTCATAGTGGACAGAGAACCGGAGTTGGTGTCAGAAACACCTGGGCATAAATCCCATATTACACTTATTACTAGCATGGTCATAGGTAAACCAGTTAAACCTCTATGAGATTCAGTTTTCTTATCTAAAACTGGGGATAATAATGGCAATGAGTTCATGTCTGCAAAGGATTGGGCAAACCCGAAAGCATTATAAAGTGAGTTACTATGACTATTCTTCTTTCAGTGCCCCTAGAAAATTCTCTAATCTTTAAGTTATGTAGACTTTGCAGATTTGTAATGAATGGAGCTAGTTTTCATGTTAAAAGTTAAATATATGGATAAAATAATAAACCTAGGTGATGCAGTGGATAGAGTACCAGCCTTGGAGTCAGGAGGACCTGGGTTCAAATCTGACCTCAGACACTTGACACTTACTAGCTGTGTGACCCTAGACAAGTCACTTAACCCCAATTGCCTCACCAAAAATAATCATAAACCTGTACCTTTCCGCTCCCTAAGCTACCAAAAAATACCCATAATTGTATATTAGAGTATTTTTAAATCATCATGTTAGAGCAAGAAGAGTCTCCACATTCTGATGATCCCAAGGATAAAATCCTTGGAAGTCAAGGTTGACTTGAATGAAATCAAAAGCAGAATTTCAGAGCCAGAAAGACCCAGAGGCCATCTAGTGAGTCCAACCTCAAATGACCAACAATTCTGTCTACAACAGATCCAATAAGCTTGGTCTCTTGGGCTCTCCCTGAAGATGATGGTAGCCACAGGACATTGGTACATCTGAAACATAACTTCTCATAACTTCATCCCACCTTGATCATTTACATTTTACATATATAGGGAAGGGGAAGAGAATAAGCATTTATTTTGACAAATATTATCTCGTTTGATTCTCATAGCAACCCTTTGAGCTGAGTGTCATTATTATAGCCATTTCCCATTGAGGAAACTAAGGCAAACAGAAGATTTGCCTAGTCACACATCTAGTAAGGTGTCTGAGGTCAAATTTGAACTCAGGATTTCCTGATTTGGGGCTCAGTGCTCTATCCTCTTCCAATGACTTTTAAAAGCAGTAGAGTTAGAGCATGTTATCAGCAACTGGCAGCATGTCACTGGCAATCAGCAGGTGTGCCAGGCCAAGGGTTGGCAGCCCCTGATGGATGGCATCTCTGGAATCCAAGGGGCCTTTGAAAAGGAGGAGGGTGCTGGCTAAGCTGCCGAGAGGGGCACTCCAGATGGGGCTGCCACCTTTTATTACTCTTATTGTTCCCTATTCAGGGTGCAAAATTCTCCCAAATTCCCCTTTCTCTCCCTAAAGGATCTATCTGATTTGAGCATTAGGGACACAAGCCCATCAGCATCAGGAGAAAGGTACAATCCCACAATAGGGATTCTGTCTTGTTTCTTTATTCTCCTTTGCAAAGAGCAAAATAAACCCTAACGAGCAGACAGAAAAAAGGCAGGAGGCCAGCCCCTCTGTTGCCAAGGAGGTATCAGAGGGGGGCCTAGCATCCAGGTTGAATTTAAATTTCAAAAGATTGTTCCATGGGTCTCTGGAAGGTGGGTAGTGGTGCTTGAGTTGCCAGAGGCCCTGTTCTGCTAGAGACAATCCGAGCGAGTGATGGCACCTGGGATCCAGAGCAAGGCTGCCCAATCTTTCCTGGGAGACAGCCCAGCCCTGAAATGGAAGAAACACTGATGCAGATGTTCAGAGATCCCCTTGGCAACCTTGGTCACAGCCAGGCCTAGGAGGAGGGAGGCATGGGCTAGCATGATGTTGCAGCCTGATGAAGTTGGAGTCTGTCTCAAGCTCCAAACATTCTAGAACCCCAGCTGATCTTGGGGAGCATGGAGACAAAGGTCTCCCATCAATTCAGCAAATGTCTGTTGAGTATTTTGTGAGTGGGGGTGAAGAGAGGAAATGTCCTCCTCTATCAGGGTCCTTCCTCACTGGGCTCAGGCTGCCCCCAAAGCCTGACTCTTGGAGGCCTCAGCTTGGAAGGGAAAGCTCTTACCAGGATATCTGGACCTAGCAATAGCTGGCAATTCTGACACCAAATTTAATTAAGGGTCTAGGATAGGAAATGTATAAAAAATTGGGAATACCCCAGAGGATAGCTGGTCCTGGGCAGGAACAGCTGGGCCAGAATCAGAAACAGTTTAGCCACCAAAGATTCCTGCCCTGGCCCTTATAACACAAGCAATGTCCAATCCCTGCCCCCTTCCCAACTCTAGATTGTAGATGGGGGTGGGAGGACAGTGAGGGCAGGCCACAAGACAGGGAGAGGACTCCATACAATGCAGAGGACCAGGATTCAGGACCATCCAAGGAAGTTCCCAAGCTGCCATTATGCTAAAGGAAATCGCAGTTGTCCCTGCCTAGCTATAGCTCTCTAGCCCCTGCCCCACAGGACCACCAGGAGCAGATTGTCAGGCTCTTTTACTCTCTGGATCCCTCCACTATTTTGGAATACCAGTTCCAAGCCCAGCTCCTCCAGCTTCCTAGATATGATGGGCAATCTAGCCTTTCTTTCTCCTCTGTGCAACTGATTCTGGACTCAGTATAAAACCTTTCTTTTAAAGAAAAAAAGTTTTATTGATGTGTTTTGGTTTTTATACCACTATTTCCCGTAAATACTCCACTAAATTCTTCCTGTAATCAAGATAAACAGTTAAGCAAAACAAATTAAGGCAAAAACCTGACGGCATATTCACCATTCTGTTCCCATATCCCTCCACCTAAATGTAAAAATAAGGGAAGTGCGTCTTATCAAGTGCTTACCACAATTCCTGGTGCTTAAGTTGGTGCTTAATAAATGCTTATTGATTGACCAACTTACCATCATCCATTGAGCCAAGATGAGCCAGTATACCTAATCAATTAGGCAATCTGTCAATATGGCCTTCATTTATATTGTTGCTGTTGAATTGTTTAAGTCATGTCTGATTCTTTGTAACCCCATTTAGGGTTTTCTTGGCAAAGATACTGGATTGGTTTGCCATTTCCTTCTCCAGCTCATTTTACAGATGAGGAAACTGAGGCAAACAGGGTTAAGTGACTTGCCCAGAGTCACACAGCTAGTAAGCGTCTGAGGCCAGATTTGAACTCGTGTCTTCCTGACTGCAGACTTGGCACTCTATCCACTGTGCAATATAGCTCCCCTTTATTTATTTATAGTACTGTGGAAATTTATACAACCCTTTCTCAGATTCACAATACTAATTTTGCTTGGCTTTCTTAAGTAAACACCCAAGAGTATAAAAACAACTCTCTTTTTAGGAGAGAAACATTTTATAAGTCTTAAATATGTATCCTGTTCTCCCAAGGAAGTTACAGAATTGTAGAAGTAAAGGGTGTCCCCAATATCTTAGTGCAGTTTTTAAGCTATTAAAGCTTGGAGACATCCTGTAGTTAAGCCTCCATTTTCTTTTTCTTCCCTACAGTTCCTTGACTGAAATCCTTCTTAATCTTGCCTGGGATCAGCCAGTCCCTAGTCCTGTCTAAATTGAATGATAGACCAAGTTCCCTGGAGAAGTAGCTTTAGCTTCTCAGGGCTGCGGCTAGGCTGCTCATCCTTCTTAGAACCTGGTCCCCAATCTCTTATCTCCATGTCAATTTCCATTGGAAATTTTAGCCTTGTCCCTGGTGTTCCCTGTGCTATTACAGCAAGACTACCACTGTTATGTTCTTATTCTCAGAATTTAAAGATGTCTGAGAGTGGGACAATGAGCTGAGTGGGTTGATTAACTGAGCCAGATGTGGAGTTCCTAATTCTTGGAGGGTTTTCCTTGTCTACTTCCCCCCCCCCACACACACACACACCCCAACACATACCAACTCAGCGAGATGTAGTCCTTGATTCTTAGAGAATATTCCTTGTCTATTTCCTACACACACACACACACACACACACATACACACACACACACACACATACATCTCAAAAAATTTCTTCCATGCACTTTAGATTTGTAGATCTTACAAGACGACGTTTAAGGCAACTAGTGGCATAGCAGATAGAGTGCTGGGCCTAGAGTCAGGAAGACCTGAGTTCAGATCTGACCTCAGACACTTACTAGCTGTGTGACCCTGGGTAAGTCACTTAACCCTCTTTGCCTCATTTTCCTCATCTGTAAAATCAGCTGGAGAATGAATTGGCAAAATCTCTCTAGTATCCCTAACTGTAAAATGGGTATAATTATAGCACAAGGTTATTGTGAGGATGAAATAAGATCATATTTGTGCTACTTGCCTGGCACATAGTAGGCATTATACAAATGCTCATTCCCTTTTCTGCTTTCCCCGGAAACTAATTAAATCTGACTGCTTGATTACACTGGTCACCATGGTGGGGAACACCTAGGTTCTTCCCCAATCTCTCAGGGCTACCTCTAGAACAGAGGGGTGATGGAGCAGCTGAACCCTGGTGACATAGACTGCCGGTGGGAGTGAGCTGGCAGAGGAAGTCCAAAGAAAGTGGCATAAGAAGATCATAAGCATGGAGCTGACAGGGACTTCAGAGGTCATTGCAACCACCCTTCTTATCTTACAGATGAGGAATGGAGACAGAATTTTCACCGAAGGCCTCTGATTCCATTGCACCACACTTATTTCAGTTGACCTTGAGTAAAGATTTTGGAGCTACTGAAAGCTTAAGAGCAGGGGATAAGAGCAATGCATTAGGAAAATGACTTGGTCACTGGTGTGAAGGATGGATTGGGGATGTAATACATTAAGAGCAGGAAGACCACTTAGGAGGCTATTATGGCAGAGTAGATCAGAAATGAGGCCTGAAGAGGGGTGTTTTGCTCTGTCTGAGCTATGCCACTATGTCTCTGGGCCCTCTCTGACCTCAAAACAATTCTATAGCCATCCTCATATAATTCCTCTTTTACTGTTAATCCATAAAGATCTTAGCCACAATGAGGTAGTTGAGCAATTCCTGGCTTCAGGCACTCAGGATCACATTGGCACAGATAATAAAGGCAGGAATCCCGAATAAATTGCCCATCCATGTTTAATCACCTGTATGTGGCTGCTTGGTGGTACAGTGGAGAGAATTGCCTCTGAGTTCAAATCTGGCTTCAGACACTTACTGTGTGACCCTGGGCAGGTCCCTTAACCCTCTTTCCCTCAGTTTTCTTATCTGTAAAATGAACTGGAGAAGGAAATGGCAAACCACTCCACTATCTTGGCCAAGAAAACCCCAAAATGGGGTCACAAAGAATCAGACACAACTGAAACAGCTCAACAACAACCAGTTGTATATTCATGGGAGCTGTCCTCTAACCTAGCGTCAGCTGCTGAATCCTTGAATGTAGCATCATCCCTTTACTAAGTGCTCTGTTCTAAAAACTTGATGGATGAAGAAGCAAGACCTGCCTAGTGTCTTCTGTTTGCAACTGAAACCAATGGATCTAATCTGACAAGACAAAGAAATCACCTGGGGATCCTTATGCCTAACAGTCTTACCATAGTCATCATCCAGAAAGTAGAAGCCTCTCCCCAAAGATCATCCAGACAAAAAATAAACAGAGTATAAACATATAAATATCACATCTTTTCCTCTTTCCTTCTCTTCTTTCTCCAATATTTTGTACCATAATTCTACCTTGGCTTTATAGGTTTTTATACACTATTTCAATGGTCCATTGACTTTTGCAAGCTACTTTTTCCCCCTCTCACAACTATCCTAAGAGTTAGTTAGCATAAGCATATTACCTCTATTTTACAGAGGAAGATACTGAGGCTCAGAAGACCTGACTTGCTCACATTCACAAAGTTAGTTCACCAGAACAGAGATTGGAACCCAGGCTGAATTCCATGCTCTCTCCCCAGTAGCACCTGCTTGTAAGACAAAGCCAATGTTGCCACTGGGGGAGAGGATCTTTGCTTTCCCTGTGGAGTAAGTGGGCAACCTTGAGCCAGGATAAGTCTATAACAAGTGCTTGTCCTGATCATCCCAATTGCTCGTGCCTTCCTCTTTCCAATTCCTGTTGTCATATGCCGTGTATATGTCTTGTATGTATTGGGATATGTGCATGTTGTCTCCTCTATTAGAATATAAGTTACTTGTTTTGCCTTTCTTTGTATTCGAGTTCTTAGCTCAGTGCCTGGTGCATAGTAAGTGGTTGACAAATGCCTGTTGACTTACTGACTGATGTACCTATGCTTATTTTGGTCTCCAATAACTGAATTATTTTGTATTAGATAACAATATATTATAACAATTAGACAACAATGTAATGACCATAGAGAGCGTATGGCATCACCCATGTAACTTGGTTTCCAGTATACAGTGTGACAAACCATATCTTCAAGAAAATTAAACTTTTTACTGGTCTGCAAAATCATATAAGGATTTTTTAGGATTATCTCTCCATTTCTGACTCTCTTCAAGACTCATCAAGCCCTTGTCAGTGTATATGAGCCATGTTGGGTGAGCTAGAAAACCTAAATGATTTGCCCCAGTCTATATCCCCCCTCCCCCAAATGGCTACATCTTCAGGATCTACCCTTTATCAAACAAGTTCTGCCCTATTATTCTCTCAGTAGTTGATGATGCTCATCTCACTCCACCCCCAACTTGGGAGGGCTGTCATATATTAAACCAACTGAAAGGTGGAACAATCTAGTCATTGATGCCAAGGTGTGAATGGAGTAATTGACAAGACTAATATACCAGGAAAAAGTCATTTCACGCTAAGATGTTGAGGGCAATTTAAAAGGCAGAAATCCAAAACATAGTTCCAGATCAGAAACCAAGGGGAGACTGCTAATGAACCATCCAGGGTAGGCAGGAAGTATTCAAGCATGTCAGGATTTGTTTGCTTAAAGCTCTGTTACCCTGGCTCTGTTTTTATTAACCTCAAGTATTTATGCCAGTCACATAGAAGATGTCTATGAATGAACACTATTTCTATAGCGTATGTACATTGAGCCAACTTTTAGGATCGTTGGCTGTCCCTACTAATAGCTTGTATATGTGCCAGTTTTATACCTGCTATTGGAAACACATCATCCATATCCTCCATCTGCCTAAGTAGTCGGTTGTACACTCTCATAGAAATATAATTTTTTCTACTCTTTCCTTTTATTCTTTCCCAAATGTTTTACACCATAATTTTAACCTCAGGTTTATAGATTTATAATATGCCATTTTTGTAATGTGCCATTCTCTCTCTATTTTCATTAGATCTGTTTCTTTTGAACAAAATTAATCTTTTGACAGTTTTAAAATAGTCACAAGCCTGCCCCCTCCCATATCAGAGATACATATAAAATTTCATTTGCCTTCATGTGCTAAAATTTCAAGTTTCCTTTTCTACCGATACTTTTTATTGTTATATAAACATCCCAGACTACTGAGCAACTGCTATTCATCTGTTTCAGACTTATGAAATTCAGAAAGATAAGATCTCAAACTTGCATATTAAACAAATCATCTATAAAAATGAAGTGTTAATGATATACATTCCTAATCTTATTTTATTAGAAGAACATGAAAATTCATGAGGTATGAAATTGCCATCTGTGACAATTTGCGAATGTATCTTTTGTACTAAGACACAGACAACACGAGAAGCCAGAGGTTATGATGACACTGTCCAAAAGAAATAGAGCAAATATGGAGAGAGATTTAACCTAGGGCAGGGATCACCAGTATCAGGCGCCAGTCAGGCTGAGGCAGCCATTTCTAGGATGCCCTCCCAGGGCCAGTGTGATAAGTTCGAGCTTACTCAGGATCTGGCTTTAAAGGTCAGCCCAGGTAAGTAAGAGAGAGCCAAGGTAGCATTACTGATGCATGGAAACCAGGAATCATCACCAGGAAATATGAGCTAGAGTACAAAGTACAGAGGAGACAGAGATGAATAGAAACAGGATCCAAGGGGAACATTGTCTGTAATTGCCCACTATCTATTCTGTAGCATATGGTCTCTTCTTCTGTACTTTCATTGTCCAGGCTGTCATATAGTTCTTAAAATCTCTCTCCTATATCAACCAAAACACTATTCCTATTCTCAGGGGGCCTCTCTGACCCACCCACACCCCAGCTTGGAGTTTGTGGAGATATTGGAAGTGGAAGGCATATACTGGCTTAAGGAGGGTATAGACTTTAGACAAAGAATGAAGTACCTCTATGCATGTTGGTATTATCTTGTCCATACTATCTCTTAATTCATTATATAGGATAGTGGTCCCTGTTGTTGCATTTCTTTGACCACGAATCCTTCTAGGCAATCAATAACTTCCAGAATTGGTTGTGGAATAAGTGGCTATGGGTAGGTATATGTGGCTTTGTCCAAACAGTGACTAGTAGAATACTGGGGTGATATGCATGGAGGTTGGGTGAGTGATCTTAGGGGACACTAGACTTACCACTTGGATTTCAGAGAAAGACCTGATGGCCCTGTTTTTCTCCCAAAGGGTTTCAGTTAAAACAGAGTTTCCACATTGACAACTATGTGGTATCCATTGTGAAATTCAATTCAAACAGCATTTTAACATCTATTACATACCAGGTACTATGTTAAGTACCAGAGACACAAAGAAAAAAATTATGCATTCCATGGCCTCAAGGAGAGTACATTCTAATGGGAAGGGGTAGGAAATACAACATATACACATCTAACTACAAAAAATATATACAAAGTAATACCAAATGATTTCAACAGGGAGAGAGTACTACTAACAGAGATAAGTTAAAAAGGCCACGTATAGGAAGTGATACCAGAACTGTGTTTTGAAGAAATCTAGGGACTGATTCTACAAGGGAAAGGTGAGGAAGGAATGCATCTCAGACCTGGGAGATCACCACTGTAAAGGCAGGAGATGGTATTTAATGTATAGAGAATTAACAGGCTAGTTGTTTTTTTTTTTTAGCACTGAAAGTATATGAAGGAGAGAAGCAGTCTGGTTAGAAATCTCTTAATGGCATCCTATGCAATCTATACATCTAACCGGGCAACTTCCAAATCCTTGAGATCAATGGGAGCAATGGTGGTGAGAACAGGAAAACCTGAGGGTGAAATTCATACTTTAAGAAAACAAAAAATTTGGGGTGGGGGATTGTGAGTAGAATTACTGAAACAAAATGTACTAGTGGGGAGTAAAGTGGTCCATTCACTGTAATGATAGGGAATGTTACAATAGAAGTATTGATAGAATATGAAATTGGTCTGTATTAGTCCTTTGGGTCTGGAGCATTGATTTGCCCTCAACTTTTTTCTCTCTTTCCTCATGCTCTCCCCTGGTGATCTCCTCAGCCCATGTGGCTTCACTGATCACCTCTACCAAATAACTCTCAAACCTACATATTAATGAGAGGAGCCAAGATGGCGGCGTAGCAGCAGCAATATATCGCAGCTCTCACATAGCCACCCCCAAATACCCATGGAATAGGACTCTGGACCAACCTAGAACTTCAAAAACGCACACAGATACTTCCCACTAAAGTCAGCTCGGCTA
>CM053589.1:160923948-160941020 GCA_028646515.1 Pseudochirops corinnae
TGTGTGTGTGTGTGTGTGTGTGTGTGTGTGTGTGTGTGTGTGTTTGTATGCATGTATGTGGCCATTGGAGAGAACAGGAAGATGTTGAGGACCTGGGATATTTATTCTGTGTGGTTCATTCTTACAGAAGGGAATTGGTTAGTCTCTCACATTAGTTATGTCTATTTTTTTTTTTTGAAAGTCAGGTATCTAGTCCCAGGATCAATAGATATTCTTATTTTTTTTCCCCTCTAACTGTAAACCTGATCCAGATTTTTTGACCTGAAAAGAGAGACTGGGATGGGAGGGTAGAGGTGAAGAGTTAAGGAAGGGGGAGAGACTATAAGGCAAGAAATGGTGTTCTTGCTTCCCAAAGATGTCTGTAATGAATTGAGAGTGGTGGCATTTCAGCTTGGCTTTAAAAAAAAGGAGGGGTGTGTAGAAATCTGATTTAGAACATCAGTGCTTATGAAATCACCATAAAATCTTTTCCATTTGCTTTCCCAATGTTCTTTCTTCTTAGTGATCATTATTCTTCTCAATAAATTTTCTGCTAGATTTGACGTCTCTCCACTGCATGACTTCCGAGCCTGCGACATTACTCTGTGAGCTCAGGGCTACAGCTGTGTCAGCTTTTAAAAACGTTAAGCAATCCTGACTTCAGCTTCAGATGTTCTCCTTAAGAAGGTCTGTGGCTCCCACAGGGCCCACCCAAGGAATAGGTGGTGGAGCCAGACAGCTGAGGTTGCTTCTAAGTCAATTTTCAAAACTAGAAAATCTGGGGAAAGAAGCCTTTTCAGATCTGACCCAAGTTTCTAGCTTTTTGGACATAAGTCAAAATAATGACTCTCTCAAAGGGTGCTGAGGCATTTTCCTAATGTCCTGAATTCTCATAGAAACACATTCTTTGGCTCTTTCCTACATTTGAGCTTTCCCCCAGGAAAATCAGAATTTGTCTCATGCGTAGATGTATATAGAAAACATAAAGAGCTCTTATCTCCCCCACAAGCAATGGGTCTGGCAGCCCACTGAATACAGGACAGGCTTCATTTAGACCAATAAAAATGGAGACCCAGGACCAAGCTTATTAATAGTCAAAACAACTCATTTTCCTTTTGCATTGGGATGCCATCTCCCCAGAGGGTTAATGTATTACTCTAGGATTTGGAGGGTACCTTTAGCACATAGGGTTGCTAGAGAATATATTTTTCCACCCGCCTTTTTCCTCTATATTTCTGTCTTCTCTTCTCTCTTCCCACCCTCGTATAATACTTGTTCAAGGGCCTGTACAGTCACCTTCAGACTTGTAGTACTGCCCTGGATGAAACCTTTCAGTCACTCAAGTGAGAATCAAGCAGCTCACCCTACCTCCCTGCTTCTCTCTCTTTCCTGGGAACGTATAATCTTTATCACTAGAGAATTAACACTATTTCTTTACACATACATGGTCCACATAAGTCACAGTACTGGTGGAGAGCAAGGTCATGGTTTGTTATAAATGCTGTCTGTTTTGTGTTGCATGAAATAAAACCATACATATACACATGCACATACATATAAATACATATATGTATATACACGTATATGTATATACAAGAGAGAGACAGAAACAGAGACACACAGTCTGTGTATTTTTAGTCTAGAATGGGTTTTTGCAGCAGAAGTGGGGGAATTTTAAAACTTTTATTTTTATTTGTGGAGACCTAGACATAGGCCAAATCGCCAGGGGCAACTCTGAGTGGAAACATGATCCAAAGAGAGAAATTTATGACAGAAGTCTTCAATATGAAATCTTTGTTGTTATTCAGTTGTTTCAATTGTGTATGACTCTTTGTGACCTTATTTGGGGGTTTTCTTGGCAAAGATACTGGAATGGTTAGCCATTTTCTTCTCCAGCTCATTTTTATAGATGAGGAACTGAAGCAAACAGGGTTAAGTGACTTGCCCAGGGTTACACAGCGAGGATGTGTCTGAGACCAGATTTGAACTCATAAAGATGTGTCTTCCTGATTCCAAACCCAGTGCTCTATTTGTTATACCACATAGCTGTCCAATATGGAATCTGGTCTATATACATTCAGAACATGAATTCTAGAGCATAGATTACATATTTCTATGGTACTTTCTGAGGGAGCCAGGATATCAGAAAGATGTTTCAGTCCTAGAATCCGAGAATTTTAGTTTCATCATCTGTGAGGTCAGGTGGTTGGATTAGATGATTCAAGTTGCCTTCCAATTTTTTCGTCCCAGAGAGGTCAAATTACTAGTCATGTGACCTTGGGGAAATTAATAACAGATCCAGGAATAGGACCGAGGTCTTTTGATTTTTAGTTTAGAGCAAGGAAAATATCTCATTTTTTGACAGATGGGGAATCTAAATTTTAAAGAAGTTAATTGACTCTACTAAGATTTTAGAAAATGTTCTATACCCAGTCTTGGTATTATTGTATAAGGCAGTGGTTCTCAACCTTCCTAATGCCGCGATTCTTTAATACTCATATGTTCGTGTATCTGCATGTGGGCGGACCCACCTGGAAACAGATAGAGGAATGGTGTCGCAGTTCCTAAGACCATAGGAAATGTGTGTTTTCCGATGGTCTTAGGAAACCCCTGTGATACCTGTGAAAGGGTTGTTCAACCCCCAAAGGGGTTGCGACCCACAGGTTGAGAATCGCTGGTATAAGGGGAGCACTAGGACACAAAGTACAAGTCCACTCCCCTCCTGTGGTTACTCTTGCTCACATTGACTCCTTCATACCCACTGTGTTGACCCAACTTTGTGTTGAACTGCCATCTCCCACTCACCTAGTTTATAAACCACTAGAATCCCAAAGCTTGTGATACACCTTCATATACCCATAATAGGATTCCTTTAATGTCTCTCTTTCTCTTCTCACTCATTGCATTGTTTTCTTTACCACCATATCTATTGTGTTGAGCACAAACATAAGCTTTTAGTTCATACGCCCTCATAGAATCATATATCCAGAACTGGAAGGAATCTTAAAAGGCCTAAACTCTCCTTTTATAGGTGAGGAACCTGAGACCCAGAGGTCATACTTGCATTTGCAAAGGCAGGATTTGAATCCAGCTCCTATGACTCCAAAGCTATTTTTTCTTCACTACAATATCCTGCTTCTCCAACACTTGTTACTACTACCACATGTATTACACATTCCAGTGACATGAGAAAACCCGACCTTCTTAAATAGGAATGGGTTATTGGCAACCAAGGGCATCTGTATGCTCTACACAAATGCCATACACTGTTTCTTCCTTACAAACATCTTCTGGCTCTATCATGGGTTATACAAATTAGCTTGGCTAAAACACAGAGCTCTTGTACAAGAGAAATGAGAAATAACATTGGAGAAAGAAATAGGGCCTATATATAAGAACTTGAAGGAAGGATAGTAAAGTGAATACTTTAGCAACTCAGAGAACTAGGGAACTCTTTTGTATCTACAATGAATTAATTTCTTTCTATACCTCCTTGGTGACTCCATCCCAAGCAATACTAACTTTCCCATTCATTCTGGGTTATTTTTTGGCTCTATCAAGAGGGAATATGTGTGCACAATTCCTAAGGACCAGTGATGAAGTGTGCTACCCACCTCCTGACAGAGGAGGGATGGAGTGAAGGTGCGGACTGGGACAACCTTTCTGTATGTGACCAGTGTAGGAATTTATTTGCCCAACTATGCATATTTGTTACAAGGGTTTTCTTTTTCTTTTTCATCTCAATTGTGGGTGGATGAGGGAATTTGGGAGGGAGAGAAAATAGATTTTCAGTCGCGGAATTTTTTAAAAAGATTTTATCAGCACCACCCCCCACCCAAGGAAGGGGACTAGGTATTGTAAGTCATTGTACTGTGATAGAAGAGCACCAGACCCCAGTTTCTGTTTCTCAGTTCTCATTCTATGATTTATTGACAGAATGAGTGTGGTCAAGAGACAACCTCTCTGGACCTCCTCAGTTTCTTTACCTGGGAATCATAATAATATGTGCACTTGCTATCTCACAGGACTATGATGTGGAAGGAGGTTTATACACCCCAATGACTCCCTATTATCTACTAAATAGAGTTCATTTTCCCCAGGCTGACATTTAAACCTATCCACAATCTGGTGTCACCTTGCCATTGCAGTCTAAAGTCATCGATTCTTTCTATGTCCCATAGGCTGTAGACAAGCTGGATTACTTACTGCCTCTTGAACACATCCTACATTCTTCTTCGCAAGTCCGTGATTAAAAAGCAGATAAGAGAAAATATATTGTAGCTACCCTCAAAAAAGTCACTAAATTAAACATACCCTTTGATCCATCAGTATGACTGTTGGATATATACCACAGGGAGATCAAAGACAGAAGGAAAGGACCTATATGAAGATAAAATTTATAGGAACACTTTTGTAGTAGCTGAAACCTGAAACAAAGGTGGGTGCTCATCAACTGGGGAATGGCTGAACCAATTGATGTAAAATAGGAATGTAATAGACTAATATTGCATCATAAGGACACCACCATCCCTCTTCTCAGTCACCTAGGCTTACAACCTTACTTTCTCTCATTCCCCATATCCAGTCAATTGCCAAGTCCTGTTGATTTTAATATTCATAATACCTAATAATAATGATACCATACCTAATAATAATAATCTAATCTCCAATATAATGTCCCTGTATATGTCCTTTTTCTCCTTTGAAACTGCCGACACCCTGGTGTAGGTCCTCTTCTCTTTACACATATACTACTTCTAAAGCTTGTTGGTTGTTCAGCCTGCCACAAGTCTCTCCCCATTACAATTCTAGGCTATCAAAGTGACCTTCCTTATAGTCAGGTAGGAACATATTACTCCCTTATTCAATGAACTCCAGTTGCTCCCTATTACCTCTAGGACCAAATATAAAATCCTCTGTTAGTCTTTTAAAGTCATTCACAAACTGCCCCTTCCCATTTTTTCAGACTTCTTATACTTTACTCCCCTTACTGTACTCTACAATTCACTGACATTGATTTCCTTAGCTGTACCTCACACAAGACAGTTCATGTTCACTAAGTAACTCCTATGCCATACCTAGAATTCTCTTCCTCCTCTGTCTCTTGGCTTCCTTCAGTTCTCAGCTAAAATTCCATTTTCTCCATAAAGCCTTTCCTGGTCCTACTTAATATCAGTGTCTTCCCACTGAGATTACCATCAAATAATTCTGTATAGATCTTGTTTGACCATAGCTGTGTATCTCCCCTCATTAGATTAGGAACTCTTTGAGGGTAGGGAACTTTTGTTGCCTTTCTTTGTAACTCCCAAACTTAGCATAGGGTCTAACTCATAGTAGGCACTTAATAAATGCTTGCTGATTAACTTGTTGACCTTTTTAGAAACTTTGAATATGATAGACTCAGAGACACTAGGAAAGCCTTGTATGTATTGGTGCAGAGTGATATGAGCAGAACTGGGGAAAGAATTTACATGATGATCACAATACTATAAAAGAGACTAATTTTGAAAGTCTTCCAAACTTTTATCAGTGCTTAGACTAATCATTGATCCAGAAGACCGATGATGAAGCATGCCTCCCAGACAGGCGATATACAAGAGGTATATAGGATATAGCATATAATATAGTGTATGGAATAAGACACATTTTCACACATGGTCAATGCGTTGAATCTTTTGCTTGACTTTGTTACAAAATTTAAGGCTTCTATTAGGAAAGGAATGAGTTAGTGATTCAAGATAGATACAAAATAAGAAAGAAAGCAAAGAACATCCATAAGACATTAAAATACACAGAAGAAAACAAAACAAATTCAGAAAAGGGCATGAAAAAATTTTTATGACCTTATTAAATTTAATATATGGTTTTGGTTTTTTTGTTTGTTTTTGTTTTTTGCTTTTTGGAGGGCAATTGGGGTTAAGTGACTTGCCCAAGGTCATACAACTAGTAAGTGTTAAGTGTCTGAGGTCAGATTTGAACTCAGGTCTTCCTGACTCCAGGGCTGGTACTCTATTCACTGCACCACCTAGCAATCCTTTAATATATGCTTTTAAAGAAAAAAGAAACCATGTATATTACAGAAGTTCATAGTTTTATATATCCTCTCTTTTCTTTTTATACTTTTGTATATTGAAATGTTTGTTTTATGGAAGACCATTATTAAATTCACAACAAAAAAGAAAATTAAAAAAATATGGATGGCAAGAGTCCATTTATGAGAACTGTTGAAAAGATATCTATCAAGTGTAGGGGATACAGATAACAACAACAACATTTATATAGTGTCGGGTACTGTACTAAACACTTTACAAATATCTCACTTGATCTTCACAACAACCCTGGGGATGGGGATAGGTATTGTTACTGTCATCACTTTATAAATGAGGAAACTAAGGCAAACAGAGGTTAAGTGACTTGCCTAGGGGGTCACATAGTGTGTATCTGAGGCTGGATTTTAATCAGGTTTTCCTAATTCCAGTCTCAGTGCTCTAGTCTATCTAGTATGCCATCAATCTACCTGCAAATGGAACTAAGAGCTGTGAAAATGGATTTTATTTTATTTTGTTTTTAAAACAGATATATATGTATATATATTTATACAAATTAATTTAATTTATTTATTTTCAGTTTTCAACATTTAGTTCCATAAGTTTTAAATTTTCTCCCACTCACTTCCCTCTTCCCTCTCCAAGATGGCCTGCAATTTGATATAAGCTCTACATACATATTCCTATTAAGCTTATTTTCATATTAGTCATGTTGTATAGAAGAATTATAATGCATGGGAGAAACCATGAGAAAGAAAAAACAAAACCAAACATACAACAAAAAAGAAAATAGTCTCCTTCACTCTGCATTCCAACTCCATAGTTCTTCTCTGGATGTGACTGGCATTTTCAATCGTGTGTAATTTGCAAGTGTTTTAGGTCTTTGCATTGCTGAGAAGGGCTAAGTTTATCAAAATCAGTCCTCACACACTATGGCTGTTACTGTGTACCATGTTCCCCTGGTTCTGTTCCCCTCACAGCATCAGTTCATATAAATCTTCCCAGGTTTCTCTGAAGTCTGCCTATTCATCATTTCTTACAGTACAATAGTGTTTCTTTACATTCATGTACTTATTCAGCCATTCCCCCAATTGATGGGTATCCCCTTGATTTCTAGTTCTTGGCCACCACAAAGAGAGCTGCTACAAATATTTTTGCATATGTGGGTCCTTTCCCCATTTTTATGATCTCTTTGGGATACAGCCCTAGAAGTGTTATTGCTGGGTCAAAGGGTATAGGTCATTGGGCATAGTTCTAAATTGCTCTCCAGAATGGTTAGATCATCGCACAGCTCCACCAACAATGAATTAGTGTTCCAGCTTTCCCACATTTTCTCCAACATTTATCATTTTTCTGTTTTGTCATGTCAGCCAATTTAATAGGTGTGCTATGGTACCTAAGAGTTGTTTTGATTTGTGTTTCTCTAATCAATAGTGATTTAGAGCATCTTTTCATATGACTATAGATAGCTTTAATTTCTTCCTCTGGAAACTACCTGTTCATATCCTTTGACTATTTGTCAGTTGGGGAATGACTTGTATTCTTGTAATTTTGACTCAGTTCTCTATATATTTTAGAAATGAGACCTTTATCAGAGACACTAGTTGTAAAATTTTGTTCCCAGTTTTCTGTTTCCCTCCTGATCTTGGTTGCATTGGTTTTGTTTGTACAAAAACTCTTCAATTTAATGTAATCAAAATTATTTATTTTGTATTTCATAATGCTCTATATCTCTTATTTGGAAAGAGATAAATTCTTCTGTTCTCCATAAATCTGACAGATAAGCTATTCCTTGCTCCCCTAATTTATTTATAATATCAGCCTTTATATCTAAATTGTCTATCTATTTGGATTTTATTTTGATATATGGTGTCAGATGTTGGTCTATGCACAGTTTCTGCCATACTGTTTTCTAGTTTTCCCAGCAGTTTTTCTCAAATAGTGAGTTCTTATCCCAGAAGCTGGCATCTTTGGGTTTATCAAACAGTAGATTGCTATAACCATTGACTACTGTGTCTTGTGTACCTAACCTATTCCACTGATCTACTGCTCTATTTCTTAGTCAGCATCAAGTGGTTTTGATGATTGCTACTTTATAATACAATTTAAGTTCTGGTATGGTAGGGCACCTTCCCTAGCATTTCTTTTCATTATTTCTTTTCACATTCTGGAACTTTTGTTCTTCCAGATGAATTTTGACATTATTTTTTCTAGTTCTGTAAAATAATTTGTTGGCAGTTTGATTGACATGGCACTAAATAAGTAAATTAATTTAGGTTGAATTGTCATTTTTATTATATTGACTCGACCTACCCATGAACAACTGATATTTTTCCAATTATTTAGACCTGACTTTATTTGTGTGAAAAGCGTTTTTTAATTGTGTTCATATAGTCCCTGGGTTTATTTTGGCAGAAAGATTCTCAAATATTTTATAATGTTTATAGTAACTAACTGGACTTTCTCTTTCTATCTCTTGCTGTTGGGCTTTGTTAGTTATGTACAGAAATGCTGAGGATTTATATGGGCTTATTTTATATCCTGAAACTTTGCTAGAGTTGTTTATTATTTCAAGTAGCTGTTTGAAAATGGAATTTAGAAAGATTAATATGCCTATATCTTTTCCAGAGCCAATTTATTTGCTAGAAATTAAAAAAACAAACAACACATCCCCCAATCCCCTCCCCTAAACCTGATCTTATATTTGTCAATTACTAATAACTGGACCTAGACCAGAAGGAAAAAGAGACAGCAACTAGAGTCTGATAGATGCTACCACCTCACCAAGTTTGAACTTGGTTTTACTGGATGAAGAAAATTTTGAGTCTAGATAGAACCTGGGTTCCAGACTCACTTCTGACAATGAAAAACTCTGTAAGTAGGCTTTGGGTCTATAAACCTGTGCCATTTTCATAATCAAAGGTGTGAGGTGTATCAAAAGCTGCCAGTGTTAGAAGTAGAAGAAAACTTTCAGAGAATTTAATCCAAATTCTTCATTCTACAAATAAGGAAACTGAGATCCCTAGAGGAAAAATGACTTATTTAAAGTTTTCTACCTGCATCAGAACCCAGGTCTTTGGACTCTTAGCTCCACTATAATTCTCACTATAACCTGTCTTTAAAGGAAAATACATAATAAGAATGAGAAAAGCAGACTTGATTTTCTTTTTTTAGTGATTAGCAATAGGGTGAGCCCTTTGCTTCAGACTCCTCAGACATAACTGGGGACATGATCAGATAGTAAGCTGATTGATTTGATAACCCCATGAATTTATCTGGAGACCAATAGAGAATGAACAAGAGTATGACAAAAATATGAAACTTCTTTGTTGGACCCATTCTCAATCTATTCCCCATCTCAGGAAGTCTTAACCTTTTGGGGAGAGTATCATTGCCACCTTTGGTGGTACCTGATAAGGCCTCTAGTCTTCTTAGAATAATATTTTCAAATGCATAAAATGAAATATGTGAGATGACAAAGGAAACCAATCATATTGAGATACAGTTATTAAACATATTTTTTTTAAAAGTTCATAAACTCCCTTACTCACTGAATTATAAAAAACAGATGCTAAAAATGCCCCTCCCCCCTTTTTTGCTCAATGTGTTAGCAAAGTGTTATGCTAAGAAACATGATTGAGTTAGAAACTGAGTTAGATTTCTTTCAAAACCTATTTAACTATCTTTAAATTGCCTTAATTTCACAATCTTTTGATGCAAGTTGGTATTACTGCTACTGAAGATGCCAGTGAGACATGCCTAATAAGGAACCATTTTCTTTTAAGAGCCTGTTCTGCTGATTGTCAAGGGTCTAACATTCTGCCTTTGACACAGGGTAGTAGAAAAGTCAAGTCCCTTCTTTGCATTTTCCCTTTAGCTAAATGGATCTTTTTTTCCTTTAAATAGCTAACGTGAAGATGGAATGTGGCACTACCAAATCTATTTCTTCTCACCTTTGCTGAAGAAAAGACTTCCCAGAAGACTTCATTTCTTAAAATTGCATCTCCTGACAAATTCTAACATGGTAAGCCAAATAAAAATGACAGTTGTGGGAATACTGCTTTATTCCCTGCCTGGACATTGCTTCTTGAGGATGGTAATAGGAGATCCTCCGAGACACACTCTCAGACAAAAGATATGTTATCTTAGTCTGGAGATAATTTTCATCAGTAGCTATTCCCTTAAGTAATGTGGCCAGCTCAGTCTAATTTTATCATTCTTTCCTGCTACCCATAGATGACAGTAATAGAACCTATATCCAAATGTCTTGGTTCTCCTGGGAACACATACACACACAGGATGCAACTTTATGAACTTGTCCTGTTTATATGTTATATCCTCTCCCTCCCTCCCTGCCCTGCTCCCCCAACACCTCTAGAGGATGCTACATATAGATGCTAGGATATCCCCAACACCTAGAACAGCACATTTTTCTAATGCAAGTGTGTCACAATGGGTTTTTTCATTGTTGTTGCTTTTTGATTGGTACTGACTATGTGGGTCCAAATGAAACTCACTTACTTTGCACAGTGAATTAGTAAGTAATAGGATTTGATTAATTCTGTGGGTTACACAGGAGTGAATCTCCTGGGGAATGACCTGACTCTAAATTAAGCTCATACCCAGGTAACACCCCCTCCCTCCACATCCCCCCAGCTTTGGAATCCCCATCTCTGCCCATTGGTCACTCCTGCTCATATCCATGGTCATAAAATAGCTAAGAGGCAAGGAAAAAACAACAGTTTGAAACCTGGTTTGTAGTGAGAGAAGAGTAAGAAAAAAAATGAGGTAAAAAGTGTGGGGAGTTAGATTTCTTTGTATGATCTCTTGTAAACAACAGCTGAGGGCAGTTTCAGCTGGCATCAGGGCTTTGGCAGGAATCTGCTAATTACAGAACAAGGGCAGCTGAACAAACTAGCATCCCTTTTTTGGAAAACAAAGAGAAGGGAAGCCCTAGGAAAAGGTAGGAGAGCCTGCTGAACATAAATCCTCACTTAGGAGCCCCATGTTGGGAAACAGGCAGAAAAAACAAGTACTGCATGGTGGCAGTGAGATGCAAGTGCCAGCAATGAGAATGATACTGAGCTGAGGTTTGGGATTCCAGCTGGTACAGAGGACAAGGGGAATGTCGCAAGTACTTTCTGCATGCTATGTTCATATTTCTGCCAATGCCAAGTGCTGAGACTGGAGGAAAGAGTGAAAGATCTAGAGAATTGGCCCTTGATTCTGCAGAATAAAAGGGAGAACCAAGTTTTTTTTGGGTGTATGAAAGAAATACTTCCAAGGAAAAACAAAGAAGGGAATGATCTTGAAATGCAGAGGAAAATTATAATCTGAGTCAGGCAGTTGGTAGAGGGGAATTAGAAGAAGTTGATGCAGAGAAAGTAGGAAAGCAGGACCACTGAACTTTGGGGGCTGGGCAATGGAATCCAAGATTTTTCCACAGAGGGTTGATGCTTGCCCTTTATTCTTAAAGAGGACCATGGAATCAGGAAGGTGATGCCATGACTTGCAAGTGAATTGGATTTTAAGTGAGGAAGAACTATGTGGTCACTAGCCTCACTTTCTCTTTTGGAACCATCTGGTTTCAGTGGCAAGATATAGATCAGGATGGCTGGAGATGGCCCTGCTCCAATAAGGGTGGAGTTGGACCAAAGGAAGAGGGAAAATATTCTTGTGTTTCAAGGAATTATGAAGACAGGAGAGAGGAAGAAGAAACAAATGGACATCTTGTTTAGGAATATTGAAGTGATCACATATTGACCTGACAAGAATAAGAGAGAAGTATGCTGTCTACCCCATTATATAATGGAAAACCTCTTAAGATTTGTTAAAGCTGGTAGCCATCACTTATTTTTCCTGATCTATGTGGGCAGATAAAATGATACCAGAAGGAACCTAGAAAGAATTCCTAATGGGAGGGATCAATTAAGAATTTGATTAAGCAGCTACTAAGAACCAGACACTATTGTAGTTGCTGGTGATTCGAAGACAACAATGAAATAAGCCTTGTCCTCAATGAGCTGACCAGAGGAATTTACATATACATAAATAAGTCAATCAATCAATAAGCATTTATTAAGTTCTTGCTATGTGCTAAGTATGGGGGATATAAAAAGGAAATAATAATAATAAGTATTGTTATCAAGCATATACAAAATAAATATCAGGTTATTTATTTATTTACTTATTTTGCCTGGGGGGACATTAGCATTTGGTGGGGGTAAGATCAGGAATGTCATCATCTAGAACTTATTGATTGAGCAGAATTTTCAAGGAAATAAGGTGAGAGTAAGGTGGGAATGGAAGAGTCATGTGTGCATAGTAGCAAGAAGGCCAATCGGAATGGACCACTGAGTGCAGGAAGAGGTGTAATGTATAAGTTTGGAAATGATGGTTTGGGATAGGCTTCAAAGAGTCTTAAAACCTAAGCAGAAGAGCTTCTATTTTGTCTTAGTGCCAAAGGGAGTTATTGGAGTTTATGAGTAGGAAATGACATGAACAAATCTCTTCTGAGGAGGCTATTGTAGTAGGGGAGGTAATGAGGAGGGTGGTGGTCATATGAGTAGAGAGAATGGAACTTACGTGAGAGATATTGCTGAAAATAGCAATACAATTGGAAATATAGCTGAAAATTGCTGTAAAAATAGCAAGCTTTGGCAGTTGATTTGACATGCAAGGTAAAGAGCCAAGAATAATGCCAAAGTTAAGATCTTCAGTGACTAGAAGGATAGAGATGCCCCCAAGTGAAATAAGGTGATCTTGAAGGGAGGGAGATTTTGGGGAAAAGATAATGAGTTCAGTTTTTTTCTTTTTTAAAAATTCATTTACTATTAGTTTACAACATTCATTTCCACAAGTTTTTCAGTTCCAAGTTTTCTCCCTCCGCCCTTCTCCATGGCAACATGCAA
Organism: Pseudochirops corinnae; assembly: GCA_028646515.1. Lineage (NCBI taxonomy): Eukaryota > Metazoa > Chordata > Mammalia > Diprotodontia > Pseudocheiridae > Pseudochirops > Pseudochirops corinnae. The sequence goes on from CM053589.1 coordinate 160,936,886, forward strand.
TCCAATATAGGTTCTACATATACCCACATTAAACATTAGTCAAGTTGTAAAGAAGAATTATAACCAATAGAATAAATAACAAGGAAGAAGAAACAAAACAGAACAGAACAAAGGAGAGGGAGCAAGTAGTTTGCTTCAGTCTGCACTCACACTCCATAATTCTTTCTCTGGATGTGGATAGCATTTTCCATCATGAGTCCTTTGGAGTTATCTTATAATTTTGCATTGCTGAGATGAGCCCAGTTTATCAAAGTCAGTCATCCCAGATATGATGTGTCTGTAATTATATACAATGTTCTCCTGGTTTTGCTCCCCTCGTTCAACATCAGTTTATATAAATACAGGTTATTATGAAGTCTGTCTGCTCCTCATTACTTACAGCACAATAGTATTCCATTACATTCATATACCACAACTTGTTTAGCCATTCCCCAATTGATGGATATCCCCTTGATTTCCAATTCTTTGTCACCGCAAAAAGAGCTGCTATAAATATTTTTGTATATGTGAGTCCTTTTCCCACTTTTATGATCTCTTTGGGATACAGCCCTAGAAGTGGTAGTGCTGGGTCAAAGGGTATGCACATTTTTATAGGCCTTTGGGCATAGTTCCAAATTGCTTTCCAGAATGGTTGGATCAGTTCACAACTCTACCAACCATGCATTAGTGTTCCAACTTTCCCACATCTTCTCCAGCATTTATCATTTTCCTGTTTTGTCATGTTAGTTAATCTCACAGGTGAGATGTGGCACCTAAGAGTTGTTTTGATCTGCATTTCTCTGCTCAATAGTGATTTTAGAGCATTTTTTCATATGCTTATAGGTATCTTTAACTTGTTCCTCTGAAAACTGCCTGTTCATTTCCTCTGACCATTTATTAATTGGGGAATGACTTGTATTCTTACAAATTTGACTCAGTTCTCTGTATGTTTTAGAAATGAAGCCTTTATCAGAGATACTGGTTGTAAAAATTCTTTCCTAGTTTTCTGCTTCCCTCCTAATCTTGGTTACATTGACTTTGTTTGTACAAAAACTTTTCAATTTAATGTAATCAAAACTATCCATTTTGCATTTCATAATGTCCTGTCTGAGTTTAGTTTTTGATATATTGAATCAAAATACCTACAGAATGTCTAGTTTGAAAAAAAATTAATAGGAAATTGTTCAATCATTTCAGTTCTGTCCAACTCTGTGACCCCATTTGGAATTTTCTTGTCAAAGATACTGGAAAGCTTGCCATTGCCTTCTCCAGCTCATATTACAGATGAGGAACTGAGTTAAACAGCATTCAGTGACTTGCCTAGGATAACACAGCTAGTAAGTGTGTGTGTGAGGATGGATTTGAACTCATGAAGATGAGTCTTCCTGATTCTAAACCCAGTGCTCAGGAGATATGCAACTGAAGTTCAGACTGGACATATAGATTTGAGAATCATAGTAAAGAAAAATTAAACTAAAGATAATAATTAAGCTTATAAGAACTGATGAGGCCACCAAATGAGAGGATATATAGAAAGAACAGAAGAGATTCTAGGGTAGAACCTTTGAGTACACACATAGATTACCAGGACAGAAGGAGGAATAAATGATGAATTTATCAACTATGAAGAAAACATGGAACTGAAAGGAATAGTTAATAATTAATATGGCAGTCAGGATCTCCCAAGGTTTTAAAAATCTAAAACTATGGATTAAATCTAATTAAATGAAATACATTAGGGATAAAAATAAACTACATTTGAATTAAAAAAAATCAATCAACTCTCCACTTCTAGGGTTTTAGAAGCCTAGATAGATAATAGTTGATATGAAGAACTTTGGGAGTGGGGGAGGTAGTGGACTGAAATGTCAATATGAATGAGCAAAATGATATTACAGGTAAAAACAATAACAATAACACTTGATCTTACTTACTCCACTTACTGTGGAGGCATAGAATTCAAAATAATAGCGGATAATCTTATTGTCCTTGATAATGGTTAGACAAAATCTGAAGTATTGCTTTAAATTCTGAGCTTTAAATTTTAGGAAGAACATCAAACTGGATATTCTGATGAGAGCACCTAGGAAGGTGAAAACCCATGGAAAGATCTACTGAAATGAAATGAGGGAGTTTGGTATTGGGAAGAGTCAAGATGGCAGAGAAGTCAGGACATGGCCTGTACTTTCCCTTGTTTTCCTCAGAAACAACATTAAATCAAACCTCTAAATGGATTCTAGAGTGACAGAACCCACAAAAGGATGGAATGAAACAGTTTTTCAGTTTAGAATAATCTAGAAGGAGTTCAAGAAAGATCTATCTCACTTGAATAAAAGGGGAGTTCAGCCCAGCACATACAGTGCCCAGGCAAGACAGTGGGAGGCTTTTAGCCACAGCATAGATAAGCAACTGAGGCCCCTCTGTCCTGGGTCAGCAGCTCAGCAGGGAAGCCTCCAGCCCCAGCACAGAAGGCAAATTGCAAGTCCTGGAATCCTGGCACAACAGGTGTGACAAGGGCAGGCTACCCACAGTGCAGTAGACAAGCCACAAGCTCCTGAGGCCCTGGTGTGTAAAGTCAGTGACCAGGTCCCTGGCCCCCAGCATAAGAAACTTGGGAGCCTCCTGTACCCCAGGAGCACAGCTCAACTTTAAAAGTCATGAAATAGACTGAAAAATGAGGAAGGAATAAGAGAGCCCTTACCATAAAAAGCTACTATGGTGACAGTGAAAATCAAAACACAAACTCAGAAAAGGACAACACTGTTACACTACCTATATGTGAAGCCTCAAAGGGGAATACTAATTGGTCTCAAACCCAAAAAGTCCTCTTGGAAGAGGTCAGAAAAGATTTTAAAAGTCACATAAAAGAGTTAGAATAAAATTTGGGAAAAGAAATTAGGGTAATACAGGAGAACTGTGAGAAACAAGAGTCAACAGCTTGGAAAAGAAATGAATCCTTTAAAAGTAGATTTAGCCAAATGGAAAAGGAGCTACAAAAGCTAACAGGAGAAAATCTTTAAAAATTAGAATTGGGCAAATGGAAGCTAATGATTTTATGAAATATCAAGAATCCATCAAGGAAAATCAAAAGAATGAAAAAAATAAAAGGAAATATTAAATACTGGGACTGGAGCCAAGATGGTGGCGTAGGAGCAGCAAGGTACCGCAGCTCCTACATAGCCACCTCAAATACACATAAAATATGACTCTAAACAAATTTTAGGGCTCTAAAACTCCCAAAAATACACCTCCCGCTGAAGGCAGCTCAGCAGGAAGGGATCATCTCAGCACTGGGAGCCGAAACCAGCCCAGCCTGAAACCATGGTGTGGCTCTGGGGTGGCCAGGACAAGCCACAGCTGGAGCCTTCAGGAGAGTGGATTAGCATCAGCTGTGGCAGTTTCCAGACTTATCAAGCCATAAGAAACAAGGACTAAGTGAAAGGTCAGTGGAACTCAGCTAAACTTGGGGAAGAAAAGTGGTCTGGCCAAACTGCCTCCAGGGCAAGGAAGCAGCAGAAGTGGTGGTCCTGCAGCTGCTGCCATGTGGCTGCTTGAGAGTTCCCAGCCTGCAGACTGCAGGGGGGCCAACTGATCATTCAGAGGCTAAGTGCTCTTGCCTTAACCATCCTGGATTGGGATCATGGTCTTGGGTGGTAGTCCTGAGGTGCGTTTTCAGTGAGTCAAAGCTGGTGTGGGCTGCAGAGACTGTGTCTCCTAATAGCTCTGGCAGCTGCAAAGACCCCAGCAATTTGGGACAGAGCTCTCCCCTCTGGAAGCAGAGTTCTACTGTGACTCAAAAATCAAATTAATTGACTGGCAATATGAGCAGGCAAAGGAAGCAAACCAAGCTCAGCTATCCAACTTTAGATTCCTTTTTTCTGGGACAAAAAAGATCAAAGCATGGAACGGGAGGAAGACAACACAGTCAGAACTCCTGCACCAAAAGCTTCCAAGAAAAATGTAAGTTGGTTACAGGCCATAGAGGAGCTTAAGAAGATTTTGAAAACCAAAACCAGAAGTGGAGGAAAAATTGGGAAGAGAAATGAAAATGATGTAAGAAAATCATGAAAAGAGAGTTAACAACATGACTGAAGAAAATAACACCTTAAAAAATAGATTAACTCAAATGGCAAAAGAGGCCCAAAAAGCCAATGAA
>CM053589.1:160941520-160965527 GCA_028646515.1 Pseudochirops corinnae
TATATACATATATATGTGTATAAACACACAAACACACACACACACACACACCTAAGCTCAGAATAGAAAAGTTAAAAGTCAACACAAAGTACAAGACTCATCATAAGACAGAATACAATTAATTGTCACATGAGTCATTCAGTCAATAAAGGCTAAGTCTAAGAAAGGAATGATTCTATGAACTGAGATGGTCAGGACAGGAACATTTTTTTGGGATATAACAAGCCTAGAAAGTTGGGCTAGAGCCAGATTGAAAAAAGCTTATCAGTATGGGTGTTCCCTCCAATAGAGCATATTGTAATCCACCTAATCCTTTATGCCTTGCATGACTTTCATCCATATCTTCTTGTCAGATCAACACTAGTAGGTCCACACAATGCTGGCCATTTTCCTCCAGGTCTCTTAGCATTGTGTACTTTGTCTATTTTTTTTCTCCAATCTGCCACATGATTGGCTCATCTTTTTTTTTTTTTGTCAAACATTTAATTGGCTACATCTTTTCAACCACTTCTTTCATGCAGCTCAACTTTGATAATGTGTGTCTTTCTGTTGTTTTTGGGCAATTCATAATTTTGAGCTTGGGCATACAATGACTTAAATCCATATAACATTGTAGAAGAATTTGGTGCTTAAAAGATGAATTATTTTTTCAGGGGTAAAGTTTGGATTCCTTGAAATTCCTATACAATTATCCAAATGTAACCAGCCCTGCTCTCTTCATCCTATTCTCTTCTGGACTCAGTTCATTTCTATCTATACTTTCTTACCAAGATCTATACACCAATTCTATGGGACATGTTCAACCAACTGTATATCCTATTTTGAACAATAATCATCTTTCATCCACTTGGTTTTTCCTGTTTGGATAGGCTGTACTCTTTTGAGTGATTGTGAGTCTCAATTAGGGGAATGATACAATTGACATGTCATCTCTGAAATGGAGATAACAACAATACTTACCTTGTTGGTTCTTGTGAAGATCAAATGACATATAATATTTGTTAAAACCATTTAGCATGCCCTGGAACATAGGAGGTACTATATAAATGTTTATTCTCATCACTTCCCCTATCATCCACATGTAGCAGCATTTGGTGAGCCTCACCTCCTACAAGTAATCAAGCTTCTCTTTGCATTCTGTGCAAGCAGACATCTATTCTGTGTCTTTTCTATACCCTGTTCTATGTCTCAGTTCAGGCAACTGTGATACTGATTTAAAAACTGATGGAATAGGAGATTGCAATCCTGATCAACATCACATTTAAACTTTCTCCCTATGGAAAAATCAGACCAAATTTACATAGTTTTAATTTGCAGTCTTTCCCAGGAATATAAATCATTGTTAAGTTTGAGGACTTGCATTGTGATAATTTCTAAATAATACCCTGTAAATGACCATATTTTTTAAAAGGAAAAATCTTAACAAAATAATAAGATACATCAACAAATGAACATCTCCTGTCCTGTGGAATGTCTTTTTGCATGGTTTGAGAAGCTCAGCTGGTTGACAACAACCTAAACTTAAAAGTCCAAGGTTCTGTCTGCATCTCCAGGGGTCAAGTTCACCTCCAGATTTGACTTTGGGTCTTGTCCATTCCAGACTAAACTGGTCTCATTCATTGATGGTTATAGAAACCAAGAAGTCTCTTTTCATTTTGTTATAATAATAATATATTACTTCTATATCATTTTATCATTTATAATAATTATTACCTTTGCTATTGATTGACAGCAAGGTGGATAGAGCACTAGAATAGTTAGGAAGACCTGAGTTTAAATCTGACCTAAGACATTTAACTAGCTGTGTGATCTTGGGCAAATCACTTAACTACTATTTGTCTCATCTGTAAAATGGTGATAATAACTGTATTTACCTCCCAAGGTTATTGTGAGGATCCTATGAGATAATATTTGTAAAGTACATTGTGAACCTTGAAGTGCTATATAAATGCTAGCTAGCTATGGATTTTATATATATGTATATATAATATATGTATACATGTATATAAACATATATGTGTATATATATATACACACATATATGTGTACACACATGCGCACAAAAACACACACACACACATATATATGATATATTTTTTAGGAGAGAGTAAGGTTACATCAAATATTTAGTTCCAGGCTCAGGGTTAGAACTTGAGCTTGATTTCCATCTCTGGGCTTGATAAAGGTCGGTTATTAATGCTCATTAGAACAACTCTAATCACGAAAGAGGAAGAAATCACCTTGACTGTAATTTTAATGTCATTGTAGAGAAAAAAAAAAAGGTATGCGTAGGGGTGGAATATAATAACCAAGAGGGAGTTAGAAGGCTTCATGATGCCCAGGTCCTTCCTATAATTTTCCCCTGACAGTTGGTCTTAAAAAGGAAAAAACAGAGTCTGCTGTCTTAAATATGGTAAGGTTGTCTTCCTTGTATTCTAGGGAAGCATTCTTAAATGAAGACAGTTCATTCAATTCAGTGCAGGTTAGCCAATGAGGGGAACAGAGGGAAAGGTCTAACATGTAGATTTCTAAACATTTTCAAAGATAAATCCTAGGTTGTGTCTGGGGTACCTCATGGAGCAATACCCAAATGGGCAGGATCAAATGAAATACATGGAAAAGCATTTTGTAAACTAAAAGTACTGTATAAGTACTTTTAACAAATATCCTGGCATTTGTTATGTACTTAAAATGAACCAGGAACAGTACTAGGCACTGGGGAGACAAAAAGGAGATGATCTCTATTCTATAGAGCTTGTGTTCTTGGGGTGAGGGTGGAGGGAAGAGAATGAGGAGCTGGGTGGCCTAGCAGATAGAACACTGGACTTGGAATCAGGAAGACCTGAGTTCAAATCTAGCCTTAGACACTTGCTAGTTATGTGACCCTGGACGAACCACTTTACCTTTTTTGCCTCAATTTCCTTACCTGTAATATGGGATGAATAATAGCACCTAACTCCAAGATTGCTGTGAGGATCAAGTGAGATAAAATTTGTGTTCGCACAGTGCCTGGTCCAGAGTAGGACCTGTGTAAGTTTTAGCTGTTATTATCAACCCTTCAGAGATAGGTTTCTGATGCATTCTATTGTCAGAAGATATCTCTTCTCTCTCTTTGTCCCTTCCATGGTCCCAATCACAATGGGACCCGCGCAGTAGGTAAAAGAGGCAGTCTAGTATAAATTGGTCCTAGATTCAGAAGCTGGTTTCTGGGAGCCCTAATGAGGGTACATTTGGCTTCATTTATTTGAGAGATTCCACTAAACCCATAAAATCTTTCTTATGTAAAATCATGGCCTGCTTTCAGACAATTTATATCTGGTGGTAGGAAATGGAAACTGAATGGGAAACTCCTGGGCTAGACTTCCTGGCTGGTCTACAGGTAGGTCTGTCATTTTTCCAAGGATGCGTCTTCAATATATACTTTAATATTCAAGGGCAAACCCTACTGGTTGGGCCTTCCAATGTGAAGTCATTGGACATTCATTCAATAAACATTTATTGAACCCTTATTTCAGACCTTGTGCTGGGCACTGGGTATACAAAGATCACAGTCCATGGCGTGTCCTGAAGGGCCTCCCATCCTTCCGGACCCATAGTCCTTTGATCCTGTAGGGCAGGAATTGAATTTCCTGTATGCTCATTTAGTTCCCCAGCTAGACTGTAAGGGGTCAGATGTTAGCTTCTTACAGGTTTTAGCACAGGTCTGAGCAGAGAGTTCAGCACTGAGTAAATGTTTATTGGATGAAGCAAAGGATTATAGAATCCCTGAGGTGGGAAAGGACTCTGGAAGATATCCCTTCAAATCCAATCCTAGTCAGACATCCTCCCTGTAACATCCTAGATAAAGGGTTCTCCAGTGTCTTCTCAAAGACTGTTAGTAAGTGGAAGACCACTACCCCCACACGTAGAACAGAGTACTTTTAGGCAACCACATCTGTTAAGAAAAAGACAGCTTGGAGTAGTGGGTAGAGAGCCTGTTTTAGAATCAGGGGTATTTAGACTCATTTGCTGCTTCTGACAGTTATCCCTTCTATACTGTGGGGGTAGGAGTATGGCACCCCAGCAAGCTAGAAAATCCACATAAAGTTTTTTGGCCCTCTCTTCATACCAGAGCAAAAGTTTGAATTTTTTCTTTATCTTTTATGAAGTGTTTACAGTACTATATATATATACATATATATTTTTTTTTTTTTTTAATTTCTGAGTTTCTAACTTTTTCTGTGTTTTCTGCTAGCCTTCATGTGTCCTCTGTGGCTTCTGCAAAACTCCCCCCAAATTCCCATTTAATTTCTTATGCCAACTTGTGATAAACTGAAATTGCAATGAGGAAAGTCACAATGTGGAAGGAATAACTAAACTAGCTGTGTGACCCTGGGCCGGTCACTTAACTTCTTTGTGCCTTAGCGAACTTGCTAAGACTCTAGGTTATGGCTGAGCTGTTCATCTCCTTAGGGAATAGATAGACTCCCACAAAGGAAGTTCCCTACTGAAACCACAGGTCTATTTTCCTCCTTCCCTTTATCTCCACAAAAATAAATGTTAAGAAGTTTTTCTTACTTTGAGCTAAAAAGTATTTACCTCTTCAATTCAAGGTACCAATTATGTGTATAATTACATGCTCTTTAATGGGAACATATAAAAAAGCTAGATACTACACAGTCTCTACCTTCACAAAGTTCACAGAGAAAGAGAGCTGGATCTTGTCAGAGGATTTGGATTCAATATCGCCTATAATGGTAAGGGAATTTGAAGATCTTCCGTGCCCCTTAATAGGCCTCAAGTAGAACCCAATAGGAGGGATTTGATTGGGGGGAGGCTTGTTTTTCAGGAAGGCCCACACCTTTTGTTACTTTGTAATTAGGCAGTGGGTCACAAAGGTTGTGAAGTCTTCTGACCCTGAAGAAGGGTATATATACTCTGAGGTGAGGTTTTGCTTTGGGGTTTGCTCATGGGAAGAGTTGTGTGATTTGACCATGGGAAGAGTTGTGTGATTTGACCAGATGAGACTCTGGGTAGCTGTTGAGCCCCCCAGCTTTGAAAATCCAGAAGCTGGTGCTTTTCTTCCTGGTAACTAACTATGTATGTATGCAATGGTCAGACAACTAGGACTGATCTGTTGAATTGTGTTATTTTCTCTGTCTGTGTTTTTTGTCTGTTTTTAGCAGTAGGAAGGACACAGAGGGGTCTTTGTCTGTGAAAGGCTTTGACCCAGTTTCAAGCTTCCTTGTCACTGTGTTGGTTTGTCTGCCTCTGCTCTCTTGACTAGCTATCTGCCTGATTGTGATCTCTGGCTCCTAACTATATGCCTGGCCTTCATCCATGGCTACAGCTTACCCTCCACTTTCCATGAGTTTGAACCGTCTCCCGAACACATTTAGAATTCCAGTCACAGCCCTGCCTTGGATCTAACTTCCTTCCAATCCTGGCTCGGGTAATATGCCGCTGCCTTCATCACAGCCTGATGCCTTTTCCTGAAGTCAAAATACAGTAAGGCCATTTAAACGCAGCTCATTGTTATGCATGAAGCTCACGTCAGCTTGAGAGAGGATTCCAAGCTCCCATCTTCCATCCAAGCTAAACAAAACTCAGCACCATTGACCTGATTTTCAGCTACAGTGACAAACCTCCCCCAGACTCTGATGTCCTTCTTTCTCAGTCTTAGTGCTGGGCATCCCTCCTCCAAGAATATAACCTACATCATTCCAATCATCATTCATTATAGTAGATTCTCCCTTAAGTTGTTATAATCAAATCTCAAAATGATGCCTTAGAACACTGATTTACTGTTTTTTGTTTGTCTATTTATAATACTTGTTTATCTCTTTGGAACTAATAGTCCTCAATATATTTTTCCCACCATGTAATAATAATAATACGAAGTACAACCATGGTAATAGCTATTTATTTAGTGCTTTAAGGTTTGCAATATTTTATACACACATACATATGGATGTCATTCAATGTGTTATATATGACATATTTTTATATACTGTATATGTGTTTATACATATCTATCTCTATAGAAAATTCTCATTGCAGCCTCACAATAACCCCATAAGGTAGATGTTATTATTTCCATTTTACAGATGGAAAAACCAAGGCTCAGAGAAGTCAAGTGATTTACTCAGAAACTAGTAAGCTTCTGAGATAGGATTCAAACTCAGATATTCCTGATTCCAAGTCCAATACTGTATCCATTGTATCTAATTGCCTCTTAATGAAGCATATTCTTTATTGATCTAGGAGGTGCTAAGGCACCTCAGTTCTTCTGCTCTTTACTTTCCCTGAACTCTGGGTGTATGATTAAATCATATTTGGGGGAGATAGTGCCCTAAACCTAAATATCCAGTTCTAATACTTCTCTTGTACTGTAGTCCTACAACTGCCTGCTGGATATTTCCACCTGCATATCTCATTGACAATTCAGAACAAAAAGTCATTTTCTTCCTCCTTCAATCCACCTTTCTTCCAAACTTCCCTGCTTCTATTGAGGTCTCCACCAACATTCTAATCACTAAGATTCACACACTCAGCGTAAAGTAGTCATGTGATGACAGGAGTTGGGATGACTGTGGATGTGTGCATGACCCAGTAGGTTTTAGGAGATAGGAAAATTATGGAACAATTTCTTCCAGAAATGTGATATGATCAGTTATGGAAGAATAAAAGGATTGTCATGCAGTAATGAGATCCCAATTAATATGAATTTGTAGTGGACCCCAACCCCAGGAGAGCAAGAATTCTTCCAGTGTTGCTTTGCAGCTTAGGAATAGGAGAGTAAATTGCAGATGGTGGGAGTTATTCATCATTGAAAATTGGAAGATTGTGAATGGTGAAATGACAGCCACTAAAGTAAGAAATTCAGGAATGGAGATTTATGTATATGAGGGAGTAAATCTTTTGTTGTAGAAAGGGAACCAATGGTTATATCGCTGTCCTAAAATTAGGGAGGAGATTGTGCTACTGTAGAAGAGGGACATATGCAATTGCAATCAGTCATTTTTACCTGTAAATCATCTTCCATGCAATGCATTTAACATAACAATGGCTGAAGCAGTTGAGGAACAATTGTTGGACTAGTTTTCTATAACTATAATGTGAACATTGTAAAGAGAGGAAAGTACAGGCAGTGTGATACGGTACAAAAATAGATTTAGAGACACAGGACTTTTTTTCAAACCCAAGCCCTGATACTTGCTTCCTGTGTCACCTTAGGTAAGTCACAACTTCTCTGGACCTCAGTTTCTTAATCAATAATATGAGGAGGTTAGATTAGATGATCTGTAAGGTACCTTCCCACTTTAGGTCTATGATTCCAGGAGGCAAGAACAGAGGTGGTGGATCAAGAGAAGAGGACAAGATAGAAGTCACTGGAGATCTCGGTGATGATGAATAAGAGGTTTGGGAAGAGTAAGGCAGACAAATGGAAGAGTAAGAAATTGTGATCATAAAAAAGAGCATTTGTGGCTTCAAGGTTAAGGTGGTGACAAGGTGGTGACACAGTTTTGATTAAGAGAATTAATTTATAATCATCTATGTGGGTGACTGAGATGGAGTGCTATGTAGGTCATGGGAGATGAAGAGGTTTCTAACCTGGGGGCCCTGGGAATCCAAGGGGATGTTGATAAATACATTGAAGTACCCAGCTAGGAGGGTTGAGCAGGGATGAAGAGGAAGACTATGGAAAAGGTTCTCAACTCCTTTAGGAAGGAGGAAGAGTAAACTAGAAGTTGAGATGGCAATGGTTAGATGGGGGATATATCCATGTCTATATTTATATTTATATCGATATCTATATCTGTATATATCTATCTCTATCATCTCTATCTCTATCTCTATCTATCTATCTATCAAATGATGTTAATGCAATCAGAATGATGATTGCAGAGTGGAAGTCACTTCAAGGAGTAGGAATGGATGAACTCTTCTTCCTGGTTCAATGTGTCTTGAGGCATATGAGAAAAAATAAGCAGCATGAGAAAGGGTGTACAGAGATGTAATATCTGCTAGAGAGAACCAGTTATCTGTGAGAGCCATGGAAAGGAAAGAGTGTGGGATGAAGAAATCTAGGACAAAGGGAAGTTTCTTAAGAGACTGGGGATTCTAGAGAGTGCAGTAGAAGGGGAAAACAGGGTTGTATCAGAATCGTGGAGGAAGTAAGGCTAAGCTGGATAAGGATGAGAATTCAGAGAGACTAACAGAGATATCAGAAAAAAGGCATTTGCTTTAGGAGACTCTCACTCTCAATCATGAAGTAAGAGCAGCACTTCTTAGACTGTGGGTCATTACCCTATATGGGGTCTTGAAAAATTTGGCAATGGTAAAAGGCTTCTGAATGCACAATGACCAAAATTAATTAAAAATCAAACCCATAACAAGCTCAAGGTGTTTTTGGCAGCACTTGCCCGTGTTGCATCACAGTCCTTCACTGCAGCCTTGGTTCTGAACACAAAGCATGCCCACTTTGCACTGCCTATGCCCTCAAGACACACAATGCCAACTAACCACTGCCAAGATGGAGAAAGTTTAAGAAACTCTGGTTTAAAGGAGTAGGAGGTGGGGGTTTGCTTGCCATGGGATTGGGGGGAAAGCTAGAGCTCCTTTGCTCCAGAGTTCTGCAATAATCGAGGGTCCTTATACTGGTGAAGGTGTCAACTTTCTGAGCTAATTGCTCCAAATTTTGGGTGGTGAAAGAATTTAGGTTTGTTTTCTGGTTCAACAAGTGTTTGGAAACTGAGTGTCCAAGGATGGAATGAAATCTTACTGAGCACTAGCTTCATAATCTCATCTCCAAGACAGTGGGCATTGAAGCACTCTTAAAGTTTGAACTTGGATCTTGGCTTCTGATATATGAGGGTCATTCAGAGACTTGGGTGGAGGAGAAGAGATGGAAGATGGTGGGGTTTATTCAGGGCTGAAGACTGTCAGGTTGTGAATGGTGAAAGGAGTGGAAACTTTCTAAACCTGCTATCAGTGGGCAGGACTGATACTTATTAGCCTCTGACACTTATTAACTAAATGACCATGGTTGGGTAAGTCCCTTCTCTCTGAGCCTAAGTTTCCTCCTCTGTAAGTTATAGGTCACCTCAAAGATTCTTTCCAACTATATATCTATGATCCTATGAATGAAAAATCTTTCCCATCTAGGCCTGTTTTATAGCTGAACAGCAAATCTAACCCATCATCCAAAATCCATCCAAAATTTCGCCAACTTCCTGAAGACCCTTGTCTGATAAGAGCTAATTTGGCATAGGGGCTAGGTCTAATGACTTGGAATCAGGAAGATCCAAGTTCAAGTTCCAGCTTGGACATTTATTAGCCATGTTGATCTTAAGAAAATCACTTAAATCTCTTTGTCCTACAGTTGCTTCATCTGTAAAATGAAGGGTGAGACAATACGATTGGTTGGAAATTGTAAACAAGGGGCTAGCAATATCCCCCTCTTTCTCTCCTGTGACTAAGAAACATTCATTGTTTGAGTCCACCTGCAAGGTTAGAGATAGTGGACTTCTTGGGACAGCAAACCAGGCATCCTTGAAGGATAGCTTGGTGGTGTCAAGACACTAGATCAGACTCCATTTACATTGTGTCCATTTGCATCCCTCAAAGATAACAGATTTCCTTGAGGCAAGAATAGAACAGTGATTAGCAGGAGAACTGGATTTCTAAACAACTCGTTACAGGCCAGCTGAATTTCTGAACTAAGTTCAAAGACAAAGAATCATGACTTTGGTGATCACAGGAAAAAATCCCTTTACCGTAAATGGGATCAGTTAAAACGTAACACAAAATCAATCTGATAAATTAAAAAACCTGGGTTCTAATTTTGCACCAGATATTTACTAGCTGTGTGAGTCTGGGTAAATCAACATATCTCTTTTTTTTTTCTTCTGGAAAATGTAGGTGGGATGGAAGATGAAGTTACTGGACTTGATGGCTTCTAATGTCCCTTCCAGTGCCTAATCTTTGATCCTATGAACTATAACCCACAATGATCTTGCTTCTTCTTGAACACCTATGGTCTAACCCAAATGCTTGGACACATCCATAGCTCTTTAGTCATTTTGTTCTATTACTTGTTTCATGATTCATAAATTAGAAATATTTTAGAGTTGCACTTTCTTAGTGACTGAGTGGCAATTGTTTTAAAGTTAATTTGTGCTTGTGTCAACATGGTACAATGAAGAAAGTGATGAATTTGGAGTGGAGAAGTGGGTTCACATCCTACCTCATACACTTGCTAGCCATATAAACTGGACAGCGAATGTCTTAATCTTTTTCAGTTTGAACTGCCTCATCTATAAAATGGGGAGAATGATGCCATTTATCTTATTGGGCTGTGTTGAGGATCAGATGAAACAATCTATATCTAACGTTGAAGAACTACTGCTGGGTCCATGGGGGCTGGGGTATATCATCTATTCCCTGTTCTAAAATCAAGCTTGCAGTGTAGAATAAGTTCAGTCCTGTGAGACCCTGGCCTCCAGTGAGGCTCCACGTTCTAACACCCTCAGACTCATACCTCTACTCTGGTGCCCAAGATGACTTACTTATATCATAGACTATGCCTCATATCTAGGGCCTCTCCCAAAGAAGGAAGTGGGGAGGTGGTTCCTTCTTCTGATTGATCAATTTCTCTGAGAACATCCTTTTAAAGGCAGTGTCCAAGTCAGTTCTGCTCATTCCTTCATACCTCTCTTAGCTCTGATTCTGTCTCTTCAGACTTCTATCTTCACCACACACACACATAATGAACCTTCTCTCTCATTTCTCCCCATTTTTCATATTCCTTTTGTATTATCTTTCACCATTAGAAAGTAAGCTCCTTCAGGATAGGAAATGTCTTTCTTTTTCAGTGCTCTTTAAAATTTCTGGTGTTTTAGCACAGCTAGCATAGTAAGTGCTCATAAGTAAGTGACTTGTTGACCACATGTTGAGTATCATATAAAGTTTTGGATGCTATGTCTCAGGAAGCATATTAATAATCTGGGGAGTGACCAGAAGAGGAAATCAGATTGGTAAAGAGCCTCAAATTTTGCTATAGGAGCTCATTCCACTTTGCAACTGCTGCCCTACTCGGTTTCAACTCTTGAACAAGATGCCACTGCCAGGATATGCTCACCACTTTTGAATTCACCACCATGTTGCTAACTCAAGTCTCATTGCTATTACCTCACTCAGTCTCCTCTCCATTCCAAGTGTGTGCTATATCCCTCTTTAGACTGTAAGCACCTTGAGGGGCAGCGACTGTCTTTCTTTTTGTTAATTGTATCTTCAGTGCTTAACACAGTGCCTGGCATATAGTAGGTCCTTAATAAATGTTCCTTGACTATTTACCACATCTTGAGTATTATGTGAAGTTTTGGATGCTACGTTTTAGGAAGGATATTGATAATCTGGACAGTGACCAGAAAAGGACGACCAGGTTGGTGAAGAGCTTAGCACAATGCTTGGCACATAGTAGGTGTTTAGTAGATGTTTATTAGATTAGACTGGAGGAGAGGGCTAGTTAAAGGAAATGGAGACAGTTAGCCAGGAGAAAGAAATGGTAATGGTACTTGATATTTTCTTCATTTCATTGACTGTTTTGGCATTTTAGTAGAGCCTCCTGACTCCTCAGAATGTTTTGATTACCTAAAGCAAAATGCATAGGATTGAAAAAGAAACCAATTACACTGAAATAAATGTGTAATCCCCGCCCCCCCCTTCAACTTCACAGATCACAAGGAATCTGCTCACTTCTTTGAAGGTCCTTGGACACCATTCTTGGCTTATGGGAGCATGATAGTTTCCTTAGTATTGAAAATATTAGAAGAGTTGACACATGGGGGTAGTCCCAAAGAGCAGACCTTGAAGTAATGGATGAAAGCTATAAAAAAGGCACATAGGATTGGTGCCAAGGGAAAAATAAACAAACACAAAACCTTCCTAATGAGCAGAGCTGGCCAAAAATGAGATGGGCTCCCTTGGGAGATAATAGGGAGCTGTTAGAAGTCTTCAAGCAAGGACTGGATAGCTTACTGTTGCATAGGTTATGTTATTGTTAAGGTATGGGTTGGAATAGGTGACATCTGACATCCTTCCTAATTCTGAGATTTTGTGAAAAGAAAAAAAAAGCATATGCTAACAAAATACAGGCTGATCTTACCAAGATACCTCCTGATAGACAATAGATTTGTCATTCAAGGAGCAACCCACTTATTTGGAAAGAAAACTGACTAGAGGTGGTACATTTTTATTGATCCTAGAAATTCATGAAACTCTCTGCTAGGGCTGTGGGATACTGTGATCTACCTCAAAAGACAGAGAGCCCCTCTGTATATAATGGCATGGAGCTTTGAAGCATTAAGTTAATGTGCGTATGCACACATGAAGCTGTATATTCTTGGATTATGGAAACATGATAGTATCCTTATTATTGAAAATATTAGAAGAATTGACGCATGGGGGTAAACCCAAAGAGTAGACCTTGAATGGAATGGAGTGGCGAGATTTCTGGGTTTGATGTTGGAGGATAGGATTTTGGATTCTGGCTCTACTACTTGTAACTTGTGTGACAGTGAACTTGTGATTTGACCTCTCTGGGCCTCAGTTTCCTCTCCTGTAAAATGAGCAAGTTGGACTAAATGATGTCTCAGGTCCCTTCTAGCTTTGAATCTATTATCCACCTACTGCTGTCTCCCCATATGCTTTAATGTACAACTTGAGTTGCACAAAGCTTCATGTGTGCATGCACACACATACACAATCATATTTAATTTTCATGAAAACCATGGGAGATAGATAATGCAAGGATTATTTCATACATGAAAAAATTGAATTTCTGAAAGGCAAAATACTTGAACCTAGATCTTTTGATGCCAATTCCAGGGTTCTTTCTACTCTCTTACAGGTGCTAGTAAAGTATTTGTTTAAATCAGGAGTGGGGAACCTGTGGCCTCGAGGCCACATGTGACCTTCAAGATCCGTGGGTGTTGCCTTTTGACTGAATTTTACAGAAAATATCCTTTTATTGAGCGGATTCGTTCTGTGAAGTTTGGATTCAACCAAAGGGCTGCATTTGAGGACCTAGAGGGCTACACGTGGCCTTGAAGCCATAGGTTCCCCACCCCTGGCTTAAAACATCACCATCATGATCATCATCACTAACATTTATACAACACCTACTATGTGCAAGACACTGGTCTAAGCACTTTACAACTATTATGTCATTCGATTCCCCACAACAACCCTTGGACATAGGTGTTATTATCATCACCATCTTGCAGTTTAGGAAACTGAGACAGAATGTGGTTAAATGATTTGCCCAGGCTCACAAATCTGGGAAATGTCTGAGGCTAGATTTGAACTCAGGTCTTCATAAGCTGTTTTTTTTTTTCAATTCAGCAGATATTCCTAGATGCCAATCCTTAGTGCATCCACTAAAAATATGAGATCATTCCTGCCTATAAAAGCCCTAAGCTCAGTCCTGAACCTGTGACAGTCCCATAAGCTAAAGACAATCACACATGGTTCATCCAGCTTTCCCTCACACTTTCCCTTAGCAGGAAGCTAAGAGGGGAGAGAGTGACATTCACTCGCTCTAAGCGCGGAGAAAACCCCGAAAGGGGGATGGGCTGTAGCTTCTCTTGCTTGTCCGTTTTACATTCAAGAGAAGTCTGAGGTAAGTGATTCAGGGACCAGCTGGGTTTGATTGGAATGCTAATTTGGTTTATGGCAAATGGTAGTTACTTTTTTAGTGAGGGAGAGAGAGTGGTAAAGTAAGCTGAGGGAAAGGTGAGGGTTCCGAGCTAATAGAAAGAAGCAATTACTCATCGTGAGTGCCATGTGTTCAATTCCATTTACAGATCTCAGATTCAGAGCTGAAAGGAACTTCCAAGACAATCTAGTTCAGTCACCTTACTTTACAAATGAGGAAACTAAGGCCTAGAATACTTAAATGATTTGCCCAAGGTCATCTAGGCAGCACCTGGCAGGACCCCAGTTTGAACCCAGGTCCTCTATTTTCAAATCCTTTCTATTATAGCACGTCACAAAATATTTATTACATGTCTTCTATGTCAGTCACTGTGCTAGGCACTGGGAATACCAAGACAGAAAATGAGACGTTGCTTTTGTTTTTTTTTTGGAGGGCAATTGGGGTTAAGTGACTTGCCTGAAGTCACAAGGCTAGTAAGTGTGTCAAGTGTCTGAGGCCAGATTTGAACTCAGGTCCTCCTGACTCCAGGGCTGGTGCTCTATTCACTGTGCCACCTAGCTGCCCCTGAAACATTTCTTAATCTCAAATAAGTTGCATTCTGGCCAAAGGCCACCAGTAAGCAGAGACCTGAAAGCTTCTAAAACTGTTCTTTCCAAAGCCATCACTAATCTCCTAAGGTTGACACCTAATAGGCTTTTCTCAATGCTCATCCTTCTTGACCTCTCTGAAACCTTTGATTACCCTCTTCTCTTGGACGTTCTCTTCTAACTTTTTTGGTGACATTTTTCTCTACCTCTGTGACCACTTCTTGACACTCTATTTATCCAGGTTATATCCACTAACACTGAGTATTGCCATTTCTAGTTATTTCTTCATAGGTTCAACCTGTCTGCCATTCTCTATCAAAATGCCATCTTATCATTGGATCCCCAAACCACCTAGTGCCTAGCGCACAGTAGGAGATTAATAAATGCTGGTTGATTGATTGATCTTTGTTAATTTTCCTCTTGTTGCTAAACTCTTAAAAGTAGTTTCTGTGCTTCATTTCCTCTCATAACTCTTTTACTCTTCAGCACCTTACAGTTTGCCTTCTGATCCCATCACTCCACTGGCATGGTTTGCTCAAAGATACCAATGCTCTCCCAACTGCTCAATCCAGAAGTCTTTTGCTGCCCTTAGCTTCCTTGATATTCCTGTGGCTTTTTAAATTGTGGACCATCTCTTCTTCCTGGACACCCTCTCTTATTTTAACTTCCCTGATACTGTTCTCTCATGGTTCCATTTCTGCTCATCTGGCTGCTATTTCTTTGCTGGTTCATCATTCATCTCCCCTTAGGCATATGTGTCTCCTAAGTCTCTTCTCTTTCTACTCTTTCTTTCCTGGTGATACCATTAGCTCCTGTGGATTAGATTACAAGTACTATGCACTATCTATGTATCCAACCTGAATCTCTCTTGAAGTCCAATCCTTCACCTCCAACTGCAAGTCAGACATCTCCATTTAAATGTTCTGTTACATCCAAAATGGAACTCATTATCTTCCTCTTAAGCCTGCCCCTATTTCCTTTAAACTTTTCTATGTCTGTGGAGGGCACCACCATCCTCCAAGTCATTTAAGTTCATAAGTAAAAAATCAGGTTTGACTTTGTCTTCCCTCACATTTTATATACCATCCATCATCAATAGCTGTTGACTCTACTTCTCATATCTATCTTCTTCTCTACACTCATCCCATTCTGGTATATTCCCTTAATGTTTCCCAAACTGTGACATCTCCAACATGTACCTGTTTTGTATATACTTGGTCTGGTGGAGCTGTTCTTCCCATAAATACATGGATTTTCCTTAGTGCCATCACTTTACTTCCTTAATTAGTACATTGGAGTTACAATAGTAGAGTCTGAAGATGATGGCTTCCCCATGATTGGCAGAAAACAAATTGCCACAGAAATGTCAGATTTTTCCAGCTTCCATGTTCGATGTCCTTCTTCTGGTCTCTTCCTTCTACTTTCCTGCTTAAATGGCCTGTGAATGATTTTACTTAGTTGGTTCTCTGCAAGCTTTCTGGAAAATTGATTTTCTTTTCAGTGTTTTTCATGGTTTGACCAGGTAATTCTGCTCCTACTTTTCCACCATTCTCCCAAAGAAAATCTTACCAATGAGCTTATATTCTAAATTAGTATTATCTTTAACTGTCATCCTTTTTCTCTATGTGTATGTATATATATGTATACACATATATGTATATGTATTTGTGTGTGTGTGTGTGTGTGTGTGTGTGTGTGTGTGTGTAGTCAGTCATGTCTGATTCTTCATGACCCCATTTGGGGTTTTCTTGGCAAAGATACTGGAGTGATTTGCCATTTCTTCTCCAGCTCATTTTATAGATAGGGAAACTAAGGCAAACAGAGTTAAGTGACTTGCTCAGTCTTAGCTGTGACCACAGCTAAGAAGTATCTGAGGCTGGATTTGAACCCATGTCCTCTTGACTTGTATTTATGTGCACAAATTTCTGCATTGTGTTAATTTAGTTTATTTTTTTAGGAAATGGTAATTTTCTGTTGTTATATACACTTTCTGGTTTTGGCATGAGCAGATTGTTTCAATAGGTCAAGTTACAGTTGATTAAATTCTATACCATATATTTGAGTTTAACTTTTTTCTTTTTGTTTAGTATTGATTTTGATCTTGTTTTAATAAATTGGTGGTTTGACACTACATAGAGAGTTAAAACTACAGAAAGGTTATTCTTAATGAACTTGGATTTGTTGATCAATATAGAATATACAAGAAATTGGTAGAGACTGCAACACATTACTGAAGGTTGAAAATATTTAGCACCTACCGAATACCTAGGGCAACTAGGTGGCTCAGTGGCTAGAATGGTCTGCTTAGAGTCAGGAGGACCCATCTTTTGAGTTCAAACCTGGCCTCAGATACTTAGTAGCTGTGTGACCTTGGGCAAGTCACTTCACCCTGTTTACCTCAGTTTACTCATCTGTAAAATGAGCTAGAGAAGGAAATGACAAACCACTCTAGTATCTTTGCCAAGAAAATTCCAGATGGAGTCACAAGATGAGTTGGACATGATTGAAACAACTGAACAACAAGGATACTTAGAAAGATATGACCTGGTGGCTGCATTCATACCCTGGAAATGGCAAATCCTACCATAAATATAGATTTCAAAATATCCCTGAGAATTCAACACATAAACTGTACTGAAACTGTAGCATCATTGCCATAAAATAATTTCCTCCAACCTCTGAGGCACAACCTTGAGCCATAAAAATGTCTAACACCATTTTTAATACATGTTGCCATACTAAATGCTCATAATCTCCAAACTACATGCAATGAATGAATGGCTTTCAAAGTATAGGGACCCAGCAGCAACAAATCAGAACCATGTGGGTACAGGATGAAGTACATATGATCCCTGTCATCCTGCTTGCTACTGGGTTGTCTGAAGAGCTTTCAGACAGCCTACAGAAGATGAGTTCACGCCTGCAGTCTTTTTTTCACTTAGGAAAAAGTGATTTTATCCATCTTTGTACCTGTCTGCAGGAAATAAAATATGAAAGAATAATACCGGGATAGCGACTTGTCTATGGACTGTTTCAGAATTCTCTTGAACAAGATGACAAAATAATAATAATTCACATTAATAGAGAACCTTAGAGTATGTAGTTCACAACTTTCTTCCTACAGAGTTCACAACGTTCACAACAACATCTTCCTAAGAGTTCACAACATTCTTCCTACAGAACCAACGTACTGTGGAATGTTGTATTATCTAACAATCATGTCATTATTGTCTGGTTGTGTCTAATTATTTGTGACCCCATTTGGATTTTCTTAGCAAAGATACTAGAGTGGTTTGCTGTCTTCTCCAGCTCATTTTACAGATGAGGAACCAAGACAAACAGGGTAAGTGACTTGCCCAGGATCACGCAGCTAGTAAATAGATGTCCTAAGGCCAGATTTGAGCTCATGAACATGAGTATTCCTGATTCCAGCCCCGGTACTCTATACCACCTAATTGCCCTAACATCATGTTAGGTGAAACTAATTAGGGGCAGTGGGGAGGGGGTATTGTCTTTCCCTGCCCATCCCCACAACTGTCCTATATTCTTTTTTAGGCCCCAAATACCCTTGTCTCCCAAGGAGGCCTCTGGTGTTTTTGAGTTACAATTTTCCTGCAAATTTCTGTTGCTCTCTGGGGGGCTGTTAGAACACAGAGAAGGAGAAGGAAGGAATAAAATTTTTTTAAAATAAAGTGGGGGGAGGGGCTTTAGCAAATGTTCTAAATCTTGACCTGACAGATTGGGGCTGCAGCAAAGCTGAAAATACCAGGAGTGTGTGAAACTCCGCCACAGGGGCTTGTTGTCTAGATGGGCTGAATTTTTCTGCCTTCCTCTTGTTTTCTGGAAGGAGCAATGCAGCAAGAGATTTGTTTCTTACAGGCTGTTAGCAGGCCTTTATTTTTCCACGGCCCAGTTAGTTGTGAAATTAAGATTGGTACCCAGTACGCTATCATTTTCAGAAAACAGTTGTGATCGAGGCCTCCTCTTCTTTTCCAACTGCTTTTCCTGATAGCAATATTTAGGTCCTGGCTCGGTCGAGCTGGTAGCACCTTTCTCTTTCTTCCAACATCACTAGCATGGAAATGAAGCTATGAGGGAGCAGAGGGAGGAGAGGGATTAAAAAAACATACACAAACAGCAATCCAGGAGCCTTGTCTTTTATTCAGAGAACCTGTAAGCATACAGCCGATGAAGTAAAACTGTTAATTAAAGTCAATCTGCTATCTTGCCAAATGGGTAAGAGACTCGGGGCAAAAGGAATCCGTAATTTGAATGAGGGAAGCTGTAATTGGTTATTTATAGCTCTGCTTTGGGCACTTGGAGCGCCTGCTCTTGCAGTGAAAAGAAATGCTTCTGTCCCTGAGACAGGCATCTGATGATTATCACTTCATGTTCAGAGACAGTTTTGCCCTGCTGCAGTCACACGTGAAATCTGTGCAGCCGTCCTGGCTTGGGCATAGAGGAGTTCTTCCAGGGGGCTATGGATGCCCACTGAAGTCTGATACGGTGTGGATTCTAGTGTTGGGCCCCACTTGCATAGCTCAACTTCCACCTACATACCCTTTCTCTTCCTCTCCTCCTCCTTCCTATTCAAACGCTCCCCCAGTCCCAGTCCAGTCATTTTGGAAGCCTTTCTGGACAACCTCGGGCCCCACTGACCTCTCTGCTTCCCAACCCCTTAGAGTAGGCATGGCCTGCTACACCCTACCTCTTGGTACTCAATCATGGTTCATTCCGAAATCAGCTCTCTCGTCTGCTCCACTACTGGTCTCTTCACTGTTGCACAAGAGCAGTGACCTTTTCCCCAGGAGGAGAGGATCACAGGACTGGAGAAGGAGATAACTTTAGAGTGATCTAGTACTACAATTCTTTCATTTTACCACTGAGGCCCAGAGAGTGTAAGCCACTGACCCAATGTTATGCAGCTGGGAAGTGTCAGACTGAACTTCCAACCATCAGTGCCTGACTCCAAATTCAGTCTCAAGTAATGTGTCTCCAGTCAGTGTCTGGCATGTCAAATGAGCTTAAGAACTGGTGACTTGATTGTGTCTTGTCTTTCTAACATGAATGTGAGCTAGTTAGGAGTGACTGTGTTCAATTCCCTCCGTATTCTATCGAGCTCAACCAGTAGCTGGACAAGCTCTTCCTAATAACATCTTTTGTGGCCATCCCTATGAGCACACTCATATTTTAAAAATGAACAGCTCCGCCAATGTTTTGTCTGTGTGATTGTATCTTTGATTGTACATATAAATACATACAATGTATGATTGTACATATAAATACATATGAACATAGATTATGGGACATGTATATACACATATACCTATATGTGTACATGTGCACACAGATAGGCATGTGCATACACACCTAGTTGTGTACACATATTGCATGCATGTGTATATACATACAATGAGATACATGTGTGTACATACATGTACAAATGAATAAATGTATACACACATATGATCACAATCTCTGTGGATATGCAGTGTTACATATGCTTATTTATATATGGGTATTATATGTATATATGTGTGTATGTACACAGAATACATGTTGTACATGGGCATTTATGTTATGCAAACATACATGTGCGCATATGTTGTATGTGTACACATATGTATAAACACATGCATATTTATATACACATATGAGTGTGTAGACACACATAAGGGAAGGAGTAAATGAAGGGGGGACAGCCAAGCCAAAAACTCAGAAATATGATGTCTATGCCTATATCTAGATCTATCTGTATGTATATGTATATTTACATTTATATGTATGTAGTTAGATGGATAGATAGATGGATGGACTGACAGAGATAGATAGATAGATAGATCGATAGATAAATAGATGTATAGATGAATGGATGGATGGATAAATGATAGAGATAGGCAGACTCTCTTTCTCCTCATATTATCTTCTGTTTACTTAACCCTAATCTCCCAGAAGAACATAAGACCCTTGAAGGCAATGTCTGTTTTAAATTTTCCCCTTATATCTCCAATACTGAGTACAGTATGCTTCACACATCTTTAATAAATGTAGGTGGTTAATAAGTGTTTGTTGATTTGAATTGGGATTCAGTTAATATGAATATGAATAGAATTGGACAAAATTGGCTAGAATTGGAGTAAATGGAATTGAAGGGAGTTCCTTGGAGCTGCAGCATGAGAACCTGAGTGAGCAAGACCTACTTGTTAACAAGGCAGTGGTGATATTGTTGAAGAAGCTGTGACTTAGGATTTGGAAGAGTTAGGTTCCAATCCTATGACTCTGTGACCTTGGGAAGCCACTTGGTGTCCTTGAGGCTTATATTCTCCTCTGAAAACATTGAGAAGGCTGGGTTTGGTTCTTCCCAGGTCAAAGTTTATGCTCTTATAATCTACTGGACTGAGCGCCATCTCCTCACGATGACACCACAAGGATGCTGTTTTGCTTTCTTTTCATTTGCCTTTCCTTCTTTAGCTCAGAGGCTCTGGAATTTCCTCCATGCCCTTCTTTCCCAAGTAGAATAGAAGTTCCCTATGGGCATGCAGGGACTGTCCTGTTTTTTGATTGTATCTTGAGCATGTAGCTCAATGCCAGAACATAGTTAGTGCTTAATAAATGTTTGTTGAATTGAATGGAATTAAATTAAAGCTGATTATTTCCCAGGTTTCTTTCCTTTCTGCTGGAGGCAGACCCAGTTCTCGGTGACAGTGAGTACGTTGTTTTGTTTTGTGTTTCAATTTGCATGGCCTGTATCTCTTGTTTTTCGCTATAATACAATGTGAAGGCAGCTTGCTTTCCTAACTGTTCTTTGGGTTGAAACCTAGGAGAAAACTTCATTCACTTTTGCCCGGCTAATTTTAGCTAGACAATGAGATGAAGTGATGCTTCTGGGTGGTCATTCATATTACCTGAAATCCTTCAGTGGAATGGCTTGCCCCTGCAGCCCTCCAACCCCCACAGCTGGAGCCTCTCAACAGCGATAATGGTGATGATGATGATGATAAATGCCGTGGTGGGACTCTGGATTTAGAGAAGAACAACACAGCATATGCTCCCAGAGAATCTACCTGGTTATAAGTGGTTGATAGAGAAGCAGAAGAAACAACGAGTGCATATGCTGGCTTGAGACACAATCACCTAGGTGCCCTTTGTCCTAATTTGGGACAGGTCATCGGGTCCACAGGTAGAACAATGTATGGCTTTAATTGAGCTGAGCTGAGCTGAATCACACGCACGTAAAAGTAAATGTGACACGGACATGTGGTAAGTAACAAGACGCTAGCATCTTGTAGGTGGCACCTGAAATGAGTTTTGAAGGGAATGAAGGGTTCTAAGAGGTGAGGCATGGGGGAACAGCTTGGGCAAAAGTTTAGAGATGGGAGATGGAATATTATACACAAAGATCACCTGTCTAAAATGGAAAGATGCTTCACAAATGAAGTACTCCTTTTATTTTATGGATGGGGAAACTGAGGCACATGGAGGTTAAATGATTCATCTAAGATCATGGAGTACCAGTGGTGGAATTGGAATCCAGGTCCCCAGACTCTAGAGTCAGAACTTTTTCCAATGTATCACACTATTTCCCATGAAGGAAAACAGCAAATGCACAAGATATAGAACAATTTATATTGGGGCATAAAAGGAATTTTTATAGATTCCTTAGTCACTCTGATTTTTTCAGTCTATTTATCTCCCCTTTGAGGCAAGGGGTCAAGAGTGACCAGAATCCTTCAGTGATGATGATGATATAAGCCTAGGTGAGTCAAACTCTCTCAGTCTCAGTTTCCTTATTTGTAAGGTGAGAATAATGATAATATCAACAATAATAACATCTATCTCACAGAATTGCTGTCAAGATCAA
This sequence comes from Pseudochirops corinnae, assembly GCA_028646515.1. Classification (NCBI taxonomy): domain Eukaryota; kingdom Metazoa; phylum Chordata; class Mammalia; order Diprotodontia; family Pseudocheiridae; genus Pseudochirops; species Pseudochirops corinnae. The sequence continues at coordinate 160,963,668 of CM053589.1, forward strand.
ATGAGATAATCTATGTAAAGCACTTTACAACCCTTCAAGTATTATATAAATACCAGCATGCATCTGGCTTGGATTCCATCTACTACTGTACCCCTTATTGTCCTTTGCCTATCACAGTATTTGCCTTTGGTTCTGTACTCTGTGATAGACAACATCCTCACCTGGACTAGGACCTCTGTCTGCTACCAGACTCCCTTGTCATACTCCATCTGCTCGCTGAGACATTCTGTTGCTTGTAACTGAACCTCCTTGCTGGTGTCTGACTGCCTGCCTGGACTTGGAGTTTCCTAGGATTTAGAAGAGAGTGACCCTAGAGATGATCAGGCTCAATTCCATCATTTTACAGATAAGGAAGCCGAAACCTACTAAGGTTAAAGGACTTGGCCAAGGTGCTGAAAGTAGGAAGAAGTACTGTCAGGGTTTGAATTCCAGGATTCTGATTCCAAATCCATTTATCTTCCACTCTACCTTTTCTTCTACTGTCTGCTGTATGGACAGATGAGAAGGGATGGAGGCAGCTGAAGCAGTGAGTGTGGAATGCTTAGAGCTTAGTCAGACATCAAAGACACCAAGGTCATCCACTGCATCCTGGGCCATTGCCAGTCATCTCAACTCAGGAAGAGAGAGTGAGGCTGATAACTTTGTATAACAGCCTCAATTAAATCCCATTCATTTGAGTCAAAATATCACTCTCTGATGTCATTGGTCCTTTTCAAAAAATGAAGGAGGAACAACTGTATTCCCGATGATGTGTTCTAACCTGATGAGTCCATTAGGTAATAAAATTCTCCTTTTTTTTTTGATTGAGGAAATTGGGGTAAAGTGACTTGCCCAGGGTCACACAGCTAGTAAGTGTGCCAAGTATCTGAGGCACGATTTGAATTCAGGTCCTCCTACCTTCAGGGCTGGTGCACTATCTACTGCAACACCTAGTTGCCCAAGAATCCTCCTTCTGACACCTAGAGGCTTGCCCTACACATTTAGGGTGGCTTTATCCCTTTCCCTTTTCTGTATTCTTTTTCTTCCTCCTATTGTAACTTCTAAGAAACTTAGGTTGGGGTTCTCATGATTCATTCATTCATTCTTTTATAGTACTATGAGTTGATCTTGTGAGGCTTGTATAAATTTGTACAAGTCATAGTCCCTGAACACGAAAAACCTGAAGGTTAGTACATGAGATAATGACATAAATATTTACATTTCAAGGTGAGCCCTGAGCTGCCCCACTTAGGCATATCTCTCTCCACCTACTCACTCAGCTCCACCCCTGACAAAAGGCCTTGGTATTTTTTCTTCCTCTCTGACACCTATCCTCTTAGAATTCTGCTCACCAGGATGGCTGGACGGTGAGGGAATCCACATTTCCAGCTGTTCAGCAGTTGAAGGAAATGAGGTAATGGGGAGCCCTTAACCCCCTGGTGGGAGAGAATACTGTGTTCCTATAGGTTCTGAGTGGAACTCAATGTGTTTTTCCCACAAAAAGTGCAGTAAGTTCTATGTGGAGGGCCCCTCACCCAGAACTATGGACATACTAGGCATTATGGGTTTTCAAAATGAACTTTGGTGACTTATCCTGTCAAGCTAACATAGAAACATGGTTCCAAATAACTGATTTTAGAGAGTTTTATATTCCTAAAATTCATTTGTCACCTGGGACTATCAATATAGAGAAGTAGCTGAGTAGCAAAATGGACAGAGTACTGGGTCTAGAGGCAGAAGACTTGAGTTCAAATTTGATCTTAGACACTTGCTAGCTGTGTGACCTTGGGCAAGCCACTTAACTCTCTTTCCCTTAGTTTCCTTGACTGTATAATGGGAGTAATAATAGCACCTACCTTGAAGGGTTGTTGTAAAGATTAT
>CM053589.1:160966027-160999105 GCA_028646515.1 Pseudochirops corinnae
CAGGACCAGAACTCAAACTCTAGTCTTTATAATATAAACATAATTATATATAATATAAAGTAAAATAATATAAAATATAAGTCCAGCACTTTTTTTCCATTCTCCTTTTCCTTGAGACAATAGAGAAATACAGAGAAATAACAAAGTAAAAACTCCACAGCCATGAAAAGAACACTCATCTGCAGTCAGGTAACCCAGGACCAAATTCCAACTCTGACACTTACTCCCTGTGTGACCTTGGGTGAATCACTTTAAGTCTATGGGCCTCAGTTTCCTCAACTGTGAAATGAGCAGCTTGAACAAGTTGATTTCTAAAAATGTCTTCTGGCTCTTAAGTCTATGAGCCTTATCATCTCCATATTTTTTCTTTAAGTAAGTCAAGGACAAGAGCCCTACATACAAGCAATAAAGTGCTCATAAAAAGGGAATGGAAAATTAACCTGAGCTCTGCCTGAGGCCAAACTGACATAGGGTTAGACATATTTCTACCTTAACGGGCACTTAACTTCTCGGTACACATTCTTTCTCCATGCTGCTTGGTGTACATATTATTATTTGGTTTTGTATCCCTTGCGTCTCATGCCATGAAGCTTCTGGGTTATACTTGCAAGGATTTTCTCACTCTCTTGGATTATCATAAAGCCCACCTAGGAGAATCGGGGAAATGTATGCCTGATTCCTATTTACAAACATGCAGGTCATAGTACTACAGAAGATAGTTTTAGTAAAAGAGCAGAAAATAGAAATCCTTAGGGGTGTAATAATCTCAAAAAAAACATGTGACGTAAATCCCCCTATAGTCCTGACTATGAGAGCTCCTCTGGTGGGCCTCCCAGGTGAGTCAATAGTCAATAAATTTTTACTGAGTATCTGTTATGTGCCAGGCACTGTGCTAAATAATTGGGATAAAAATTTGAAAAAATAAAAGGGAGAAAGGAGGGAGATGGGGCAAGTACTGGGAAGGCATGGGAGAGATGACAAAGAAGTCCAAAGGAGTGAAAGGAGGTGGGGAGGGAGATGAGCTCCCTCCCTCCCTGTCCTGGATGTCCTCCTCAAAAGGAAATTGAAGACTTGATGGCTCTACCTTCAGGTTGGTGAGGTGTGAGTGCCAAGGCTGACTGAATCTTGCAGGCTGATGAGATTCCTATGGATGTGGTAGAAACATAAAGATCCAAAATGAGCAGAGCTAGGTGAGAAATTAGGGCTCAAATTGTGACCCACTGTTCCTTGGAAATTGAGGGGGGAGCAGAGAAGGGAAAGGGGGAACCATTCTTTAACATATTCCCAGATCAACAGTATTGCCAGCTGCTCTATCTGTTTTTCAGAGAAAGTAAGATTGAGTCTAATCTTTCTGTGCTGTCAATCATTCCACAGCATTTATTAACTGCCTACTGTATGGCAGGTGTAATAGGTGCTAGAGATAGAAAGACAAAACAGTTCCTGACCTCAAGAAGCTTACATTCTGTATAAGATGGAAGTAGCACCCTCTGAGTCCCACTCACCTCTCACGTTTCAGGTCCTTCCTCTTTTCTCCTCCTATCTCTTTCACCACGAATACCTTGGATAGTCATATTTTATTTCCCCCAGATGTTGAAACATGACAGGAAAAGAGAAAAGGAGAATATCCCAGCACTTTTTGTACCTTTATTACTAGAGTGAAGATGAATCTATTCCTAATTCATCAGAATCCCAGGGGCCACAATGTTGAGCCTAATCTTTAGTTGAGAATCAAAGGCTATGGTAGCACATAAGAGAACCTTGCAGAGGTAAGCTGTTGGCTTCATCAGTGAAGATATCCTGCATACCTACCATGTGCCCAGTTTGGCTGTAGGTGCTGTGGGGAACACAAAAAGAGATTATTTAGTCCTCTATCCTAATTTCCTAAAGGAGGAAGCAGGAGGATAGAGCACCAACCCTGGCGTCAGGAAAACCTGAGTTCAAATCTGACCTCAGAAACTTACTAGCTATGTGACCCTGGGCAAGTCACTTAACCCCATTTGCCTTCCCCCCCCCAAAAAAAGGAAGAAGATAACTACCAGAGGAGTTGGGGAATATGACCAAGATCATACATCTAGACAAAAGAATGCATCATAATTTAACAGACAGAGCTCTGGACTGAGTCAGGACAGACCTGGGTCCAAATGCTGCCTAAATGACCAAAGATTGGCATGAGATGAACTTCTCTGAGCTTTAGTTAACTCATCTGTGCTATACTGGTGGAGAAGTGTGGACTCATTAAATGGGTGAAGTCATGAAAAAGGAACCCCATATGGGGGGGATGGGGTGGAATATCAAGGGATCTTAATTTCCAAAAAGCCAGTAGCAACAGCACCAATGTTCCCTCAGGAAAGAATAGCAACCGCTCCCCATTTCCCTCTGCTGCTCAGTTTGCAGGCTCATTTTCTTCACTAGCCCTTCTTGCTGTCAAGATTTAAAAGAAAAAGGTCCAGGTATATCTTCTATCTTACAAACTGTTATTAACAGTAAATTGCTCTCTCTCTCTCTCTCTCTCTCTCTCTCTCTCTCTCTCTCTCTTTCTCTTCCTTCCTTTCAGCTTCTCCTCTCTCAGTGCTGTTCCACACATTCATAGTCAGACAAACCCATATTAGCTGGCTGTCTAGGTTTTAATTACAATTACAAATAACATAGAAATGAGGGTAAGAAATTAAAGGAATAAAGCTTCCAAATGCCTGCTCCTTGGGCTGCCACCAGGGAGAGACAAATGGCTTTCTCACCACCACCATCACCACCACCACCACCATCACCACCATCACCACCATTACACACGTACACACACATACATAACCCCACTGAGATGGAAAAGAAACAGGAAATGAGTGAACAGAACAAGTTAATGGAAAGTAGCTCCAAGGGACAGACAAGGAAAGAACAGGTTGGGGATCAGATTTTTATGTCTTGTCCTTCTGATAGTTTTCTGGTTCCACCTGCTCTCTCTCACATCCAAAACTAATCATAGTCTTCCTGCTGTTGTTGTTGAGTCATTTTTCAGTCATATCTGATTCTTCGTGCCCTCATTTGAGATTTTCTCGGCAAAGACACTGGAGTGCTTTGCCATTCCCTTCTCCAGCTCATTTTACAGATGAAGAAACGGAGCAAATGGAATTAAGTGACTTGCCCAGGGTCACACAGTTAGTAAGTTTCTGAAGCCAGATTTCAACTCAACAAGTTGAATCTTCCTGACTCCAGGCTCAGTATTCTTTCGGCTGCACCACCTAGCTACTTCCATCATGGTCTTAGCCCCTTCCTTTTCTTGGATATGCCTATACAGTTCATCACATCTGTTGTGGCCTTCGGAGCCTCCTTCTGCTCCTTTCCCACCCACCTATCCCAGCATGCAAGTAGAGCTTCTGGCTAACACTGAAACCAATACTATAGACTCCTAGGGCACTTTGCCATGTGTCCACATGACCACCTTCACTTCTCTGTCAAAGTTCCTTTAAAGTCAAAAGCCACAGAAAGTTGAGAAACTCTAGGTAAAATGTTCCTCCTGCCAAATCTCCATTGTAATGACTCTTAGGTAGGGGTGATCTGCACTGAGACCAGGACTAGATATCAAATGGGAATAATTACCCTGAAAGTCCCTCCATTAGATGACTGTCACAAAACTCAAGTGATTTAAGGTATATAAAGTACTCTACAAACCTGATAGCATGCTATAAATACCATCTATCATTACCATCAAGCAAAACTACACCCCATGTTTCTAAATGCCAGTCTGGTGCTTCGAAAAAAAAAAAAAAGGCATTTGAGAGTTAGGAGAAGAATCAGTGGTGATACAGTCAAATCCATATCTGAAAAAAGAAACCCCTCTACACAATCCCCAGTAAGGAGCCATCCAGTCTTTCTTTCCACTATCTCCTGAGGCAGCCTATCCTGCTTTGGGACAGCTCTAATAGTTTGGAAGAAATATTTTGAGACATTAAGTCTAAATTTTTTTCCTGGTGACTTCTACCCTTTGCTCTCACTTCTGCTAACTGGAGCCAGACTAAACAAATTCATCTTCTACAAGTACTTGAAGATAGCTATCATCCAGATAAACACCCATCCTCAAGTCTTTTAATGCCCAGGCTAATCAAACACAGGTCCTTCTACTGAGCACAATAGCATGAGTTCAAGATGCCTTGTCATTCCTACAAATGCTCTCTAGCTTACCAATATCTTTCCTAAAATATGACATCCAGATAAGAACCCCATACTCCACATGTTTTCGGACAAGGGTTGTATTCAACAGGACTGTCACCACCTTGTTCTTGGAAATCGTAGCTATAACTTTCAATTCAGCTTAAACAGTGCAATAGCTTTTGTTTTGAGGGTGTTGTTTTTTTGGGTGGGGGTTACCACATCACACTTTTGATTTTTCACATTTATATTCCTCTACAATTTCTGAAACTTTTTCAAATTGTTGTTTTCCTTCTCCAATTTGGGCTTGTGGAATTGATTTTTTGGATTCAAGTTCAAAGCTTTACATTATCCAAAATTAAATGTTATATAATTAAATTCAGCCCAATTGCTAGCTGATCATGATCTTATGGGATCCTGATACTATCTTATAGTCTATTACCTATTATCTATCTACCCTTCCTTGTTTTATGTCATCTAAAAATCTAACAAGCGTACTAGTTACATATTTATCCTAGTCACTGATGAAAAATGTGAACGAACAGCATAGACCTCCAGATCACTCTACTGCAGAAGGCTTTCCAAGTTCAAATCACTCTTTGGGTATATCCATTCCACAATTTTGAATCCATCTAATTGGAATATCAAATTGCCCATACATCCCCATCTTCTCCAGAAGAATAACACAAAAGATATTATCTCATTCACATCTACATTAGCTATATCTACATCTTCCTGATCTCCCATTTGATTGGAAAAGAAAAAGAAAAGATCTGTTCATAATGAAACCCAGTTGACTTTTTATTTGGTGAGTGCGTGCATGCCTGTGTGTTAGAGACGGACAGAAAGACAGATACACAGAGATAGAGAGGGAGAGACAGAGAGAGAGAGAGAGGAAGAGAGAGAGAGAGAGAGAGAGAGAGAGAGAGAGAGAGAGAGAGAGAGAGAGAGAGAGAGATCATTTGTTTTTCTAAAAGTTTACTAACCATCCCTGTAATAATGCATTCTAGAATTTTGCCAGGAAGTGCAGTCAAACCCAATTCCATTCTCTTCCCTATTTGGAAAATCGGGACAGTATTTTTCTTTTCCAGATTCCCCAGCGCCTTTCTCATGTGTAATCATCTTTCAGGGATCACTGACAATAACTCAGCAGTCATGTCCTCTGGGTTTTTGTTTGTCTGTTTGTTAGCACTTGAAGATACAGTTCATCTAGGCGGTGAACCAATCTCAGGCAGTTGATGCTCACCTAGTCCTTACTTATCCTGAGCATCAACTCCTTATTAGGGGCTTGTGTTCAGGCCTTCCCAGTCCAAAGATCCTGCTCCTTGGCAGAGAAAGCAAAAGCAAATTAAAAGTTGAGCTCCTCTCCTTTCATTATCATCTATGTCATCTACCCTGAGCAGTGGTCCCAGCTCTTTTGTAACTTTCCTCTTCTCCCCAACACAGCTCTACAAAATAAACAAACAAGAAAAGCTTTTGCTGTCCTCCATTCCCCTTGCCAGCCTCAGCTTCTCCTGAGCCTTACCACAGCCCATGCTATTCCTGCAGGACTGGGTCAGCTTGTTACATGCTTCTTCTCTTTCCTACCCTTGCTGCCATTTTCTACACGTGGCCTTTTCAAAGCTAAGCTGGTTGGTGAGTTACTTCTGTGTCCACCTTATTCTCTCTAGAAAACTCCTGCCTTTTCTCTCCTCATCAAAATAATGTCTCTTTTAGTCATTTCCCTCTATGGCACCAATGAATAAACACAGGACTGAAAATTGCACTTTGTTGTTCACTCGTGTTTCACGTGTGGTCCAACATCCAATTCAGTTGGTGTTTGTTGGACATTCATTGCATATAAAACACCACATTAGGTAGGAAAGATGAGAGGGACCATGGCGTGTCTCTTGTCCTCGTAGAATTGACATCTCTTTTGGTTTCATCACCTAATACAAAACAGAGACCCAACAAAGCTCTAGGAGAGATCACAGGAACAGAGTTATCACTTTTAATGCTTGGATCAGTGAAAGTTTCATGGATGAGACAACATCTGGACCAGGCCTTGAAGGTGATATACTAATGGAACTCAGAAAAAAGAAAGAGTAATGTGGCAGAATCAAATCCTGCTTCCCCTCCCTAAGAGAGTTTTTTCAAATAAATAAAAATTTCCCAAGTGCCTACTATGTGTAAGAATCTGTGAGGTGCCCAGAGTTACCCCATTATACACTTTGCATTTCCTTCTCTTGGTATTTGTTAAATACCTCCTTTCAGTCCCATCCCCAACAACATCTAAGCTCATGGATGGCAAGAACCATTTCTTTTAATTGTCTTTGTGTCTTAGCACATCTTGCATGCAGTAGGTGTTTAATAATTTTTTTTAATTTAATTAAGTGGCATCATCTGTAGGTACCAGAGAAATTAGGCAGGTTTTCTATGGTTGTCAGTCTGGACAAATGTTGAGTGATTTGTGTGAGTGATAATTTAAATGCTAATTCTACTTTGTGTTTTCTAAAACCCTTTATCATTTTCATTTCTCCCTTCTATTATTTCACTAGATTGTCGCAGAAACCCTGGGAAAGCAAGTATTAACCTCTCCCACTGTCATAAAGTGGGCATGTTGGCTAAGGTCGCCAAGCAAATGAAAGTCAACTCATGACTAAAACCCAGGTCTCCTCATTCCCATAATCCTCTTCTGCTCTTCCACATTATTCTACCCAACCAATTTCACCTAGATGGAAAATTTAAGCCTCTTACATGGTCCTAGAGATATAGGGATATTAGTTGAAACTTGGGAAGAGAGTCATCCTGATCTGGTATCTACTTTAGAGGCATCTGGATAGCACAGTGGATAGAATTTTGGACTTGGAGTCAGGAAGACCTGAATTCATATCATTCCTCAAACCCCTACTAACTGTGTGATACTAGGCACATCTTTAAACCTCACCCAGCCTCAGTTTCCTCAGTTTTAAAATGGGGATGATAATAATAGCATTTCCCTCACAGTGTTGTTGAAGATGCATATGTAAAATGCTACATAGATGCTAGCTACTGTTATGGCAATCACCAATCACCTTCTGGTAAACCTCTCCTTCAATGCTTCATCATGGAACTGAGATGACCCTGGAATCTCAAAGGCTGGGCCAGGAGAAAACTGCCTTCAGCAGCTCCTGCCAAGCCAGTAAAAGCTTCAAGTGGGGTCTGATTTGAAGAATTCTGTGTGTTTCCTCAGAATATCGCTTTAGCTATGGGCAAAGAAGCTAATCACCGGAGAATTGGCTACCAGGTGATGAATTTTGTTGGCCGGAGCACCTCATGCAGACTGCCCACTAATGTATTGCAAGCTGAAATACTTTAAAGTCTTCATTCTGGGTTGGTAGAGGGAGGACCCACGCTAATGAAATCACAGATCTTTTGAAGTATGGAAGCAGTCATAATCACACATTCATCAGGGCCCATTCAGGGCCATGTTCCCCAGCCATGTGAGATCACAGCAAACAAAGAAACTGGCACACTGGGGCACCCTGCAAGCAGAAACACGTGCCGGAGTCCAAATGAATCTGGCTACAGAAGGACTGTCTACAAAATGCAGCTACAGGCTTCACACATGGAACTAGGTGTAAATGAATCCATTAACATAGAGCTTGAGAGTAAATGATTTCTCTTGTTAACCCAAGAGAACAAGAGCCCCTTTTCTGGAAGCCCCACAGAGACATTGAATCCCAGGAGAGCATGAGGGCCTTTCCTTTCTTCAAGACCTGGAAGGAAGGATGTGCTAAGTAACATTCTGAGGCAGGCAGGGAGAAAAGTGTGGCTTGCCTAGGGACCCGGACCAGGCTGAAGATTGGCCTTGGCTTCCTCCCTGTGCTCTCTTTCCATGGGTAGGCTCCAACATTCCCACTCCCAGCCTGTGAGCTGGAAGAGGAGAAAGCAGGTGGTGGGGATCTCTGCCAAAATGGAACACTTGGTCCTGTGCTGCTTCTCTCTGCCCCTCAGGAGCCCTGCTGCTCTCTGGTTATTAATAGCAGGGCTGAGCATGGATGGAGGAAATCTCCTTCTGGCTCTCCAAGAGCTTTGCCGACAAGGATGGCCCATTCTATCCATGTTAATAAATGGAAGAAAAGATCTAGGAAAACCAAAAATCATTGATGTTTGTCCTCAGATGGTGGACAAATCAATCGTAAAGGCAATTTGTTACAGAAAGACATATTTTTGTTTTAGTTTATAAGATGCCATTAAAAGCAACTTGTTCAACACTCTCCTTTTCACTTCTTGCTACTGTTTTTGTTTTATTATTGCCTTTGGTGTTTTATTATCATTGCTCCTTAATTCTTTACTCCCCACATACATTGAATCTTTTGTTATAACCAAGGAAAATACTCAAGCAAAGCCAAGTGACACACAACAGTGTCTTACGGGTGTAGACTGAATTTTACTTGTGAAGTCCCTCATCTTCCTACTGAGGGCAAGGACATATTTCTTGATCAGCCCCCCAGGCCTGAAATAATTCATTATAATTCTGAGTTTGACTGCCTTATAATGCTAATGTAATCACCCTTTTTGTAATCATGTATAATTTTCTCTTGGTTCTTCTTCCTTCCTTCTGCATCACTTCATACATGTCTTGCTGTGTTTCTCTAAATGGTGGAATAATAATGATGATGATGCTGATGACAATGATAACTATAGCTAATATTAAAGGAGCCTTTAAAGGTCCACAAGGTACTCTATATATGAATATATGTGTACACAATTATACACCTTCAGTCCCTCCACAACCCTGTGAAATAGGTGCTATTATTATCCTCATTATCCAGAGGAGAAAACTGAGACTAATATAAGTTAAATGACTTGCTGGAAGTCACATAGGTAATAGGTGTCTGTGACAGTATTGAACTAAGGTCTTCCAGACACTGGGTCCATCATTAACATTCAGTTATATTCATACACTACAATTTGTTCAGTCATTCCCAAAGTGAAGGGCATATAAATACAAGCAAAAAGATAGTTGCTGCCCTCAAGAAGCTTACATTCTAAAGAAGAAAACAACACATAAAAAGAAACTGAAAAGAGGGAAGAAATAGGGACAAAAGGGGGAAATTTGTGGAAGCTCTCTTTAAATGGAGGTCCTTAGAGGAGCCCTCTACCTCCAGTCAGTGGAAAAGACCCCAGAGGCAGAGGGTACTTACATAGTGTGAACTCTAGGACTGAATTGATCTTCTAGGATGAAAAGGTTCCTGGGGCATGATGGAGAATTCCATAGAGAACATCCAGGTGATACAAGTTTCCTTCCTTGATCCTCTAATGTTTACATGATATGATCTTTTCTACGTAGGTCATATATTCATTTGGAGCTTATTGTGTTGTGTAAGAACATGGTCTAAACCTCACCATCGCCTCCACTTTACATTTGTTTTCTCCCACCAGAGTGTAAGCTTCTTAAGGGCAGGGTCTCTCTTGCTTCCTTTTATTTGTATCTCCAGTACTTAACACAATACCTGGCACAAAGTAAGTATTTAATAAATGTTCCACCTGTGTCTCTCTATATCTCTGTGTCTCTCTGTCTTTCTGTCTCTCTGTCTGTCTCAGTCTCTCTCTGTGTCTCTGTATCTCTCTGTGTCTTTCTCAGTGACTCTGTCTCTCTGTTTCTCTCTCTATCTCTCTATCTCTCCATCTATCTATCTATCTATCTATCTATATCTCTCTCTCTATCTATCTATCTATCTGTCTATCTATCTCTGCCTCTGTCTCTCTCCCTCCTTCCCTCCCTCCCTCTCTCCCTCTTTTATCCTTCTAACACAAGGTGTTCCAAAAGACTTGTAATTTTGAGCTATTATCCCAGTATGTTTTCCTATAGGGATATATGTGTATCCTACATATCTCAGTACCTATCTCTGTAAGATATATACACAAAGATAATTTGACAAGAAAGAGTCACTGTCAGATGAGGAAGATCGCAAAAGGTCTCATATATAATGTGATACTTGAGCTGAGCTTTGAAGCAAACAAGGGATTCTACAAGATGGAGGTGAATAGGAAGTATATTACAGACATACAGAAGATGGGCAATGAAATGTCAAGTGTGGAAAATAGCAAGAAGACCAGTTTCATTGAACTGCAGGCTGTATCAAAGGGAATAATAAGATTGGAAAGGCAAGTTAGAGTCCATTGTGAAGAGCCTTAAGGGCCAAATAGAAGACTTTGTCTTTGACCCTAGAAGGAAAAGGGAACCACTGGAATTTACTGAATAGGACAATGACATATTCAGACTAGTGCTTTAGGAATATCCCAACCGTGTAGGCAATGGATTGGGAAGAAGATGGGAGGAGTGGTTTAAACTTAAAGCAGGTGGTTTAAATTTAAATGGAAGACTGATTCAAAAGTAGAGCTAAAAGGTAATGAGGGCCTGAGCTAGAGTGGTGACTGTGTGAGTAGAAAGAAAAGGATGGATCAGACAGATATGGGAGAAGTAGAAATAAGGTTTGACAACTGATGGGCTATTTGGGCTGATGGAGAGTGGGAACTCAAGGACGATGCCAATGCACACAGGATACAGTTTTGCAAAGTAGGAAGAGCATTGAACTCAGAGTCCTAGACCCTGAGTTGGAATCCCAAATCTGCTACTTCCTACCTGTGTGACCTTGGCCAAATCACAACCTGTCTGATTCTCAGTATCCTGATCTGATACTGAGGAAGTTGGGCTAGAATACCTCGAAAGTCTGTTCTAGCTGGAGAATTATAATCCTTTGTTTCAATCAAATGATAGTATTCCGAAGAATTATTATCCTTCTGCATGAAATGATCCTGTTGGATAAGGTTTCCTGCCTCAATGTATCTTTCCAGGAATCCAATCATTATGGTGGGATCTCAGCTATTAGATATTAAATCCTTTTGATTGCTAAGGATCTTTCATCTTCCTGAGTTCCATCTTAACCTGCAAATATCCCTAGGATGGAGATAAACCCTTAAGCACACACATTAATTGAGGAAGGATTCCAGGCCCAACATTGTTGACATTTCTCTTATAAGGGTCCAACATTCAAAATATATAAGGAACTGATTCAAATGTGCTGTATGAGGATGACAGTCATTACCCAGTAGATAAATGGTCAAAGGATGTGAACAGGCTGTTCTCAACAAAAGCAAGCCCAATGATCAAGAGTCATGGAAAAAAAAAAAGAATGCTATGAAGCAATATTAATTAAGGAAATACAAATCAAAACAAGTTGGAAGTTCTATCTTACACTTGTCTGATTGGCAAAAATGAAAATAAAATAAAATGGCTGTTGTCGGAGCTATAGGAAGACAGGAACACTGTTACATTGTTAATGGAGCTATGAATTCTAGTCATTCTGGAAGGCAATTTGGAGGTATGAACCAGCTCACTAAAATGTGTATATCCTTTGAAAATACTACTAAACTTATACCTCAAAGAGATCAAAGAAAGAGGAAAACATGTACATACTATATAAAAATATTTATAGCAGCTCTTTCTGTGGTAGCAAAGAACTGGAAACTAAGGAGACAGTCATCAATTGGGGAATGTCTGAACAAATTATGGTAAATGAATGTAATGGAATACTATTGCACCATAAAAAATGACAAAAGTGATGGTTTCAGACAAAGCTGGAAAGGTTCACATGTGCTGATGGAGAGTGAAGTGAGAAGAATCAGAAAAACAGATTTATGTTGTTGTTAACAATAGCATAATAAAGAAAAACAAGTTGGGAAGACCTAAGAACCCTAATCAAAGCAATAACCAACCATAACTGCAGATGGCTGGTGCTAACACATGCAACCCACCTCTTGAAGGAGGAAGGCTGGACTTCAGGTACAACATTTTTGGACATGACCCCTCTGTGGACTTTTTGCTCAACTGTATGTGTTTGTTATTTCCTTTTTTGATTTAGGGAGAGGTCTTCAAAGTGTTGGGGGAATGGGGAAAAGGGGACATTATTGATAATGTTGCCCCAAAATATTACCCAAAAAAAGGATTTTAGAAAGAAACAAGAGCTTTAAAAATCTTTTAAAATGCATAGGAGGGAACAGAAGAAAATTCTGAGAGAAACACAAAAGACAAAAACATCTTTGAAAGCAATAGATTGAATTTATTTAATATTATGTTGTTCTTTGTCATTTCAGTCATGTCTGACTCTTCATGACACCATTTAGGGTTTTCTTGGCAAAGATACTGGAGTGACTTACCGTTTCCTTCTCCAGCTAATTTTACAGATGAGGAAACTAGGGCAAAGATGGTTAATTGACTTGCCCAGGGTCACACAGCTAGGAAGTGTCTGAGGCCAGATTTGAACTCATGAGGATAAGTCTTCCTGACTCTACATCTGACACTATCCATCTAGATGCTATGTTATGTTATGTTATATACTTTTAATATATTTATTATTAATATGGATCCAGGTAGGACCTTATTGTGGAATTACAAACTTTTAGAGCTGATTGATATTTTGGTGATCATCTACTCCAGGTGTCCTTAACCATTTTTGTGTCATTGATGCCTTTGGAAGTCTACTGGAGCCTATGGACCCCTTATCAGAATAATGATATTAAATGCATAAAATAAAATATGTAGGATTATAAAGAAAATCAATTATACTGAAATCCAGATATTAAAATATTTTTTAAAGACAAGTTCATGGACCCCCCACATTAGGAACTCCTGAATAACTCAGTCTCATCCTTCATCTCCCACTACAGATAAAGAAACAGGACCATAGAGGTGAAGCAGTTTACCCAAAATAATCCAACTGGAGAGGTCAGGGCACCTGGGTTTTTCCCCCACCTCTGACCCTTGGTCTAATACTCTCTCACACTGGGTCCTATACTCTCACCATAGAACCCTGCTTTTCTTAAACATCCTAATAGTGACAAATTTAAGAATTTCAGAGGTGTTTTTTAATTGATATTTTGATGCGTCAATAAACCAGCTATTTTAATCAATTTCCCCAAATTGCTAATTTCATTTGTCCAAAGTAACAAACATACAAACAGAAGAGCTGATTGAAATTTAAATCGAAGCCAAGATGCTCCAGGCTCTGTGCTGGGTATCTTTTATATGCAAGTCAGTAACTTCGTCATAGCTTCACCACTAGGGGAAGACATCTCAGTAAGCTACTCGAAGGCATTAAGAATTCAGGCTGCTGGAATGGGTAACAACAACATGAAATGATAAAACAAAGACAGATTATTATTATACTCTACATAATGTGTCCTCATGTTCTCCCTATCTAATTTAGAGGGTTGTGTGTTGTATATTGAAACTGTAATTAGGCTGATAGGAACCAGAAGATTCAAGTAACTTTCTCTACGAATTGTGGGGTTTTGAAAGGAGACAGATAGGGAGGAGATAAAACCTGAAGAAAAAAAAGATTTTAATATTCCATATTGCTATGCTGAAACCATTCACTGATAAATCATGTTCTGGCTCCCTGAGTGCTAGCAGGACGAAGAGATGTTGGTATGATGCAGTAAAATGTTTTTCTGTTTGGAAAACCAGTGGGTGTTCAAGAATAAAGAACATGGGTCTGGAAGGAAGGGTGAGAATAAGGTCAGAGTTCAAGTTGTGTCCCCAGAATGTATGTCTGATGCATTTTTTGAGTGGGCAGATGAGGACTCTCTCAGAATGAGACCTCTAGTAGGTAGGGATAATGTGGTATAAATGTGTCTGGGTGGGAGAGAGAGGGAACTAATAGAAGATGGGCATCTCAAGGCCCAAACTGTTGTTCTGGTGGAATGTAATTGCTGTCCTGATGAGCTGGGGCAAAAGGACTGAATTCTTTCTAAGTTATTGACAACATTTGGGTCTCTACCATCTAGTAAAGTGGGAGGTTGTGTGGCTATCTTGTCAGCACATTTACTTCACTGGAATCAAACCATTTTTTTTTCTCTCAGTAGCCAATATTTAAGCAAATCATGGTACAAATTCTCCCTCACACTCATACCCCCACTAAAGAGATAAGTACGGAAAATGGGAAGAACATTGGCTGTGGAGTTGGATTCTGCTTCTGATGCTTATGTTCTGTGAGACTTTTGGAAAGTCACCTAACTTTTGTGAATCTAATTTTCCTCATTTGTAAGATGAAAAGTTTGAACTACATGATCTCTGTGATCCTTTCTAGCTCTTGATCTATCATCTGGTGGGCACAGAAGGAGAAATTTTCACCCATTCATTCTCTATATTTATCATATTACCCACTCAGTCCTATACTGGGCTTGCTAGTAGATGCAAAGAAAAATAAAACAGGGTCACAATATCTTAAGAAGTCATGGTTAGGGGATACAAAAACCATGCTCACTTTGGAGACCAAGATAGCCAACTCAAACATGGCTGTTATTTTAGCTGTCTCTGTCTGTCTCTTTGTTTTTGTCTCTCTGTCTCTCTCTGTTTCTGTCTCTCTCTCTCTCTGTCTCTGTCTTGGTAGCAGCAATCACCCTAGCACAACCTGCTAGCACAGGTTCTTAGATCTGCTTTTCTAAAGGAAAGCAACTCAAAATGGGTTAACAATCTGACTTTAATCAATCAAACATGTATCATTTACCTAATTCAAAGGAAAAAGTCAGCACCCTGAACTTCAGAGAATACAAACACAAGTTACAACAGAGAATAACACAGTTCAGCAGACAGGGCTTCCAGCTGTCTGACCATTACATCCATGCCTAGTTAGTTATCAGAGAGGGAAGCACCAACATCTGGGTTTTCAAAACCGGGGGGCTCAACAGCTGCCCAGGGTCTAATATGGCCAAATCACACAACTCTTCCCAAAGTGAGCCCCAAAGCAAAACCTCACATCAGGGTATATATAGCCTTCTCCTGGGTCACAGAATGTCACAACCCTCTTGACCCACTGCCCAATCACAAAGTAACAAGGTGTGGGCATTTCTGAAAAATGAACCTCTAGCCACAGGCTCCATGTGACCACATTCAGTGTATTAAATCAGGAAAGTTTCTCAGAGTCACTTAAGCTTATCAAAGGGCCAAGGGGCAGGGAAGATCTTCAGATTCCCATTATCATTACAGTCTCTCTGTCTCTCTCTATCTCTGTCTCTCTTTCTGTCTCTCTGTCTCTCTCTCTCCTTCCCTCTATCACTGTCTCTCTCCCTCTCCCTCTCTCCCTCTTTCTCTCTCCCTCTCCCTCTTTCTCTCTTACCTAGCACTGCAACCTTGAGAATGGAACAAAATATTCAACACATGCCAACTGAACAGAGACTGAAGCCTTGGTGACTGAAAAATGCTATTATCTCAACAAAGGAATGAGGAAACATTCTTACTTCCAGTAACCTGCTGCTCCTACCATGGCTTACTACCATTGGCATAGTCTGTATACAAATTCCATTTTCTTTCCTTCTTCTCTCCAAGTCTGCTACCCCAGTCTCCAGCTATGTCCCATCTCTCAATAGACTTTGACTGCAGCTTTGAAACCAGGCACATTGAAAGCATGTCTCTCAGAGCTCACTTTCCTTTTCTGTATGGACAATATGATACTTGTGCTGACTACCTATTCCTCTGTGAGGAAAGCACTTTCTAAACCAGCAGCTACTACACAAATATGAGTAATTATCATCAACTCCTCCTCTTTTCTATCTTATACAATGACTGTTTTTACCCAGCACGTTTTACACAGCAAGGCAGGCTTCCCTGGCAGGGGACTGTGGAACCTTGCCGTAAACAGCTGCTGAGAATTAGTTTGCAAGGGTCCTTCTCTCCATTAAAGGATAGAATTTCTTAGCTCTGAAAAAGATGAGTTGGGTAGGGGGGAAGGGACAAAGAAAAGAAGAGAAAACAGGCTCCTTTTGTTATCTGCCAGAGGAGAACCAAAACAACACTCAGGCACCTTTTCCCAAACAATGGCAATTTTCCCAGGGAGCCCCGAGACAAGATGATCCCTTTTGGATCCTGACCATATTCCCCATTAGGAAGGCACTCATTGTGTCCCTCTTCTGACTTCCCAAGAGGGCCATGAGCTGGATCCTCTTTCCTTTATTTGTTTATTTTCTGATTGAATCGTTTTGGAGATCAACTGTGCATTTGATTTGTGTCAACAGCTGAAGGGATTAAGGTTCAGCTGCAGGAAACACTGGGTGTTCTGCTGGACCAGTGTAGAATCTGGGGACCTTCATGACTCTCTGCTGTTCTCCTGCTGTAGCCCCTCAGGTACTAGTACCATCTCCAGCTTCCAACACACACAGTGGTATATGCCCAATTAGCTGCACCATGCCCCAAAGTACAATGGGGACATTTCCTCTGTGGTTTCCTCTGCTAAATACCTTTGTGACAGCTTCTTGGCAGGATCCACTATGTAGAGGTTAACATATGTTAAGAATATGTACAGCAGGCATTTTGCCTTTAAAGTGTAAGCAAATGGGAAACATCTCCTCAGTAGCATTTCCTCTGCCCACAGCCTGGACCACTTTTCATCTCCAGTGCCCAGCTCTGCCTCCAAGAAACTCATAGAAGTACAATCTTAGAGCTTGGAGGGACCTTCAAGAGCAATCAGTCTAATGTCCCACCCGATGCAGAAATCCCTTCTCCATTATGATTGACAGATGGACCTGGCTTCTACTTGAACATGTCCTGTGATAGGGAACTCTCTTTCTCTTCTGTATTTTCATAGTTGTTTGGGAATCTCTTATGCACTTATTGTGTTCAATTTGGTTCTGTATTTATTCGTTTGCATGTTAACTACTAAACCATTGAGTTCTTCCTGGGCAAAGTCTATTCCTTTTTCTTCTTTGGCTCTAACTTGATGCCTCTACATCTTGATGTCCTTTGCACATATCAGACACTCTGTGTATGTTGAACAAAGGGAATAGAGGTGGGAATCAATTTTACTGTTGGACAGTTCCAGTTACCAGAATATTTTTTCTTATATATATTGAGAGAAAATTTGCTCTCCTATTACTGAAAATCATGGAATCTTGGATTTGGAAAGGGCTTCCTAAGTTATTTAGTCCAATTCTTACCTAAAATATTGTCCTCCCCCACCCCCTTCCTTAAAATGTCTCTAACCAGGAGTGTGGATACGATGATGCCCTCCTCTAGGTAACCACCCAACTGCCAGGTAGTCCATTCCATTGTTGGACAGCTCTAATGATTAGAAAGTCCTTCAATGACTTTAATTTCTGACTCACAGTATTATTTCCATCCTTATCCTTGGAGATTTCAGGATCCATGTTAACATTCCCTCTAACAACCTGACTATACAATTCCTCAACTTTAATTCCAACAATCTTCTTTTCTACACCAAGTCATCCTTATAGTAGTATGTTCACAACTTTGTCTCAATGTGATGTAATGTAAAAAGCAATTAATTAAGCACCTTTGAACCAATTTTTAAAATTACATAGAAGAGAACAGAATGAAGATCAGAATGGAACACAAAGCACCAGAAGAATTGGGTTACTGCCATCTTAAATTCAATATATTCTTCAAAAAACTATGTAACAGAAATTCATAGGTTCATGGGCAATCCTTTTGTCATGTACATAGAAGTGTCCATATTTGGGAAGTTTAAGTTCATAATTTAATAGAAGGAAAGTTTGTTTTTTGAAAAACAGAAGCACTGCATTTGGAGGACATGGGTTTAAATCTCTGCTTCTTACTACTTGTATAGTTTGGAACAAGTCATTTAACCTCTCTGAGACTCACTTTTCTCATCTATAAAATTAGTATCTGGGAGTAGATAACCACAAAGTTCCCTTCTGCCTCTAAGTTTTATGATTCATTTTCTCATGGAATTCTACCATGTCCAAGATTCTGATTTTTAAAATTCTACTCTTCAAATACAAACATCTGTCTTTCTATCTCACACTAAACCTGCTCTCCCATATTATGACTTTCTCATCATGATCTCCCTATTATTCCAATATGTTCACCCCTCTTCTGTCTTCTTTTGCACTCTTATCCTTACTCACCTATGTGCTCTGCTACCTTCAGAATCCTTCATCCTCAGAAACCTTCATCTTCATCCTCAGGTAATCCCCTACTGTCCAAATCCTCTCTTTCTAGCTGCCGAGTATTGATAACTTGCTCCAGAAAATTATGCTGATTTCACTAGAGTAGATTTGTAGTACCTAACTTCAGTTGGACCCTCCCTACTGCTCAGTGACCCTTCTATACTTAATAACTTTGCATTTCATTCCCCCCATGCCAAATGGTCCAAACCTTTTCTTCTCTTCTCAAGTTCCCACTCAAAACCCCACATGCTACAGATTCTAGCAACAAAGGACCTAGACTTCTATTTTGCTGGGAATGTTCGATACTTCAAACTAATGTGTATTGAGAGATTACTAGGCACATCCCAACCACGTTGCTGAGGGTAAATCCAAGCAGAAATGGAGTCATGGCAATGGTAGCAGGAAGGTGTTATCATTATGCCCATTTTACAGATGGGGAAATGAAGTAAACAACTATGCTATGACTTGTCACACAGATACTAAGTATCTGAGGCCTGATTTGAGCTTGAGTCTTCCTAATTGCCAATCTAGCATTCTATCCACTATACTTCTTATAGGCCTCTTGAATAAATTATTATGCTTGATATGATAGCCACTTCTCAAGTTATCTCCATACCGCACTACCTGTATTCTTGATTCCAACTCTCTCTGAAAGTAGAGTCTCTTCTCTTCCTCAGCCCACTGTGACCCTGGGCTCTGATTGGTGAGGATTTCACCTCATCTTGCCCAGTAAGTGAAACCAAACCACTTCCCAACCATCTCTATGCCATGTAGTTACACAGTTCTTCTGCCCCAACCCAACTTTCCAACTTTAGCTGTGGAATAGTAATCAGATCAACACCAGCATTCCTTGTGAAGACATCTCAGTCAATTATCCTATTATTCCTATAACCATTTTCTTTGATATCCCTGACCAAAACATGCCTCCCTTACCACCACTCATCTCTACTCATTGTCTTACCCTATTAGAATGTAAACACATCAAGGTTAGAGGTCATCTTTTGTGCTTTTATCTGCACCCCCAGTGTTCACCACAGTACCTGGCACATAGGAAACATTTAATAAATGTTCTTTCATTGATCCATTTATTCATTCATTCAACAAATGAATGAATTAAAAATGTATTAAATATTAAACCTGGGAATTTAAATTTAAAAAGTGAGTGTTCCTGTTTTCCAACAGCTCACATTTTTACAGAGCAGACAAAACATGGCAGGTTGGAGATGGTCAGATGAGGCAATTTTTGTTTGGGGAGTCATAAGGATAGTGGATTTATCCATAGAACACTGAACTGTCTATATTAGGTAAGAAACATATAATATTTGTATATATGTCAAATTCCTTACTGGATGATCAGCAGACATGGTCAAAGTAATTTCCTCATTCCATTCTCCCCTCCACCCTAAAGATCAGCACAATGACCTATGTATCATCAGAGCTTAATAGAGGTTTGTTGAATGGAATATATTAAGCTGCCTCCCCATCACTTCTAGCCATTTGTCTGGAGCTAAATAAATAATAAATAAATCCATCATAGTATCACAGGATTCAAAACTGGAAAGACTCCTTTAACCCATTGCCTTTCATTTTAATGATGAGGAAACTAAGGCCCAGAGAGGCTAAGAAATTTCCCCAGGGTCACCTAGCTGAGTAGAAGGGGCAGGGAAAGAAACTAAACCTGGGATCTCATTGGTATAGGAAACTCCCATATGTAAAAAGTCTTTCTACCAATGCAGGTCAGCACCTCCTTTTCAACTTGAGGTTAAGTGACTTGTCTGGGTTCACACAGTCAGTATGTGTCTTTGGTTGAACTTGCACACACATCTTCCTGAGATCAAGGCTGGCTCTCTATTCACTATGCAAAGTTAGCTGGGAGTGGCAAAAATATGACTCATTAGGGTCCTGTTTATCGATGATGTTCAGGTTAATCATTGAAGTAAGATGCTGCCATGCTTAAAACTGTTAGTGCCTATGAAAAAATAAAAAGGGGATTGGTTTTCTACAATGCTGTATTTTTAAATTTGAAGTTATCTGATGCACAGCAGAAATCCAAGATCTATCAGCTCACATACGCGCCACTATCTGCCTCTTTTGTTATGTTCAAGGTGCTGGTTTGGTACTAAGAATAAGGAGATGAAGAAGGAGGAGGAAGAGGAAGAGGAGGATGCTTGCCCTCAGGGAGTTTACATCCTATTGTGGGTAGAGTGTGCAACATGAACTTAGAAACCTAATAGATTGCATCTGGAGCATTAGACTCTGCCTGCGTTCTTCCTTCAACCACTGAGGCTGAATTTCTACTCATCCTCTTAAACTCAACTCAAACTGAGCCTTTATTAAGCCTTCCCTGATCCTTACCCCCAGGGCAGAAGGTCAGTAATGACCTTCTTCATCTACCTCTCTTAGCATTTGATTTTGTTCCTCTTTAAATCACTTAGCATGCAATATTACATGTGGTCAGGTATATTAAAGCAATTGCTGAATATTTATTAAGCACCTGTTAAATACCAGGCCCAGTATTAGACAAAAATGAAACCAGCCCTGCTGTCACATGCTGGTGTCTTATGCCACCCCTTCACACACACACACACACACACACACACACACACACACACACACACACACACACACACACTGTCGATACTGTGAATTCAATGACCAAGTCTTTTCTAAATTTTCTCTCTCTCATAGCACTTGGGTCTGTACTCTGAACAAAGAAGGTACATATTGAATGTTTTTTGAATGAATGAAATAAAGGTATTTAAATTGTCATTCATTGCCAGCAATCTAAGATTAGTGTCAAAACAAAAGTATATAAATCTGCTGAGATTGGGGGGTGGGGGGATGAGAGATTAAATCATGGATCCTAAAAATCAGAAGGAAATTCAGAAGTCAATTAGCTGAACCCATACCCTTTAAATAACCTCCCTGACCAATGGTCATCCAGCTTTTGCTTGAACACCTCTAGTGAGGAGAAATCACTACCTCTTCAGAACTTTTCCTATGAATTAGGACATCACTTCTAGACAATTGCTTGAAGTAGGATTCCTAACTCCAGATCCAGCATTCTACCCCACCTTATGCTGTTTCCCTTTCATCTGTTCCATTAGAATGTGAGTTTCTTGAAAGTAGGGATTATCTTAGTTTCTGATTTGTACACCCAACACTTAGCACAGTGATTTGGATCTAGTCACTGTTTTATTCATTCTTCACTATTATATCACTCAAATATCTCTCTACAACTTCTACCAATAGATAGCTCTCAGTTCTACCCTCTGGAGCCAAGTAAAATAAGGTTAACTTTGCTTACGAATGACAGGCCATGGAACACTTGAACAATTGTTATAAATGTCCCACCCCCATCCCAACACTATAGAGTCTTCTTTAGTCTAACCTGAATAGCCTCAGGTCCCAACACTATTCAAGGAAGATGGCACTCTGATTTTAATAACTTGGACCAGTTATGTAATCATTCATTCATTCATTTCATTTCATTCATTCAATTATTGAGACAAATATCCCTTGAGTGACATGGGACAATCCCCCCGGTTACCACATCTTAATGGAAATATCCTTCCAAATCATCCAATTCCCATTTGCTCTTATTCTCTGCTCACCTAACTTATATTACATTAATCATTTTACTTTCCAAGTAGGTTATCCTGCTTAAAAGGGAACACACTGGCCAGCCCACATGGGCATTCTGGTCACTTTGGATGTTATTTCTCATCCTAAATAAATTCTAGTTTATCAATTGGGTCTCTCATGGGTACAGTTTGTGGGAATCATTGCCCCAGAACCTGATCACCTTGGAGTGGGCTCATGAAATCGAGTTCCTGACCCTGTACTGACAAGAAGCAGGTCCTGGCTCCCAAAGTGACCATCGCTTTTTACACTTCTACTGTGAAGTGAGACAGAGCCTTGATGGATGAATTTGCTAAGCGTTCTTTGCTCGTTTTTCATTAGCTCCTCTTCAGCTATTTGCCATGATATGGAGATTTACTACTCCATTGTGCTCAGAGAGTAGTGTTGGGCAGAAAAGCACAAAGCTTGATCAGCTGGCTTCTCCACACTAAATACAGACAAAAACCATCCTTTGGCCTGAAACTATATCAAAGGTGCAGTGCAATTTAGACACTGGTTTTCTGCCTCAGAAGTACCTCAAAGGTGCAAGTTGGTATGGTGGAAAGGTCCTTTGATGTGTCATCAGGGGATCTGGGTTCAAGTCCTACCCCTGCTACTTTGTAATCTTAAGTAAGTCAATTTTACTTCTCTGGGGTTTATTTCCCTCACCAATAAAATGAGGGAGCTTGACCACATGACCATAAAGATCCTTTCTAGCCTTAAATCTGTGATCTCTGATCTGGTGATAATAACTAACAGTAGCAAATAAATAAGCATTTATTGACATGTGTCAGGCACTGTGCTAAATATTTTACAATTACTACCTCATTTAATCCTCAAAACAACCTTGCAAGGGAGGTGCTATGATTAGCCTCATTTTTTAGATGAGGAAACTGAGGCAAGCAAGAGATTCAGTGACTTGCCCAGGGTCACACAACTAGTAAGTATCTGAGGTCAAATTTGAACTCAGCTCTTCCCGAATTCAGGTCCTGTCTTGACAGGTCTTTGTTGAAACACAGAGCTTTGGTTGCAATTGAAACCAATTTTTTTTTTTTCCGGCTCTACCTTATTTTCTAGATTTCAGCAGGAGGTTTCCTCTCAATGAGTTGGGCATCGTGCCTATTGATGGGGCTGTGCTCCACCGCTAAGAAGAAATGCAGAAAAAGTTAGAAACTGTGCCATTCCAGCGTCATGATGATCAAGTGGGACCATTTGGCCAATCAATAGGAGCTTTCAGTTTACCTGACACCAGACATCTGGATGCCGATGAACACTGTGGCAGATTTCAACCTGTCACACTCTCACCAGATGCTGGACTTCACTCCAACCAAAGCTGTGCCTAGAATTATAAATGGCTTTGACAGGAGGGGTCTTTGGCCAATCCACTGCTTGCTGTCCCACTGCTGTTTTCTACTTCTTGGTCCACAAGAGCCTCACCAAACAGTGAGCCAGTCTGGCCAAATTAAGGCAAATTTCTGCCGTGAAAACCATCAGTATGACAGCTCTGAAAACCAAACTTAATGTCAAAGGAAACTGCTTGAATTCATTCTATTGGGCAATCAAAAAGTTTCCTTTGAGCTTCAACTGTGTTTCCAGAACAGTACTAGGTCATTTGTAGGATACGAAAGGAGAAGGTGATATTTTTTAAAGCCCAGATGTAACCATATCACATCCTTCCCCCTGCTCAGTGAGTTCCAATGATGCCTTCTTACTACCTCCACGATCAAATAAAAAAAATCCTCTTTGGAATTTAAAGTTCTTCATAATCTAGCCTTCTAGATTGTCTTCTACTTCTTCTTCTTCTTCTTCTTCTTCTTCTTCTTCTTCTTCTTCTTCTTCTTCTTCTACTTCTCTTTCTTCTTCTCCTTCTCCTTCTTCTCCTTCTCCTTCTTCTCCTCCTCTTCCTCCTCCTTCTCCTTCTTCTTCCTCTTCTTCTTCCCTTCCCACTCCTCCTTCTTCTTTTTTCTTCTTCTTTATTTGCATCTCCAGTACTTAACACAATACCTGGCATATAGTAGGTACTTAATAAATGCACGCTGACTTACTGACTGAGAAGACATTATCTCTGACTTTCTAAGGACTTATAGTCAAGGTGAAGAGAGAAGATATACACACATAAAGTTATTTGAAAATGACATACATAGTATATAGTCAAAAGATTTGTGGAATTTCACCTAGGTAGATAGGCGGCCCAGCAGATGGAGTATGGGACCTGGAGTCAGCTGAGGTTGAATCCTGTCTCAGACAACTAGTATCTGTGTTATGAAATCCTGACAAATAAATTAAGTTTTATATCAGTTTGTTTCTTTGTCTATAAAATGGGGGTAACAATAACCCCTACCTCTCAAGGTTGTTGTGAAGATCAGATGGGTTAACATATGTAAAGTGCTTTGCCAACCTTAAAATTCTATATAATGATAGTTGTTCTTACTCTTATTCACCATAGACTTGACTGATCAAGAGAAGTTTCATTGAGAAAGTGGCAAGAGATGTACCTTCAAGGATGTATAATTCCACCAATACTTGACATTTTTATAGCTCTTTATAATTTACGAAGTGTATTTGCATATATTATATCATTTGGGTAGAATCTATATGATTCTATATGGGAGCTCATTGAAGGTAGGATCTGTGAAGGCAGAGAGATGGAAAAATGAGACCAGAGTGAATAAAGGGTTTAGTATATCCTGGGGAGCAGAGAGAGATCATTTTTAAAATGGTAGAATGAGGCAGAAGAAATGACTTTCAAAGGCTTTAAATGATAGATGGAGGAGTTTGGGATTGATGTGGAAGAAAATAGGGAGGCGCAGAACATTCTTGAGCAGGAAAGCACCACAAAGAAAGTAATGTTTTAGGAACATGTATGTCAAGTGCGTGCGAGAGATCAAAGAGCAGAGAGAACCTAGAGGCAAGGAGTCCAGTTGGGACACTGAGACAATGAACCGAATCAAATCAATCATTTAATCACTCAACAAGCATTTATTAAGTGCCTAGTGTGTATCAGGCACTGGGAATCCAGAAACAAAATGAAACCGCCCCTGTCCTCAAGAAATGTATATGTATACATACATACGCACACATAAACCACACATATGTACACACACATGCATGCATATATATACACATATAGCTATATGTTCATATATATATACATATATACAGAAATCAAAATAAATGCAAAGCAGTTTGGGGACAGGAATACTAGCAGCTAGGGGATCAGAAAAGACGTTGTTTAGAAGGTGGCACATTTTCTGAAGAGAATGAGGGTCTGGAAAGGAAATTTTCACCATTCCCTCTTCATTCCAGGGCCTTCTCTCTGTTAATTATTCCCCTGTTTATACTGTATATAGCTTGCTTTGTATACATTTGTTTGCATGTTGTCTCCTCCATTAAATGGTAAGCTTCTTGAGGACTTTTTTTTTTTTTGGTAGCCCTGGCGCTTAGTAGGGTCCCTGATTACACAGTAGGTGCTTTAACAAAAGTGTATTGACTGATTGATTGGTTGCTGGGGGAAGACACAAGAAACATTTTCAAAGAGAAATCACCAGGATTTGTGATTGACAATATGAGAGACTGAATATAGTGTTAGAAAATGATTCTGAGCATATAAAATCTGACCTTGGTTCTTCTTGAGGGTTTATGGTAAAACTACAGCCCTGAGACCCCCAAGAATATCTGCTTGACACCTCCATTGAGAGATGATTTGATTTCTGGCAGTAAAGTACAGCTTTAAGTTAAATTCTGGGTTCTGCTCACAGAATATACTCAAGTGGGTTAGCAAAAGCCGACAAGTTCTCATGGATTGAGTCAGGCATCTCTTTCCCCTCCCCAACACTTTAGAGCACATCAGGACCCTGTGAGCATCCCTTTGTTACAGCTGACTTCTCCTATATACAGAGGAATAGCTAAGCCTACTGGTGGCAGTTTTAGCACAAGAGAGAAAGAACTTTACCATCCTATGGAGAAAGAATAGTCTTTTTCTGCCCGATGGGTACCTCAGCAAGGGCAGTATTGATTTGGAACAGTGGGGGAATTATGATTCAGTGGGAAAGGATATTTCCCTGAAGAGAATCTCAAATCTGCCCTGCCCTCAGGGTCCTTCAAACTCCTAATCTCTCTTCCCAGAATCCTCCATGTTCCTCTTAATTCTCCACCAAAAAGCAACGGGTGGCATTGCTAAAGTGAAAGGCTATCTTCCCTATTTGAGACAGTAAACCGAACATCGTACTTTAATGAACTCGACTCAAATGGATGAGGAATAAAAAGCTCTCAGCTTTTTGCTTCTTGCTTATAATTTTGCAAGAGTTAAAGAGGGAGAAAGAATACTTTAATATTGTAGGATTTGGAAAGAGTGCCCCAGGTCATTCTCAAGAGATGAAAGCATTCTTCAGATATCAGATTAGAGAAGAAATTGTCCCTGAGTAAACAAACTCTTAAGTAAAACAAGCAGTATTAGGGAATGGAGAAAACACTAGACTAAAATCAGATAGACTTGTTGCAGGCCCAGTCCTGCTGCTAACTAGCCATGCAACTCGGGTCAAGCCCCTGAACTTCTCTGGGCTTCAGTGTCTTCATCTGCAAAATGAGGGAGTTGAACTAGATGGTCCCTAAGTTCTCTCCCAGATCTAAGATTCCAAGTCTTTTGTTTAGCTTGCCCACCATTAGATAAAATCCAGTGTGTGTGTGTGCACAATTATAATTTTCTGCCACCACCACGCTCTTCACAATGACAATTTCATTTGATCTTCACCATGATTTGGGAGGTTAGTGCTATTACTATCCCCATGTTACAGATGAGGAAACTGAGGCAAATGGAGGTCAAAGGACTTGTCAAATTTGAGGTCATATTTGAACTCAGGTCTTCCTGACTTCAGAAAATGTTATGACTTGTCTTTATATAGCCCAGGGATGTGGCAAAACCAGAATACAGAGTCTCTAACACAACCTGACATCGGTCAGCACTGTTAGTAAATAGGTCCAAATATTATATTGCACATCCAAAAATGAATGGCCACCACAATACTGGCACAGGCTAAGGATATTTGTTAGTTTCCATAGGCATTTTCCCCCTGTTATCAACACCAAATAAAATAAACATTTGTCTAATTTGAGGTTTTTGGCTTTCATTGACTCTTCACCATCTGTCTTTCCCTTCTATCCCTCTGTTGTCTATCATTCTCCACTTGCCACCCCCTTCCCCACCATTCCCACCCCCACTTTCCTTTTTTCTAAACTCTACTTCCTCCTTATTCTGCTCACATTGTACTGCCTCTCAAATTTGTTTTCCACCCTTACACTCTCCCTGTTTCATCCCTTTGATTGCTCTCCATGGGGCAATGGAATATTGAAGCTGGATAGAGCCTTGGAGATCATTTAATCCAACATTTTTTGGAGGGAGGAAGGCAAGGCAATTGGGGTTAAGTGACTTGCCCAAGGTCACACAGCTAGTAAGTGTGTCCTGTATTTGAGGCAGGATTTGAATTCATGTCCTCCTGACTTCAGGGCCAGTGCTCTATTCACTGAGTCTCCTAGCTACCCCAATCCAACATTTTCACTAGATAGATAAAAAAAATGAATCCCAGAAAGATGAAGGGATATTGCCACTATAACTGAGTGACCTCCTCTGTCCCCTACTGCCTCCTCCCAAAATTTGTCTCCATGCCTGAAATTCTCCTCTTTAGACATCAAAATCCCTTGGTTAGTCACACAACTGGGTTCAAATAATCAAATACAAGATAGGAGAGGTGGGGCTAAGTAGTAATTCATCTAAAAAAAAGATCTGAGGGTTTTAGTGGACTACAAGCCCAATCAGAGTTAACATCATAATTCAGTAGTTTAAAAAGTTAATGCATCCATAGGCTCCATGAAGGGAAGTGATAAGGGAGGCAGCTAGGGAGGATGGGTAGCTGAAGGAGAGGAAGATACAAAAGAGCCAGGAGAAAAAAATCTTGTACCTTATTAGGTAGCTAGGTGGTGCAATGGGTAGGAGGTTGGATTGATACTCAAGAAGACTTGAGTTCAAATCCTGCTTTGATCACTTATTAATTCTGTGACCTAATCTCTCAGTTTTAAGTTCTTCATCTGTGAAATGAGGATAATATTAACACCTCGGTCAAATGAGATAACATATACAAGCATTTGAAAGCCTTAAAACCCTTTATAAAGGGTATTAATAGAGGTACTATTATTGCTATACTGTGCCCTAACAAGACTGTGTCTGGTGAATGGTGTCCGATTCTGGGTACCACCTCTTAGGAAGGAAATTAATAAACTAGAGAACATCTAGACCAGTGTTTCTCAACCTTCCAAATGCCACAACCCTTTAATACAGTTCCTTATGTTGTGGTGACCCTCAACCACAAAATTATTTTCGTTGCTACTTCATAACTGTAATTTTGCTGCTGTTATGAATCTGTTTGATATGTAGGATGTATTTTCATTGTTACCAACTGAACATAATCCACAGGTTGAGAACCGCTGATCTAGAGGAAGGTGACTGTGGAGGAGAGGGAGGGAATTAAAGGTTTTTGTGTGTATATATGTAAGACTATCATGTGGAAGAAGATTAGCTCAGCCCCAAAGCTAGAACTAACAGAAACAGGTAGAAATTACAATGGCAGATTTAGGCTTGAGATCAGAGAAAATTTCCTAACAATAGTAGCCAAGCAAGAGTCAAACAGACCGCCTTGGAAAGTAATGAATTCTCCTTTGCTGGAGGTCTTCAAGACAACCAACCACAGGATGCCTATTTGTCAGGGATATTGTAAAGGGGATTACCTGTTGGATTGGACCAGTGAGCCTCTTGAAGCCCTCCCACCTCTTAGAGTCTGTGAGTGAATAAATTTTCATTCTTAATCCACAAAAGAATTGTCACCTCTCACTGCCCCAAATTGAAGATCGACCTTTGTGAAATTTCATATTGAATTTAAGCATCACAAACATGCAGGGCAATAGGATGTGCTTCTAGCTACTAACCAGCCTTCCCCCGTGGGATATACAGTCTTAACAACATGAGCATTAAATACACCAACTATCTGATAAACTGAGTTTAGAATGTAGTCAGAATCACAGAGAGGACTTAGCAGCCAAAGTCACAGTTAGTGAGGGATGGGACCTAAGTTTGAACCTAGTTCATTCACACTTGGGGGATCCAGATTTAGAGCTACAAGAGACTCCAGAGGGCATGTAGTGCAATGCCCATCCCCATTTTACAGGTGAAGAAAGTGAAGCCCAGAGATGTTAGCTGACTTACCCAAAGTGGCTCAGGTGATGAATACCAGAGCTGAGATTTGAGCCCAGGTTCAAATGCAAAGCTCTTCCTGCTGCCCTGAAGTGCCTCTTTTCTACTATACCACATTGCTTTCCCAAGTATTTAGGCTATAGAGGGGAATGGAAATCTAGATAACCCAAAATAATATATCACTTAGGCTTAAAACTTTGCAATTTATGTTTAGCTTTGGAATAAAGTTACACACACACACACACACACACACACACACACACACACACTTCATTTTGTCCCCATCCCTACCTCCAAAGCATCGGTAGGAAAGACACAGGGTTGACACAGATAATTCACCCAATAAATAATTGATTCACTGCTAGATTTAGGGTCATTCAAATACCCGTTTAGCAGATGGGGCAAAGCAAGGTAGGGAACCAGAAAGATAAGTGAGTTTCTTCTGGTCCTGCTGATAGTCTACATTCCTGCTGGTCCTACACATTCAAGACAGAATGCCTGGATGGCAGCCAAGCTTTCAGGCTGAGCTTCACTTTGCAGCTTTCCTTAGCAGAAGCCGATGCCAAGGACAGATGATTCCCAGAAACTGGAGAGTGAGGATCTCCTGATAATGTTGGGCTCTGATTTAGTCCCAGCCTGTTGACCAGTTGAGTTACTTGGGGAAGGGGGAGAAAGAGATGGGGGAAATGAGTTCAAATACTCTGCCTCCCTGCTCCAGGACCTGACCCACACAGAGAGCTTGAAAAATGAGAAGTATAGAGACTCAGTCAGGGGAGCAGGGGAGGGCTGGGGGAATAGGGAAGGGGAAAGAAAGACCGGCTCCCTCTCCAAACATCCTGAAAGGCTCTGGCGATGGCCAGGGATGCTCCTTTCATTTGGGTCCCTATTTGGGTTTGAAATAATCACACTTTTCATTTTCCATAACACTTTTGACCTTTCAAAGTGCTTTCATGCTTATTTCCTCATTGTTCTTAGAGTCACACTGTAAGATATTATTTTTATTGTTTTCATTTGGAAGGAGAAAAAAAGAGAAGCAACCGCAGCATATAGTACGATGTGGTAGGAAAATACAGAACTGAAATATTAGCACTGCTGCTCACAGCCCTGTGATCTTGGACACATTCATTTGACCTCTCTTGATTGGAGTTTCCTCCTCTGGAAAATGAAAGGACTGAAGCAAATGGTCTCTAATGTTCTTCCCAACCCTAAATCCTAAAGACCTATGCATCTCAAAGACAGGCGACATGACTTGTCCAAGGTCATACTGTTACTGAGTGGAAGGGTTAGGATCAGAAGGGTTCTGCTATCAAGAGCACAAGACAGGGGGCAACTAGGTGGCACAGTGGATACATTAGTGGCCCCTGGAATTTGACCTGAGGTCAAATCCAATCTCAGACAATCTCACACTCCAGCTGTGTGAGCCTGGGCAAGTCACTTAACCCTGATTGCCAAAAAAGGAAAAAAGGCAGAGGACATTTGTTTCAATGTCAAACCAATAAAACCCCTTAGAAGGGAAAGGAGAATTTCTCTGGAAAGCTCAGACTGCTAACTGGCAAAGGAATCCTCCAAGGACAGAGAGTAGGAAGAGCCATTTGATAAACGACTTTTGGCCTCAGCTTTCTCATCCAGAAAGTAGGACAGATGTATTGATTTCAGCTCAAAAACTGTTTCCTCCACTGATGTTTACTTGCTATGTAACCATAAGTCCATTCTGCTTATGTCTCTCACTACCTGGATGACTTTAGGCAAGTAATCTAACCTCCATGATCCTCAACTTTTTCTCTATAAAATCTACTAGAGGAGATATGTCACATACACAAAGAAGTTATAACAATAATTAACTAACATTAATATAGCATTTACCATGTGCTAGGCACTACACTAAGTAAGCCCTTTATAACTATTGTCTCGTCTGATCCTCACAACAACCCTGGGAGGTAAGTACTACTGTTATCCCCATTTGACAGATGAGCAAACTGAGGCAAACAGAGATTAAATGACCTCCCTGGGTCACACAGCTAGTAAGTCTCTGAGGTTGGATTTGAATTCAATTCTATACTGATTTGAGACCTGGTGACCTATTCCTGCTCCATTCAGCAGTTCCTCTACAAGGTAGAACCCAAAAAGGATAAAGAAGTCAGGAGATCTGAGAAGATCTCACCTTCAGGGAGTCACTTTATTTCTGTTCCTTCATATGTCAAATAAGGAGGCTGGAAGATGATCTCTAAGCTTCTGGGATCATGCAAAGGGTCTAGATAAAGTATGTTAAGCTGTGGTACAGAGATCACTTTAACTTGGAGAGAGTTGGGAAGGTTTTACAGCCAGGGTAAAGTCAGAGTACAGCCAGGCTGCATGGATTGATTTCTCATCATAGAACTTTAGAGTTGGGTTAGCTGCCCTTTTGTTATAACCCACACTCATGTAGCTTTTTGACATTTATAGATGTACCAAATCTTGAGGGTTGGAAGGGACCTCACAGACCCTTGGGTCTGTTCTGCAGCCTTGATAAGGAATCATCCCATAGTTTATACTCAGACTCCCCAGCACCTTACCTTCCGAGGTAGCCTACTCCATTCAAGGATGAACAGATCAATTTCCTCATAGCTCCTCAGCAAGGTAAGGGGTACAAGCATTGTTATCCTCATTGTTCAGTTGAGAAAGCAGATTGAGAGTGACTGTGACTTTCCCAAGCTCACGCAGCTTTTCAGTGTGCAATCAGGAGATATGAAGCTAGGTCTCCTGACTTCCAAGTTCAGGGTTGTATCTGTTAGGCCACACAGCCTTTAAAGGAAGTGTTACACCATGGATAACTGGGAAAGCAATGACATAAAAACAACAGCTAGGGGTTCAGATACTTGTGTTCAGGTCCAAGCTTTTTCACTAATTAACTGGTGTCCGGCCAGCTGAACTTGGGTGCCCCAGGGGCCCCAAAGTACCTACCATAGCCCCGCAGTTGCCCACGGCCTCCCCTAAGGCCCTGCAGGTGCTCTCAGTCACCCCGATGACTCTTCGGAGTTAGAACTCCGGATATGGACAGAATAGACCGACACACCTCAGTGGAATGGCCAAGCATCTTTATTGTCTCACAAATCTCCTCTTGCTGCTGCCCCCCAAGCCTTATTTGCCTACCCCTTTTCTCCCCTTTCTCTCTGCCTCTTTGTCAGGTGTCCCAGCAACAGGGTCCTGATAGGTGGGGAGCGCTTCTCCATTGATGGTGCATACTCAATGCCCCTGTGTTTGACGTGCCATCATTAAAAGCAGAATGCACACCTGGATGCCTCTTACCCACCTCAGGTTTTGCCTGTCAGCAAGGGCACACTGACTGAGGTCAGACATCTGGGTAGCTCTAAGGGGCCCTTACAAACTGGGTGACTTTGGTCTCTCTCTACGCAGGTTAGAGCTAACAGACATTGTTTTACAATATGGCCCTCATCTAGGGTCTCTCTCCCCTCTCCAGTAACTTCTGGTCTTCTAGTAGGTTATTTAACTATCATACAATAGCCCTTTGTTTCTTTGTACAAACAGCCATAATGTTTTTGTAGAAAAAGAGAGGTGAGAGTTGGTACTATACCATGTAGTCAAATGAATTAGCAGACAAGTAAACATTGAAAATAAGGGGTCTTGGGGGGCAGAGCCAAGATGGCAGCATAAGAGCAGCAAGGTTCCACAGCTCCCACATAGCTACCTCAAATACTCATAAAATGTGAATCTAAACAAATTTTAGAGCTCCAAAATGCACAAAAATACAGAAAAACACATCTCCCACTGAAGGCAGCTCAGCAGGAAGGGCTCATCACAGCATGCTGGAAGCCAAGCCCAGCCCAGACTAAAACCTTGGCTTGGCCCCAGGGAAGCCTGAACAAGCCACAGCTAGAGCCTTCAGGAGAGTGGATCAGCGGCAGCTGTGGCAGTTTCCAGAATTATCAAGCCATAAGAAGCAAGGACTAAGTAAAAGGTCAGTGGAACTCAGCTAAATTTGGGGGAGAAAAGCCATCTGGCCATCTGCCCCCAGGGCAAAGAAGTGGCAGAAGCATTGGCCCTACAGCCACCTCCATGTGGCTGCTTCAGAGCTCCCGGCCTGCAGACTGCAGGGGGGCCAAGTAATTGGTCAGAGGCTAAGTGCTCTT
>CM053589.1:160999605-161049224 GCA_028646515.1 Pseudochirops corinnae
TTTTAGAATCATTCACTTCTCCTGGGGTTGTGTCTTGAGTGTTCCTGTCACTGTAATAACCCTTTGTGGGTGGAGTCTCATTTTATTTGCTTATTCTTCTACCCTAGTTCCTGATTTCAGACTTTATATTAGGGTCAGACTCAGTGCATTTCTGAAGGGAATATTTGGGATGAACTTATGTCTACTTGGGTCCTTCTGTATCTTCCTTGTGGGGTACTGAGTGTTGAGTTATTACAGGATCAGCTCAGGCTGGAGATATGTAAAAAAAGAAGGGGCTGGACTAGATGGTGTTCTCAGGTCTCTTCCAGTTCTAAACCTATGACATCAAGTTAGCAAGAGATTTGGAAATGAACAGAAATCCTATAGGTATCAGCAATAACAACATTGAGTAGAGATAGTGGTAAGAATACAGGACTGAGAATTATAACACTTTAGTTCTAGTCCCTGGTCTAGTTCTAGTCCCTAGTCTGCCATAAACCAGATATATGGATGTGTATAAATCACTTAATCCTTCTGAGTCTCAGTTTCCTGCTTTGTAAATTGGGGAAGTTGAAGGACAACTATCTCTAAGTTCCTCTGAGTCTAATGTTCTCTAACTTTGATACCTCAGGACTCCATCAACAAGGAAGATTACTATCCTAATATGTTTCAATCTATTTTATCCCAAACCATTTTTTGCAAAGATGAGCAGATTGGCCTTCATGATTGAAATTCATTGTTTGGGATGATTTATCAGGCAGTTTTGATTCAGCTTCCTTATCTTACAGGACCACACATCCAGAAAAAAAAAGTTTTGTCAATACAACAAGGATATGTTCAGTCAGAATATTTTGAGAATGGGAACTAATTCAGGGATGGACAATCAGTAGGAGAAACTGAGGAAGTCTGCTGCAGAGGCCCAGTTTCTGGAGTTACCTGAGGAAATTTCCATGATTTTCATTGAGCTCATTCATATTTAACCATCATCACTGATCTATGAATGGCTGAATGAAAAAAAAATTATGCCTTTATTATGTTACTAGCACAGGATAGATGCTCAGAGTACAACCAAAACAAATATAGCCAAAAAAAAAAAAGGGGGGGGCTTCAAAGAGCTTATACTCTAATGGGAGAAACAACACACTGGGGCACAGTGGTCACAGAAGGAAAATTATTGGTATGTCAAGTGGGGCCCTAAGGATATAGATTGTACCCCATCAAGGAACAGTTACAAAGTTGATTTGATAATGACTCCAGAATTGGAAAAGTGGGAAGGAAACTTTGGAGGAAGTAGTATAGAAAGAAAGAAGTGATCAGTCATTCAAGTCAACATTCGTAAGCATGAACTGTCTACCATATCTACATTTTATAGACAATAAAACTGAGACAGCCACAAATTAAGTGATTTTCCCAAGGTCACAAAGATACTAAATGTCTGGGGAAAATTTGTACTCAAGTTTTTTGACTCTAGGTCCAATGATCTATCCACTGTCTAGCTATATCAAACTGTGATGCATCTCCCCAAGTGCAAGGTATTATGGCAGGTGCTGAGGATACAAATGAAATAGTCTCTGCCCTCAAGGAGCTTATACTCTACAGTATATAACAAAAGAATATCAAGATGGGGAAAATGCTAGTAACTGAGGCCACTTGGAAGGGCCTGCTATAAGAGTTGACGATGAAACTATACTTTGAAGGAAGTTGGAAGTTCTGCAGGGCAGAGGTGAAGTTTCAGACTTGTTCAAAGGCAAGAGGTGGGAGATGGAATTTTAAGTATGAAAATCACCTAAAAGATCAGTTTGACCAGAGTAAA
This sequence comes from Pseudochirops corinnae, assembly GCA_028646515.1. Classification (NCBI taxonomy): domain Eukaryota; kingdom Metazoa; phylum Chordata; class Mammalia; order Diprotodontia; family Pseudocheiridae; genus Pseudochirops; species Pseudochirops corinnae. Next base: position 161,001,398 of record CM053589.1, read on the forward strand.
GACTGCAGGAAGGGCAATAATATAATATAAAGTTGGAAGGGGCGGGATGGGAACCAAATTGCAGAGTATTTTAAATGTCTCACTGAAGATGCTGAATATTAATATATAATATTATATAATAATAATATTATATAATATTAACCCTAGTGGTTAAAAGAACCACTAAAGATTTCTGAGTAGGGTATTACACAGCCATTTTCATATTACTAGGGGTTTTCATATATCAATTAGGTAGCTATGTGAAAGATTAATTGGAGGTGGAAGAGACTGGAGTCAGGAAGATAAATTGTTGATAAACACCTGTATCACCAATATTCACAGCACATATGGCAACTATGAATGTGCCAGTGTAATTCTGAATCACAAAATATAATAGACTCCCCATATAGAAGACAGAAGCAAAATGTTTATTCAGACACCAGAAAGACAAATGCCAACACCAGAAAACTGAATTCATCATAGCAACAAAGAAATCTATACACAATAACACTGCAGAAAGCAACACTGTCCCAAAGCCCTCCCACAAACACTCACAAGTCTAGCTGTCTCCTTGCCTGTATCCTCTCTCCTCGCTCCATTCTAATTTCTCTGGTTGTCAGCTTCCTCTTAGCTCTGCTCCATCCTTCCTGTTCCACCCATTCAGCAAACTCCTCCTACCACAGGATCCATGTAATTACATTCGACCTATTAAGGGGCAGGGAAGATCTTCAAATTTCCATTCCCATTCCCATTACAGAACCTGAATTGTAGTGGTATCCATGTGAAGGGAAATGAAGGAGACTCATTTAGATGTTGTGAAGGCAGGATCTACGGGACTTGATAATTAATTGGATGGGTATGAGAGTAAGAGAGAGAGAAGAATTAGGAAAGATTCTGTGATTCTGAACCTGGGTAACTGGAAGGATGATAGTATAACCTCAACAGATAATGGGAAATTTAGATGAAGATTGGGTATGAGAGATGAGCTACAGTGGGGACATGTCAAGATTTGGATCTTTGATGCAGCCCCATGAAAGTACCCACAAGGCAGGTGATAATAAGAGACTGGAGAGAAAGAGAGAGAGAGAGAGAGAGAGAGAGAGAGAGAGAGAGAGAGAGAGAGAGAGAGAGAGAGATCATATCTATACATATAAATACCTACATATACACACACATATATATACATGTATGTGTGTGTGCATATAGAGATAGAAAGAAAGAAAGAAAGAAAGAAAGAAAGAAAGAAAGAAAGAAAGAAAGAAAATCCTAGTGTAGAGTTGCTCATTGAACCCATGGGAGCTAATGAGATCATCAAGAGAGAAAGTGCCAAAAGAGAAGAGGAGACTCAGGATAGCCTTGGAGACAATCTACATTTAGTAATTTGGGGGAATAGAAGGAGAAGTAAGCAGATCTGATGAAGGAGATAGAGAACTATTGGTTAGACAGATAGAAGGAAAATCAAAGAGAGCAATGTCATAGAAGCGAATGAGAGCAGAGGGAAGTAAATGTGCCTGAGGAAGGAATGGCCAACAGTGTCAAAAGCATTAGAGTCATCAAGAAAGGTAAGGACAAAAATAAGGCCATTGAATTTAGTAGTTAAGAAATCACTGGTAACCTTAGAGAGAATAGTTTGAGGCAAACAGCATTAGAAGCCAAGGAATGAAAAAGCACTGGTTGCAAACACCACTCTTAGAGAAGAGGATCATTAAAAACACTAGACATGCAGCTTTCAGGAAACTATGCTCTCCAACAATTCACCTAGTCATCCAGGTCAAGTCTCTTTTAACTCTCCTCTTTCTCTTTCCCACTATAAGTCCTACGTTTCACTAAAATTACAAATTTCTTAGATATAGAGTACACTCAGTCTATAAAACACATTTTGCAATTCTCGGTGAAGTCTAGAAGAACTCAATTTCTAGAAGAGTACAAGAGCATGAAAGTTCATCACCACTCACTGTATGACCTTGGGTAGAACCTCTCTAAAGCTCCATTTCTTCATTTATAAAATGTGAGCAAAGGACTTGATCATCTCTAAGATACTTTCCAGCTCTGAATTCTATAATACCTTCCAATCCAATCCAATAAACATTTAGTAAGGATCTAATATGTGCTAGGCACTATGCTAAACACTTGGCTTTCAGTTAAACAGAAAGACAATCCCTGCCCTCAAGGAGTTTACAATCTAATGGGGAGGGGGGGAGAGTACACACAAAAGGAAGCAGAAAAAGGAAGATGGCAGGGGATATCCAGTGTGAAAGACATTTTGTTCCATGGAGTTAAGACCAGGTAGAGCAATAGATTCAGAGTGGAGTGAGCAGAAAGTCTAGCTTCTGCTCTCTATAAAGGAAGGCATTGGGAGGAGTTTGATACTGCACCCTCCTGCCCTCCAATCAGAGGTGAGAGAAGACTGAAGGAGATGGTTTCAGTCAAGGCTTAGATCCTCTAGCTGTGACCCATGACCATTTAATTCAGAACCATAATTATTAATTCTGGTGCTCAGAGAAAATTCAGTTGGATTGGAGATTTGGGGAGATGCATCACAGTTTGAAAGGAATCTTAGGTGTAAAATCTAGCAGATGAGATAGTGGATAGATCATTGGACCTAGAATAAAAAAAACTTGAATACAAATTTCCCCTCAGACATTTACTATCTTTGTGACTCTGAACAAATCACGTAACCTATGGCTGTCTCAGTTTCATCACCTATAAAATGTAGCTAATAATAGCACCCACCTCCCAAGGTTCTTATGAGGATAAAATATGATAATTTTTGTAAAGTGCTTTGTAAACCCATGTCTAAATATTTTATGTATCTGCTCTATATAAATATTAGATATTATTGTTATTATTGAAATAAAAGCTCTGTTTATGTGTTAGAGAGGGGGAGATCCCAGGAAATCACTACTAGGGAGTCTCCTGGAGAAATCTTACCTTGGGTTCCAGGAGACCTTCAAATCCCACCTGGAAATCAAAAGCCAATGTTGCCTTAAATGAAGGGCATCCTTTATAAAAGAAATAGAGCAGGTCCTTAATGTTCAGTGGCATGACAGAGGGCATTGAAGGTCTACTTCAATTGAGAGTAGAGGGGATAGCCTGTCCCACAGAGATGCCAACTCTCTCCCCTGTGGCATTACTTATATAAAGAACAGTTGGAGCAGGTTGAGGCAGCAGATGGAGCATAGAGGTAGAGACGAGAGCCTTGGCAAAGGAGCACCATGGTAAAAGGACTATTTGAATGGAAGGTCAGATTCAAGTAAAGAAGTACAAGTAATTGAACCTTGAACCATGAGTCAAGGAAACAGTAGAAAGGAGGAATTGTGTTCCCTTTACCCCCATGGTGGTGGCCTGGGAACAAAGTCCCAACTTTTCCACCCTAGTTTCAGCTCTAATTTTAACAGTTTCCTAACCAGAGCTGAGTATAGGAGTAGGTAGTATAGGCAGTCACCTTGGACCCTAAATTAAATGAGGATTGTAAAGAGAGAAATTTGAATATGACTTCCTTATAAAAGCACACTTTTTTTGAAGCAGAAAATACTATTCTCCATGCCCCCCTACATACTTATTCTACATCATCAGGTACATATATTATGGTAAAGGCTCCAGACCTCCTAGGAACAGCAACAAGCAGGAAGTGAAAGATGTCCAAATTCAATAGAACCCAATATTTAAACCTTGCCTGGGGTCCACAAATACCTTGCTTCAGCTTTTCTCCTAACAAGCCTGAGGTTAGTGGGGAAGACTGATCTCACACTACTCTATGTATTCTATGTTCCAGAAAAAATGAACTAATAACTGTTCCACAAGCATGTCTTTCCTGGCCTCCCTTCTTTTGCTCATTCCAATACTATGACTGCAAATACCTCCCGCCCCACAATCTCAGCCTGTTAAAATTTTGCCCACCCTTCAAAATGCACCTCCTCCATGAAGTCTTCCCTGCCCCTCCCCTTCTCTCTTGTCAGAAATAGTCTTTCTTCCCTAGATTCCTTGGACTAATTTGTCCCTACTCTCTAAAATGGAATGAATATGAATAATGTATAATAGTTATTTGAGTATGTGTTCTATCTCTTCTGTTGAAGAATAAATATCTTGAGGGTAGGAACTAACTAGGTCTTGTTCACCTTTGCATGCTGCTGATATTCTCCATCCTCATACTCAGGCATAGAGCCTCAAACAAAAAGCAAAGGAATATTCTAATACCAAGCACTGAACTTTTAATTAAGTCCATTTTTTTTTTCATGAAGCATCAAGCACCTACTATATAAGGTACTATGCTCAGTGATGGGGATGCAAGGGAAAAAAGAAAATAATCCCTGCCCTCAAGGAGCTTACATTCTACTTGGGAATGGAGTAGACATATAAGAAAGTAAATTCAAAATGATACAAAGTAGTTTCAATAGAAAGAAAGAACTAAGTAGGGAGTGGGTGAGAAGAGACCTGTAGAGGTTGGGGATAGGCCTCTCTAGAAGATGGCACCTAATGTGCACTTTGAAGAAAGATAAGAATTTTATGGGAAGAGATGAGGAGTAAGCTAAAGCATGGAGATGGGAAATGAAGTATCATGTAGAGGGAATGATCTGTAGCTATTTGGACCATAATAAAGATGATGTAATGGAGAGTAATGTGAAATAAGATGGATAGGAATCAAAAAGTTGAAGGCTTTAAATTCTAGGTGAAGCATTTCCTGTTTTATCCTTGAGTCAATGAGAGTGGAAAGAAGGCTAGATTTGGAATCAGGCTTCAAATCCTAACTCTAGCACTTAACAATTTCTGTGGTCTTGGTCAAGTCACTCTACCTCTAAGGGTTTCCCTTGCCTCTTGGATAAAATAAGAGAGTTGGACTAAATCTGGGATGACCCAATTGGAACCTGCTAAATTAAAAAAAAAAAAAAACCTTTTTCAAACCCCACTGAAAACTGCAAATAATCAAAACAAAATGGAATTCGTGATCTCCCCACAATCTCTGTATAATTCACCTCAATTTAGCATTATTATCCATCAGAATAATTAGTAGCTTGCATTTATATAATGTTTTAAAGTCTACAAACAGCCTTCCCCAAAATCTCCCTTTGAGGTAGATGATAGACTCAAAGATGGAGACCTAGAAGTCATGCAGTCTGAACCCTTGATTTAACAGATAAAGAAACAAAGACAAAAATTAAATGATTTACTCAAGGCCTCATCTGGTAAAATAAGGGTTTGAATGCAGGGCCTCTGACTTCACATTCAATCCAGGTATCTTTCACAATACTAGTGGAAAGATAGGGGGTACATTGAACCAATCAATCAATCACCTCACTGCTACTGAAGTGACTAATAAGATGGTTAACCCTGATACCTTTATCAGGTGAGAATACATCCATTGAATTAAGAGATATGAGCTAAGTGTGAACAAGGCCTAGATATCTCCATTGAATCAATCAAAGACATTAAACTAATGTATGCCCTATCACACTCAAGAAGTCTTCAATTGCATTAAAGTGTTTAGCAGCTCAGAGGAGAGAGCAACTCCAGTCAAGTCCTTCAGAGAGATTCATTGGGGAGGTTGGGGCAGGGGAGGTGGAGGAAAGGGGATGGTGAGGCAGGAAGAGAACTTCCATTTCTTTCCCTGTCACTCTTGAACAAAGGAGGACCTAGTGAATAACAGTTTCAGAACTCTATTAGGAGCCCATAAAAACTATATCACACCTATGGGAATATCATAAGCACCCTATAAAGAGGTGAAAAGAACTTCTAACAACCAAGAGCTATGAGTTACCTCTTTGTCACATGTAATCTCTAAAATCTAAACCCACTTTTTCCTGGATTTTGTATGCACTTTTGGGAAAGTGTGTCACAGATATTTGGGGAGATAAATTATGCCAACTGCTCTACTAAAACACTTTAGTAAAATACCTCTTTCTAAAAACTAATTCAAGTCTGGCTAATTAATTCCTATCAACTGTTAATCATGGAGGGAAGCATACCAGTGGGGGCTCATGAGCTCTAGCATTAGAAAGTCACTCCTGACAGGGTTTACTCTAGAACTCTGAGAGGATGAAGTAGCTGGGGACCCACCCTCCAACGACAGTGGAAGTTAGAAGAGTAGCTCCATAACTTGCACTATAGTAACAGCATTGAACTATCCTTTCTTCCCTTGTCTTGACCTTTGTCAACAGAAGGACTTCCCTTTGTCTACTATTCCCTCACACACACTCTACAACCTCAACTCCACCAAGGAAAATGTGGGCCCTTAAGCCATCCAGCTAGCATTTCATGTTTCAATCGTCAACATCCCAACAATTTGTCTTCATTAGAAACATATGAAAACAGATGTAGTCATGTCTAAAACAAATTCATACTGTCTGTGAATCCCCTTGACAGTCGCAAGCCTCCAAAGAGAGATTTCATATTTCATTTTGTCCTGTCCTATCTGATGCATCTCGTGTCCCCCATCCCCCATCATCTCCCATCCTCATTGCCTCCCAATCTATATCAGAGGTGTCTGGTCGACTCCTGCTTTAAAATTCAGAATGAAGATTTTTTTTCCCCCTTGTTTGCAAGATTTTTTTTTTCAGCAGAAATTGGAAGGAGTCACTTCGCTAACACAGACAGAGAGTCTGCAGGGAATTTCAAGATTGTGCTGTGGAAAGCAAAACATATGCCTGTTTGGGACAAGTTGTACTTCACAAACATTTAGCAGCCAGTCCTGGGGAATACAAATAGAGAAGCCGTTTGCATAGGGAATGAAGGCTTCAGCTCTTGATCTTATTAAATCCTAATATCTCTGTCCCCACTGCCATCCATCTCCAGAACTCTCACAGTCTGCCCAACATGTGATATTAGCAAACAGGGGAAGAGGAGAGAAATCTTCATTTTCCTTCAGAGGCTGCTAGAAATCAGGGACCAGGGAGGAATGATAAATCTTCCAAGTTAACCAGGACTGATTAGAGTGAAAACAAGAGTGAAAACAGACTGATTACTATTAGAGGGCTATAAAAGAAAGAATGCTAGGTTTTGAGCCACAAAACCTGGGTTCAGATCCTGGCTTTGCTCATTACTATGTGTATAACCTGGAGCAAGTCACTTAACCTAAAAAGATGGTGTGGTACAATGACTATGAAGTTGAAATCACAACTCTGCTTACCACATTGAACACAGCCTTTTAACTTCTCTGGCTCTCTGGACCCTCATCTATAAAATGAGGTTATTGGACTAGCCCACAGGTTCTTAATCTTTTTATGACCTAGATCCCTTTGATAATTTCAGTGAAGCCGACAGACAATTTTTCAGTCATGTTTTCAAATGCACAAAAAAATGCATAAGATTACAGAGGTAATTAATTATTTTGTTATACTAATGATATATCCTACATACATATAAACATTAAATTATGATTTTTAAAAGTTCACAGACCCCAGGCTATGAACCTCTTGACTAGATGGTTTCTGAATTCCCTTACAACTCTTAATTTAGGATTCTATGAGTTCTTTCACCAAAGAGGGCACCCTTAAAGATAGGGGGATTAATCCTAAGGGATAATTCTATTGTCACCCTTGGCTTGAATGGGAGAGGGAAAAGGCAAAGCCTAAACAGCCTATCTAGGGTATTCCATGACAGGTAGCAGCATGGAGTCTGGAAGGCCTGGATTCAAATCTCATTTCTCATAGACCATATCCTTATAGATGAAGAAACGGAGCAAATCACTTAACCCCTATGAACCTCAGTTTCTATATTTGTTTGTTTGTTTTGGAGGCAATTGGGGTTGTGTGACCCTGGGCAAGTCAGTAAGTGTCTGATGCTGGATATGAACTCAGGTCTTCCTGACTTCAGGGCTGGTGCTCTATCCACTGTGCTTCCTAGCTGCCCCAGTTTCTGCAGCTGTAAGAATAGATCCTGGAAATGTGATTTCATTGGCATAAGGAATTCCAAAGTTAGGGAGCTGTCTCTGTCCATATAGGTTAGCACCTTCTCTATGACATAGAGAAGTCTCTAGAACAATAAAGGGTTAAGTGAGTTGCCTAGGGTCACACAGCAAGGAGGAGTCAGAAGTGGGATTTGAACCCAGGTCTCGCTGGTTTTGGAGGAAGCTCTCTAACATCTCTAGCATCCATTCTCCTAGCTCTCTTTTCCTTCTGTAAGACAGTGATGACAATACCTGTGGTACCCACCACTTGGGATTATTCTAAGGCTCAAATGACATAATGTAATTCACTTTGCAAATCTTCAGGCACTGTCTAAATGTTGGCTCATTTGAATGAAATGAAGGCCAAAAATTGCAAAAATTCCATAGGTGGATTAGCAGCCTTTCCCAAAGCCAAATTCCCATGATGGAAGAAAGGAATACTATGGTACCTACTATGTGCTTGATTTTTGATCATTTGATACTCATAACAACCCTGAGAGGCAGATGCTATTATAATCCACATTGTATAACAAAGGAAACTGAGGCAAATAGAAATTAAGTGCTTGACCAAGGTTGCAGAGCTAGTATCTAAGGCCACATTGGAACTCAGATCTTCCTGACTCTAGACTCAATGCCTTATCCAGTGAGCCACCTAGCTGCCACAGCTTCCTCGGAAGTATACTCATGATACTTGGAAGTGATAGTGGATTCTCCAAGGCTAACCCGGCAAAAGATTGGTTCTGCTAGATCCTACAAAAGACTCCAAATAATGAGAAAATGGAAGAAGAAACTTCTTGACAATTAGAGTTAGCCAAAAACAGCCTTAACAGCGTCAGGAGATAGAGGGTTCCCACTCATTTCAGGTCTCTCTGAAAGGGCTGTGTGTTGGACCCATTGGGAGGGTGATTCCTTTGGAGTCTGTGTTAGACTAGATGGCTCTAGAGTTCCTTTTGATGTCTGAGATTCTGTGATTCAGAGGGAGGTAAGACAGAATGTGGCTGGTAGTCAAGAAAACTGTCTTCTGGTACCTGAGTTACTTTTAACTAGCTGACAAACACAGCAGTTTTCCTCATTAGAAATTCAGTATGGGGTGGTAGAAAGAACATAGTTCTTGGAATCAGAAGGCCTTGTCTTGAGTCCAGGTTGTAATACTTCATCTTGACTTCAGGCTGTCTCTTCAAAGAACTAAGAATCTGGATTAGAGGGGAAAGTGGGATGAAGAAGGGGAAATGAGGCCAAGGGCAGGGGTTGTGGATGAGAAGAGGAAGAAATGATGAGACTAGGTGATGATGCAAATGGACCTCACATCTAGAGCTGCAAGAGCCAAATGCTATTCATTTTACAGATGAGGAAATTGAGAACACAGAGATAAGTGACTTGCCTAGGGTCCCACAGGTAAACATCTTAGAGAATGGTAGAGCTAAGACTCAAACTTAGGGCCATGGTTCTATACTGCTTCCATGAAGTTCATGGATTTCTAAAAGGGAAAAGTCAATGTAGGAGCATGGTCAGATGCACTTGATAGCATTAAGAGTAAATAGTATAGATATTCTCCTGGTAGAAGTCCAGAAGAGGGAAAACCAGGCCTTGACCTAAATGACTGCTCCCTCCAGGGCTCCTCCTGGGTCTTCTAGCCTTTCTCCCCTCTTCCTACCACAGGTGGCCCCCAAAGTTCTTTCTCAGGTCCACTTCTTTCATTATTCTCCTTCCCTTGAAGATTATATCTCTTCCCTCCAGCTTCCCTGCCCCCTCCCCGCCTTATTAAAGAACAGTTGTCTTTCTAGAAGAACTAGGTTGTTTTTCCCATGAAGAAGTTTTCTCTTGGAGTGGATATAGATTACTTTCACTGTGCCAGCATCAGAGGTGAAAGGAAAAGCTACCCTGGAGGCAGTGTCTCAAATGGAAATTCTTCGTTATTTAATAATCCCTATGTCAATTTGGCCCCATTGAATCTCCACCTCCTGATAGAATGGGGGAATGGGAAAAAGCCAGTTTCAATGGGGTCTCTTAGGGCCCACCACAGCTAGCAGTCTTGGCTGACCTTCTCAGCTGGGGTGGTGTCAGCAGTAGGCTGGGCCAGGCCTGGGGGTCTTCTCACTAATCAGCTTGGAAGTATCTGGCTGGGGAGACAGAATGCAGAGCTCACACTGAGGAACTTCAAGATGCCCTGCCTCACTGGGGAGGAAGCATCCGTGGGATGACTCAGGAAACAAAAATCAATCCCTTACATGGCCTTTGAGAGAGGCAATCAGAGCTCAGAAGTGGTCTTTTCATTTGTTTGTTCCCTTCCCCCAACCCCACTGCTTTAGAGAGGTGCCACACTGGAGTTGAAGGAGACCTGGGATGAGACAAGAAGACTTAATTTTTTTGGTCCTGACTTGGCTACATCTTCAATAAGGTTCTTAGGACCATAGATTTAAAGCTGCAAGAGACCTTAGAGGTTATTGAATCTGGCTTCATTTTACCTATAAGGAAACTGCGGCCCAGGGAGAGTTTTACTTGTCCAGGATCATAGCTATTAAGTATCTGAGGTAAGACTGGAAGTCTTGGAGGCTTCTTGATTCTATTTTGTTAGGTAGAGAGACAGACAGGAAGGCAGACAGACAGAAACAGGAGATCATAGGGTTAGTGGATAGAAAGTTGACCTCAAAGTCTAGAAGACCTAGATTCAAGTTTTTCCTTTGAAACATACTGTCCAAGTCACTTAACCTTCAATACCTCAGTCAACTCTCTAAGACCATAACCTACATTAATGGAGCAGCTTTTCCTCAACTAGAATTCTCTCCATACTAATGAAATCCCTGGACCACAGAGAAGGAAGGAAGGAAGGAAGGAAGAAAGAAAGAAAGAAAGAAAGAAAGAAAGAAAGAAAGAAAGAAAGAAAGAAAGAAACTATATAAATGTGACTTATAGCTATTAATATTGCTTCCTGAACCTAACCTATCCCCAGGGGTGGCCCTTTGCAAATCTCTTGAAGAAGAGTTAGACCTTTTTTTTATATTAAGAGCAGTAAGATTTTATTAAGTATTTATCATGTGCCCAATCCTGTCCTAGATGCTAGTGGAAAGACAGAAGAAGACATGGGGAGTTTATGGCCAGGGTGAAGAGACAAGAAATAGAAAAGGGGGACACATCTAAGACAACGAAGTGCTCAGGCTGGCTTCCAGCAAAATGATCACATTGGCAATTTATCTTCCAACTTCCCAAACTTCCAGTCTTTTGTCCCCTTCATCCATTTTGTGGTGTCTGCACCCTATTCCTTGTTCCCTCCAGGGACCAGTTACCCTTTTTTTCTCTGCTACCATATCCCTATTAAAAATCTCCCAGGAAAGACTCTTTTGGTCTTTGTTTTCCAGTGATATTGTCTAGTCATGAGTCATGGAGGGCTAAAGTCAACAAAGAATTGAAATTGAGGATCACTCAAATTCTATGGGTTTAGCTATCACCTCTGTGAGAATGACTCAAAGCTATTTATCCTACTCCATAATCTCCCCGTGAGTGTCAGATGCACATCATCAATTGCCTATTAGATATTTTGAACTGGCTATCCTGGAGACATCTTCAACAGAACCAGTCTAAGAATGAAATCATTCTTTCCCCCTACAAACTTTCACCTATTCCAAACTTCCTTGTTTCTATCAAAGATAGCACCATCCTTCCAGTCTCCCAAGATTGTGACCTCAACGTTATCCTTGATGCCTCTGTCTCCCTCTCCCCATATATCCAGTTAGTTTTCAAGTCTTAACATTTTTACCTTTACATTCTTGCATTTGATTCTCTCTCCCCTCATGCAGCCACCATCTTGGTCCAGACCCTCATCAACATTTGCATTAGATGATTTTGACAGTCTTCCAGTTGTTGTTTCTACCCTAACTCTTTCCACACTCCAGTCCATTCTCCACACAGCTGCCAAAGTAATTTTCCTTAGCATATTTTTTTCAGTTATATCTGACTCTCTGTGACCCCATTTGAGGTTTTCTTGGCAAAGATACTGGAGTGGTTTGCCATTTCCTTCTTCAGTTCATGTAACACATGAACTGAGGCAAACAGGATTAAGTGATCTCTCTAGGGTCATACAAACCAGTAAGTGACTGAAACTGGATTTGAACTCATGAAGATGAGTTCACCTGATTCTAAGCTGAGTGCTCTAGCAAGATCTAACTTCCCCCTTTTTCCTTAAACACAGATCTAAACATGTGATTTCCAATTCAATCAACTCCAATGACTTCCTAGGTTTTGACTAGGTTTTTCTTTTCTTTCTTTCTTTCTTTTTTAGGACCAATACATGTTGTCCCAAAAGTCTTGGTGCAGTTTTAAACTGTTAAACTTAAAACTGCATTAACACCTTCAGCATACCATGTATAAATTCCTATATTTGCTTTTTAAGGTCCTCCATAAACTAGTGCCAACCCATCTTTCTAGTTTCATCAGATAGTATTCTCTTTCCCACACTCTGCAATACAGCCAAATTGGCTCTCTCTGTTTTTCACATATGATCTCCCGTCTCCTGTTTCCATCCCCCTTTGGTCATCCCCCCAACTGGAATGTGCTCCCTCCCTCTTTCCACTTCACAGAATCCCTCTCTCTCTTTTAGGTGCAGCTGAAGCACCATCTTCAACATGCAGCCTCCCCTGAACCCCACAAAATGCTAGTCTTCTCCCTCCTCAGCTACCTTGTATTTAACTATTTTGTGTATATTTGAATTTATTCACTTTATATTTGTGCTACATATATTTTATAGTTACTTGTCTTCCGCAATAGAATAAAAGTTCCTATGAGTAGGGATTGTTTCATACTTCATATTTGTTTCCTAGTACCTAGGACAGTGCTTGATACAAAGTACTTAAGGACTGAATGATTACCCAAAGGGAATGGCACATGGTGGGCATGAGCAGATTGCCCCACACCATAAATAATTGCTTGGGAGAAACAATATAGAGAATGTCATCAGAAAAATGTATGGCCCAGTGCTTGCTTCAGCAGAAAATACACTGAAATTGGAATAATAAAAAGAAAATTAGCATGGCCCCTGTGCAAGGATAACACTCAAATTCATGAAGCATTCTGTATTTTTTAATTAAAGTATTTTAAAAAAAAGTATAGCCAAGAAGAAATGTAGGCAAGTCGTATGGCAAGGGGGAAGAATAGATAGACAGCAGTGCTGCTCTCCTGGTACCCACACAATATCTAAAGATCTAAAGGAAGGCTTCTAGCTTTCTGGATGCACTCTTCCTTGTTAGGTCAGTGGGAGAATGGGGACAAGAGCAGCCAGGGCAAGCAGGTATGGATAGGTGATCATCTGCTCTGTTCAGAAGACTGTCTACGTCTATATGATCTCAGATACCTCACAGTGGACTTAAATCACTGACTTTCCTCTCCCAGGAGTGGTTTACATGTTCCTCTGGATCTCCAGTGAAGGAAAGAAAGGCTTTTTCCTCTAGGAGTGAGGAAGAGAAGGTTGTTTTCTCAGTGACCCTGAAAGGGACACAGTGTGGTTCAGTGGGAAAGAATTATGGATGTAAAGTCAAGTGACCTGGCTTCAAATCCTGGCTTCCCCTTCTGTGTAATATTAAGAAAATCACCTCTCTGGAATTCAGTTTATTCTACTGCAAAGTGACCAGGTTGGATTAAATTACCTCAACTAATCCTTTCCTCCCTAAATCTATGATTGTAAGAAACTATCCCAAATATATAACCATCTTTTCTGACTCTGTGTTAAGCCTGGTTGATCCTGGAAGTGGTCATTTTTATGAAAAAGATGGTAATGGCTCCAAGAATCCAGTAGTGGTAGAAATGCCAAGTGGTGTGTCCATGAGAACATTGGAGTTTCACAAAGCTTTGTTGCCCTAGAAGTCAGTGCTACCAATTGGTCTTTAGGAAGAGAAGGTGAAAGTCAGTACTGGGTGCACAAGTTAACACAAATGGCACTTCCCATGTGAGAACTGAGTGGTGCTTGGCTCATTTCCAGTGGAGATTCTGGAAGTCAATGTTTTCCTCAAGAGGAATTGTAAATGGAGTCCAAGAAACTGAACCTCTAAGCTGAAGATGCTGTTCTTCCTGGTTGTCGGGGCAGGGGGAGGAGGATTGACTCATTTGGAGGTTGGGGGTTATTCAATTTAAGTTTACTCAGCTCTCCTTGTCAACGACATGAAGATTTCCTCTCCATGGATACCAGTAGAATCAAGATTATAGTTCACAAACTGATTGATTGTATCCACAAGTGCTTTTTCCTCCTTTCACAGTTTTCACCCCATGGTTAATAATAAGAATAAACTAGATTAAACAGTTCAACTATACACTATCTTCCTTTACCTGCTTCTCCTACCTTAGATCATATTCTGCCTTTATTCTACCTTGAGTCACCCCCACCTCTTGCCTTGTCCATCCCTGCCCCTTTGCTACTGGAGTAAGTCATTCATATAAGTGCACTGACAGGGTCTACTACAAATGTATGTTATCCAACCTCAACTAGGCCCTTTCTGCTGCAAATCTTTTTATTCTCCTCTTCTTGACTATTAGAATCTCACTGTTCCAAACTTCCTTTCTCCAACAGTCCCTTATGTCTTTTCCTATTCATCCCTTCTCTTTTTCCTCTCATCAGATTACTTTATGCCCTATTTTAGAGAAAAAAACAAGACCAGATCTTTATCTTCCACACTCCACATCTCAATCTTTTCCTAATGTTTTCTGATCTATTTTAATTTCTGATTAAAAGGACACTTCTCTTTGCCAAAGATAACCCCTCCATTTGTGCCACTGATCCCATCCCCTTCCATCTTTTCTAAGAGTTTACTCTTTGATTAATCACAGATCATTTAACCTCTTCACCACCCCCTTCTCTCCACCATTTCCACTAGACTCTTCACATGTGCCTACACATTTTAATAACTTCAATCCCAAAATTAAAAAAAAAAGGTTTAAAGCTTTCCTTCAATCATTAGTCCATCTAGTCACCACCCTATCTTTCTTTTCCCCTTTCTTATTAAACTTATTGAAAAACTTGTCCACACCCAATGCCTCTACTTCCTCACTACCCATGCTTTTATCACCTCTGCCAAATGGATTTCTACAACAACTCCTGCCCCAGCTTCTCGAAGTTTTCAAATAACCTAATTGTTATGGCTAACACTCTTTTTGCAAATCATCTTCTGTGATATGTCTCTAGCATTTAACAATGATGAACACCTCCCTTGATGTACACTCTTCTTTCATGACTTTCCTGGTTCTCTTTCTGAGTCTAACCTCTCCTTCACTGTCTTATGCACTGGTTCATCATCCTCTTTCCAGATCCTTGATGTCCCCATTCCTATAGTCTACTATCCTTGGCCATCTTCTCCTTCCTTAGGAAATTTCCCTTAAATGCACAGCTTCAACTACCATCTGTACATCAGTGACTCCCCAATCTATATCTCTAATTCTGACTTCTCTTCTGAACTCCAAACTGACATGATGTCTAAGTGCCTACAATTGGAGATGTCTTTAATGTCCCACCAGTACCTAAAATTCAAAATATCTCATATTGAACTTAACTTTCTCCTTAAATTCCCCCTGCAGTAAAGTGACACAAAAGATAAAGTACTAGACTTAGAGTTAAGAGGAACTGAGTTCAAATCCTGCCTCCAACACTTGTCTGGTGAGTTACCATGAGCAAATTTCAGCCTCAGTTTCCTCATTTGTAAAAAGGAGATAATAATAGCACAAATGTGAGAATTAAATGAGAGAACATTTCTAAAGTGCTTAACACTCTACCTGACACGTATTTGCCTCTTGTTTCCTTTCTTCCTTTCCTGATTGTGACTGTAGGAGACCAAATGAATGATAATGTCACAAACAGAAAATAACAAATAATAGTAGCTAACAGTTTTAAATTTTTAAAGCTGACATGCTTTAAGGTTTAAAGAGATCTTTCCTCTCTCTTTCATCTGTAGTATCCAATCAGTCATCAAAGTCCGCCTTAAGCAGCATCTCTTGAATTCATCTCCTTGCCTCTGTTTCCACAGATACCATCATGGCACAGGCTTCCATTATTTCCCATCTGCAGCATCTCCAAACAGATCCTGTCACCACATCCACGTTCACTCTTTCTCTTTTTCAAACCATACAGCTACCCAAACAATGTAGGAAGCCATGTGCTATAGGGAGACCGTAGGACTGAATTGGAAGCCAGAGGTTTAAATCTAAGATCTGCCGTTTCCAATTTTTGTGTCCTGAGGCAAGTTATTTATCCTCTTCAAGAATCAGTTTCTTCCCTGTAAAATGACAGAGCTAGACCTCTAAGGTCACATCTATGTGATCCTGTGATACTTATTCATAGGTCTAGTCATATCATTACTCTTCTCAAAAGTCATCAATGACTCCAGAATGCCTACCAGTTAAGGTTCACTGTCCTCTGGCTGATGGTCAAGGACCTCCACAACTTGGTGGCCCCCTTCCTTCCAGGCCTTATCTCATATCCTCATATCCAGATTCTCTCTTTGCATTCTAGGGTTCTCACAAACTGAGTTATTCTCAGAACAGCCCTATTTACACCATTCTCTAACTCAGGTATGCCTTTCTTTTCACCTCTTTGCTCACTGAAATCCTACCTGTCTTTTAAGGGTCTATTAAATATCACTTCCATAAAGCCTCCCCTGATTCCCTTGGTTGAAAATGGCCTCCTGCAGACCTCACACAACACTTTGTTATTCTTAAGTGCGTTTAATAATAATTCATATTTTACATAACATTCATATAACACTTTAAGGTTTACAAAACAAGTTACATGGATTATCTTATTTGGCCCTTAGGGAGTAGGTGTTATTATTATCTGTACACACATAATACACACACACACACACACACACACACACACACACATACACATCCACCCAGCATTTATCTCTGGATCTCCTAAATCAAGGCCCTGAGTGGTGCTTGGGTGTTTCCCAATTGTCAAAAGTTCCAGAGACAGCCATTCTCCCAGATATCTCAAGAGCTCAAGGATGGCCATGTGGGTACAAAACAGCCCTTTGTTCCTATAAATTCATGTACTTTGCTGAATAAAACAGTTTATTTTAACCATTAGCAAGTCCGTGCTTCCTGCCGACGTGTTCCTTGGCTCCACTTCCAAGAGAAAGCCAATGTACTTGACTGATATAGTTTGATGCAGTCAGCATGTTGCTGATATAATTAGAATACTATATCAGTTTGGAAGAGGGAAATGGTGTGAAAATACAAGATATGTTCAGAGAACAGGGAGTAAACCAGTCTGACTGACACAGAAAACCCATATGGGAAAGTAGTGGCACATGAGATTAGAAAGAGAGGTTGGAGCCAGATCACAGAGGGCCTTGAATGCCAAGCCAGGGGGTTGTGACCTGACCTTGTTAGCAGTGGGAATCCATGTTTTGGGGCAATGAAGTGACATGATGAAATGGATGCTTTAGAAAGATTAATCTGAGGGGCAGTTAGGTGGTGCAGTGGATAGAGTGTGGGCCCTGAAGTCAAGAAGACCTAAATTCAAATCCAGCCTCAGACACTTACTAGCTGTGTGACCCCGGACAAGTCACTTAACCCCATTTGGAAGGAAGGAAGGAAAGAACGAAGGAAGGAAGGAAGAAAGGAAGGAAGGAAGGAAGGAAGGAAGAAAGGAAGGAAGGAAGGAAACTAGATAGATTTGGGCTCCTGTGCTCTAGAGCGAGAAGAAATTGAAGGTTACATCTAGTAGAGTATAATCTCCTTGAGAGTAGGGGCCATTTTTCATTTTGTCTTTCTATATCCAGTGCCTAGAATATACTAGGTGTCTAATAAATGCTTGTTGAATTGAATCAAAGGAGGGAGGCCAGTTGGGAAAATATGGAAAGACAATGAGCAGCCAAGTTAGGGTGGTAGTACTGGTCAGCCAACAAGAATTTATTAAGTGCTAATTGCCTGCAAGGCTCAGTGCTAGGTGTTGGATACAAAGAAAGGACACAAAAAGCACAGTTTCTGACCTTGAAGGCTTTCTAATCTCACATTTTAATGGAAATTCCCCTGGAAATGAAAAAGAAGAGAAGGGTGAGGGATGCAGAGGAGGCATCCACTAGCCTTGTTGAAAAGATGCCGAGGGGTCATGAAGAGGCTTCAGAGATGATTCCCAGATTTCAAGACCACTGTAACATTTGGCAGAAATAGGGCAACCAGGAGATTGGGCAGGGTAAAGAGGAAAGTGGGCAGAGCACTGTTTCAGTGGAAATATATGTGATTTCAGACATCAGCATCTTACCATTTATACATAACACACTACTGACTATGCTGAAGCAAAGAAAAAAAAGTGTGTCTAGTATCAAGCATGTCTTTCCATCATAGGCAGACCTTTGCACTGCAATTCAAATGCATATGCATTACCTAATGAAACCAATGAATTGGTTCTGTACCCATGGCTTGGGGGCAAGCCCTGAAAGTGGAGAGCATCACTCTAATTCCAAACCATTCAAAACGTCCTCAGTGATTGGCATTGAGCCAACCTTTCCCAATAACCGAGTTTTGCACCCATCACTTTGGGAGGCAGGCAGGGAGCCAGGAAAAGCCTGGAGACATTATACAAATGGCTTGATGTGGCATTTTCCGCAGGCCTTTTTACTTTGCATGTAATGACTCCCCATCCCAGTGAAGGCCAAATTGTAGCTTCTATGAAAAGTGTCTGAGAGGAGACGCCAAGGACAGGCAAAGAGGATATATGGGTCTGGAAAGGGGGGAGCCAAGAGACAGGACTGAGAGGCCGGTTAAATGTCTCAACCCCAGTGCAGAAACGCTGCTTTCTCCCTGTATCTGCCACCACATGGGGTAGAAACAGTCACTGATCCTCAGAGCCAGCAGGAATAAGAACTCAGAATCTAGCTTCTTCATTTTACAGGGGTGAAAATGGAAGCGCGTAGGATTTCAGCACACTGCTCAAGGTCACACACAATTGGGGCAGAGTGAGTGCTATGAATGAATGAATCAGTGAATGAATGGAAAAGCATATCTTAAGAACTTACTGAGGGCCAAAGGTATGAGTTCAGTGGCAAAGCTTTTGTTGAAAAGATGGAGAGTGAGTAGGGAGTGAAGTGAAACATGAACAGGGCCTGCCTGAACTAATGGGTCACGTGAGACAGTGACCAATAAGGACTCAAACCTTTGGACTTCTAAGCCAAAGCTCCTTTTCTTTTTTAAGATCATTCTGTCTCTCCTCAGCTCTGGATTTCTCTGTTCAATATCCAAAGACTAGGCAGTCCCTTTGTAGTAAATGCACATCTTTGTCTGTCTATTCAAGAGGTCTGAATGCCTTTGGCCCCTCAAAGAATTAGCCTCCTCCTCTCCAATTCTCATTTCCATTACTCTCACATTTGTAGTATGAACAGAATGGTACTGAAAACCTGGCTCTGGTGAGATTCTGAATCCCAAGGAGGGCCCTATGCAAGGATATTGAGCACCCAATGTAGAACCATGGCTAACAAATCATAGAGGACCATAGGACTGAGTACTGGAAGGGACCTTGAAGGGCATCTAGATTTTTTTTTCACAGGAGAGTCCCAGAAGAGGTAAACTGGTTTTCCCAAGATCAAATAGGTAGTTAAGTTCAGAATTTCATCTGATAGGTCAAGTGAAATAGTTCACATCCTCTGCACATCAATTGTTGTTGTTGTGTTTGTCCTTTGTTTTCGAGGAGGACCATGGCATCAGGGAAGTGATGACATGACTTGCAGTTGACTTTGATTTGAGTGAGGGAGGGCTGCAAGGTCACCAGCTCACATTGCATCCTGGGTTATCGCCAGTCATCCTGATGAATATCTGGTCACTGGATCTAGATGGCTCTGGAGGAGAAAGTGAGGCTGGTGACCTTGAACAGTCTTCCCTTGCTCAAATCAAAGTCAATTGCAAGTCATATTGTCATTTCCCTGATGCCATGTCCCTCTTCGAAAACAAAGGACAAACACAACCTGTGAGTAGACCAAGTTGCCTGAATAGAGACCCAGTTAGTTGGGTAACTCAGTTCATCCTCTTCCTCTCCCTCTCCCCCTCCCTCTCCTTCTCCTCTCCAAAGGAAGGTAAATTTTGATGGCCAGAAACTGTCCACTTAACTTGAGGTTTACTTGCTAGATTCCTTTCTTTCTTTCTTTCTTTTTTCCTTTCTTTCTTTCTTCCTTTCTCCTTAAACATCAATTAGTACTCCTGTGATACTAAAAGAAAATGAAGAAGGCCTCTAGAATGTTGATTGGATGCCATATGGCAAACTTTTGGGAGAATGTGGACAGGACATGGATAGGATGGGCAAATGTGGATGTAGATCTCAACATCATAGAGGGACTCCTAAAGAGATAAGATAACACACCCATTTGAGTTTGGGATCAAAACTTTCCTCCAAACCCTGTGTCATTCCCTCTTACACACCCTACATAGTGTTATGTTTAAAATACATAAAAATAAATTATTATGGGAGTAGGGAAAGCAGAAAACTGAAGTCCAGGTGTCCCAGCACAGTTATAGCCCTTGCCACAGAGCTATATAGTCATCCCTTAAAAGGAATTTTAATAATATTGTATTACTTCCCTCCCTATTTGGTCTTTTGTGTCTCAAACTGGCCACAGCAAAATGCTATAGCCAAAGAGGTAATGGACGAGAAATTGGTGGCAGAGCCCTCAAGTGAAATCCAGATTCCCTCACTAACTGTGTAGCCTTGAGCAAGGCACTTCATAGGTGAGGAAACTAAGGCCCTTGAGGTCACATGTGGCCTTTTATATCCTTAAGTGTGGCCTTTGTCAAAAGGATCTAGAAGGCCATGTGTGGTCTCAAGGCCACAGGTTCCCCACCCCTAATTAGACTATATTGCTTGCTACAGTAAAAAAAAAAAGCATAAGGGTGACCCAAGTGGAATAACCCACTCCATCTTCATAGAACTCATAATAAAGAAAAGGAAAACTAGATAGTTAAATATGTGTATTATATTTTGGGAGAGTACATTTCAAAGACTTCATAGCAAAGATAGTAGGCTACAATTAAGTAGGCAATATAATTCTATTCTGCCTTTTGATTTAGCAATATCACGACTATATCTATCTTTTGATAAGAGATCCATAAAAAGAGGAAAAGGTCCTATAGGTACAAAAATAGTTAGAGCATCTCTTTTTTACAGTGACATTGAAATGGGAGCTAAAGGGGTACCCATCAGCTGGAAAAGGCTAAACAAATGATGGTCTATGAATGATGTATATGAATAGAATATTAATGTGCCATAAGAAACAACAAAGGGGACAGTTTCAGAGCAACCTGAGAAAACTTGTATAAGCACAGTGAAGTGAATAGAATCAGAACAATTTACTGCCAGCATTGTACAAACAGACAACTTTAAAAGATTTAAGAACTCTGATCAGACACGATTCCAGAGGGCCAGTGATGAAGAATGCTGCCCACCTCCTGACGGAGTGGTAATGAACTAAATATGCAGAATGAGACATGCATTTTGGGCCATGGCCAATGTAGGGATTTATTTTACATCCCTATGTATATTCATTATATGGTTTGGGTTTCCTCCACCACCACCCCCAAGCAGGGTGGGAAGGAAATGAGATGGAGAGGGAAAAAATGCTTGTTAATTGAAAAAAAAAACTACAGACCTAAAGGTATGGGAAGTTCTCAAAAATGAAATTCTGAAAACACACGTGGAGGAAAAGAGGAGGTTGTCAGGAGATCAGTGTGGCTGCACAGGGAACTCATTGACCAACTTAGATATTTTTGAAGATATATGCAGAAGATGGAAATGAAGGCAAAAAAATGGAGGTTTAATGAAAAAAAAAAGTGACATGATCCTGCAAAAAATAATGTTGAGTGATAAGGATAAGAACTAATGTATATATAGTACCTTAGGATCTATAAAATGTTTCATATACATACATACATACATACATACATATATGTATATATATATATATATATATATATATATATATATGCATTATCTCATTTGAACCTCTCAAAAACTCTGTAGGAGGAATATAAACCCTCAAATGTTATCTCATCTACTTAGGTATTTTCTCTATGATATAGATCTCACCTTTCGTATCTTCCCCTCCTTCTGATACCTTATATATCAGCCCTTCAACACCCTCATAATATCTACTACAGATCTCCTCTATATATAAAGGATGTTCCTAAAAGTCTGCTTAAGCTTAATATTGCACTGACTTTTAGAACACCCTGTATACTTGGACCAATCTGGCTGTTTCCCCTGTCCTTCTCCTTTCCTAATGTCATTTATCCCCTGTGGGGGTACAATTGGTATCATTGTCTCTATTTTCTCAATAAGGACACCTAGGTTCAGAGTGACTAAGTGGATATGGTATTGATGAAACATTAGCATAAGATGGTCATCTGAAAAATTCATGCTCTCACTGGATACATTACAAAAGGCATTATGTCTACTACTAGAGAGGTGATTGTCCCCTAGTATTGTTCCCAGTTGACTCACATCTGTAGTGTTTTTTTAGTTCTGGGTTCCACATTTGATTAAGGACTTAATTAAGTTGGTACAAGTCCAGCAGAAAGCAGCAAGGATGGAGCAGCTCAAGTTCGTGACATAAGAAAGTAAGAACATTTAGCTGAGAAAAGAGAAGTATTGCGACACAATGGCTATCTGCAAATATTTGAAGGTCTGGCCCATTAAGAGGGTTAAGACTCTGCTTGACACCAGGGGACAGAATCAATGGATAGAAATCGTACAGACAACCTGAGGCTTCCCATGACTGGAGCCATCCAAAAATGGAATGAATGGACTTGCTCTGGGGGTAGTCTGGTTGCCCTCACTAAATGTTTACAGTCAGAGACTAAAGCACAATGACCACTGCCTAATATGTCCCAAAAGGGATTTGTGTTCAGGTAGGGGTAGGACTAGCTCAGCAGCCAGGAGAGAGTGTTGGGTCTGGAGTCAAGAAGACTCATCTTCCAGAGTTTAAATCTGGCCATATGACCCTGGACAAGTCACTTAACCCTGTTTGCCTCAGTTCTCATCCACGAAGTCAGCTGGAGGAGGAAATGACAAACCGTTCCAGTAGCTTTGCCAAGAAAACCCCAAATGGTATCACGGAGAGGAGGGCAAGACTGAAATGACCCAACAGTAATAAACAAAAGTAGCAGCTCAACTCTGAAGCCCCTTCCAGCTCTGAGATTCTAGGAGTCCGTGATTCATATGGAACTTTCAGTCCATTCGAATCCACAGTTCTTTCTCACGGATTGTTGTGTAACCAAGACACCCTTTTCTTGTACTTACGAAACGGCATCAGCAAACTCAGTCATGAAATATTTTCTTTGTTATAAATTTGTCCTGACTAAATTTGGTCCTTCAATTCTGGCCCATTGAGATTATTTTTTTGATCTTTAGTGTATTGACCACCCTGAAATTTTGTGTTAGTTGGTGGTTTGATCAACAAGTCTACTAAGACTTCATCTGAATCATTGATTAAAGTTTTACAGCACAATGCCATGTGCAAATTCCTGGAGGATTCCTCTAGCAACCTCCCTTCAAGACCCCCCTAAGGTAGCTCAGTGGCACAGTGGATAGCATGCTGGGACTGATGTCTTGACTTCAAATCCAGTCTCTAACCCTTACTAGCTGTGTAACTTTGTTCAATAACTTCTGCTTGCCTCAGTTTCCCCAACTGTAAAATAGGAATAATACCAGCATTTCTCTGCCAGACTTATTGTGAGGATCAATGAGATATTTGTAATGCACCTGGAACATAGTAGCAAGCCATACGAATGTTAGAAATTATTATTATTATTATTTAGCTGACATAAAACCATTAATGATTACTCTTTGGGTCCAATTGTGCCCGCAGCTCTATATTGACTCAATTGAATTAGTTCATATCTTTCATTTCTTACTTCCCCTCTGCACAATCAGAATTTCCATTCCTTCAGTTGCATTGATCTCTGCTTATCACATCAGTTGCCATTGTGACAGACAGCCAAGGCATGCCAAAGTGCTGAGAACAACAGCACTTGATGTACTTTTCCTCCTAGGAATATTTGCAGTTGTTTAGAAAGGAAGTGCCTTAATCCAAAGGAATGAATTGTTGTTCATAATGGAATTTCATGTATCTCTATGCACCCCGCTGCTCTGCTCCAGGTTATTTATGTCAAGGTAAGAGAACACAGGTGGAACTTTCCCTGGGGATCCCCAGCTGCTGACTGGACACTGGCAAACCCCAATTGGCTAATCCAGCACTGCAATGCTAA
Source organism: Pseudochirops corinnae (assembly GCA_028646515.1). NCBI lineage: Eukaryota > Metazoa > Chordata > Mammalia > Diprotodontia > Pseudocheiridae > Pseudochirops > Pseudochirops corinnae. The sequence continues at coordinate 161,025,489 of CM053589.1, forward strand.
GGGGGAGAGGTAAGGAGGGGAGTAAGAGGCTTTGGGAAAAGGTTGTGTGTGAGCCAGGAGCCAGATGGGACCAAAGAGAACACTATAGTCTCACTGGTGATCTCTAACTCCAGGGTATTTTTTCCTCTAGTTCTATTTGCACACATAAAGAACCAGTCACTGATCCTCTTCAAGAAGTATCTGTAAGCATAAATGTCATTTGGTCCTCTCTGTGCTATATTGTCTGTAACAGTACTCTTGTAGTTCTTGAGTCAGACCATACCATCCAAACCACTTGGCAAGGCACCTCTACTTAGAGATGGTGAACATGGGAGATGCACCTAATCTCCATGAGCCTCAGTTTCCTCACTAAAAAATTAGAATAATGATGTGCTATATATTTCATAGGGTTCTGGAAGGCAAAGTTATTTTCTCATCCTTAAAGTTCTACAGAAATATGAATCATTACTATCATCAGACTATGCTTTCCTGATTGTCCCTGCAAACTCCTAATTGTTCTGAGATTGACATGTCTCCAATGTTTACCTCTGGTTTCTCTTTTCCTGCCAAGGTACCTGTGACCTGTAATTGCTGGGGTTCCTTTACACAACCTTTGACAGGCATGCCAAGAAAATAGAGAAAGGTTCCAAAGGTATAGATAAAGATTCAACTATTGCTGAATGTGATATATAAAGTCCTCACTGCCTAATCCTTTGGATGCTGTCCCAATGACCTCAGGGAGCTTACAGTATAGCCCAGTACATATTTTCCCCAGGAGGAACAAATAATACAATTAATTGATGACAACTTCTGCCTTCCAGCTCTCAGAGCTCAGCTGTACTGCCTCTGTGATTGTGCTAACAGCTTCCCCACACCCACTTTAATGACCTTACTGTAATTTTTTTTTAAGTTTAGAAGTTTTGTGATAAATAAGAGAGCTAAAATGTTGCCTAAAATTTCCAGTCTTTATAACGTCATTGTCTGCTTTAAGAACCCAGAAAGGCAATGTCTTAAAGTACTTGGCACCCATTTCCCGTGCATGCATTCAGAATGTACTTCATAGAATCTTTGAATGTGGACCTTAGAAATCATCTAGTCAACCTAACACCAAATGCAAAAGTCTATTCCATGGCATCCTTAAAATGTCTCCACCTAGTCTCCACTCAAATACATCTAGTAATAGCAATCCACTACCTTCAAAGGAAGTCCAGTCTGTTTTGAAATTCAGTCAATTCTCATGATTCACAGATTTCATATTTGTGAATTCACCTACTCCCTAAAAGTTATTTGTAACTCCCAAATTAACACTCATAGTGCTTTCTCTGTCATTCATAGACATGTGCAAAGCAAAAAAAAAAGTTGAGTCACCCAAAGGAGTTTGAACAAGATGATGCTCTGCCTTTTTGGGTCAGCTGTTATACTGTTAACAAATATCCTTTTGTGGTCTATTTAATGCCATGTTTTTCACACTTTTATGCTTTTTTTGTTAATGATTTTGCTGGTTAAAATAGCCCCCAAGCATGAGGCTGTCATCTTATGTTCCTAAGCCCAGGAAGGTTGTGATGTACCTAACAGAAAGTTCACATGTTAGATAAGCTTCTTTCAGGCATGAGTTATGGTGCTGTTGGCCATGAGTTCAATGCTAATGTATCAACAATACCGTATATCCAGAAATTCACTGATCTGTATGAGAGGCTGCTCCAGAAAGTATCAGAGGAAATATTGTGAGCAGATACTCAAAGAAACCTAAGCCACCACTTTCCCCAGGGGCAACAGTTCAGTATTCACTAAAGTCAGCATTCACTACAATTTCCACAACACAACTACTGTGTATGATAAGGATTTTCTGTAGTTCTAATTGTTAGAGAATTCTTCCTTTATTGTTACACTGAATTGTCCTATTCCCTTCTATTGCTCATTGTGCTCATCAATGAAGTCTAATCTCTCTTGCACATGACATCCCTTCAAATATTTGAACTCAGATCCTCCTGACTCTGAGGCCAGCTGTCAATCCATTCTGCCAGGTTACCTCTCATAACACAACATATGCATTAAATAGACAAAATTCTGGTCACCCTCCTAGGGTTGTGCCCTGACCTGTTGGTATCCTTCCTCAAATGTGAGGTCCAGGATTGAACACAACATGTGGTCTGACCACATTTATGTACCACCAGACCTTCCCCTCCCTTTTGCTTAACCCTGTGCCTCTATTAACACAACCTAAGTTCCCATTAATTCTTTTAACTATTGTGTCCCTGTGTTCACTCCTATGGAGAGGGTAGCCTTCTTCACAGGAACTGTTGACAAGCCAGGTCATAGACAACACCTTGTATGTGAAAAGAGAACAATTCATGGGTGTGAGAGGCTCAGCATAGAGACTGCCCCTTCCTCCTGTCCCTCCTGTATATACCAGGCCAGGGACTGACCAATGAACATTTGTCTTTGACAAAGTGAAAGATGTGTTTTGGAGTCAGGAAAAGAAAAAATGAGTACAAACACACACACATGAACATACACAATGCAAATTCCACACAGATACAGAAATTCCTCTCTGACTTAGCTTCTTAGGGAGTATACAGAAATTCCTCTCTGACTTAGCTTCTTAGGGAGTAGGAAAAAATGGCTAGGAACTTTCCCAGGCATTTCACGCAATCAAGAATTTAAATTTGATTTTTCTCTGTCTTTTTCCCCTAATGTCAGCACTTAGGGATGTTTCAACACAAAAGGGATTACACTGAACTAGAGCATTCATTGCTTGTACAGAAGAAGATACAGAAGGCAAAACAGCAGTAAAAGGGACCTCTTGCACCTCACCTTTATGTCCCAATGCAAGGTCCTCATGAGCAACAAGGACAAGCTGTGAGAGGCCAAGCTAGCCTTACATGGAGGCAGTGCCTCAGTTTCTACTCTGTGATTTGAGGGATCCCAAAAGTCTCTCCCCCAGAAAATATCTGATGCCTAAAATCTCATTATTAGGGTTATAGTCCTTTGGATAGCCAGAGTCTTATGTTCAGTTCTAGACATCTTAGTCAAGAATGGACACTGATAATCTGGAGAACCTCCCGAGAAGGGTAAATAGAATGGTAAGAGAACCAGATGCCATATGGAGGAGGAATCTGAGATATTTCACCTAGAAAAGAGAAGACTTAGGGGGGAAGACAGAGCCATAACAGCTGTCTTCAAGAATTTGAAGGGCTCTTGTGCAAGAGATAGTAGACTTATTCTTCTTAACTACAGGGTTACAGAACCAGCAACAACGGGTGGAAATTGCAAAGAGCTTAATTTTATATGAAGAAAAAGCTTGATAGCAGTTAGAGCTGTCAGAGGAGGTAGTGAGTTTGTCTTCACTTATAGTCTTTTTTGGAGGCTTGGCAGCTAATGGTTGGGACATTTGGAAAGGGGGTTCCCAATCAGACATACCAACTGACTCACAAGTCAAGACATTGTGATGTCATTGGTTCTCTTCAAGAACGAAGGACGAGCAACAATAGCAAGATTATATTAGATGCTCTTTGAAGGTTCTTTCAACTTCGATTGGCTGTTTAAGCATAAAAGCAGAATTGAGCACAGTTGGTATGACAAAGATCTGGGTTCTCAATTTTGAGAAGTGACAGCCAAAAAAGCTGGTGTGGAGTGCATCAATAAAGACAGTGTCCAGAAGGGACACTCCCTCTGTACTCCAGTCCTGTCCTACCTGGAGTACCATTTTTGGTGCTAGCCAAACACATTTTTGGAGGGATATTGACAAACTGGCACATGTCCAGAAAAGAGTTATAAAGTACATTGATGGCTGACATGCGTGTACATATATATGTGTATATGTATGTGTGAGCGTGTTTACGGTGTGTGCATATAGAGATACTATCTACTTTCATCTTTATACCAATCCTGTGAAGTAAATAAAGCAGGTTTTACTATACCCATTTTGATAAATGAGGAGTTTGAATTGAGACTTGGGGCACCTAATCTGATTACATATCATTAAGAGTCAAACCCAGGTCATCTTGACCCCAAGTCCTGAATTCTTTCTATGACAACCAGATTGTCTTTCAGTTAAGGGAATTGACACTGTTTAGCCCAGTAAAGAGAGGACTTAGGTGGGAACATGAGTAGTGGCTGTAACATCTCCTCCCTCCCCTTTCTTAGCCAAGGGCTCTGCCATTCCTCTTTCTAAGGTTTGCCACCTGGGAGTCATTCCTGGCTCTTCCCTATTCCTCCCCCCATCTCCCGCCCAATTTAGTTCTGTATCTCAATTTCCCACAGCATCTCTTGCCCCTGCCCCCCCCTTCTCTCTTCTTATACCATAACCACCCTAGTTCATCCCTTTATCATCCTGCCCCTAGACTCTTTCAATGGCCTCCTATTAACTCCCTGTCTCTAGTCTCGCCTCTCTTCAATTCATCCTAAACACAGCTGCTAAACTGTTATTCCTAAAGTACAGGTTTAATCATGTCACCCTCTTGCTCAAGTAACTTAAGTGGCTCCCACTTAATTCTAGCACCTGCCCTCTACTAATTATTTCAAATTTGTCCTGAATACAGTTTGTTTGTACATAGTCTTTTGCATGTTGTCTCCTTCATTAGCCTGTGAGTTCCTTAAGAGTAGGAAAGGTCTTTTACCTTTCCTCACATCCCCAGTTCTTAGCTCAGTGACTGGAACATAGTAGGAACTTGATAAATGAGAATTGAGCGACTTCCAATTTTTTTCTAGGATAAATTATGAATCCTCTTGTTCAGCACTTAAAGTCACCCACCTTTTGGCTCTTGCCTCCTTTTGTATCCCTAGCACTTAGCCTGGCACGTAGGAGATAATTAATAAATGTCTGTAGATTGACTGACTGATTAAGCCAGATGGAACTAGAGGGATGAGCAAGAATTACACAGAGAGAGACTTGGGCTGCGTAGAAGGCAGAACTGGCTGGCATTTAGAGCTGTTGCTCAATCAAGAGCTCTTATTACACATTTACTACATGTCAATAACTGCTAAGCATGGGGGATATAAGGACAAAAGTGAAAATTCACCCTCAAGGAGCTTACACTCCAAAGAGAATGTTCCATTATCTAAAAGCGGAGAAGGAGACGCTTTCCCCAAGACTGGATGTCTCGAAGCAAAGGTTGGATAGCCCTTCCCAGGGACGTTGTTGTAGGGATCACTGTACCTTGGACCTCCCTTCCAACTCTGATTCTCTAATTCAGCACTGCCTTCTCCCAACTCCTTAAAGTTCCAAACTGCTTTGGAAGGAGGAATATGTGAGATTCCTTATATTCCTTGCATGAGCAAGTTTATAAGACTCCTTGAAAAGAGAGACCAGAGTGACCTGGGGGATGTGGGTGCTTTGTGCTGGGGAGGAAAACATCAAGTAGATACTTGTCATCTCAGAATGGACCCATATCTGCTGAATGGAAGGAGACTGAGGCATAAGACAGAAAGATAGAAATGAGTCTCTAGCAATGCAAGCTCAGTAAATGTGTCTGAGAGCCTTGGCAAGAAGGAATTGAACTTTTGAAACACATCCATTTCTACATTTGGGGAAGGGGGAAGAGAGTAGCCCAAAAGGGAAAAGTATTTTAGTTTGTGGTATCTCCTGGAGATCTCTGGCATATCTCCACCACTACTCAACACAGAAAACCCCCTGATCTGGGAGTGTCCTTCAACCTTGAGTTTCCTTCCCTGGGGTCTGACTAGAAAGGCATGCAAGATGGTTAACATTTTAAAAGTGTCAGGATTTTGCGTGCTTCCATGGAATGAAAGACAGATGTCTTCTCTTTCCCTCACTCCACCCCACCCCCTCATTAAAAAGAGACCCAGCATGTTTAAAAGCTGATATATGTATTTTAAAACTTTAAATTGAAACCCTCGACGAACAAATGTAATTGCTTTGGTATGCCTGTCCGTACAGATGTACGGCAAACGTTCCACAGCTGTGTAAGGAGACCCCGTTTGGCTAGGATGGAGGAATCCTCCCCCAAGTGCTAGCCAGGCAAAATTTGTCCAGTGAGAACCAAGGGGGCAGATCTTGCCAGGGGTGCTACAAAGGCAATCAAATTCCTGAGATATGGGGATGGGTGATATTTGGTACTAATTGGTGACTTCAGAATTAGCAGTTAAGGAATTTCCGTTACAAAAACTCAAATGTGATATCTGTGAAACACTTAGCATAGTGCTTAACACAAAGTAGGTACTTAATAAGTGTTCCCTTGCTTTCCCTTCATGGAGGTAGATGGGCAGCTCTTCTGTAACCTAGTGAGAGTCTTTTGGGTCACTGAGAAGTTAAGTGACTTGCCCAGGGTCATATGGGCAATCTTCGTGACAGGCAGAACTTGAATCCAGGCCTTCTGTACTCTATGACCAGCTTTCTAACCACTCACTTTTATCTCTGTATCTCAGTGCCTTGTCTACAGCAAGCACTTACTTTACTTCAGTAATAAGAGTACTTACTTTTTACCTGCATTAATTAATAATTATGTAATATATAATCATAATTAATGCTTGTTGATCAACTGATTGGCTGGTTGACTCTGCTATGTGACCTCTCAAGCTTATGAAAAACATATTTTAAATTCCTTTTCAAAGGTTTTTCATGACAGACAATGGTGTAGTGAAAGATTTCTTCTAGGACCTAAGTTGGAATCTTAGCTCTGCCACTTATCCCCTTAATGACTTTGGACAAGTCATTTCCTTTCCTTGGATCTGAATGTTCCCTATCTGATAAATGAAAGAGTTGAAGTAAAGGACCTCCAAAGTTTCTTTTCTACTCCAAATCTATGGTCCTGTAATCTCTGTGAGATAGGATGGCAATGTTTAGATTTCTGAGAGAGCTGGCATCTACCACAGATTCATCAAGATGTCTTTTTTGAGGGCCAACTCTCTGCAAGGCACTGAGACAGATTTTATTAACCCTCATTTCTCAAGAGCAGTGTAATAGTGATAAATATTGTTGTTTTTCAGTCATGTCTAACTCTCCATGAGCCTACTTGGGGTTTTCCTAGCAAAGATATTGAAGCTGTTTGCCATTTACTTCTCCAGCTCATTTTACAGATGAGGAAACTGAGGCAAATAGGGTTAAGTTGACTTGCCCAGAGTCATACAGCTAGTAAGTGTCTGAGGCCAGATTTAAACTCAGGAAGATGAGTCTTCCTGACTGCTGGCCTGGCACTCTGTGCACTATGGCACTACCTAGTCCTTCTAATGCCAGGCATACTTTCTGAATCATCACCAAAAAAAAAAATTTGAGTACATTCTGTGTCATTTTTACTTTTATCAAATCTAGTTGAATTCTTTTTGAAAACAGTTGATACCATTTGTATCTTGCCAGGAACTCTGCTGACCAACATGCAATGTTAACAATGCTGTTGGATTTTGTAAAAGAAGAATCAGGTTTGGATCCTGGCCAGGATACTCATGGAATATATAGTCACTTAACCACTCTGACCATAGTTTCCCCCTTCTCTAAATGAAGATAGTAACAGTGGTATTAAATAGAGCTGGAGTTCCAAGATTCAAAGGTAAGGAAGAAGAAGGTACCAGGCATAGTGGAATGGCACCAGTACCAAGGCAATAAGGAAGGAAATGAGTTATCATATGTGGAAATACTAAGTGGACCAGTTTAGCTGGAATATACAGTGCCTGACTGATAGAGAAATAGAAAGTTAATGTGGAATATAGTTTAGAGCTATATTGTGAAAGGCCTAAGATGCCAAGCAAAGAAATTTGTATTATATTTTAGAAACAATAGTGAACTACTAAAACTTCTTGAGAAGGAGTGTGACATAGTCAGACTGTGCTTCAGAAATATCAATATAGGGGTGGCTAGATGGTACAGTGAATAGAGCACTGGACCTGGAGTCAGGAGGACCTGAGTTCAAATCCAGCCTCAGAACTTAACACAAAAAACTAGCTGTGTGACCTTGGGCAAGTCACTTAACCCCATTGCCCCACTTTTCCTCCTCCAAGGAAAGAAAGAAAGAAAGAAGGAAAGAAAGAAAGAAAGGAAAGAAAGAAAGAAAGAAATAAGGAAAGAAGGAAAGAAAGAAAGAAGGAAAGAAAGAAAGGAAGGAAGGAAGGAAGGAAGAAAGAAAGAAGAATGAAGTGGAAAAGGGAAAGACTTTAGACAGGGAAACCAATTAGGAAGCAATTGTAGCAGTTCAGATGAGAAATAATGAGGACCTGAACTAGAAGGGTTATAGTGTGAGAGGAAAGAAGCAAAAGAATATATGAGATAGTGGGGAGGTGAAATCAATAAGACTTGGCAACTGGAAACAAGGATGATCCATAAGTTATAAACCTAGTTGATTGGAAGAATAGTGGTACCCTCAACAGAAATGGGGAAGATGCCTATGGGTCATCCACTGGAAATATCCAACAAGCAGTTGATGTTGTAGGCCTGGAATTCAGGATAAAGATGAAAGATGCTGGGAGTTACCTATATAGAAATGATACTGGAATCTGTAGGAGCTGGTAAGATCAACTATTGGTTCAAGCTGGGGATAGATTAATGATAGCAGTTGATTTCCTTCCTTCTTTTTCTCAGTTCTCTCAAGCTCCCTTTCCTCCCTTTCACTTCCTCTGGGGACAATCCCTATAACAAATGAGCTCAAGCAACTGTACTGTGTACAAAGCAAGAAATTATTGGATCTAGGAAACCATTTTGATGTTTCTTCTGAGATAAAAAGAAATTCCATTTGATCCTTTAAGGAATCCAGTAGATGCTACCATTAACATCTGAGGACATAAGAAATTACTGAGTTCTAGCTCCAGAGAGGAGAGAGATCAGTCAATAAAGAGATGATAAACTCATGATTACTGATTCCCATAATAAAAAAAAAAAATTGAGAGAGAGGGAAGCAAGGAGAACCGAGAAAGATGAGTCAGTGATGAGAGCTGACAAAGATTAGGCTTTGCTCCTTTCATCATTTCAATGAAACCCATCCTAGGCTTGACCAGATTAATGGGCTTTTAAAAGAATTCTTAGAGCATTATAGCTTTCCCCTTCAGTTTGTTGTTTTAAACTCCTGTCTGCCTCCTTGAAGTTACTGCTTCTTGAATACTTCAAAGTTCCACCATTTCATTCATAACAGGTTGCTACTATTAGCACAGATCCCTCCATGGCTTAATAAATTGCAGCAGCTAAAAACATCCTTGCCCATTGTTCATGAGCCTTTCCACGCTTATCTAGGTTGATCTTTCACTGGGCTCACACTCAAAGCTTTTCTAGCTTGGCAGGATTTTCCAGAGTTTGTGCTTTCCTGGAAAAGTCTCCATGAGCCCAGGGTTCCTGGTCATGCAATGCTAAAGCATCAGAATAGTACTCAAACGGAGATTCTCTGTGGTTACTGGCGGTAGGAACCCTTCCAAACCTTTCACGGGTGCCTAGGTACTTGTTTTTAAGGGCAGTACAATTGGAGAGAAGCTGAGAAACCGCACCTTGTTCTCTAGCAGGTTGGGGAAGAGAGGTACCAGTGTGAATACACAGAATGTGTATGAAGCCTAAGTTTCAGAGAGCATAAAGAAAGGGGCAAACGTGGAGCTGGTACTGACAGAGAAAGTCTACACTGGCAGAAGCCCCCAGTTATTTATGATGAATGCCAGTCAAAGGAATTTGTATTTTATCCTAGAGACAACAGCGAGTTACTGAAACTTCTTGAGCAGAAGAGCAACAGTCAGATTGTGCTTTAGAAATACCAATAGGGCAACTGTGTGTGGAGAATGAAGTAGAAAGGGGAAAGATTGTAGATCGAGAATCCAATTAAGAGACAATTGTAATAGTTCAGAAGAGAAATAATGAGAACCTACACTAGGGAAGCTGTCGTATGAGTGGAAAGAAGGGGAAGAAGGAACAAGATGGTGGGGAAGTAAAATCTACAACACTGGATAACTGGATAGGTTCTGGAGGGAATACGAATAAGTAAAAGAGATGATCCTTGCCCTCAAGAAGCTTATAATCTAAAGGGGAGGACAGCGCACAAAAGAAAGCTGAAAGGTAGGGCAAGGGGGCCACCAGAGGGTACCTAGCACTTATGGGTGGTTAGGGCAGAATGATTAATTGAAGCACAGCATTTACCTAGACAGAGGGAACAGAGATACAGCTCAAGTGCAAAACCCAGAACCATTTATTGAGTGAGTACAGCACACCCATGGGGGAGCAGTAGGCCTAGTCTGGGCTGTTCCAAAGACTGGGCTTTAGGGAGTGGTTTATATGGTTTTAAAACCTGTATGAACCAGTTTGAGCTAGCCCTGTGGTTGTTGGCACAGCCAAGGTATTCTGGGTTCACCAGGTGAACCACAAAGGATCACTGGTATGTCAAACTTGAGCAACATTCATTTTGCCTCCTGATTGGCTGATTCTGATTCCCAGGTTATTTCAACCACTCCTGGATAATAAGGGAGCTCAAGCAAATCAAGGTGATTAGTAAACTCATTATTCATCCTATTTCCACAGGGGGAAAAGTAAGGAGGACCAGAGAGCTCAAGAATGTTGTTCCTTAGAGTAGAAGCCAAGCAGAGCATCCGATGGGAAATGGAGCTACCAGTTACATCACTAAAACTTTTTTTAAGTCAAGTATAAGAAAAGTTATTATCTGACACCCAGCAACAATAATGTCAATTTCCCCTCAAGGGCATTTCAGAGTTTGAAGGAAGCTTGGAAACTTCTAGTAACAACCCATTCCTGTTGGGGAATCCCTGGCAAGGGTTTATCTAGCTTTTGCCTGAAGAATTCTATTGAAAGGGAACCTTGAGGCAGCCATTCCACTCTGGTGCAAATCTAATTATTAAGAAGCTTTACTTTATCTGAAGCAAAACCAAAAACAAACATACAAAAACACCACTACCTCTTTGCAACTGCAGCCCTTAGTTCTGAATCCCTTCTCCACATAGAAGCATTGCAAATACTTGAAGACAGCTGTCATGCCCTCCCTCAATCTTCTCTCTTCCAGGTCCAAATCTTCAACCAATGTTGATATGCTATGGTTACAAAAACTCCCACTATCCTAGCTATCCTCCTGAGAATGCCCTCCATCAATGTCTCTGTCAATGTCCTTCCTAAAATATGGTGTCCCAAATACTCCAGATGTAGCCTGATGACTGAATATTCCACCCAGAGACCTGTGTGTCCATTATTCTGACCTATATACCTCTCTAACTGCAACCCAAAATTGTGTTAGCTTTTTAGCTGCCATGTCATCATTGGGCTTATGTTGAACCTTAAATCCACTAAGATCCTTGCCTCTTTTTTTACATGCCATCTTATCTCACCATATATCTTATGCTCTATGCTTATGTAGAGCTAATTTGTTGATCCTGATCTAGGACTTTCCATGTATCCCTTTTAAAGAGACTGCCAAATGGTGTGCTGAAATTCAGTTAAGATATATCCACAAAATTTCTCTGATCTACTAGTCTGGTAACCTGGTCAGAAATGGAAATCAGATTAGTTTGGTGTGGCATATCCTTGAGGAAGTTCTGTTGACTAGAAGTGATCACTGCTTCCCTTTTTAAATAAATACTCAGAAACCATCCCTTCAATAGTGAGTCCTAGAATTTTTTCAGGAATCAAATCAAGCTCACCAGTCTATCGTTTATAGATTCCACCCTCTTCCTTTTTTCAAAAAATGAACTTTAGGGCATTGGTAGACAATCCTGGGCACCTCTCCTAAGTTTCCATGAATTTTCAGGTATCACTGACAGCTCAGTAGTCACATCTACTATGTCCTTGGATATCTCCTCACATATCTTGGACTTCAATCCTGCCAACCACTCGTGTTCTATCCTTTCCCATTTAAATATTATTCTTCTTGTCAGGAAACAGCAGAAACAAAATCAGAGATGAGCAGTTATGCCTTCTCTCTGCTGTCTGTTATCATCCATCAACCCTGAGTCCTTTTCCTTCTGTGGAGGTGGGAGTGGAGGACAGAGAAGGGCTATATTTTCCATTTCTTGATGTGAGTAATGCCATTTTAGACTAACCCTCCATTTCCATGTTAAGTGGGCAGTCATATCTAGTTTCTGTCTTGCCTTCCTATCACATGCTCAATCTGTTGTCAAATCTTGACTTTACCACCTTCACAACATCTCCAGTTTATTTCCCCTTCTCTCTTCTCAGACACTAACCTCCTAGTGTAGATCCTCATTACCTTTTGTCTTGGACTATTCCAACAGCTTTCTTCTTGGTCTCCCTACCTCAAATCTTTCCCCACCCAATCCATCCTCTACTCAGATGCCAAAGTGCTTTTCCTAAAGGGCAAGTCTGACTATAACCAACACACACACACACACACACACACACACACACACACACATCTACCTCAATAAACTTCCATGATTCCTTACTACATGATCAAATATAAAATCTTTTGTTTGGCATTCAAAGCTCTTCATAACCTGGACCCTTCCTATCCTGTGGGACCTCTTGACTTTACCCTCCTCCCCATACTCTATGATCCAGCTACACTAGCCAATTTGCAGTTGATCACACAATGACCCTTTATCTCCCATCTCTGTGCATTTTCCTTGGCTGCCCCCCATATCTGGAAGAATTCTCCTCTTCACCTCTTACTTCTATCTTCCCTGGCTTCCTTAAAGAATTTGTTCATATTCCACATTCTACATAGCTTTCTCAATTTCCTCTACTGCTAATCCCTTCTCTCTGAGATTACCTCCCATTTATGCTTTATCTATGTCGTTTGTATATAGTTACTTGCATGTTGTCTCCCCCATTATAACGCCAGGCAGTCGGTCAATAAGCATTTACCCAGTGCAGACTTTGTGCCAGTCCCTGTGCTGAGTGCTGAAGAAGATACAAAGACAGGGTAGAAAAAGTCCCCACCCCCAAGGAATTCACAGTAAAATGCAGGAAACAACACACAAACAACTATGTACCAACAAGCAATAGACAGGATAAATCTGAAATAGCCAAGAAAGGAAAGGCGCTGGGATGTGAGCTCTTTGAAGGCAGGAAGTGTTTTTGTCTTTCTTTGTATCCTCAGCACTGATCGTGGTGTGTGACACATTGTACCTACTTAATGAATGGCCACTAATTGATTGACTAACAGACTTTCTTCACCTCAGTTTTTCTATAAGGACAACCAAAAGACAGATTCTATACCATCTTAAATCCCTAAGGCCAATGAAAAACTTGTTCAGTTGTGTCCAACTCTTCATGACCACATTTAGGGTTTTCTTGGCAAAGATACTGGAGTAGTTTTATTTCCTTCTCCAGCTCATTTTACAGATGAGTGAACTGAGGAAAACAGGATTAAGTGACTTGCTCTGAGTCACATAGTAAAAAATGTCTGAGGCTGGATTTGAACTCATTAAGTCTTCCTGACTTCTGGACCAGCACTCTACCCACTGTGCCACCTAGGTGCCTAACAGATTAGAAAGTTTTGCTTCCCCTCCCTCACAACAAACTATCCCCAAGGCCAAGACTGACGTATTAAGAACTGCCCTGGCTATGTGTTTTCTGAGTTCTGTAAGTACCTAAGGGAAGTGGCTCATTTTGAGAAGCTTCCATGCCCTTTACTGACACACTATGTACCAGCAGCTGCTTTTCCTGCCTTGGCTTGTGACAAATATATGGAATAAAGCCTTATTGACTTGAATTCAAAATTATAACAAAATGGCTTTTCTCATCACAATATTCCTTTGATCTTTCTTTTGCCTTCAACATAGCATATTTGTTTTTAGCATTCCTCAGTAGACACAGCTCATTCTGGAATTTAGCCCTCCCTGCAGAAGTCTTCTTAAAGGACCACACCTCACATCTGTACATTCATCCTCCATTAGCTACCCTGGTCTCCATCTTCTGCATATCATTTTTTTTTCAGTTGAGGAGTGACATGATCAGAATAGCATATTAAGAAAGATTACTTGGGTAGCAACATCTATAGTGTAAAGGTTAGGAAGAGGAATAGACTAAAAACAGAAAGACATGTTAGGAGGTTATTATTGTAGTCTGAGGTCCTGAGCTAGACTAGTTCCTGAGGGAGGGGGAAGAGGAATGGCTGAATGTGAAAGGGATTTTGAGGCAGAAATACTTGGGCTTGACAACTGAGTGAATATGTGACATGAGGGAGGAGGGTGAACTAAAGAGCCTCGCAATGTTCTGAGACTGGGAGGATGGTGATACTATTAGGAAGAATAGAGATGTTAGCAGGGAAGCAGGTTTAGAAGGAAAAGATGATGAATTCAGTTTTAAATACGTTAATTCTGAGCTACCAGCAGGCTAGCCAGGTAGAGGCTGTGATGAAGGTGATAATTATTAGCTGATATATAGCCCTTTAAGATTTGCAAAACACTTTACATGTACTTTCTCAATTGATTTTCATGACAGCCCTGTGAAATAGGTGCTATAAGAATCTTCATTTTATAGATAAGGAAAATAGGTTCAGAAAAATTAAATGGCCTGCCTAACTAGCAAGGGTTTAAGGTAGGAACTGAACCCAGATCTTTCTAACAGCAAGGTCATCCCTCCATCCACCATCTAAGGCTCACTGGCCACCGCCCAGGAAGTTGAAAATAAGAGACTAGAACACTGGCAAGAGATTAGGAGTGTTGTTGTTCAGTTATTTCAGTCATGCCCAACTCTCCATGACCCCATTTGGGGTTTTCTTGGCAAAGATGCTAGAGTGGTTTGCTATTTCCTTCTCCAACTCATTTTACAGATGGTATCTAGATAGATAGATAGATAGATAGATAGATAGATAGATAGATAGATAGATGGATAGATAGATAGATGGAGGGATGGATAGATGGCTGGATGGATAAATGGACAGACGGATAGATAGATAGATAGATAGATAGATAGATAGATAGATAGATAGATAGATAGATGGATGGATAGATGGATAGATGGATAGATGGATGGATGGATGAACGGACAGACGGATAGATGGATAGATAGATAGATAGATAGATAGATAGATAGATAGATAGATAGATAGATGAATAGATAGATGATTGAGGAAAACTGAGCATATTTGCAGGCTGAGGGAAAGAACTCAGAAGAAGTGAAGAGACATACAAGTAGGTCCCAGACAGGTAAAACCTTGCAAACAACATGAACCTCCTAACAATTTCAATCAATCAACAAATAAATTTCAAATAAATCTCTATGGGATATGGAGAAAATGTAAGCCAGAACCCTTGTCCTCAAGGCACTTATGACTTAGCTGGTGTGGGTATGTCTGGTTTATTTTCATGAATAATCCAAGGCTGCCCTGAATGATTACGTAAAGGCTAAAATGAATGCGTAGAGACAGGGAATTCATGTGCCAAGTTCAGCATCGTGAGATGTCACAAGCCCACTGGATGACAAATGCTCCCAGTGTGGGAAGTTTAGAAGCTCATGGCAGAGATGGCAGAGAGCCACAGAGAAATGGAAGGGAGTAAGAGGAAAATGGACTTGGAGCCAGGAAGCTTTCCCTGGCCTGTATTTCACTCCTGTCCCTTCTAATAGGAGGCTCCCTTCCCCTTCCCCCAACTTGTTGGAAGCAACAAGCCTTCATCAATGCCTTAGCAGGAGCACTTCCCAGGACCTTGAAGCTTCAACATGGGAGTTTTCCAGGCAACCAGGGTTGCAATGACCCCAATACCACAGTGCCAAGATTAAGTGAAAAATGATACTGAGAAACATTTTGTGGAAAGTGGTCTCAGGCTCTGCCATGAATAAATGGGAGCAGGGACTGGGGAGTCACCACCAGAGAGATGGAGGAATGTCTAGGAAGGTACAAACAATGCTCTAGACTCTGCCAGGTCAGGCCTAAGAAGGGACCCACTTATAAAGACTAACCTCTTTCACAGACCACCATAGGAGTATGCCAAAATGTTCCCTTTCTACTGGATTAGGGAGACAGGATGGTAAACTAGGAACGACCTAGTGCTCCCAGGGAAATGAAGAAGATAGTAAACAGTCAGGGGTGGATGTTAGGAAACTTCTACATGAATTAACCTTTCATAGTCTACCTTGGCCTTTATTTTAGATCAGCACCCTTTGGCATTATGTTGATTATTGTTGTTCAGTTGTTTTTCAGTTATGTCCACTTCTTCTTGACCCCATTTGGGGTTTTCATGGCAAAGATATTGGAGTGGTTTGCCATTTCTTCTCCAGTTCATTTTATAGATGAGGAAACTGAGGGGGTATATGACTTGCCCAGGGTCACAGAGCCAGGAAGTATCTTAGGGTGGATTTGAACTCAGATCTTCCTGACTCCAGGTCTAGCACTCTATCCACTGCTCCACCTTGCCGCCATTATTATAATGCCATGAACTTAATTCTGGCTGCTCAGGAGAGATCTAGAGGGAAACAGGGGGGTTGTGAGTAGTAGTTTTGAGTTTTTACTGATGGGTGTATCATAGATTAGAACTCAAAGGCACCTTATAGATTATGGGTCCTAAATCCCTCATTTTACAAATAAGAAAATTGAGGAAGGAGGAAATATGCATTGATGAAATACCTGCTATGTGTCAGACACTGTGTTGAGAACTTTACAAAGATTATCTCCTTGTGACTTTGGGAGTAAGTAGCAGAGCTGGAATTTGAACCCCAGGCCTCTGACTCCAAATTAGCACTCTGAACAGTGCCCAGAAGGATGGACAGGGATTGCTAATCATAAGAACATGGATTCATGTCCTCAGGTTCTAGGAACCTGAATGTGGTAGCTGGTGTGACACAAATGGGACGATCAATGAGCCAAGAGAGAGACAGACAGACAGACACAGACACAGAGACACAGAGAGAGACAGAGAGAGACACAGAGAGAGAGAGACAGAGACAGAGACACAGAGAAAGAAAGAGAGAGACAGAGACACAGAGAGAGAAAGAGAGAGACAGAGACAGAGAGAGAGATAGAGAGAGAGAGAGAGACAGAGAGAGAGAGAGAGAGAGAAGGAAGGAGGGAGGGAGGGAGGGAGAATTTCTCATGGTGTAAGTGGAGAAATCTAGAAAGGATTCCCAGAACTTCGTAGTGGGATTTGAGCTGGTTCTTGAAGGGGATATAAGACTTAGATGCCTACAGGGAAAGGGCTACAATAGCATGGTAGCCATGGACCCCAAAACCACTCAAGAAATATGTAATTCTCAACCCTCGGTGATTTTAAAGGCATATCGCAAGGTGGAGAGAGAGAGAGAGGGTCTTCTACAGAAAGAGCAAAGGCCAAAGTCAGACATCTTTAGGAGAACTCTGAAAATCCAAGCATTAATATTCATCAACACTGTAGTGAGGGCAGGTAAGTAGTACAGTAGATAAGAGTACCCAGTCTGGAATCAGGAAGACTTATCTTCTCAAGTTCAATTTATCCCTCAGACACTTGTTACCTTTGTGACCGTGGGCAAGTTACTTAACTCTGCTTGCCTCAATTTCCCCATCTGTAAAATGAACTTGAGAAGGAAATGGCAAAGAACTCCAGTATCTTCACCAAGAAAACCTCAAATGTGGTCACGAAGAGTCATACATGACTGAACAACAAACAATAAAAACCTTATAAAATCACATGGGAGTTAGTAACACGTATGGGAGTTTAGAGACAGATAACCCACTTTCATAGGTCTAGAATGACTAGGGGATCTCCCTGCCCAATGTCTGATTTAGGTCTGGAAATCCACTCATAGCTTTGGGATTCAAATTCAAAACTTCCATCTGCAGACCCTCACTGCAGTCTAACTGGCTTCACCCAATGCTTCTCTGTGTACATCCCTGCCATTGTGCAAGTAGTAACTTCTCCGGAAGATTTTATACATAACCGATGCTCAGTTAATCTCTACTAGGTACTCCACTGAATAACAAATACTTCCACGTTGGTTGGCAGTTGAGTCAGAGAAAAATATACCAGAAAAAAAACAAATTCCTCTTTTCAAGAGACTTTGCAGCATGTCTGTATGTGTAGGAAGGATATTGAGATTCAAAATGTCTTTGATAACATATTAATGTCCTCAAGGAACAAAGACTATCCCTACTCCTTGCTGGCTCTTTTTCTTCCAAAAGGTTTGGAATAGCTAACCTAAAGAGTTCAGAGGCAGCTACTATCTCTGGCTATCCTAGAAATCCACTGAGATGTCCAATTTCCAGAATCCCTTCTAGGTTGCCTAGATCAGTAGACAGGAATATACAGGTTTTATTCCTTAAAGCATTATGCCAAGGTTCCTCAAGCACAAACACCATCTCCTAGATCTTAGTTCATCCTGGATTCTTATATTAAATATCTTGCTTAAATTCTATTCACATTACTACATCAGTCTTCTGTTTGAGAACTTAGGGAACTGCCCATTGTCTACCGCTTCTAGCCCAAACTACTCTGCCTAGTTTTCAAGGTCCTCCATAATCGGCCTTCATTCTACCTGCTTAATCTTATCTCCCATGACTCCCCAACACATATCCTGGGTTCTAGGCAGGGTAATCTCATTACTGCTCATATATAGTGTGTATGCTTCATTCTTGCCTCTGTGCCTTTTCTCATCAACACTGTGGGTTGGGATTGACCTTGGAGGGTATCAAGTTCATCCAATACCTGAAGCAGGAATTACCGCCCAGGGTATCTACAACAAGCTTCTGTTCCAATGAGAAATGAGTGTTACCTGTGGCTTCAAGAAGCTGTGCACTGGCCACACCCCAGTAAACCATCTTGGCAGAAGGGCTAAACCAGGTTGAGGGTAACCAACAGGTCTCAAATCTGTCAGTAAGTTAGGGGGATGTCTACCCAAAGTGCGTGAGAACTTTTCTTAGCAGAATGTATGAATGAGAACATTTGTTCCAGTGGCCATGAAGGTGGCAGAAGCAGGTACTGTGGACTGCTTAGAGTTTGGTCAGGCATTGAAAACACCAAGATCATCTACTGTATCCTGAGCCATCACCAGTCACCTTGACTTTGGTCTTGCCACTGGACTTCAATGACTCAGGAAGAGAGAGTAAGGTCAGTGATTTTGTGCAGCTCTGCCTCACTTAAATCCAATTCACTGCAAATCAAGGTGTCACCCATGATGTCACTGGTCCTCTTCAAAACAAAGGACAAACAGTAATTCCTGAAGTAGCCCGTTCTGTATAGATAATTCCAATTAATAGTTGTTTATTTAATGTGTTTCTTTATAATTAGTTGAAATCTAACTCTTTGAAAGTTCTCCCCATAGCTACACTGACTTCTCCACCATGCCACAGGAAGTTCATCCCTGGGAAAACCTCATCTTCCAACAAGACCAATTCAGCCCTGCTATTCACACCTCACCTCATTACTACGCTCTGTCCCTCGGATTGGAGGAACTCCAAAGCCTCCATTTAAGGAAGGGCCTCTGCACTGACATCTCATTTCCTACCTGGTTCACTACTTTGGGAATTACGTAACTTCTCTACCCAACCCCAGCCTTTTCAACTTCCTTTTGTGTATTGTCTTCTCCCGTTAAAATGTAAGCTTCTTGAGGGCAGGGACTGACTTTGTTTATTCTGTATTTATGTCCCCAGCATACAGTGAACACTTTTTTTAGTTCATTATATGTGTGTGTGTGTGTGCGTGTGTGTACACACACACACACACACACACACACACACACGTAGGTATGTAATAGTTTAACTATTGACCTTAATTCTTCCTTCTGGGATTGTATAATATAAACTGATACACTGTTCCATACATGGCAGCCTCTCAGCTATTGGAGGACAGCTTTCATATCTTTCCTGCCTCCACTAAACATTTCCAGTTTCTTCAGCTGACCCTTAAGCTATGGTTTTAAATCCCCTTTACTACCCCAACCACCTGACTTTCCTAAAATCCTCCCAGAACTGAACACAATACTCCAGATCATCTCATCAGGGCAGACTACACCAGGAATAGAATGCCCTTTAAAAAAAAAGATGCTACTATTATAACAACTCAAAAGTACATTAGTTTTTGGCGGGGAGAGTTGCGGGGGGAGGTTGGGGGTTTTTTTGTTTGTTTGGGATTTTTTTGGCTATCTTGTGACATTGTTAACTTATATTAGCCTTATCCAGTTGTTTCAGTCATATCCAATTCTTCATAACCCCATTTGGGATTTTCTTGTTAAAGATACTGAAGTGGTTTGCCATTTCCTTTTCCAGATCATTTTACAGATGAGGAAACTGAGGCAAACAGGGTCAAGTGACTTGCTCAGCTGCTAAGTGTCTGAGGCCAGATTTGAATTCGTGACAATTAGTCTTCCTGACTTCAAACCTGGCACTCTATCCACTGTACTGCGTAGCGGCCGCACTACTGTCCTTACAGACTACTAAATAATCATTTCAAAATTTGAGTCCCTGGATCTATTGTGATGCTATTTAATAATTTGATTGATTCTGGGTTTCTTAAAACAAAACCCCATCCTTTGTATATTGACTACTTTATAGTCACATTTCCTCTATCCTGTACTTGTGCTGTTGATTTTTTGAACCTATGTTCAGAATTTTACATTTGTCTTAAGAAATTAGGAATCAATCAAACTATTAAATTTTATCCTTTCTGTAATAGCAAAGAATCAAGAACAAAATAGATAATTATTGATTGGGGAAATGGCTAAATAAGTTGTGATCCATGGATACAATGGAATTTTGCAGTCTTAAAGAAACAGTGAAGATGATGACTACAGAGAAATATGGGAAATTCCATAAAAACTGATCCAAAGTGAAGTAAGCAGAACCAGGACAACAACATACACAATGAGTTCAATAACGTGAATAGCACAATAACAATAAAAAATGAAAATGAATTCTGTAAAATAGTAGTGACTCAAAATGATATTGGAATATACTTTCCCCTCTTTGCACACGTGGGGGACACTGGGTGTAGCACACTGCTTACAGTGACAGACTTGGCTGATTTGTTGGTCAGTTTTCCCTATGGATTTTTTAAATTCTTTGTTAGGGAAACAAATGAGTGAATCTAGGCCTTACCCTAAAGTTAGTGTCCCCAATCTATCTTTTTGTGAGACACAACTACTTTTCCATTCCCTGAAAAACTGAAATTGGTAAGAGTGCATCCTGGTACATGGTGAACCGTGACTCCCTTTGCAGAGTTGCAGCACTTATGTTGCCCAGGAATCCAGTCAAGAAGATCAACATGGGCACAAGAAAGAGCATGGTGGCAGGCAACTGACTTGGGACCCTATGAAATAAGGCTATTTCTCTTGTTAGCGTTCTATCAGTCAACACTGACCTCCCAGCTGGAGACCCCTGATCTAAAGCAGAAGTCCTCAAATCATGTATCATGAGGGTTTTCCAACTGCTCCTAGTAGTGCTGACCATGAGAGAATCCTATAATCTCAAAATTGGAAAGTAGCTCACCTTCCTCCTAGTCCAAACCACAACTAAAAAAAAAATCTTTCCTGTAACACCCCTGGCAAAAGATGGTCATATGATAGTGCTAGGCTTTAGTTTCTGGAAAAAACTGACAATTTTACTAGGCTATTTCTTGTTGAGGACTTATCTAAAGTAGGGACTTTCTTATTCATTCTGGGGTTCCTGCTTTTATAATAATAATCATTGCTAACTTAATATAATAATAATAACTGATGCTGCCAAAGTTCTTTAAGGTTTACAAAGCATTTTCCTTATAAAAACCCTGAGAGGTAGGTAGTATGACTTATGATTCCCATTTTGCTAAGGAGGAAACCAAGTGTGACTTGCCCAGGACCAGAGTAAGTATCCAAGCAATGACTGGAGGCCAGTTCTTCTGGATTTAAGATCAACATGCTTCACACTATCCTAACCTGTCATTTGCATGGAAAAACAGGGGTTGGCTAGGGGGTAGGATTAGATAATCTGGGAGACCATTGGCCTTGCCATAGCAGTAGGTAGGATCAAGGATTCTGAATATGGCTGTTGTAAAACAAAGCAAACAAAGTTCAATGTTTCAGAGGATGAGAAATGATCGACTTCCTTTCTCTCCTGGTTTGATTAAAAATGAGAAGGGAGAACACCATCCAAGTGGAATTGTGCAATGTGGCCATGTTGTTGTCAAGGAGAATCATTAAGAAGATAGATGTTCATAATGAACCCGAGAAGGATCACAGAGCTACTCATTATTATGGGTCCAAATTGCTAATTATTCGTTTATCTGCAGTTGCTGGTCCAAGATCCCCAGCCCTACATGGCCACCAGTGGGTGTCATTCCAGACTTTGGCCAAGAGGGGGATGTCAGAGTATAAGACCAGAATCTCAGGACTGGGGACAAGGTATTTTTAAAGCATTAAATACGTATTAAAGTTGATTAGAACTCAATGCACCATAAAATCTCTTTCAAGTCAGGGAAATGCCTTCAGCTACAGATTTTTTTTTCTTTCCAAAAGAAACCTCCCAAGTATTAAGGAAGGATTGGAAAAATTAGATTAGGGTTTACTAGGGGGAAAATATGGTGTTCCAAAGCTGGGAGAAACATTTTGTAGGTGGTACTAGCTTTTCCTGTAAATATTTAAAATATGGAATCCAAGACCCCAGAGAGGGAGGCAAGTCTGGGAACCAAATTAAGGGAGATAGGATTTGAATTTCAGGACATATAGATATGCATGACACTAAATGGGAAGGTATGTCACTTTAAAAAGCTGCTCCTCATATTTTTTTTTTAAGTAATTTAAACCCTATTTACATTTCAGAGCAAACAGCATATTGTTTTCATTAGGGGGAAATAAGCACTCATGTTTACCTTATGTTGCCTTCAAAATATTTGCATTTCAAAGCCTTCAGAGTCTTAAGTTTGAAGCTGTTCAAAACAGGGCACCTGGGCTTCTCCCAGATGGGCCAGATTGACAAAAGAAATTTGTACCACCCCTGTCGCAGTGGAATCAAGAAAGATCAGGGTCCCTTTAAGACCTACTGATCCCTTTCTGCTGGGGAGGTCTTCAAGAGCAGGGATTCTCTGTTCTTTCAGATGAGTATAACCCCAATGGGGATGGAACAGGGCATTCTGGGCCAATTTGGGTGCATCCTGTTGGAACTCAAGGACCTGGTTCACCTCTCAATAAATTAGTGAGGTGGTATGAAGTTTTTCTTTGGGAGCCAATGTGGTAGTGACAAGAGTGTTGGATTTAGCATAGGGGGGCTTGGATTCAAATCCTGGTACATTGCCTTGCTCCCCATTTGACCCTAGGCAAATAATTTAACCATTCTGAGCCTCAGTTTCCCCCATCTATAAAAAGAGAGGACCGAATTAAATTATCTCTAAGGAGCCTTCTAGCTCTAAAATCTAAGACCCTACAATATCTGGAATGGACCATTTCTACTCACTTTTCACAATTCATGGTGCTCCTCCATCACCCCTTGCCAAGAGCAACATGGTAGAATGGAAAAGATGGTAACCTTTGGAATCAGAGTTCTATTTCTTCTGATTACAACCTGTGTGATCATGGGGAAGGCACAGCTTCTCTGGATCTCACCCAGAAAGTGAGAGCAGTGGATTACATGGCTCCTGAGGTCCTTTCTACCTCTGAACCTCTGATCTTTAGAGGCTTCTCCCCTTCCTTCCCTTGAAACTGCCCATCAAGAAAGGTCTTTCAATGATGCATGTGAAGCTTAGTCAGTTTGAGTTAATGGTTCACATCCCAGAAGCACTTGTGTTTTAAGCCTCATCTGTAACTGTGGGATGAAGGTCCCTGTGAGTAGTTGGGGTGTTACGGGAATCTAAAGATCTTCCCTGCCCCTAGGCCCTTTGTTAAAGTGGCTACGTGACTCTGAGGACCCTTGGATATTTGAAAGTATACTCTGTTCCTTAATAGGCTGAATGTGGCCACATGGAGCCTGTGGCGCCAGGCTTGTTTTCCAGGAATGC